>CM075512.1:17105000-17795000 GCA_037950675.1 Hypophthalmichthys molitrix | reverse complement strand
AAATGAAACTGAAAGTTGCAGACACTCAACACACAATCATCTTCATTAAAAGTAATTAGACTAAATGATCTTACCCAGGGGTGTCCAAACTACAGCCCGGGGATGAATTTCAAATGGCCCGCAGCCTGCCTATTAAAATCTATTATAGAAGGTATGCACGTGACGTCACCGTCAACCGTTATGACTGTGGTTACGCCCACTGAGTGGCAAAAGACTGAGTGACAGCATTGGTTTTCAGCGTGAATGCCGCAGAAAACACACAAAACACATCCAAAACGGGAAAGAGCTTTGCGACTGACTGTACAAATAGCTTTGACACAAAATCTGAGGTACATTTTTACAGACTGCTGAAAGCTACAGAAAAAAGAGAAGCAAATAGGTCGCTGCAATTCACAGAAACAGCTGGACTCCAGGCAAAGAAACATGTTTTGCAGTTATCATTTAGTGTCAAAACGTTGGATTTTGGGGTAAAATCATACCCTATATATTGTAGTTATATATTGTGTTGACAAGTCATCAATTAAATATTTGCCATCTCAGTATTAATATTTAAATTTCACCCTTTAAAAACGAGGTTGTTAAAAGTTTAACAGATATTGTTTGTGTATTAAATTTACATCTGTGTCCTATCTCAAGCTACTTGTTTTCAAGAAACAAAACTATTATATATATATATATATATATATATATATATATATATATATATATATATATATATATATATATATATATATATATATATATATATAAGAAAAGGAACCAGCCCCTAGATGTGTCTACAACATAGAATCTGGCCCCCTTTTAAAAAAGTTTGGACACCCCTGATCTTACCAGTGCTGTTGGCACGCTCTCTCCTATTTTGGTCTTTAATTTTGAAATTAGCTGATGAGCAACAAAATGCAGCTCATATTTGTTGCTTTCAGTGACGTGAACTTCACCAAATCTGCATATAGTGCAGGAATTGAAGATCGGATCCGTTTTGTGGAGACACATTTATGTGGCCAAATGTAAATGGAATCGTTTTGATAAATCAGATAGATATCTGATCAGTGAAGACACATGAAGTGACCAGGTGTAAACAGGTCCTAACAGTATAATGGATCCATGCATCAGCCAGGTCTTAAAGTGACAGCAACCTAATATACCTGCTGCCAAATTATGAGATAATATAAAAAATATTTATATGGCAGTTTTTTCCCCATGGTATCGATGTCAAAATTGTGGCCAGTGAAAATGCTGAGTGGCTAGTAACTTTGGAAAACCACTTGCCACAGTGGCTGGTCAGCTGGCCCTGCACACACACACATACATATATATATATATATATATATATATATATATATATATATATATATATATATATATATATATATATATATATATATATATATATATATATATATATATATATATATATATATATATATATATATACATACATATACATACACACACACACACACAGAACCAGTCAAAAGTTTGGACACGGTAAGATTTTTTATGTTTTTAAAAGAAGTTTCGTCTGCTCACCAAGGCTGCATTTATTTTATTAAAAATACAGTAAAACAGTAATATTGTGAAATATTATTGCAATTTAAAATAACTGTTTTCTGAATATACTGTATAAAGTAATTTATTCCTGTGATCAAAGCTGAATTTTCAGCATCATTACTCCAGTCTTCAGTGTCACACGATCCTTCAGAAATCATTCTAATATGATGATCTGCTGCTCAAGAAACATTTATGATTATTATCAATGTTGAAAACAGTTGTGTACTTTTTTTTCAGGATTCCTTGATGAATAGAAAGTTCAAAAGAACAGCATTTATCTGAAATACAAAGCTTTTGTACCATTATACACTACCGTTCAAAAGTTTGGGGTCAGTAAGAATTGTTATTTTTTTGAAAAGAAATTAAAGAAATTAATACTTTTATTCAGCAAGGATGCATTAAATCGATCAAAAGTGACAGTAAAGACATTTATAATGTTACAAAAGATTTCAAATAAATGCTGTTCTTTTGAACTTTCTATTCATCAAAGAATCCTGAAAAAAAATTGTACACAAATATTTTGTACAATTGTACAATATAAATTATAAATAAATGTTTATAAATATAAATAAATGTTTCTTGAGCAGCAAATCATCATATTAGAATGATTTCTGAAGGATCATGTGACACTGAAGACTGGAGTAATGATGCTGAAAATTCAGCTTTGATCACAGGAATAAATTACTTCATAAAATATATTCAAACAGAAGAGAGTTATTTTAAATTGTAATAATATTTCACAATATTACTGTTTTTACTGTATTTTTAATTAAATAAATGTAGCCTTGGTGAGCAGACGAAACTTCTTTTAAAAACATTAAAAATCTTACCTTAGGTTACGTCCAAGGTTACTTTTGACTGGTAGTGTGTGTGTATAATATATATATATATATATTTTTTTTTTTATACAGTGGGAAAACTCTTAGGTCTAAGTTTGGTAGACAATGCTTTAATGTCAAATTGCAATCTATCATTCTCCTTATAAGCAACGCTCTTCTCCTCATCTACAAAGACATTGAGGAATGGAAGCATCAAGTTTCATCTTCAAAAAAAGATTATTTGAACTTATTCTTTTTCAGTGTGTTTAAAGGGGTAAAAGGGTTACTTCAGACACAACTCATAAAAACATATGCATAATGCAGCCCTATTTACACATTTACCTTATAACAAAAACTTAATTATAACAAGAAGTTTAATTTAGATTGACGGAGTTATGCTGATGTTCTGTGATCAAGGACCTAAAACAGGTTAACCTACCATAGGTTTTTACCACGTGTTGAATTGGGAGTATTTAACAGATTGTGCGATAAAAAGCAGTGTGGTCCTGTGAAGGAATATTGAAGTTCTTGAAAATGTTCATACAGTTCAGGGAAACCCATTCAGAGAAGGTCTTGGTGAGCAAACTTTTGAAATGAGTGATCAGTGGCCTTTTTTGGAGGATCCAAAACCTGAGAATCCCATCACAGCAGCCATTTCATCGTCATCTTCAAAGTTGAGGTCTTCTTCTGCCTTTCTTTTCTTTTCCTTTTGCTTCTCTTTTCTGTAGGCTTTTGCTTTTTCCTCCTTAACAACAGAATAAAAGAAACAACACAGGGCAACAAGTTATAAAGAGTATTGATATACATTTTCCAGAAAAAAAAAAAAAAAAAAAAAAGTGAAATTTTGCCTTGGGCTTAAGGTTACCACCATAAGTTATAGAAAACATGCATTGGGAATTACACATTTTTTTTTATATTCACAATTTCATAATAGTGAGTTAAGATGCACTGTTTTCTACACCACAAGCATGAGTGGCGTGTGAGCAGCGTGTCAGCGTAACTACATCGTCACTGCAGCTACAGACTTGAGAGAATATTCACACTGGAAGTGTTTGTACAGCGTCACAGCAGCAACTCCAAAGCTACATGTAACGTGAGCATTTCTTTACAAAGACATCTATAAATTTGTTTTTACAAGTTGGTCATTTATAAACTTGATAGTCTTGAAAGTTTGTTAACATGGGGAGGTATACAAAATTCGCATGTAGTAAACGGCACAACCAAGAAAACAGCTTATGTTGTTTCAGTCATACTTTGATCTAGAACATGCTGTTTACTTTAGTTTTTTATAATACACCATACTTTTACACAAACTGAATAGTTAAAATCAAGTTTAAATGGGTAAATCTTCTATAAATATTTTGGATTCTTAATTTTCTTTTCTGACATGCTCCAACAACACACTATTATGGAAGCCCGTTTCCGCCACTAAATAAAAAAATAAAGAGTAATTGCGACTTTTTATCTCAGAAATCTGACTTTTTATCTCGCAATTGCGAGTTTATATCTCAGAATTCTGACTTTTTTTCTTGTAATTAACTGACGGACAGTTTCTCTGTCTAACAAATACGGACATCCAACACCTGGTGCATCCAACGATAGAGCCGTGCTGCCGTCCTGATGTCTGAAGCTGTTGGTGTATAAAATGTGCCACTTCAGCTTCATCCTTTTTATTGCGCCTCCGCCACAGCCGATTCTTATTATTATTACTATTACATTGGTATTATTGTGTAATCACAACACATTTGCTCAAAGCTTGTCAAATTCATTAGTGTATCCAATTCTGTTAAAAACAACTTTTATTCACCAAATACTTCCACTGTAATTTTGTAATTGTAATTCCACCCTTGAATGCCCCCTTTTATGGAGCCACCAGACTTGAGTTGCAGTTACAAAAGTTGATGAAATATGTATTGGCGTTTTAGTATTAAGCCCACTAGATGGCAGTAAAAGCTGTTTTTTCTCCTGGAAACACTGTACTCCTGTACAAGGTTACCGTGGAAACATGCTATACTATGCATATTCCTGCATAATGTTCTCTCTAATGTCCGGAGACTAATCTTCATGTTATGTGCCTCCTCCAATAAAATCAATTTCTTTATTGGTAAATCCGCGCTAAAAATAATCCTTTATGATGTCTTCCATTTTATGTATAATAATATCGAAGCAGCAATCCTGATGGTCACTCGCAATGAAAGGAAACGCAAGCAAAGTAAGGACTGAGAAAAAAAGTCAGAATTCTGAGATAAAAAGTCGCAATTACTATTTTTATTTTTTTATTTAGTGGCGGAAACGGGCTTTCATACACTACAACATTACAATACACTAGACATGCTTATTCTGTGCATTGAGCACTTTTTTGTGTGAAATCATATTTATTTTGTACCGTTCTCCACATATGGTTCACATGCACTTGCACTATGATTGATCTCATTATAGATGCATACACATCTATAATATAGTTTGTTGAAAATAAATAAAACAGAGTTAGGCTAATGTATGTTTCTGTCAATGGATATGCATTCTGGCTTCCCCTAAACTTTGTTCAATGTGAGTGCCATATGCTCTATCTGACCAGTCATTTATGCCGTCATCACCCGAGTGTTGATAGCGCGCGAGCGCAGATGAGACTTGAACAACACATGCTGCTATCTGTGTTTAAACTAAACTCATTTAAGCCTTGCTAATTTTAATATTCGTGCGCAAGATGTGAAAGAGAACTCTTGTGCGCGCTGTGAGAAGATTTCTGCACTCATCTGAAGTGCACACGCTGAAGCGCATAAATATTGAGTTCTCTTTCAAGTCTTTCGCTTAAACGGACAAATTGACACAAAAATGATGTCAACATGTCTGTCTTGGCCAGTATCTTATGCTGCGTTCCAGGCAGGTTTTTGAGCCCGTAAGTCACGACTTCAAACCACGACTCATGACTTTGTAGCATTCCAGGCAAGTCACGCCAAACTGCCTGAGTGTAAACATACCAGCATGGCTGACCGTACGGGGCTTATGCTCATTTACAATTATTTCTATCACCAAAGGTGCTTACTGCTTGCTTATTTGAGGGAAACGGAGGAGCATTATGCCGCGTTCCAGGCAACCCGTAACCTGTGTTTTTCCAACCTTCTACCCGTGAAAGTGCACTGGAACGGCAGTCAAACCCGTGACTTCCCACTCATGAACTCGTACTAGATCGATGTACTCCCAATCTGACCTCCTCACTCACTTTCTTCCAAGCAAGATCCATTTTATTCCTGTTTCTATAAAAGTACGAAGATGTATCGTACAGCTCCGGGTATGCACATACAGCGACGATGATTTTGTCCTCCATTGTTGTTTCAGATTTCTGCCTCCACTCGCTATGTCGTAATCACGTCACTACTAGAGCAAGCTCCTGATTGGTTAACGCAGCACGAATATTCGCCAAAGTTCAGATTTCTCAACTTGCGCAAATCACACGTTACGCGCATCAAACGCCCGTAACGTTCAATTCGCGTCACGTCAGTCGCGCCGCAGGATGTCTATCGCGTCTTTGCATTGACTTAACATGTAAATCACTCGCGCTTAATGCTTCATTCGCGTCTGGTGTGAACGCATCATCAGGCAGTTTGGCGTGACTTGCCTGGAACGCTACAAAATCGTGAGTTGTGGTTTGAAGTCGTGACTAATGCCAAGCTTACACTACAGGATTTTAAGCCCGATTTAAGCCCGATTTGCAAGTTAACGAGCTCGCCGACAGGTCAGGCTGTGATCGGGGGAAAAATCAGCGAGTGATCGGCAATTGCCAATCTTTATGTGTGAACTACTGAATGACGCATCAAAGAGGCTCGCTGACGCGTCGCCGACACCTCACTGATGCCAGACAAATATCTAGCATGCTAAATATCTGGAGCTGTCGGAAGACTCGATATTCTGTGGTGTCACACGTTGCAACGCAACAGCCAATGAAATATACAATGATGTCTATGGAAGCAGCAATAACAATCCATTAAAATATAACTTGCCAACATTTATTCATATCAGACACACGTTGTGTAAGTAACTATAAAGCTCAGTCACTCTATTGTTCTCACCGGCCACATGGATGAATTCACGTTATACATTAAGATCAAGGTCATTACATAGGTTTTTAAATGACAAAACACTCACTTGCACATATTTGAGAATCCGAAAATCAGATAGTTGATGACATGGTGAGAAAAAGCAATACATCTGTCATACAGTGTGGCCAGCTGGCCACGGTGTGTCACGTGACAAGCATGATGCGTTGTCATGGAAACAATAAAGGGAAACGTTCTAAAATAACAGTCGCCTTAACTCTGAGAGGTCAGCCAGAATGTTTTAAACTTATGTGTGAAAGGGTTGTTTTAATTTTAATTAAATTGAATTCAAAATTTAATCTAATTTACTCCCAACATCCATTTTCAAATAAAGTCGCTGGGTGACAGTTGTTGTCAGCTCGTGTAGTGTGTAACCTCCTGTTGCAGATCATTTACATAGTGTCACGTAATGTGAACACCACAACGACTTCAAGACTCGCAAGTCACATAGTCTGAACAGCACAGCGATCTGCCGACGTTTAAAGTCCTGTAGTGTAAACTTGGCTTTACGGGCTTAAAAACCTGCCTGGAACGCAGCATTAGCAAACATAGTCGGTTATGTGTTATGCATTAGGTCTTAAAGTGACAGCAGCCTAATATTCTTGCTGTCTGTGTTTTATGTTTTGTGTTGTTAATCAAACAACAAAAGACAAAGAAATCACTCATTGATCTTGAATGAATAGCTTTTGTAACTTAATAATAATGATTAATCTTTACTTAATTTATAATTTATACAGTGAAGATTTGTTTTACATTTGATTTGAAAGCACAGTTTATTTTATTTGTATCTTTGCTCTACTGTATTTATTTGTGCTGTTGCTTGTAGTTTGATTATTTGTTCTTATTTTCTTTATTTTTATTTGACAGTAGTCCTATTTTCCCTGAACATAGCACATACCAAACCGTACTGAAACCGTGATAAAAATCGAACCGTGAGTAATTTGAACCGTTGCACCCCTACTGCTCATGCTTGCGGTGTGAAACGGCTGTTATTTGCATGTCACCTGTCAGTAAATGTGTGAATGAACCTCAGTTTCAACACTGACCTCCTCTCGCAACTCCTTCATTCGTTCCTCAAAATCATACTCCTTCTGCTTTTCCTCCAGCTTTTTCTTGTTCACTTCAAAACGTTTTTTAACTTGGTCCAGTGAAGAGCGCTCTACTCGCATGGACATCCCCAGGTTTCTCTGATCTATGAATTGTAAATAAATGTATTGAATTAAATGCTACTGGCCAAGTGTGCTTACAAAGACTGACCTTTCCACAGAAATACAACAGCTAGACACGAAATTACAAGAGTAACATACACAATAATAATAAAAAAGAAAAAGTATGTATACAAAGATACAGTATGTATGGATAGTATAAATATTCATTTAAATATTGCATATAGGGATTTGTACAGGTAAAGTGGATAAATAGGAATTTACATATTGCATTCAATGAAGATGTCGTATCAAATAAAGACCTCAATACTTACGTTTTTTACCATTAATATGATCTAAGAAGTTTATGGAATCTTTTACTACACAATCGCAGACATTGCAGTAGTACCTGAGAAAAAAAAATGTTGACACAAATATTATTAATTGACACAAATACATAATAGAGTGCAACAGTTGAGTTCCACAAGTAAAAAACTAATTTAATTTTCTCCGTAGGGAAACTGACAGTCTTACTGTGAGCTATGAGGTTGTTAATCGATAGTATTTGCTTCTGTTGAAGCTGTCAGCCAGCATTATTTCAACTTAGCTTTAAAACTAATTGTTTAACAGCATAATTTGTGGTGAAAAACTACATTACCCATAATGCTGTACAGAAAATTCAAAGCAAAAGTCAAAACAAGCAAATCACGCCAAAAGATCTCTTTAGAGAATCGAGTTGGTCTCCCTACACTCTCAAAATATTTAAATATTTCAACATTTAAGCATATCCTAAAATATATCGTTTATATAGGCTATATAAAATCTACATTTTTAAATATGTAGTTTTATATTCCTCCATTGTTTTTAATCCAATTACGCTGTTCGCAATGCTTCATGGTATTATAGTTCTTTCCCTCAGTAAAGTCGTTAAGTACACAGCCTTTTACCTTTATATTTTTGTCCGATTTTCAAATCCTTTTTGCTTAAAATGAAAGTTAAGTGTAATGTTGTGATTCACCTTGTAGCTGGTTGGCTTGGTTTATTATGGCTTATAACGCTTTAACAAAGACTTTTTTTTTGAAATTCCTACGGGAGAAATGAATGTAATAACACTTCCGGAACCAAGGCCTCTGAAATAGTGAGCGGGCACTGTTGCACTCTATTACAGCAATAGAAATAGCACAATGACCTGAAATACATGCAGCCCATGAAAAAAACTCTCTGGGCAACCTATGCTTCAACACAGCACTAGCTAGGTTTCCATCAACCTATTTTTATGCAAACTTTGGGATATCGCATAAAAACGCTGCACATTAACACAAAGATGTGCATAAATTCGAAAAATGCGCATTAAAAAAGCATGTGCACTCAGTTGTGGTGGATATTTTTTATCCTACACAAGTGTAAACTACGACAGACACACATTTAGCAAATAAATCTCTCAATGTGCAACAAAAAATTCATATGACTTTGCCTCACCAGAGGGTGCGATTGGATAATTGGACTAAAAATCTGAACAATTTTATCGCACAGCATCTCAAATGTTGGTTTGAGATCATTTTGTTCTTCAACACATGGAATCGAAACTGTGCTTTATTCGCTAATGTTTTATAAAATATTCCAATTTTGAGCATAAGTTAAATTCACAACATTGGATGGAAATATAGCCAGTGATCACTTATTCATGAACTCATATTGACATTGTTATACTACAGTCAATTGTATAGCAGATACCCACCCTCCCATCTCAGCCTGTGGTGTGGTCTTTGTGATGACGATAGTCTTCCCCAGTTTTGACTCCAGATCCACTTTATAATCTCTGTGGCGGAGAAGCTCCCGTTTGACGGGGGGCACAGGCTTGCCTGGAGAATGAAACAAAAGGATGACATAGGAAATACTGCCATAAACTGTTTCATTGGATTAAATATTTAGGTTAAATCATAATGTGATCATTTCAGTAGCTGGGTTTATTTGACCCTGTACTTGACGCACTTGGTGAATTCAGGGTTTTTTGGGACACTTTTTGTTATTGAGATGACCTGAATTCACCTAAAAACTGACTAAATATTGAAAGGCTTACCATCTTTTTTCTCTCTCTCTTCTGTGATTCGTTTCTGGGCCAGCTGTTCATATTCATCTTTGTCCCACTTGCGTCGAAAATCATTCTTAGACTACAAAAACAAGCAGAAGATATTATAAACATGTTAAACAAGAGAATCATATCAGCTGTGTTCATTCAACTGCATAGAACAGCCTGTGCACAAGATCGAATATTAATAAAAACTCGTACGACCATATTAATAGTTTAAAAAGACTGTCGGCCAATAATACTAGAGATGTTAGACTCCAAATCGTCTCATAATTTAAATACATATCTGTTTTCGTTCTTGTATATGACAAAACAAAACCATCTGGCGTCACGGATAGTTTTGATCTTCCAACGACTACGATATAAAACGTTGTACACTTTTAAAAATATGAATTTAAGAACCGAATTGCGCACAAAACGTTTGTCTAAAGAACGCGGATAGATTGCAATTCTAAACAAAGAAAGACATCAAAAACAAGTCTTAGCAAATTTCTTACCCCACTGCCAGACGCCATTTTGCTATCGTAATGTCGTAAAGCGTGCGTGACTGTCGTAAACTAGTGCTGTAGCTAATCTATTTCGAAAGTGGTCACTGACAGTGGGGGAAAAATATTAATTACAATATTCGTTGGCTAAAAACGTTTTATGTTTTGTTACGTTTAACGTGTTTTCACCAATTGTTTCACTTGTTTTGTATTTCATAGTTGTTTTACTGTTTAAATTTTACTGACAAGCCTAAAATAGTCTGGTTCCATTGTACAGCTTACTCACAAAAAGTTAAATTAGCCTAACTTTTTTTTTTTTTTTTTTTTTTTTTTGCGAAAAAGCTGAACATTTTCAATAGTTTTTGTTGTTTTTACCAAATACTTTAAGGTATGTGTCTAAACAGAGAAAAATTCACTGAAAACTGTGACAACTTGATCCTTGTCCCCGTGGGAACGACCAGAAACTGTTCACTAGGCATTTTCATAATAAAAGCGCAATTATTTCCCTGAACGCGAAAGCGTTATTACAATTTTTATCATTTATTCTGTTTATTTTTTTCTTAATGATTACTGGCCTTACTTGTCTCATTTGTACAGCCCCGCCCTCAGTTCACCTGTCGGTGATAAAAAGCTTTGTCAAACTCAACGTGTTGTGTGGCTGTAGCCAAAATCATGACAACACGCTTAGAAAGCCTTCTTCAAAGCCCCTTTGAGTCGCGGTTGTATGTTTTTTAAATTCTGCTTCTGCTTCTGGTTCTTCTTCTTCTTCTTCTTACATATTTTTGTTTTTAAATATAATTTGGCTTATGTGTTACTGTAGCATGTAGGGACGCTGTGTCTTTTGTATTTCAGAGGTCTGCTTCATTTGTGGCCAACAGACGTTACCCAAGACTTAAAGACTAAAACACACTCACTTCCATGTAGCCCAGAACCTTGGCTTCTTCCAGGCTGCAGTACAGTGTATGATAGTCTTGTCAGGTAAATATCTATGTAGACTGAAGAACAACATGGTAAGTTCCCTTATGTTTTTGCTACAGATTGCAAACTTGATAGTGTTGTTTTGTGAACTGTGTATTTTCCTCCCTGCAGCTGCTCTAAAACCCCACAGTCTGCTTCACATAATGGAGAAAAGACTTCTGCTGTTCAGAAGCCTCGCAGGTCTGTTATTAAACTATTTTCAGTTGTGTGGGGGATGATGGTGAGTGTTGTTGTGTGGAAGTTTTGTCTTAACTTCTAAATGTCTCGTACAGCTGTTTTAAAGCGTGGCATTTGACTGTTTAACTTGTTTCTTCTCTATTCAGGTCCTCCATCCTTGAGCGGTGCATCCTGAAGATGTCTACAGCTAGTGTTGCTGTTGGAACGGAAGACATAGATGGGATCAAGAGGTTTGGCAAATGTCTCATGTAGTTGGTATAAGTAAAGGAAGAAATTTAAAGAGACAGAACTTTTAATAGAAATGTGAATAGCAAATATAATTTATATAAACTTTTTATATAATAAAGGATTTATTTTTATAAATACAAATAAGTGTGTTTATTTGGCCTTGTTCCAGCTGATTAAATGACCAAAACTCATTTTATAGGTCACCATCAGGGGTAAAGTGGTGCCCTCAAAATGCTGACCCATCACATTTTGAGACTAATGAGGCAGTTTTGAAGCGCAGACAAAAACAGATTCAGTATGGAAAGAATACCTGTGGCTACCAGAACTATGAGCAGCAGGTTCCAAAGTGAGAACTGGTGAAATTTTGTTCACTTCCATTTGTTTTGGATGTTCTCCTGATTGTAGTGAATGTATAACTAAACTTTCTGGGTATTATATCTCCTCAATGTTCAGGCGTCTGCGTGTCCCTGGGATTCACCCTTCCACTCCAAACAAATACCGCAAATATAGTCGCAGATCTTGGGATATGCAAGTCCGGCTCTGGCGGAGGGCGCTTCATGCGTGGGACCCACCATCTGCCTCCCAGAAAGACATGGAAGGACAAGACCCTGTTGATCAATTGTGAGTTGTTTTTTTTTTTTTTTTTTATTTATTTTTTTTTTTTTTTAACATTCTATTAATTTGCAAGTTTTAACTCTTAGGCAGAGCTTGCTTGAGAAGATGAATACAGAGCTGTGTGAAGCCAGCGAAAAGGAGGGCACAAAGTGGGAAATGGTGCCAGACTCTATTTCCCAACCTCTTGAGTTCTCAACCGATGGTCCTTGGCTGTCTACTAATGTTTCTCAGGTCAGACCTAAATATTGAGTCAATGGTTGTATTGAAATTGAATACTCAATATCCAAACTTATGTAAATGTATTCATGTCTGCTACATTTAATACACTGCCTCTTTGCAAATGTAAGAAGTCAAAACACTTTCTGTTTGAGTCTGTGTAATTTCAGATGCTAACTGGGATTCTTCTGTCCAGATTGGGGTCCCATGCCACCAGAGCCAAACCTCTCAGCTTGGATTGGGCTATACCTTTAGTAGTCACCTAACAGCACAGGAAAACGTCCTAGGATGGTTGCGATTTCTCCTTGAGACTGACCACAACCGAAACCAGGCGCCTTGGCTGCATGAAGAGCCTTTCTGGAGATATACATAGTGTCTCATCAAATCGTGAATGGTCTGCACAGATCAGGTGCAAAGCTTGTTCTACCAGCAGTGTTAGATGTTAGAATTACACTTTAGGATCACAGTCTCCTAGTTCTGTATGTTGTGCACTGTATTTTGTAATCAAGGCATCCTCTTCAGATGAATGTTGTACACTTCTAGGTATCTGTTATTGCTACTTTGTTCCTCACTTTCTAATTTTCTATTTATCTTGTCCTTCAAAAACACAGGTTAATTTTGTTGTTCATTCTTAACACTACATTTCCCTCTTGTTTGTCACGTCACTGTTTTTCTAAAAACAGGAAGTTTAGAAGTTTTATTTATTTTTATTTTTGTGTGGACCTCAATGAATGGAAAGCAAAACTAATAAAGATGTGGACTGGCTACAGCTGACTCTGCATGCATCACTAACTGATTGTGCTACACATTCTACAGACTATTTTAATGTGTTCAGCACAATGCTCTTATACCCCACTAGTTGGAATGGTAGTGCTTGGGGTTTCTTTTTTCGTTTAATGGCAAGTTTACATTGACAATGTTCTAAAAACAGGGTGGTGTTTTTTTTTTTTTTTTTTTTTTTTTTTTTTGTTTGTTTTGTTTTCACAGGGATCCATGAAAACGACTAAAAATGCTGCGTTATGCATGCCAAGCCAGTAGTTGGCGACATTACTAAGCATGTTTCTGTAGTTTAGACGGAGAGTATAACAGTATTTTGCACTTGCACTTTGAAACCTGTTTTTAAGTTTGTGGTTTTTTTTTTTTTTTTTTCCCCAAACTGCTGTTGTCATGTAAATGAATGGCTAAAACACATTGTTTTTAACTAAACATAAAACTTGTCATGTAAATGGCCCCTAATCTCACCTCTTAAAGTCCCCCTGTAGTCAATTTTATCCCTCAAAACTAATCACCAAAATTACATATTTAAACTTAAAAAAGTTGGACACACAACGGTAATTAATGTTTAGCGTTTTGCTTGACTACATTATCAAATAGCTAACAATGTCCTGCTAATGTTACATAAACCATGTTCCCGTTCACAATGTCAGACAGCCGCCTTCTGACAATCGGTATCCTAAACGCTTTGAACAACTCAGAACAAAAGGCATATAGTTCATCATAACATCGTAATATGCATGATACACCCGCCATATTGTTAAATCTACCCGAATTTTCGTATCAACAGAAACGTATTCCGGGATAACCTTCTTTTGAGACTCTCTTGCGCGGTCATTTAATGATATGCTGAAGTCCGCCGGCACGTTGACGTGATTGGTTACAAGGTAGTTTGTGACGTCAGAAACACCAGCAATTTCAAACCACGGTTTTGAGACTGTCTTTGGTTTACTGCAGTTTTAAAGACTAAATATTTAGCAATGGCTATGAATTTGAAATTGAAATTTTGAGTTGAATGCTATGAAATTGACTTATGAATTTGCACATGGTTTGTCTTAAAGCATGTTAAAAACACCAGGTAGACATTTAAACAACATTAAAAACTTGATTTTCACCACAGGGGGACTTTAACTCAAATAATTGTACCTTTTTATTAGAACACCCAATATTTTTTTTTTTTTTTTTTTGATGGTACTACATTGTCAGAATATAGAGAAAAAGTTAGTCAAAGGCGACTAGCTTGAGTTGCTTACAACTATTATTATTTATGCCATTTGTGAATAATCTAATATAATTTAGAGTTTATTTTCAAGATATTGCATATCTTTCCAGAAAATAAGCCCTAAATTAGATGGGGATTATTCACAAAAATAATCAAAATCCCTATATGGAGTTCACTACAGTTCCCATGATTCTGAGTGTCGTATTATTCTCAGGGTCGGCTCAGTCCAAAGAGTCGAGTGTTCTTACAGAACTGTATTGTTTGACACCTCCGAGCTTTATATCGTCCATTTATCCATCTGATAATATTTGCTCCAATTTACTAGCTCTCATACTGCTCCTTGCAGGCGTTTGTTTGAGAACAGTTGTAAGATGAACCCGAGACCGTATGCCCTGAATGTTATTTACAAATTCCTCCATAGAAGGGACGCACTTATTTTTCCCTAGTGGGCGACGTTGAGAAGGCAGTCTGTATCGACCAAGCGTGCAATTGCAGACCAATCCTCAATTTTACACGATCCTTTAAATCATCTCTATCGGTCTTCGCTTATGACCCAGCATGTTATTTTAACGATATGTTTTTGTTAGCAGGCGAGAATTGTATACAGATATATTTCCAGGCCAAAGCGAGGACAGTGTGTATTAGACAGCAAGCCGACCTGCTTTAGCTTCTTGTACCGAATCGGCTGAATCTCTCGGTTACGAGCAACATACAAGGCCTGGGGTTTTATCGACCAATCTCGGTTGACTCAAGGTAAGCCGTTATCGTCGAAAATCATCAGTGCATCCTCGTTTAAATGCTGCATTCTTCATATAACATGTAGTTTTGCTGCAGTCGGGCTCATTGTGCATGGCTTAACAGCTAGAAATTGGCTCGTGGGGCAGAATTGCATTTCGTAAACGTGTGTAAACAAATCTGCAGCACATGGCAGGGATGCAGTAATTTGCTTTTGCAGATTGGCGAACAGAATGTACCCTATAAAACGGAAAGACATTCTAAACCTTTATTTCTTTAACAGGCCTGTTTACAGCTCCGCGTTAGCTATAGCCCGGGTCGGCTGTTCCTGATTGGCTTGACATGTAGTCTGTTATTTTTAATCATCATGAAATGAATGGCGTTTTATAAAATGCAAAATATAGAATCAGAGTTTTAGGTTTTAATGTGTTATACTCCTATCGTAAGCTGCAAAAAGCAAACTGCAAATAGAGAGTACCACCGGTGCACGCGATATGAAACCGCTTCTGTTTCCTAATGTCGACCAGTGCTTATTTATAGTCTCAATTCATTCGCTTGCATTTGGCGTGCAAAAATCAATATACTCTTAATGTGTATGCATGCTCAGAATGGCAAAACTTGGCTAATGTCCCGTGCAAACCTCACGCTTCAGTAATGTAACCCAGTGGCCTACCCCGACCTTCAGCGCGATTATTTTTTTTATTCAAATAATGGCGATGCGATCGTGAAGTGTGTGTATATATATATACACACGTTTTTTATCTCTGCAAATGATTTGAAGCGTAGACGAAGGATATGTTGTGCTACATGTCACGCTTAATGTGCTTATAATGGAGATGACAGGCAGGCTCCCCCTCCCCCCTCCATCAGCCGCGACCGCTCAGCGCGTTACCAAGGCAACGGCGGAACCGAACCCGAATCTACTCGTGACCGCCATGATACGTCATTACTAGCGACGTTTTTTTTTACTTAAATCAGCATGTGTGAATTATTCTTTACTTCACTTAACACTTAAATCAGGGTTTTGAATCTTTTAGATGCATGGACCCCCATATATGATTATCCTTGTGCGAGAAACACCCATCCTAAATATATAAAAAAAAATATGCTGTGAAAATTAATATTTTAAATGTCTAAAATATTATTTTGAAAATATTTCAACTCTATTAAGTTTTAAGAAGTATCAAGGACTTATTAATAGGGCTGGGTATTGACACATTTCACAATTCAATTAGATTTAGATTTCGATTCACAAGCTTTCGATCCAATTACGATTCTATTCAATTCAATTTGATATTGATTAATTTGGATATACAGTCAAACCAAAATTTATTCAGACACCTTGAACATTTTATTCATTAATACAGTTTATTCACTATAGTTTAAAAAAAATGGTAATAAAATATGGCAAGTTCTCAGAGTTAAACTGTGTCAGAAAAAAAAAATCTTAATTATGTAAGATAATACTTAACATGGTCAGGTCAAAGTGTCTGAATAATTTTTGGTTACAAATTTGTATCAATTTTACTGGTAGTCCACTGTATGAAGAATTTTTGGGTATAATATATCACAGTTTACTTTTTGCTATCCTCACTTACATACTTGAACTATAGTGTCCTACACCCACTAGTAAAAATATATCAAAAATGTCTGAATAATTTTTGGTTTGACTGTATATCAGATAAAGTACATGGCAAATTTCCTCAAGGAAAAAAATCTCAACTAATGCTGTAAACCATACAGGGAGACAATATAGTACTACATTACTGTAATATTGAAGGTTAATATTAACTGATTTGTATACAAACACTGAAATTACACACAAGGAAGTTTTTTTATAATAATAAAGTTATAATACTAACTTTATAGTCACATAATTATTAGGGATGCACTGAAATTAAAATTTTGGTCGATACCGATAACCGATATTTCTTCATATTTGAAAGCCAATAACCAATATATTGGCCGATAAATCTAAATCCAAATTTTTATATAATTTTTGAGAGCCTGATTACAAAAACAAAAATCTCACCATTAAAAGCCATGTGCCAAGCACACAATTATAATGTTCTCTTTATAATTTTATGTAGCCTATATGACAGACTTGCGCTGTACTTAACTGTATTTTCCATTTTGAAGTGATTTCAATCATATTTCAAGCAATTCAAAACCATAATGGTGAAAAAGAACATATTGGTGGACAGTGTGCATCTGAAGTGTCTCAATATAATAATCCATTATTTATTGGCTTTAATATATCGGCCAAAGTTTTTTATTGGGCCGATAACGATAGCATTAAAAAAGATCGGCCAATACCGATATGATGGCCGATATATCGTGCATTCCTATTAATTATGTTTCTACTCTAATTAGTTTTTTGAAATATAAACATTTAAATGGTGGTTGTCCAAAAAACTTGACGAATTTAATAAAACATACATGAACAGTAAAATGAATGTGTAATACGGTGCATATATTTAGAAAGAATGCTCCTCTCTAGAGTTCTTTTTTTAAAACCTGACTAACGAATTTATGGTCACTGATTGGCTTTTCTGAGGTAAATAAAACATTGTATCTTTTAACATACCTTTTGATGTTCATTCATGTTTATTTCATGCTGTAACTAGTAGTAAAGCGGAAAGGATGATCAGTTCATGTATGCTCCTCGCTGCCGCTTGGCTTGATTCATGTTATAGAGTGCCAAAATGGTATTTATTTTTTAAAATTTCATAATAAAATGGACAGAATTTGAAATCTGAGACTTTGTTTTTATATCAAAAGTACCAAAGCACAGAGCTTATTGCGATTTACTGGATGGGATGTGCTCTACAATGTTCTGTTCATTGCTGAAAACAGCAAGATTGAATCTTAGGATTTAAGATATCGGTTCATAAAAATATGAATCGATTAAAATCAAGAAATCAATATTTTTTTACCCAGCCCTACTTATTAATAACATGCACCAGTATCTATACATCAATACAGTCATGTCGAACGATGTGATTTTAATGCTTCGTGTGTCAGTGAGCACAGACAGGGAAGGATGTGTTCGTAGGAGATCCCACAGTGGCATCAGGCCAGCGGAACAGCCGGTTCCTTGACTGTGCAGCTTTCCCAGACACCTGTCACCAAGCAGTCCCTATTCATGTGTGCTGTAATGGGAGACCACTAGCAGACTGGGCCTGTGCCCTGCAGGGTTACAGTCCTTAGTGGCATTTGGAAAGCGAGAACTTCAATCACTTTTGTCACTTCAAAAGAGAAATATAAGTTTAAGCACAAGAATATTCAAATATTGATCAAAATTTGGTCAAATTCTTTTCATGTAAGCATAGCTGCCATTAATAATTGCCCTATAAAGCCAGTACTATAGAAATCTAAAGAGAAAAATCCTGTTCTTTTGGTGTAATTTTTTTTGCAAGCATATTTTTCAGTGTTGTTTCATTGGTACTTACATTCATGCAAGTCACCTGAAAGTGTGATGTCAGCAATTTAGTATTAAGGACTTATTAATCAAAGGGAATTTTATATGTGCACTGTAGGCAATGCATAGTTAATGAAGACGGCTCATACCTGCTTTATAAAGAGGACTGTTTGTACTATGAAAGTAATAGAGGTGAAATTATAGTTTTTATTATCATTTTATGCCAGACTCATGGTGTGTTTAATGATTTTTCAGAAAGGAGATGGCGAGTGCTGTTTGATTCTTCCATTTAACGTCTTTGGCTGTTGGTACAGCCTTTTAAATATATTTAGCCAGGGAAAGACTTGCAAATGAAACCTAAAAAAATTAAATTTTTACTGTATTTTTAATTAAATAAATGCAGCCTTGGTGAGCAGACGAAACTTCTTTTAAAAACATTAAAAATCTTACCGTGTCCAAACTTTTGACTGATTGTGTGTGTGTGTGTGTGTGTATATCTATCTATCTATATATATATATATATATATATATATATATATATATATATATATATATATATATATATATATATAATAAATGTGTGTGTGTGTGTGTATGTATGCATAGGTCAATGACATGACTTGCATATTTTTGTGTCCAAATGCATTATTTCCTTTTACAATAATTCATGACACATATCACTTTATTCTATTAATCCTTTTTTAGTTTGAATTTATTTTTAGTACTTTCAACATATGTACTAAAAACATTAGGTTTTGTTATCTTAAACCCCCCAAATTTCAGGTGGTGCAACTGTCCGAACAAATGAACAGACTAAGAAAAGTATTTAAAATGGTGTCTTAATAATAAAAAATTAAAAACTAAATACTGTGACATAATTTTACATTTGGAACCTTTCATATAAACAAATCTTATAAATATCAGTAGTTTTAACACTGTTGAGAAAATTGAAAAACTTTTGTCCAGCAATTTGTATATTCTCAATCTCAAATGTCAGGGTGGTACAACTACAAACATGGCTCTTTTATTATGAATTGACAAGGTAATAACAGTAAACAGAGGACCCACACTGATCCTTGTGGCAGATTGAAAAGGTTTGTAGATCTCTCTCAAATACTGGTAAAAAAACTGCTAATTTCAAGTATGGGTATGTTTGTACACTCTCCATGTCAGGTGGTACAACTACAGTATATAAATACAACTATTTGGTTATACCACCTGACATAAAAACAGTCAAAACATTTATTTAAACTCTTTGAAATGTTATTTAATCATATGTAAAATAATAAAATTGGTTTAATATCTAATTATTTATTTATTTGACTTCTGTGTCCCAGGTGAGGACGTCATCATGGTTCCTGAGTGAGACCGGGGCGAGCAGCGTGTCCTGGATGTTTGGTGGACAGTGCTTCAGTTTTATCTAGTGCACATCAGTCTCTTTCCCCACCTTTCCTTCCTCCTCCAATTTGCCATGCCATGGTTTCGTTAAATCTTAATCAACAACATTGTCCCAGCATCAACAACGACCACTGGACAGCAAACTGGTAAAGCTTGTGTTTTAGATCCCAGCACAGTATGATTTATTTCACTGTACCATTTAAGATGTGTAGGCTCAATCAAGCTCTCCAGAATATCTGCTTGTTAATGCAATTAATATTTTCTTTTTCTTCTTTCAGTCTCTACTTCATCGTCAGAGCCCCGAAACCAGCCGGCCCACAGATGGATTGATGCCTGGTATGTAACTTATCTGACTTATCTGACCTCTTTTGAGTATCTGGAGCATTGATCTATCACTTTAAATAGCTCCTTAATTTGAAGCGCAGAGTTTCTTGGCTATTCTGAGTTTCAAGTGAGCATAAAACCCCCCAACTTAAAGGGATAGTTCACCCCAAAATGAAAATGATACCATAATTTACTCACCCTCAAGCCATCCTAGGTGTACACTACCAGTCGAAAGTTTGGAATCGGTAAGATTTTAAAAGAAGTTTCGTCTGCTCACCAAGGCTGCATTTATTTAATTAAAAATACAGTAAAAACAGTAATATTGTGAAATATTATTACAATTTAAAATAACTGTTTTCTGTTTGAATATATTTTATAAAGTAATTTATTCCTGTGATCAAAGCTGAATTTTCAGCATCATTACTCCAGTCTTCAGTGTCACATGATCCTTCAGAAATCATTCTAATATGCTGATCTGCTGCTCAAGAAACATTTATTGTGTACAATTGTACAAAATATTTGTGTACAATATTTTTTTTCCAGGATTCTTTGATGAATAGAAAGTTCAAAAGAACAGCATTTATTTGAAATATAATATTTTGTAACATTATAAATGTATTTACTGTCACTTTTGATCGATTTAATGCATCCTTGCTGAATAAAAGTATTAATTTCTTTAATTTCTTTTCAAAAAATAAAAATAAAATTCTTACTGACCCCAAACTTTTGAACGGTAGTGTATAATGTTACAAAAGCTTTGTATTTCAGATAAATGCTGTTCTTTGATAATCATAAATGTTTCTTGAACAGCAGATCATCATATTAGAATGATTTCTGAAGGATCATGTGACACTGAAGACTGGAGTAATGATGCTGGAAATTCAGCTTTGATCACAAGAATAAATTACTTTATAAAATATATTCAAACAGAAAACAGTTATTATTGTATTGTGTTGTAATAATATTTCACAATATTACTGTTTTTACTGTATTTTTAATTAAATAAATGCAGCCTTGGTGAGCAGACAAAACTTCTTTTAAAAACATTAAAAATCTTACTGATTCCAAACTTTTGACTGATAGTGTATATGAATGATTTTCTTTTGGTCAAACACAATTGGAGTTACATTAAAAAATATCCTGGCTCTAATTAGTAATTACAGTTAGGCTAGTGATTACAGTTTATAAAGTAATCCAAATTATAGAGTTTTTTTCTTACAAAACACATTGCTTCAGAAGGCCTTTTTTACTCCCCTGGAGCTGTATGGATTACTTCTATGATGGATGGATGCACTTTTTTTTTTTTCTTTAAATGGCACCATTCACTCCCATTATAAAGCATGGAAGAGCCAGGATATTTTTAAATATAATTCCAATTCTGTTCGTCTGAAAGAAGATAGCGATATACACCTAGGATAACTTGAGGGTGAGTAAATTATGGGATAATTTTCATTTTTGGGTGAACTATCCCTTTCATTGATTTTCTAAAGAATAGCTGCTAGTTATAACAAATGCAAGGTGAACCTTGTAATTACAACATAGAAACTTATTTTGAATTTTGAATTTACTCTACCATTCCAAATTGTGCGATCAGTACGATTTTTATTTTATTTTTTTATTGTTTTTACTGTATATGCAATGCAAATATAGATATGTTTGCACAACTGTCAGTGGGAAGGACTGCTTTACATTATTTACATGTGAGAGCGATGAAGAAACTTGGAGTAATGTGAAGAAACAAGAGTTGCATTACAGATTGAAACGTATTCCAAAGAAGTCATGACTTGTTATTAAGTTGTGTAACCTGAAGTCTGTGGCAGTTTTAAGTGCTTATAAAACACCTCATCTAGTGACGCGACTAAGTCGACCAGTCCAGTGTAGCTTCAGCCTTTACTTTCCTCTTTGCCTCTCAAGGCTAATTTGAACGGGCTGCAAAATTTCACACAGTCGATAAGAACGGCCAAGAATGTGGCGGTTCTTACTAACCTCATTGTTGTGATGACATACAACTATCCGGTAGCTGACGTCCAAATGTGTGGCAATGTTGACCATCTTGAAAGCCACCAATTTTAGGGAACTGTCCATATGCATCTTTGCTGTTTCATGCTTTTTCACCTGAATTTGAATAGTTGGCTAGCTGTCCCAACTCTGTCTCTTTATTCATTTATCACATTTGATAATGATATTAAAGTAGTTTTTCATTTTATTTCTTGTTGTTCAAATTCAAAATTGTTTTAAAACATTATTGGATGTCACTTCAGCTTAAAGTTTATTAATAAAGGTATGTTTGTTCCCAACAATCGCTGCACAAGTTAAGGTTACATATAATGAGAAAAGCATGTTAGTGCTAGCCCTCCCAAAAACCAGAGATTGCATTGCATTGCCTGCAGTTGGAAAACAAAAAAATCTTTGTATGGAAGTCTATGAGAACAGATAAACACGATTCTTGGCCAGAGTGAAATCGCTCAAAAAGGGGCGGTACTTAACAGAATGTGATTTTACACTGTTTGGACTAATATATATATATCCAGAGGAAGACAAACAGTCTAGAACAGTGACAGCTAGCTTAACACTGTGGTTGAATGTGATATAAAAAAAATCCTTTCCTTTCACACTTTTGTGGTGTCACTCTATCACTCTAACGAAGAAACCGCCCTGAATGAGGCTGTAAAAACAGACTAGTAAGCAAATGAGTTTACCTGTTTGGTGTAATGATGTTTAATGACCCTGACATCCTCTGTAGTACCATTTACCCACTTTTTAGCAATCTGCTTTTTTAAGACAAGTAAAAGTGTTCAAAAGATCACAAGAAGTTATTACTGATGTATTTTATGTCATAGAAAAAAAACATGAAAATATCTTGAGCTTATCTTAACTACAAACCTCATTTCAGACTTTCAAAAAAACCAATTCGCTTCAGGACGATGAAACCAGAAGTGCTAAAATGCTAACTCAGTTTCGGGTTTTGGGCCTACAAAACGCATCATCCCTGCAGCACTCTATAAAGACTTTGTCATAGTAATGTCTTCCAAATGTCACAATTGATGTTGAGGAGCACAGAATGATATTAACTCATAAAACTCTGTCCGACCTCTTTCAGAGAGCAGTTACTGGCAGCTCTGCCCTCCGTCGAAGGCCAGCCTGCAGGGGGTGCTCAGCTCCAGCTTCCCCCCCGGCCCCGTGCCCCTGGGTCCTCCAGAAAGCCACCTGCCGGAGGGGGATGCCCTGAACCGTCCGCTCGCCCCTAGCACCTCTGTGACGGACCTGTCTTTTCCCGGGCCTCCCCCTCCCCCCCCGCCACCCCCCAAACGCCACTGTCGTTCGCTGTCTGTACCAGAGGACCTTTCACGCTGCCGGTACACCTGGCGGCCGAGCGCCTCCAAGGTCTGGACACCAGTGAACCGCCGATGCCACAGTGGAGGGGGCGCGGGGGGGCCGTGTCCACTGCGTGCCCCCAGCTCCTCGCTAAACTCCTCGCTGCATTCTTCTTCCAGCCCCACCTTTTTCAGTCTGGCCCTTTCCCCAGATTCCCCACTGCCGTGGACTTTCCCCTGGGACCCGAGTGATGGTGCCGGAGGCGGCGCCTGCTGCTGCTTCTTCCCCTCGCCATCCTCATGCTCCTCCTCTCCTTCGCCGCTCCACCCGCCGCCTCCGCCACAGAGGCGCTTTTCCCTCTCTCCTGTCCTCATCCGAGAAGCTGCCGCCCAGTTCCTGCCGCCACCTCCGGTGCCCCCACAAATCACGTCTCACCCTCCGGCGGTGCCCGCCTCGCCCTCGTCCGCCTGCAGCACTCCGTCTTCGGTGCGCCGTGCTCTTCCTCCTCAACTTCCACGGTGCCATTCTCAGCCCTGCGACCTTCTTCTGCTCAAACCTGGCCTAAAACGACGTAGGGACCCGGACAGACCATGTGCACGGCCTGTGCTAGACTTTGCCAAAATGACACAGGTATGTGTTAGTACAGTTACTACAGCTACTGTTACTAAAAATATCCTATTTTGAAACGGCACATCTGACAGTAATGTTTTTTTCTGAGGAGGAAAAGGTGGCAGTCGAAAGTAGGGCGGGGTATTGATACAGATTTCCTGCTTCTGTTTTATTTAAATTCCTGTTCACAAGATCTTGATTCAGACCTTACAGATTTAATAATCCCCCTCAAAACAAATGTCTACACCCTCATGTCGTTCTACACCCATAAGACCTTCTTTCATCTTCGGAACACAAATTAAGATATTTTTGATGAAATCCAAGAGGTATATGACTAGGGAATTTTCAAGGCTGGAAACTTTCCATGGGAATTAATGGGAATATATGGGAATTAATGGGAATAAACAGGTAATTCCCATAAATTTTTGTAAATTCCCATTAATTCCCGTAAATTCCTGTTAAGTTTTCAAATTGGAATATTTCCAAAATTCCCCAGGTTAAGTTCCCGTGGAAAGTTTCCGGAAATTTATTGGAAACTTTCCCCCCCTTTTGCAACCCTATATATGACATGTCCATAGACAGTAACTTAATTAACACTTTCAAGGTCCAGAAAGGTACTAAAGACATTGTTAAAACAGTTGATGTGACTACAGTGGTTCAACCTAAATTTTATGAAGCGACAAGAATACTTTTTGCACACAAAAACAAAAATAACTTTATTCAACAATCTCTTCCCTGTCATTATACTTATGTTCAGCGCTTCCACGTTCTACATCAGAACACCGACTCATTATTGGCCGGCTCCTGCGTCAGCATCACAGGCATCGTGCTGCTCACGTGACCAGCTTTGGCCAATACTGAGACGGCTTTTTGAGGTAAACATGGAAGCCTTCACTGTGCTTACTGCTGCAATTACGTAAGAATAACAACTGGGAAGGGAAGAGAAGAGAATGTTGAATAAAGTTATTTTTGTTTTGTTGTTGCAGTATTCTTGTAGTAGTATTCTTGTCGCTTCATATCATTAAGGTTGAACCACTGCAGTCACGTCGACTGTTTTAATGATGTCTTTAGTACCTTTCTGGACCTTGAAAGTGTTAGTTAAGTTGCTTTCTATGGATGTGTCGTATACCTCTCGGATTTCATCAAAAAGAGCTTAATTTGTGTTCCAAAGAGGAACAAAGGTCTTACAGGTGTGGAGCGACATGAGGGTGAGTAATTAATAACAAATTTCATTTTTGTGTGAACTAACCCTTTAAACAGGGTACAATGAGATGACATTATTCTACTCACCCTTCAACCATCGAACATTAAAAGTACATTTAAAAGTGTAAAAGCATCAACAAGGTACTTTCAACAGAACATGAATAACCCCAGAAAGCGCGATTCTTTCCATAGCAATAACGGACGCGTTAAATATCACTGTACTAATATGTATCTGTATTATATAACAAACGTTGCCTTAATCAAAAATGTTCATTAACTTTAGCATTGCATTGATACTATTTCAAAGTGATTTCCGTCATTTTGACAGATAATGAATTGTATTTACCTGTGAAAACAAACCTGGAAAGAGACGTGAGGATTTGAGGAGAAAAATGAGAGATTCCTCATGTATTTCAGTGAATTATTAATGGGATATATCGTAAATTAATTCAGGAGAACACACCACAAATGTACAGTATATGGTGTCCTTTTTCATACTATTACAGCGGAATGCAAAGGGGAAAAAAGAAAATAATCATGAGGAAAAGAATGCAGCGACTGAAAAGAGCTCTTGCCATAGTTATTCTTGTTATAACATCATGTTAAAATACTGAGCATTATGTTATTCTCATGATGTCTGAAAATAAAACATCAAGGAAAATTGACAGCTCATTCACAGTCAAACTGACGCATAAGCTTTATCCGTAGGGCAACCTTATGATTTGAAATGATTAGTTTCAGTCTTTTTGAATGGAACTTCCCCAAACCGGAAGTGCCACCCATAATTCAAAAAAGTCTCGTCAGGAATAAGGTGGATAACTCTTATCAGCTTGACTTATGAATATTAATTAGGTGCTGTAACATATGCCCAGTAATCCTTATTAAAATGTTAGGTAAGTGGGTACCTAACTAGTAGCTTAACACTAATGTAACATGTTAGTTCAGTTCACAGCAGAAACAACATGTGGCATCTTGGAACCCAAAACTCTTAAAATATATGATTGTTTCTCCCAAAAGTAACTTTATAAATCTCTTAAATTATTGCTTTGTTGTCACTAAGCTGAAGTAACATTGTTATTTATCCCTTAATTTTCAGACTCGAAGCACAGACCCTCTTAGTTATATGGAACGTGGCCGATTGGCCTGTGGGGGTGATGTCTGTATGGGCCTTGAGCCTTTTTTTGGAGACTTCAGAGGCTCATGTTCACCAGCTGAAGGCCTGGGTAGGACAAGTATTGGGCCGTTAAGTGAAAGTGACGAGGAGGAGGAGAGAGAGGAGGAGGACCCTGAAGAGCGTGACGGAGGACAAACTAGCGTGTTTGAAAGGGATTGTACTGAACTAGATCTCACCCTCATTGAGGAGAACTGAAAGTTATCTGGGGAAGATCTCCTTTCCCCCCTCACCTCCACCGCCAGCATTCAGCTCTGCACCACCTGCTACCTTACACTGGCAGGCCTCTCAGGAACCCTGCTGCCCTCACACAAGGCGCGCAGGCGTAGACGCCCATTAATGAAGACATGCCGACTACTATCATATGCAGGCAGTCCCAGACGCTGACCCATCAACATTGTACATTCCAGAATGAGTTTGCTAAGACAGTCTGAAGGATGCAAATATTTCAAAAAGGTTTTATGTGTATCGGACGTCCTCTTAGAATTCATCTTCAAACTGACAGAACGGAACTGGAGGCGAAAAGCTTCCCGCTTCTTTCTTTTCTTGTCTTTTCTCTCGACTTGTTTTGATA
Organism: Hypophthalmichthys molitrix; assembly: GCA_037950675.1. Classification (NCBI taxonomy): domain Eukaryota; kingdom Metazoa; phylum Chordata; class Actinopteri; order Cypriniformes; family Xenocyprididae; genus Hypophthalmichthys; species Hypophthalmichthys molitrix. The sequence continues at coordinate 17,767,855 of CM075512.1, read as the reverse complement.
GTAAGAATAGACTTTCTTGGATGATGGTTATAAATATCAGTGTTTTGTTCAGTTGAAATATAAAAGGGCAGTATGACATAGCAGTATTTACTCTGCAGACCTTTATACTTCCTGACGAAGGTCCATCTAATTCAACATAAGCCTTAAGATGCCTGTTTTTTTTCTTCCTCTTAATCAAAAGATTCCTCAAGGAAATTAATTGTGTACTGTAGCTGTTGTTCTGGTTTTTTTTTTTTTTCTTCTTTTTTTTCTGCAGACTTTTTTTTTTAATCTGTACAATGCATTCCTCTAAAACTGAAATGTGTATACATTTATTAATGCACTGTATTTGGGACATTTAGAAAGAAACAATGAAAGCAACCACTGTATTCTGAAGGCACATTGTTATACTGTATTGTACAGCGAGTATTTGTTCAAATAAGTTGTGTAAAGATGGTAGCTTGAAGGTTGGAGACAGGCTATTTCTGTCATTTAGAGATTTTTTTTTTTATTATTGTATGTGTGATCAATTCAGACTCAGTTTATGTAAAAATAAAGTTTATTTGAAATTACAGCGAGTTGACATACCCAAAAGAGTTGTGTAAATCTGGAATAATTAACACCATGATAGCAAAATGATACATAATGATTACATAAATACAACAGTATATATATATATATATATATATATATATATATATATATATATATATATATATATACATTATGACTCACTGCAATCTCCTGGATGTTATCAAATGGAATGTCACTTGCCTTTTGATGGTAAATTTCCCACTGAGGTACGTTGTATGGCATGCAAGTTGAAACACATTTCGTTTAGTGGAAGTCTTTAACTCAGTTATTCTCAGTGTTTCATTTATATCACATATTTTTCAATTCACATTTATTTGTATAGTGCTTTTTACAATACATATTGTTTCAAAGCATCTTTACAGAAAATATATGTTTCTAAGTTAGAATTAAGAGTATTATGTTATCTACGGTGGCGCATTGCTGTCACATAATATTTTTTCCACTCAATTATAACGAGATATGTCGTTAAAACGACACATTTTTCTCGTTAAAGCGACGTTTTCTCGTAATAACGAGATATTATATCGTTAAAACGACATATTTTGTACGTGACGTGTACGAAATACCGGATCAGATCAGTGCCTTTATCATACTTCCGCGTTCGAAACGAAAACCAGAAGCCTTTTAATGCCTGTATCAATGACAGTGCCCATAGCACGAGATTGCTGTGATTTGGTGTACAGTTAATCACAGATACTCGATCTAAATCAAACTTTCTCAAACTTATAAGGTAGAAAGTTTTCCAAGGACCCCTAATAATTAGCCTTTAACAGTAAACCCAAAGTCGGTTTGGGTTGGAGAAATGAACACAATTAAATTGTTTTATTTTTATATATATATTTATTTATTTTATTTTTTTTAGATAAAAAAATCGCATTTTACATTTTATTATTACATTAAAAAATAATGTAGCTAAAATACCGACAAAAACTAAACGTTTAGAAACATGTATTTTAGGTTCATAACAAATCCTTTAAATTTAACCATAACCTTTAACCTTATTTAAAGCTTATAGGAATAGTTACCTAAAATAAATAAAAGGTTCTGTCATGAAACTCTTGATGGTGCAGGCTGATAGGTCTTCCATCTGCTTAATCATATGAATAAGTTTCTTGGAGAGGACGCAGCCTTCGAAATGTACGGAGCCCCTAAAGGGACATGGTGGTAGAAAAAAAAAGGGGAGGGAGGAAATTTTAAGTGCTGGTGGAAAAAAAATTGGGATGGGAGGATTTTTTTTTTTTTTTTTTTTTTCAAATCTTTTGCGTTCCCTCGCAAAACTTTTGCGTTCCCACCCAAAGATATTTGCGTTCCCTCGCAAAGTTATAATCGTTCCCTTGCTGTGTGCTCGGACAAACACTTCCTCTTTAATGTCCCGCTGGCTGGCAGTAGTGTTTCTGTTAGTAACATATGTTAATAATGCACACATTAATGCGCAGCTTTTAGAGTTTGAACTTGTTGGACTCAAATATAAAGAAGGTGGCAGAGATACACGTCTGAAAGGACCGTCTGAAAAGTGCAAAACCCAAAACCCTTTTGCTCATTTCATATTATGTAAAATACTCAATAACTTCACTGTAACACACTATGTCACCAAATTTAGTTCATACATCACTGCTCTCCTGCTGGTTGTACTGGAACACTTAGTTTGATAAAAAAAAAAAAAAAAAAGCATAACTTTTATGATTATTAATTATTAAATAAAATCAATAACTTCACTGTTATGAGTAAAAATAACAATCAATAAATTGTAATGCCATCAAATCCAGTAAGCAATTATCATGCAAAAGCTGTTGTAAGTATGTAAGCTGTGTACCACAACATTTGTATAAAGAAGGCCTTTATGTGCTACTTGCCAAACTAAGTGTTGTAGTACAACCAACAGGAGAGCAGTGATGTATGAACTAAATTTGGTGACAGTACAGTGTGTTACAATGAAGTTATTGAGTATTTTACATAGGCTAATATAAAATGAGCAAAAGGGTTTTGGGTTTTGCACTTTTCAGACGGTCCTTTCAGACGTGTATCTCCGCCGCCTGCTCATAGAGACCAATTTATTATAAAGAACATTTGAGGAAAATTGGGTTGTTGTAGCTCGTTGTCTAGGTTACTATGATTGGAAGTAGCTGCATGTGTTTTAACAACCTTTAGCTCACAAGTTATTAGTCCTATGTTCTCCAGACGCTCTCGCGATACTTTGTCATTCGCCGATCAGTCTGCGCAGGGCTGATGCATCTCGAACAAGCCTATTTTCTTTAGGCCACAACGGAATTTCTAGACTATTTTAAGTGAGCGGGATATATTAAAATGTAGCACAAGGATTCGGCAGGCATGTATTCATGATATTAGGTGGGGCAGCCGGTCTCGGAGCCCTCCCTAGCTCTACAGCGCCCCACAAATTTCCAATGTAAATCTGTGGTGAGAAATGGAACTGCAGCGCGCTCTCAGAGAGGCATTGGGGCAGATTTCTGGTTGCCCCGCTTATTTTTAAAGTTAGGTAAACACAACTCCAGACAAGACGTTATCAGTCCGCTTAAGATATGTATCTGCATCAGGTCAGTAACTAGTTGGCATGTCTGTGGAGTGGCGTATCAAATTAATGAGAGTATAAACCCTTCAATTTAAACGTGCTCATGTGAATAGCTTTTATATACAGTAGTTCTGTTGTGTTTGTTTTATGTTTGTTTGAGAATAGACATTACTTTTTTCCTCACTGGAATTCCTGCATAACTTGCAATATTATAAAACAACATTCGGAAGCAATAAAACTACATTAAGCAATTCTAAGATAGCATTCTATGCGTTTGTCAGGTGTACTAAAGTCTGTCAATCATCATTAGAGCGCCACCTTCAGGCTAAATAACGCAAGGAAGGACATTAGAATTCTGCCAAAAGTGTGTCTGATGTTCAGCGATTAGAATATAAATCTTACAAAAATGGTAACTAGCATATAGTTTGTTACTATTCAATGATATGTTCAGATTTCTCTGCTCACGCACGCGACTTCATTTGTGCGTGCTTATCCGTGATTCGAATTTTAGTTGCTATAGCGACGCGTGTTATGAATCCTGACTGCACATATTTACACTTGAACCGATCGCTATATGTTGATTGAGAGACGAGGCGAATTCAGAGACTTTGGCAGAATATTTTCTGTGCTGATCTTGCGACTTTGAAGCTATTCAGAGGATTTCAGAGAGACTTTTATTCTAGAAGGAGATCGGAGGATATATCCTTTTTACATAAAGAGTTATTTTTTGAAGGAGTTCATATTATTTCTAAGGACAGTTTTATTTTATTGTTCTTTTCTTATTTTAGAAGGAGTTTTGCGTTTTATTTAATTTTTTATTTAATTTTTATTTATTTTTTTTCATTTTTTTATTTTATTTTTTGGGGAGGGGGGATTTCTTAGGAGAATTGTATTTTATTGTTTTTGTATTGTATGTTGTATTGTTTTATTTCAGTTTACAGGAGGATATCGATGGCTCACATGAGGGAAAGAGGAGGTGAGTGCTTTAGGTTTTCATTTATTTATGGTATGTTATGATGCTGTACAATGATTGACTAAATTAATATGAAGAAACTTGTGTCAGGTAACCCATTTGATCTCCCAATTTTCCCAGCTAAGTGATCACATGTATTTGTTTCCTACTCCTTGCCTATGAAATAAACTTTCCAATTTGAGTAACTACAGTAACAATTTGTAATTGACCACTGACATTGATTATTGATTATTATTATTAAAACATTTGGTTTGGAGATCCGGTTCTGATGACCGTGATCAGGATCCGCTGCCAGACTCGACCCAGACACAGAGCCAGGAGCTTTCTGGATATTTAACACCTCTGTCTTCTGATTTGGCTGTTTCTGTGTCCTCAGGTCAGGATCACCGGAGGAAGGCGTGGCAGAGCGGCAGCCAGCAGAGGCCAGATGATGGACGTCCGTCCACTTCATCTAAACTCTCTCGCAGAGGTCAGAATTGGCTTTTAATAAAGATGTTATGGCTCAGTTTCTGTTTCTATATTCAATGGTTGAACTGTTTCCACAGATTCCCTCTCTGAGGACAATGTAGTGAGGCGGTTCAGTAGAGAGTCCATCAGCCTTAGCAGCAGAGGCTCGTACAGCGTCGAATGGAGGTGGAATGGTGATACTTCGGATAGCCCGAGCGAACAGAGCAGTTGCAGCAGCCTCTGTTTGTCCAGGTCCGACAGCCACGAAAGGTGGACGTGCCCTCCGCTGCCAGGTCAAGTTCCTCTTGAGCCAACAGAGACTTCACATGGCCGAACTGCTCCGGGAGCCAGGGAAGCTTCTCCTGTGACCAAGAGCTCAACAGGTGAGAGTGAAATAAGGCTGGGCAGTGTAAAGTGTTCAAATGCATAACTGCTTCAAGTTTTTAACATCTTCATATCCGGTCACATTTACTGTTGCTCAGCAAAATTTCACTAGAACATTCAGAGAACATTCAAAAGTAACGTTTCTGTAATGCAAAATTATAAAATAGAATATTCCTTTAATCAAGAAAAAACATTTTTGAAACATTGAAAAAACTGGACGTTTTGAACGGTCAGGAAACATTTAGAAATAACGCTGACGTCAGTTTCTAAAAGTTGTGTTTTCAATTGTTTTTCTTTATTTCAGAAAAACCTACAGACTGTCGGAAGAGGAAAGGATTTGGTTCCTTCTTGAAGAGGCTATGGAAGGCTCTGAAGCGTCCTTTCTGCTGCTGTTTCCACTGCAGTTCTGTGGATGTTGTGGAGCCTTTTGTCCCTCCATCAGATCTGGAGTCTGAGATTGATCCTGAGCCGTCATCACCTGCACCAGATCACTCCGGCGTCAAACCATATAATGGTAAATCACCAGTCATTATTTCTTCAACATTATTTTAAACAGTATTGTCATATTGTTTTCCACTAAAAATATCTTTTAGGCTCGTTTTCAGAGAATATTAATATTATTTTCTCAGCACAAACAGCACTGATATTCTTTTAAATAAAACAATGGATCTAACAAGCTCATATATTTCTCATATTTTCTGTTCGATTTACAGAGTCCTTTGAGTCTCTCTACTACGTGGGAAAGATGATTGGATCCGGAACATTTGGCAGTGTGTTCGAGGGAACACGCAAATTTGATGGCAAAAAGGTCAATCTTACAGGATTGTACAAACATGTTGTTCTTGCATGAATCAAAACATATTTTAAAAAATTACAGATGGTTTAATACTTAGTGCAAGAATTGAATTCTGTTACTTTTATCGCAACGTTTTTTTTTTTTTTTTTGTAGGTTGCCATCAAGCGGATACTCAAGTTTGACAACTTTCTTTATCTTGATATCGTAAGTTGGCCAAAACCTGAATATGTATTTAGTTGTTTAAGTGCGGATTACTGTAGTTAATACACGTGTAGGAAGCATTAGGTGTAAATGTGATTGACAAATAAGCCTAGAGGCACCAAATAACTTTGAGCTGAAAAGGCTCTTTTGAACGTATCTAAAAAGATCAAAGTAAAGTACATGTAAAAATGATATGTTTTCTTCAGATTTTTACCCAGCTGACCTTCTGTCTACTACTTTTCTCTAGCCTGGGCATCCTGAACCTCTCGTTACAGAAGTGGCGCTGCTGCTAATGATGAGGCGAGAACCCATAAGCCCCTACGTCATTCAACTCTACGAGTGGTTTGAACACCCTCGAAAATTCACTCTGGTTATGGAGTACCCCGAACCCTGCGAGAGCTTGCTGGACTTCATCGATCGCAATCCTCAGCTGGATGAAACAATAGCTCGGGTCTTCATGCGTCAGGCGGTGCTGGCAGTACAACACTGCATCGAGCATGATGTCTTTCACAATGACATTCATGCGGACAATTTCCTGTTGAAGCACACGTTAGAGATCAAGCTGATAGACTTTGGCTGCGGTCAGCTATTTAGTAGCGATGGCTACAAGAGCGACATATACATCGGTGAGCATTTTGGGAGTGTGGAAACCTGAATGTAGTGACTTACTAATTTGATGCTTTAAAAAAAGCTCAAAAACATGCAAATGTCTTGCTTACAGGAATACAGGATCACTGCCCACCTGAAGTCTTCACAGATCCTCGATTCCACGCCGTCCCAGCAAATGTCTGGGCTCTAGGAGTGATGTTGTATAAGATGGTGAACGCTTGTCCTCCTTTTCGCAACAGAAGGGAAATCACACAAGCCAAAGTTACATTTCAGAGTTCCAACTTATCCAAAGGTGAGTGAATAATATTGATAACATTGATAAAAATACACACATAAAGCAAACGCTCTGTACAGAAACAGTTAAAGGTGATGTATGGAAGACTTTTTATATATAGCTCAACGTATAGTGAAGAAACTACATACTTCACTTTTAAAGTAAAGATAAGGAACATTTTACATTATATTAATCATGTTTTAGATGCTGTTTTCATAGATGCCAAGTCACATGGTCATGACTAACCAGCTCTCTCCTATTAAAACTTTGTACAGAATGCAGTGATCTGATTAGCCAGTGCCTAGCCCGGGATCCAACTAAACGGCCGACGTTAGAGCAGATGTTACAACATAAATGGATTAGGAATGATCTGGATTGAAGAAGTTCAGGAGATTCACTCGATCAGGGATTTCAGGTGTGAGGAAGTGTAACAGACAGAGTAGGATTATTATCATTTGTCTTCAGTTCTGGATTATTTGTAGTGAGATTTTCAAATTTGTGTTCATTGTAATGTTCTTGTTATAGTCAAATCCAGTCATCTTCATTCTAATTCAATATATTCAAATAACAGAATCAGTGATGCAAACAGAATTTAATTCTGTTGTAAATCAGCTCTAAAATATCATTCATGAGTTGACTTGTTCATATAATCTTTGTACTGGATAGGAAACAACTTGAGCTCAAGATTTGACCCGAAGCCTGAAGTCCAACTCCAACCTGACTGGGAACTCAGAGCCTGTCCACGTCTGAACAAGAACACGAGAGACTGCAAGACTGAGAAGAAGTCAACATGTCATCACAGCCACATTTGCTTTGTTTTTTATTTTTTTAAAGTCAAGACAAGTCATCTTTATTTATATAGCACCTTATATATGACCAATCTGTATATATGACCCCTTTGAATAAATGCTTTCAATTAATACAAAAGAAGAAATGCTTTTAAACTTTTGAAGTCAAAACTGTAAATAAAATTGTAAATAAAAATGCCATATAATGTACTTCATGTAATAAGATTTCACTCGGTACAAAACTTCAAAAAGCACTTCTTCTCTGCTGTGAAATAGAGGTGTATGTTACAATTTTTTCACATCACTTTGGGTGTTCCTGTACACCCAGGAGCCCTGCATCTTCCCTTCTTATAACACATTATGGCCAATGTGAGGTATTGTCCAAAACATCCTCGAAAAGCACCCCTTATCGGACAACGTTGCCCTGAGGCGACGAAAAGAAAAACGGAATTTCTGAACATGCAAAATAAAAAAAATTTCAAAAAAACTGACAAAAGGCTTCTCTACACCTTCATACACACACACATTTTTTTTATGTACAGTTCATGTCATTCTAAATAATATTACTAAAGCAAATAATCTTGCCTTCTTCCAACACCACGTGCTCCTGTGACCATGTGTCAGAACAGGATGTCCCACCTTTAAATGGTGCTTGATAGTGACTCTCACACCTTACTGGACTGTTCTTTGGTACTTTCTCGACCTTTCTAATTGGTTTTAATCAGGGCTTGACATTAACTTTTTTCGTTCACCAGCCACTGTGGCTAGTGGTTTTCCAAAGTTACTAGCCACTCAGCACTTTCACTGGCCACAATTTTGCTGATTGGGAAATTACATTTTATATCATTAAAATTGACTTTGGCATGCTAAAATTACTTGATTTTGAGTTATTTTACTTGATTTATCTAGATTTAAAACGCTTTCACTCTTTCAGATGCAGATTGACCACCCTTATCAAAACTACATGGTATATCAGCTGGTATGTATGGGTGGACAGTATGACCATATTATGAGACATTTTATAATTTTTAATTTTTATAAAGTTATTTTTGTTAGGCTATACAAAATGGAAAAAAAAAATAGCACATTGCCAATTCAACAGTAGGGTAAACTAAATTTTTTTTGTCAGATACAGTAGGTTTATTTAACATGTATACATTAATTTAACTGTTTGATTAACATTAATGACAGACAGGTAATTAATTGGGCTGCTGTATGCATGGACATAATACACTGACACACATCCAGTTTTACCCACCTCTTTACGTCCACTTAAGCTATAAAGGACTGTATTTACGCGAGATACTCCACACGATGGACATTTTGACATCTGTGCGTGCGTGTATTTGACTATTCAGGCGCAAGGAGAACTGATCGGGCGCGCGACAGAGCGCTTCTGTTGTGTGTCATTCAGCGCTTTTCCGCCTATCCCACCTCAATAACTGCACGTTCATCGAGAACGAATTGTGATTGAATTGTAATTTTGTGCTACAACAAGTTTGGCTACCTTTGATTAGGCTGTAGGCTTAAATTATATTCAACCCACTAAAGTGGCTAGTGGGAGTGGCGGTGTTACAAGCCACGGCTGAAATCTACCCGCATTTGGCGGGCGTTAATAGGCTCGTTTGAGATAAGCAAAATCTGCGCAGAACCGATCACCGGTGATCACCGCGAGATGAATGCCAGTTAGAAATGTGTCCGAGGGTGGGCCGCCTTGCTCTGATGTCATGCCGACGTGTGTCAAAAACCTCTCGCGAGGGCGAGGCGGACTCATCGGATTCTGCAGTGGAGCGCATTGCTCTCCATATACTGCGCTGACCAAAAGCACGATGGGAAACGACTTGCTGACGACACAGCTTAATGCTTATTGCTTTAAACAACCGTAATGTTTTGATCTCTTTTAAAATGTTTGATTTTAAAACTCTAATATGATTTTATGTGTATAAATGATGTGTGAATATTCCCAAAGTCTCTGAAAGTGCGATCTCTCTGTGGGTTATGCGATTGTTATCATATTTTATAAAAATATATAAAAACATGTCTATAATTAAAGTAAAAATGATTGATACACACATCTTTCGAATGGAAATAAATAACAAGTACTTTGCGTGTATTGTTCATTATGTATATTTTCATATAAAAGTAACAGAACTTAAATTACATTCAGTTTATTAGCAACACAGCGCACGAGTGTGAATCCCGCGATATCCGCCTTTGATCTCGTGGGATCTGATCCACTACGAGAACAGAGAACTGTCCTGCCTGCACTTTTTACACTCCTTTCCTCACTGCAGCCGCCTACTCTTGCCTTCATTTCAGCGTCTCAAACAAGCCTAATGTCAAGCCCTGGTTGTAATCATTTAAAGAAAAATTTACTATGTTTAATAGGGCTTAAGAAAACTTTCCGTTGCCATCCGTTGAGGGTTAATATTTAGGTTAAAAAAGATATTCTTGTATTATTAGTTTATAGGAATAGTTACCTAAAACAAATAAAATGTTTTGTCATGAAATTCTTGATGATGCAGGCTGATAAGTCTTCCATCTGCTTGTAATCACATCAATAAGTTTCTTCGAGAGGCGTTGGCGCGGCGCAGACTGATCGGCGAATGACAAATTACCGCGAGAGCGATTCAGTCGTATGCTCTCCAAACGCTCTCGCGATACTTTGATGTCATTCGCCGATCAGTCTGCGCAGCGCAGATGCATCTCAAAAAAGCTTATTTTCTTTAGGCCACGGCGGAATTTGTAGACTTATTTTAAGTCGTAAAATGAGCAGGATTTATTCAAATGTAGCACAAGGATTCGGCAGGCATGTATTCATGATATTAGGTGGGGCAGCCGGTCTCGGAGCCCTCCCTAGCTCTACAGCGCCCCACAAACTTCCAATGTAAATCTGTGGTGAGAAATGGAACTGCAGCGCGCTCTCAGAGAGGCATTGGGGCAGATTTCTGGCTGCGCGATTATTTTTAATGTTAGGTTAAACACACCTTACGTAAACCTCGCTCCAGAAAAGACGTTATCAGTCCGCTTCAGATATGTGTTTGCATCAGGTCAGTAACTAGTTGGCATGTCTGTTCTTACTATGTGGAGTGGCATATCAAATTAATGAGAGTATAAACCCTTCAATTTAAACGTGCTCATGTGAATAGCTTTTATATACAGTAGTTCTGTTGTGTTTGTTTTATGTTTGTTTGAGAATAGACATTACTTTTTTCCTCACTGGAATTCCCACATAACTTGCAATATTATAAAACATTCGGAAGCAATAAAACTACATTAAGCAATTCTAGATGGCATTCTATGCGTTTGTCAGGTGTACTAAAGTCTGTCAATCATCATTAGAGCGCCACCTTCAGGCTAAATAAAGCAAGGACATTAGAATTCTGCCAAAAGTGTGTCTGATGTTCAGCGATTAGAATATAAATCTTACAAAAATGGTAACTAGCATTTAGTTTGTAAATATTTAATAAATGTGTTCAGATTTCTCTGCTCACGCACGCGACTTCATTTGTGCGTGCGTGCTTATGCATGATTCGAATTTTAGTTGCTATAGCGACGCGTGTTATGAATCCTGACTGCACATATTTACACTTGAACCGATCGCTATATGTTGATTGAGAGACGAGGCGAATTCAGAGACTTTGGCAGAATATTTTCTGTGCTGATCTTGCGACTTTGAAGCTGTTCAGAGGATTTCAGAGAGACTTTTATTCTAGAAGGAGATCGGAGGATATATCCTTTTTACATAAAGAGTTATTTTTTGAAGGAGTTCATATTATTTCTAAGGACAGTTTTATTTTATTGTTCTTTTCTTATTTTAGAAGGAGTTTTGCGTTTTATTTCATTTTTTATTTAATTTTTCTTTTTTTTTTCATTTTCTTTTTTTTTGGGAGGGGGGATTTCTTAGGAGAATTGTATTTTATTCTGTTTTTGTATTGTATGTTGTATTGTTTTATTTCAGTTTACAGGAGGATATCGATGGCTCACATGAGGGAAAGAGGAGGTGAGTGCTTTAGGTTTTCATTTGTTTATGGTATGTTATGATGCTGTACAATGATTGACTAAATTAATATTAAGAAACTTGTGTCAGGTAACTCATTTGATCCCCCAATTTTCCCAGCTAAGTGATCACATGTATTTGTTTCCTATTCCTTGCCTATGAAATAAACTTTCCAATTTGAGTAACTATAGTAACAATTTGTAATTGACCACTGACATTGATTATTGATTATTATTAAAACATTTGGTTTGGAGATCCGGTTCTGAGGACCTTGATCAGGATCCGCTGCCAGACTCGACCCAGACACAGAGCCAGGAGCTTTCTGGATATTTAACACCTCTGTCTTCTGATTTGGCTGTTTCTGTGTCCTCAGGCCAGGATCACCGGAGGAAGGCGTGGCAGAGCGGCAGCCAGCAGAGGCCAGATGATGGACGTCCGTCCACTTCATCTAAACTCTCTCGCAGAGGTCAGAATTGGCTTTTAATAAAGATGTTATGGCTCAGTTTCTGTTTCTATATTCAATGGTTGAACTGTTTCCACAGATTCCCTCTCTGAGGACAATGTAGTGAGGCGGTTCAGTAGAGAGTCCATCAGCCTTAGCAGCAGAGGCTCGTACAGCGTCGAATGGAGGTGGAATGGTGATACTTCGGATAGCCCGAGCGAACAGAGCAGTTGCAGCAGCCTCTGTTTGTCCAGGTCCGACAGCCACGAAAGGTGGACGTGCCCTCCGCTGCCAGGTCAAGTTCCTCTTGAGCCAACAGAGACTTCACATGGCCGAACTGCTCCGGGAGCCAGGGAAGCTTCTCCTGTGACCAAGAGCTCAACAGGTGAGAGTGAAATAAGGCCGGGCAGTGTAAAGTGTTCAGATCAAGATTTTACTATTTCATGCATAACTGCTTCAAGTTTTTAACATCTTAATATCCGGTCACATTTACTGTTGCTCAGCAAAATTTCACTAGAACATTCAGAAAACATTCAAAAGTAACGTTTCCGAAATGCAAAATCATAAAATAGAATGCTCCTTTAATCAAGAAAAAACATTTTTGAAACATTGAAAAAACTGGACGTTTTGAACATTCAGGGAACATTTAGAAATAACGCTGACGTCAGTTTCTAATAGTTGTGTTTTCAATTGTTTTTCTTCATTTCAGAAAACCCTACAGACTGTCGGAAGAGGAAAGGATTTGGTTCCTTCTTGAAGAGGCTATGGAAGGCTCTGAAGCGTCCTTTCTGCTGCTGTTTCCACTGCAGTTCTGTGGATGTTGTGGAGCCTTTTGTCCCTCCATCAGATCTGGAGTCTGAGATTGATCCTGAGCCGTCATCACCTGCACCAGATCACTCCGGCGTCAAACCATATAATGGTAAATCACCAGTCATTATTTCTCCAACATTATTTTAAACAGTATTGTCATCTTTTTTTCCACTAAAAATATCTTAAGGCTCGTTTTCAGAGAATATTAATATTATTTTCTCCACACAACCAGCACTGATATTTTTTTAAATAAAACAATGGATCTAACAAGCTCATATATTTCTCATATTTTTCTGTTCGTTTTTCAGAGTCCTTTGAGTCTCTCTACTACGTGGGAAAGATGATTGGATCCGGAACATTTGGCAGTGTGTTCGAGGGAACACGCAAATTTGATGGCAAAAAGGTCAATCTTACAGGATTGTACAAACATGTTGTTCTTGCATGAATCAAAACATATTTTAAAAAATTACAGATGGTTTAATACTTAGTGCAAGAATTGAATTCTGTTACTTTTATCGAAACTTTTTTTTTTTTGTTTTGTAGGTTGCCATCAAGCGGATACTCAAGTTTGACAACTTTCTTTATCTTGATATCGTAAGTTGGCCAAAACCTGAATATGTATTTAGTTGTTTAAGTGCGGATTACTGTAGTTAATACACGTGTAGGAAGCATTAGGTGTAAATGTGATTGACAAATAAGCCTAGAGCCACCAAATAACTTTGAGCTGAAAAGGCTCTTTTGAACGTATCTAAAAAGATCAAAGTAAAGTACATGTAAAAATGATATGTTTTCTTCAGATTTTTACCCAGCTGACCTTCTGTCTACTACTTTTCTCTAGCCTGGGCATCCTGAACCTCTCGTTACAGAAGTGGCGCTGCTGCTAATGATGAGGCGAGAACCCATAAGCCCCTACGTCATTCAACTCTACGAGTGGTTTGAACACCCTCGAAAATTCACTCTGGTTATGGAGTACCCCGAACCCTGCGAGAGCTTGCTGGACTTCATCGATCGCAATCCTCAGCTGGATGAAACAATAGCTCGGGTCTTCATGCGTCAGGCGGTGCTGGCAGTACAACACTGCATCGAGCATGATGTCTTTCACAATGACATTCATGCGGACAACTTCCTGTTGAAGCACACGTTAGAGATCAAGCTGATAGACTTTGGCTGCGGTCAGCTATTTAGTAGCGATGGCTACAAGAGCGACGTATACATCGGTGAGCATTTTGGGAGTGTGGAAACCTGAATGTAGTGACTTACTAATTTGATGCTTTAAAAAAAAAATCTCAAAAACATGCAAATGTCTTGCTTACAGGAATACAGGATCACTGCCCACCTGAAGTCTTCACAGATCCTCGATTCCACGCCGTCCCAGCAAATGTCTGGGCTCTAGGAGTGATGTTGTATAAGATGGTGAACGCTTGTCCTCCTTTTCGCAACAGAAGGGAAATCACACAAGCCAAAGTTACATTTCAGAGCTCCAACTTATCCAAAGGTGAGTGAATAATATTGATAACATTGATAAACACACACATAAAGCAAACGCTCTGTACAGAAACAGTTAAAGGTGAAGTATGGAAGACTTTTTATATATAGCTCAACGTATAGTGAAGAAACTACACACTTCACTTTTAAAAGTAAAGATAAGGAACATTTTGCGTTATATTAATGTTTTATTGTTATATTACGTTATAATCATGTTTTAGATGCTGTTTTCATAGATGCCAAGTCACATGGTCATGACTAACCAGCTCTCTCCTATTAAAACTTTGTACAGAATGCAGTGATCTGATTAGCCAGTGCCTAGCCCGGGATCCAACTAAACGGCCGACGTTAGAGCAGATGTTACAACATAAATGGATTAGGAATGATCTGGATTGAAGAAGTTCAGGAGATTCACTCGATCAGGGATTTCAGGTGTGAGGAAGTGTAACAGACAGAGTAGGATTATTATCATTTGTTTTTAATTCTGGATTATTTGTAGTGATTGAAACTGTAGTGATTCAAATTAGTGTTCATTGTAATTGTTCTTGTTATAGTCAAGTCAAGTCACCTTCATTTATAAAGCGCTTTATACAGTAAAGATTGTTTCACAGCTCTAAAATTTCATTCATGAGTTGACTTGTTCATATAATCTTTGTACTGGATAGGAAACAACTTGAGCTCAAGACTTGACCCGAAGCCTGAAGTCCAACTCCAACCTGACTGGGAACTCAGAGCCTGTCCACGTCTGAACAAGAACACGAGAGACTGCAAGACTGAGAAGAAGTCAACATGTCATCACAGCCACATTTGCTTTGTTTTAAAAATCATTTTGCTTTGTTTTTTTTAAAGTCAAGACAAGTCATCTTTATTTATATAGTGCCTTATATATGACCAATCGGTATATATGACCCCTTTAAATAAATAAAAATTGTTTTCAGTGAATACAAAAGATACTTTTAAACAGTCTTTGCCTATGAGAAGTGAAAAGGCAAATACACATTTTTGTGCCCCCTAAAAAACTGTAAATATGTAAATAAAAATCTACATGGTTGCAAACTTCAGTGCATTGTAGAGTGAGTCTGTCTAAAACAAAACCCTACAATAAATGAGACAAGAGCCTGTGGAGTATAATGATAATTTGGTGCATGACACCTCCATTGATTATTTAGGTTAAAGAAGATATTCTTGTATTATTAGAAAGATTTAGGTCAATCTTGAAGCTTATAGGAATAGTTACCCACAACAAATTAAAGGTTCTGTCATGAAACTCTTGATGGTGCAGGCTGATAGGTCCTTAACTCAACCTGCTTGTAATCACATGAATTAGTTTCTTCGAGAGGCATTAGACTTGTTTGAGATGAGCAAATTCCGCGAAGAACCGATCACCGCGAGATGCATGCCAGAAATGTGTCCGAGGGTGGGCCGCCTTGCTCTGATGTCTTGCCGACGTGTGTCAAAAAAGTCTCGCGAGGGCGAGGCGGACTCATCGGATTCTGCAGTCGAGCCAAAGAATATACACTAACAAGAAGCAACACTCAATAGAACGTTCCATTGCAACACCTGCGCTTCCGCCATTTTGGGGTGAAAGCGACTCGTCAGTCCACTAGTTTCTATGGCAATATCAGCTACTTTGTTAAAACAAAACGTACATTAAAGCTGAAATCCAACCTGAATGATGACAACACAGAATAAAATACTATCCCTACTGATCATCAAATCCTTTTAACAGTTTATTTTACAGACTTTGTGTTTAAGTCTTCCACTTTTTTTTTCACAAAACCTTTGCTCTCTAGAAACCCAGTCAGTTTGGGTTAAAATTCTCTGAAGTTCAAGTATTAGCATTATAAACACTGAATTAATACCAACATATGAAATTAAATTAAGGACATGCATCAGAAAAATTGGGAATGTTGGACAGTAAATATAGCTATGAATATAACAGCTTGATTTAGCAGTGTTGTCTAACGTCCGTTAAAGCAAAAGTGTCCAAAAGTGGGAACGGACACAGCAATGTATTATAATGTATTATAAGATCGTTATGTTTGTAGCGTGATCCATTAAAACGTACAATATAGCCTATTTCAATTCAGACCTAGATACTATTATTACTATTACTCCACTAGGTCTGAAATATATTGTTCGCTGCAAACATGATCTTAAATTTATTAATTATTCATTTACTATTAATAAATGTGTAAAGTTGCATAAAATAGAAACACTCAATAAAGTAGGCTAACTACGTTACCTCAGATGGATGAATGGTTGGATTCCACAACTGGTAAAATAAAACATATATAAGACAATACAACATTTACTGTAGGAGCCATACAATTTACTGGTGACTCAATTTTAAAAAACTGTTCTATTGCGCTTCTGATTTGGCTGTGAAATTCGCCGATTTTGGGTGCGTAAGATGTGAAGGATTCTATGGTCCAGTTAGTATTTTCGCCATCTAGTGGCTGTTACCCAAAAAGTATCAAAGTGTCGCCTCTTGGGTTATATACTCTTTGGTCGAGCGCAGTTGCTCTCCACCGACTGCGCTGACCAAAAGCACGATGGGAAACGACTTGATGACGACACAGCTTTATGCTTATTGGTTTAAACAACTGTGACGTATTGATCTGTTTTATGTTTGATTTTAAAACTCTTAATATCATGTTTTTATGTGTAAAAATAATGTGCGAATATTCCCAAACTCTCTGACAGTGCGACCTCTCTGTGGGTTATGTGATTGTTGTCATTTATAAATATATATGTATATATATAAAAACATGTCTATAATTAAAGTAAAAATGATTGATACACACATCTTTCGAATGTAAATAAATAACAAGTATTTTGCGTGTATTGTTCATTATGTTTATTTTCATATAAAAGCAACAGAACTTAAATTACATCCAGTTTATCAGCAACACAGCGCACGAGTGTGAATCCCGCGATATCCGCCTTTGATCTCGTGGGATCTGATCCACTACGAGAACAGAGAACTGTCTTGCCTCTCCTCACTGCAGCTGCTTACTCTTGCCTACATTTCAGGCGAGGCTAGGCGCATCTCAAACAAGCCTGCGCAGACTGATCGGCGAATGACAAATTACCGCGAGAGCGATTCAGTCGTATGCTCTCCAAACGCTCTCGCGATACTTTGAAGTCATTCGCCGATCAGTCTGCGCAGCGCAGATGCATCTCAAACAAGCCTATTTTCTTTAGGCCACGGCGGAATTTCTAGACTATTTTAAGTTGTAAAGTGAGCAGGATATGTTAAAATGTAGCACAAGGATTCGGCAGGCATGTATTCATGATATTAGGTGGGGCAGCCGGTCTCGGAGCCCTCCCTAGCTCTACAGCGCCCCACAACTTTCCAAAGTAAATCTGTGGTGAGAAATGGAACTGCAGCGCGCTCTCAGAGAGGCATTGGGACAAAATTCTGGCTGCCCCGCTTATTTTTAACGTTAGGTTAAACACACCTTACGTAAACCTCGCTCCAGAAAAGACGTTATCAGTCCGCTTCAGATATGTGTTTGCATCAGGTCAGTAACTAGTTGGCATGTCTGTTCTTACTATGTGGAGTGGCGTATCAAATTAATGAGAGTATAAACCCTTCAATTTAAACGTGCTCATGTGAATAGCTTTTATTTACAGTAGTTCTGTTGTGTTTGTTTTATGTTTGTTTGAGAATAGACATTACTTTTTTCCTCACTGGAATTCCTGCATAACTTGCAATATTGTAAAACAACATTCGGAAGCAATAAAACTACATTAAGCAATTCTAAGATAGCATTCTATGCGTTTGTCAGGTGTACTAAAGTCTGTCAATCATCATTAGAGCGCCACCTTCAGGCTAAATAACGCAAGGAAGGACATTAGAATTCTGCCAAAAGTGTGTCTGATGTTCAGCGATTAGAATATAAATCTTACAAAAATGGTAACTAGCATATAGTTTGTTATTATTTAATAATGTGTTCAGATTTCTCTGCTCAGGCACGCGACTTCATTTGTGCGTGCTTATGCGTGATTCGAATTTTAGTTGCTATAGCGACGCGTGTTATGAATCCTGACTGCACATATTTACACTTGAACCGATCGCTATATGTTGATTGAGAGACGAGGCGAATTCAGAGACTTTGGCAGAATATTTTCTGTGCTGATCTTGCGACTTTGAAGCTGTTCAGAGGATTTCAGAGAGACTTTTATTCTAGAAGGAGATCGGAGGATATATCCTTTTTACATAAAGAGTTATTTTTTGAAGGAGTTCATATTATTTCTAAGGACAGTTTTATTTTATTGTTCTTTTCTTATTTTAGAAGGAGTTTTGCGTTTTATTTCATTTTTTATTTAATTTTTCTTTTTTTTTTCATTTTCTTTTTTTTTTGGGAGGGGGGATTTCTTAGGAGAATTGTATTTTATTCTGTTTTTGTATTGTATGTTGTATTGTTTTATTTCAGTTTACAGGAGGATATCGATGGCTCACATGAGGGAAAGAGGAGGTGAGTGCTTTAGGTTTTCATTTGTTTATGGTATGTTATGATGCTGTACAATGATTGACTAAATTAATATTAAGAAACTTGTGTCAGGTAACTCATTTGATCCCCCAATTTTCCCAGCTAAGTGATCACATGTATTTGTTTCCTATTCCTTGCCTATGAAATAAACTTTCCAATTTGAGTAACTATAGTAACAATTTGTAATTGACCACTGACATTGATTATTGATTATTATTAAAACATTTGGTTTGGAGATCCGGTTCTGAGGACCTTGATCAGGATCCGCTGCCAGACTCGACCCAGACACAGAGCCAGGAGCTTTCTGGATATTTAACACCTCTGTCTTCTGATTTGGCTGTTTCTGTGTCCTCAGGTCAGGATCACCGGAGGAAGGCGTGGCAGAGCGGCAGCCAGCAGAGGCCAGATGATGGACGTCCGTCCACTTCATCTAAACTCTCTCGCAGAGGTCAGAATTGGCTTTTAATAAAGATGTTATGGCTCAGTTTCTGTTTCTATATTCAATGGTTGAACTGTTTCCACAGATTCCCTCTCTGAGGACAATGTAGTGAGGCGGTTCAGTAGAGAGTCCATCAGCCTTAGCAGCAGAGGCTCGTACAGCGTCGAATGGAGGTGGAATGGTGATACTTCGGATAGCCCGAGCGAACAGAGCAGTTGCAGCAGCCTCTGTTTGTCCAGGTCCGACAGCCACGAAAGGTGGACGTGCCCTCCGCTGCCAGGTCAAGTTCCTCTTGAGCCAACAGAGACTTCACATGGCCGAACTGCTCCGGGAGCCGGGGAAGCTTCTCCTGTGACCAAGAGCTCAACAGGTGAGAGTAAGGCCAGGCAGTGTAAAGTGTTCAGATCAAGATTTTACTATTTCATGCATAACTGCTTCAAGTTTTTAACATCTTAATATCCGGTCACATTTACTGTTGCTCAGCAAAATTTCACTAGAACATTCAGAGAACATTCAAAAGTAACGTTTCCGAAATGCAAAATCATAAAATAGAATGTTCCTTTAATCAAGAAAAAACATTTTTGAAACATTGAAAAAACTGGACGTTTTGAACATTCAGGGAACATTTAGAAATAACGCTGACGTCAGTTTCTAATAGTTGTGTTTTCAATTGTTTTTCTTCATTTCAGAAAACCCTACAGACTGTCGGAAGAGGAAAGGATTTGGTTCCTTCTTGAAGAGGCTATGGAAGGCTCTGAAGCGTCCTTTCTGCTGCTGTTTCCACTGCAGTTCTGTGGATGTTGTGGAGCCTTTTGTCCCTCCATCAGATCTGGAGTCTGAGATTGATCCTGAGCCGTCATCACCTGCACCAGATCACTCCGGCGTCAAACCATATAATGGTAAATCACCAGTCATTATTTCTCCAACATTATTTTAAACAGTATTGTCATCTTTTTTTCCACTAAAAATATCTTAAGGCTCGTTTTCAGAGAATATTAATATTATTTTCTCCACACAACCAGCACTGATATTTTTTTAAATAAAACAATGGATCTAACAAGCTCATATATTTCTCATATTTTTCTGTTCGTTTTTCAGAGTCCTTTGAGTCTCTCTACTACGTGGGAAAGATGATTGGATCCGGAACATTTGGCAGTGTGTTCGAGGGAACACGCAAATTTGATGGCAAAAAGGTCAATCTTACAGGATTGTACAAACATGTTGTTCTTGCATGAATCAAAACATATTTTAAAAAATTACAGATGGTTTAATACTTAGTGCAAGAATTGAATTCTGTTACTTTTATCGAAACGTTTTTTTTTTTGTTTTGTAGGTTGCCATCAAGCGGATACTCAAGTTTGACAACTTTCTTTATCTTGATATCGTAAGTTGGCCAAAACCTGAATATGTATTTAGTTGTTTAAGTGCGGATTACTGTAGTTAATACACGTGTAGGAAGCATTAGGTGTAAATGTGATTGACAAATAAGCCTAGAGGCACCAAATAACTTTGAGCTGAAAAGGCTCTTTTGAACGTATCTAAAAAGATCAAAGTAAAGTACATGTAAAAATGATATGTTTTCTTCAGATTTTTACCCAGCTGACCTTCTGTCTACTACTTTTCTCTAGCCTGGGCATCCTGAACCTCTCGTTACAGAAGTGGCGCTGCTGCTAATGATGAGGCGAGAACCCATAAGCCCCTACGTCATTCAACTCTACGAGTGGTTTGAACACCCTCGAAAATTCACTCTGGTTATGGAGTACCCCGAACCCTGCGAGAGCTTGCTGGACTTCATCGATCGCAATCCTCAGCTGGATGAAACAATAGCTCGGGTCTTCATGCGTCAGGCGGTGCTGGCAGTACAACACTGCATCGAGCATGATGTCTTTCACAATGACATTCATGCGGACAATTTCCTGTTGAAGCACACGTTAGAGATCAAGCTGATAGACTTTGGCTGCGGTCAGCTATTTAGTAGCGATGGCTACAAGAGCGACGTATACATCGGTGAGCATTTTGGGAGTGTGGAAACCTGAATGTAGTGACTTACTAATTTGATGCTTTAAAAAAAAATCTCAAAAACATGCAAATGTCTTGCTTACAGGAATACAGGATCACTGCCCACCTGAAGTCTTCACAGATCCTCGATTCCACGCCGTCCCAGCAAATGTCTGGGCTCTAGGAGTGATGTTGTATAAGATGGTGAACGCTTGTCCTCCTTTTCGCAACAGAAGGGAAATCACACAAGCCAAAGTTACATTTCAGAGCTCCAACTTATCCAAAGGTGAGTGAATAATATTGATAACATTGATAAACACACACATAAAGCAAACGCTCTGTACAGAAACAGTTAAAGGTGAAGTATGGAAGACTTTTTATATATAGCTCAACGTATAGTGAAGAAACTACACACTTCACTTTTAAAAGTAAAGATAAGGAACATTTTGCGTTATATTAATGTTTTATTGTTATATTACGTTATAATCATGTTTTAGATGCTGTTTTCATAGATGCCAAGTCACATGGTCATGACTAACCAGCTCTCTCCTATTAAAACTTTGTACAGAATGCAGTGATCTGATTAGCCAGTGCCTAGCCCGGGATCCAACTAAACGGCCGACGTTAGAGCAGATGTTACAACATAAATGGATTAGGAATGATCTGGATTGAAGAAGTTCAGGAGATTCACTCGATCAGGGATTTCAGGTGTGAGGAAGTGTAACAGACAGAGTAGGATTATTATCATTTGTCTTTAATTCTGGATTATTTGTAGTGATTGAAACTGTAGTGATTCAAATTAGTGTTCATTGTAATTGTTCTTGTTATAGTCAAGTCACCTTCATTTATAAAGCGCTTTATACAATCAAGATTGTTTCACAGCTCTAAAATTTCATTCATGAGTTGACTTGTTCATATAATCTTTGTACTGGATAGGAAACAACTTGAGCTCGAGACTTGACCCGAAGCCTGAAGTCCAACTCCAACCTGACTGGGAACTCAGAGCCTGTCCACGTCTGAACAAGAACACGAGAGACTGCAAGACTGAGAAGAAGTCAACATGTCATCACAGCCACATTTGCTTTGTTTTAAGTCATTTTTGCTTTGTTTTTAAAAGTCAAGTCATCTTTATTTATATAGCACCTTATATATGACCCTGTATGACCCCCTCGTCTCGGCCTATAAGAAACCTTTAAAGTGAAAAGGCAATTACCTGTTTTTGTGCTTCCCAAAAGCAAAACTGTACATATGTAAATAAAAATCTACATGGTTGCAAACTTCAGTGCATTGTAGAGTGAGTCTGTCTAAAACGTAATTCTACAATAAATGAGACTAGAGCCTGTGAACAATAATAATAATAATTTGGTGCATGACACCCCCATTGATTATTTAGGTTAAAGAAGATATTCTTGTATTATTAGAATGATTTAGGTCAATCTTGAAGCTTATAGGAATAGTTACCTAAAACAAAAAGTTCTGTCATGAAACTCTTGATGGTGCAGGCTGATAGTCTTTAATCTGCTTGTAATCACATCATTCTCTTTAGGGCAAAATATCCATCCAAACATTTACCTCTATATACACAGAATTAATAATAAAATTTAAATGTGTTCAGCACAAAACAACTGAAACATTATTTCAAAAACAGACTTGACATATGCACATTCAAACATCATTCCTTCTAGTTCACTGTAGTCTACTAAAAAGACTATACTTTTGGTGACATCTTGTGCTGGAACAACTCAATAAATCGAAGGGGTTTCTGGTAAGCCAGGTTGATTATGTATATCACGTGCTATCGGAAATTTGATAATTCCCATTTCTGAAGTTGTGATTACGAGCTCATCACATTCAAGTTTCGAAATGGGAGGGTGTTCGTGTGCAATTTTTACTTAGGAAACTCGAATGTACGACAATTCAGAGAGCACGTGAAGGCAGCATAAAAGCCAAAAAAGTGATTAAAGCCATTATATTGGAAATTGAGGAAAGTCTGCCATCTTGTGGTGAAAAATGCTCTTACACAGCAGATCATGAAGTGGCACAGAGGCTGAAAGAGCGGTTTACTTTAATACAGTTTACCCTTGTGATGTGTTGAAGGCCTTTTAAATTGTTTTAAATCTCTCATTATATCCCAGAATAATGATTTCAATCTTTTTGCCAACTTGATTTCTTTTAATTAGCACAGGTTTTGTATTTCTTTTTGTTAGAACAATCGTAGGCCTCAATGATCTGAGCTTATGCAGATTATCAGTGTTTAAATGAAAAAAGCTTATTCACCTAAAAAAAAAACTGAAGTGCATAAGCTCAGACCAAAGAGGCCTATATATGATCAATTAGTTACAAAAAGAAACTGCATAATTGAAAGAAAACAAGTTGATAAAAAGATTGAATCCAATATTTGGCAATAACATAGCATAGCCTATTGAGAGATTTATAAGCAATGATTTGTATAGGCCAGTCACAAGTAACACCCCCACCCTCCCCCAAAAGGGATTAAAAATATACATTTTTTATGGAAGTTGTTGTACCTTGTGTGAACAAAGTCAGTAAGTTCAATGTGACAACTACAACAAACAAATGAACAAAATCAATAGTAAATATTCAATAGTAAAGATTTTTTTTAATGAAATGTTATATGTAAGGAACAAGAAAAAGAGCATATACATTCAAGAGCATATGCATATTCATATATATATAGTTTTTTTACTTAAAGGGATAGGTCACAAAAAATGAAAAGTTTGTCATTATCTTACAAAACACATTTTTTTATTTTTATTTATTTTTTTTTTTAGAATATCACCAGCTCTACCCATTTTTGAGTGAACTATCCCTTTCTCAAATCAAAAACTGAATGATATTAAAGGGATGTGTGAATGTCTGTATATAAGTAACAATGAGAATCAGGTGGTTTTTGTTTCCTATTCCAGGGTATAGATGTTCTCCTCCACCGGTCTTCTTGTGCGTATTTCATAAATAATGTGTCGGGGCTCCTTTGAGAAACTGAGGATCAAAACACAGCACTCATACACTGCATTTCAAACAGCACAGTATTTTCGAAATGAATCACACTTACCACCCACTGTCAAACGCCTTCCCATAAAGGCCACCTGAATCAGAATATACATATTTCATTTCAGCTCAGAATATATCTTACTCACTATAAAAATGTACTTAAACAAATGTCCAGATTCATAGTTATACGTACGTTTGACGGTCAAAAGGGCCAGTGCGCCCAAGAGGAGCAGTAGCAGACTGAGAGACAGAGACAGCACCGGGATGTTTATCTGTAGTGTGATCCTAGAGATCGGCTCTTCCATCTTTAAATCACAAATTCAGAAGGGTTTCATTCTTTAAAGTTGTAATTTAAGGTTTCAATTCAGCTAAAACATAAAACAGTCTCAGTTCCTCAAAGACATTTTTAAATGTTATACTTCCACCCATACTTCCACAAGATCTCAGAGTTAAACTGTGTCAGAAAAAATCTTAATTATGTCAGATAACACTTAAGTAAAACATGGTCAGGTCAAAGTGTGAATAATTTTTGGCTATAATATGTCACAGTTTACTTTATTTTGCTATCCTCACTTACATAAATGAACTACAGTGTCCTGCACCCACTAGTAAAAATATATAAAAAATGTCTGAATAATTTTTGGTTTGACTGTATATATACAGACGTGGACAAAATTGTTGGTACCCTTGATAAATATGATCATAGATGACTGTGAAAATACAGTATCTAACAGGAGTACACCCCTCACATTTTTGTAAATATTTTATTATATCTTTTCATGTGACAACACTGAAGAACTGACACTTTGCTACAATGTAAAGTAGTGAGTGTACAGCTTGTATAACAGTGTAAATTTGCTGTCCCCTCAAAATAACTCAACACACAGCCATTAATGTCTAAACCGCTGGCCACAAAAGTGAGTACACCCCTAAGTAAAAATGTCCAAATTGGACCCAAAGTGTCAATATTTTGTGTGGTCATCATTATTTTCCAACACTGCCTTAACCCTCTTGGGCATGGAGTTCACCAGAGCTTCACAGGTTGCCACTGGAGTCCTCTTCCACTCCTCCATGACGACATCACGGAGCTGGTGGATGTTAGAGACCTTGCGCTCATCCACCTTCTGTTTGAGGATGCCCCACAGATGCTTAATAGGGTTTAGGTCTGGAGACATTCTTTAGCATGGCAGTGGTCATCTTGGAGGTGTGTTTGGGGTCGTTATCATGTTGGAATACTGCCCTGCGGCCCAGTCTCCGAAGGGAGGGGATCATGCTCTGCTCATTCATGGTTCCCTCAATGAACTGTAGCTCCCCAGTGTAGCTCCGGCAGCACTCATGCAGCCCCAGACCATGACACTCCCACCACCATGCTTGACTGTAGGCAAGACACACTTGTCTTTGTATTCCTCACCTGGTTGCCGCCACACATGCTTGACACCATCTGAACCAAATAAGTTTATCTTGGTCTCATCAGACCACAGGACATGGTTCCAGTAATCCATCCTCTTAGTCTGCTTGTCTTCAGCAAACTGTTTGCGGGCTTTCTTGTGCATCATCTTTAGAAGAGGCTTCCTTCTGGGACAACAGCCATGCAGACCAATTTTATGCAGTGTGCGGCGTATGGTCTGAGCACTGACAGGCTGACCCCCCACCCCTTTTTTACCTATTATATTGCATCAGGTGCAGAAGCTAGCTTCAAAAAACAGACGCATGAGTGCTGCCAGCATTGCTTTAGAGGTTGCAGAAGTGGAAGGTCAGCCTGTCAGTGCTCAGACCATACGCCGCACACTGCAGCAAGTCGGTTTGCATGGCTGTCATCCCAGAAAGAAGCCTCTTCTGAAGCTGGCTCACAAGAAAGCCCGCAAACAGTTTGCTGAAGACAACCTGTCCAAGAGCATGAATTACAGGAACCATGTCCTGTGGTCTGATGAGACTAAGGGGGCTTTCACACTGGCAGTTTAGTTTGAAATGGGGCACGGTTCGCATGAAAAATCGCTAATGTGAAAGCTGTCATGCGAACCTGGGTGCGCAACCGGGGTACCGAACCCGAGACTACCTGAAGGAGGTGGTCTGAGTTCGGTTACACTCGAACTGTGCCGCAGTTCGCGTGAATATGAAAGCAACATGGACTAGGGTGCGCACTTGTTCAGGAAGTAAAGTAACCTGCGCATGCGTTTCAGCTGATTATAATATATTTACTTAAATAAAACACATGTAAGAGATGATAGTGTTGATGATTTACCTTGGATTCGAGCAGGAGTGAGCCTGCAGTGTATTCGCGTTTTGCGAGTGCAATCAGAGTGGCAAATGAATGGCAATCAGCTGTCTCCTCAAAACAGCGGAAAACCGTCTACATGCGGCGCACATACAGTAAACTCAAATGTCGTTTCTTCTGCTGCACACAATAGCACCACATTAATAAAAATTAAAAAAAAAAACAATTTATTGACCCGCATTCTGTTTTCTGTCATGCGCCGTGCACGTCTGTGATGACGTAAGATGAACGCAAACGCTCCAGGGTTCGAAAGAATCAATTTGTGTATGAAACCAGACCAACGCTGCGGGGGGCCCCGGGAACAATCGCGCCCGGGCTCGGACCGCGGCAAACAAGCCCAGTGTGAAAGCCCCCTAAGATAAACTTGTTTGGCTCAGATGGTGTCCAGCATTTGTGGCGATGCCCTTATATCATCATATAGCATCATAGTCTGGGGCTGCATGAATGCTGCTGGGACTGGGGAACTGCGCTTCATTGAGGGAAACATGGATTCCAACATGTACTGTGACATTCTGAAGCAGAACATGATGCCATCCCTTCAGAAACTGGGCCGAACGGCAGTTTTCCAACATGATAACAACCTCAAACACACCGCCAAGATGACAACTGCCTTGCTGAGGAAGGTGAAGGTGATGGAGTGGCCAAGTATGTCTCCACACCTAAACCTTATTTGAGCGCCTGTGGGGCATCCTCAAGCAGAAGGTGGAGAAGCGCCATGTGTCTAACATCCACCAGCTCTTTGATGTCATTATGGAGGAGTGGAAGAGGATCCCAGCAACAACTTGTGCAGCTCTGGTGAATTCCATGCCCAGGAGGATTAAGGCAGTGCTAGATGATGCTCACACAAAATATTGACACTTTGGACACAGTTTTGACATGTTCACTTAGGGTGTACTCACTTTTGCTGCCAGTTATTTAGACAATAATGGCTGTATGTAGAGTTATTTTTAGAGGACAGTAAATCTGTACTGCTATACAAGCAGCACACTGACTATAAAGTATATCCAATTTTCATTTCTATAGTATTGTCGCTTGAGAAGATATACTGAAATGGTTGCTGAAATGTGAGGGGTGTACTCACTTTGAGATACTGAATATAGTATATACAGTGGGTACGGAAAGTATTCAGACCCCCTTAAATTTTTCACTCTTTGTTATATTGCAGCCATTTGCTAAAATCATTTAAGTTAATTTTTTTTCCTCATTAATGTACACACAGCACCCCATATTGACAGAAAAACACAGAATTGTTGACATTTTTGCAGATTTATTAAAAAAGAAAAACTGAAATATCACATGGTCCTAAGTATTCAGACCCTTTGCTCAGTATTTAGTAGAAGCACCCTTTTGATCTAATACAGCCATGAGTCTTTTTGGGAAAGATGCAACAAGTTTTTCACACCTGGATTTGGGGGATCCTCTGCCATTCCTCCTTGCAGATCCTCTCCAGTTCTGTCAGGTTGGATGGTAAACGTTGGTGGACAGCCATTTTTAGGTCTCTCCAGAGATGCTCAATTGGGTTTAAGTCAGGGCTCTGGCTGGGCAATTCAAGAACAGTCACAGAGTTGTTGTGAAGCCACTCCTTCGTTATTTTAGCTGTGTGCTTAGGGTCATTGTCTTGTTGGAAGGTAAACCTTCGGCGCAGTCTGAGGTCCTGAGCACTCTGGAGAAGGTTTCGTCCAGGATATCCCTGTACTTGGCCGCATTCATCTTTCCCTCGATTGCAACCAGTCGTCCTGTCCCTGCAGCTGAAAAACACCCCCACAGCATGATGCTGCCACCACCATGCTTCACTGTTGGGACTGTATTGGACAGGTGATGAGCAGTGCCTGGTTTTCTCCACACATACCGCTTAGAATTAAGGCCAAAAAGTTCTATCTTGGTCTCATCAGACCAGAGAATCTTATTTCTCACCATCTTGGAGTCCTTCCATGCGGGCTTTCATGTGTCTTGCACTGAGGAGAGGCTTCCGTCGGGCCACTCTGCCATAAAGCCCCGACTGGTGGAGGGCTGCAGTGATGGTTGACTTTCTACAACTTCTACAACACAGTTTTTCTTTTTTAATAAATCTGCAAAAATGTCAACAATTCTGTGTTTTTCTGTCAATATGGGGTGCTGTGTGTACATTAATGAGGAAAAAAAATGAACTTAAATGATTTTAGCAAATGGCTGCAATATAACAAAGAGTGAAACATTTAAGGGGGTCTGAATACTTTCTGTACCCACTGTATATATATTGTGTATAGAGGGCGTACCATTATAAAAATATGTTCATGTTTTGCTGGTCTGTTTGCTCTAGGCACCAGTAACTCACCATAGCCCCAGAATGCACATGTGTGACATTCTGCCAGGAAATGTCAGAGAATGATGAATCTGCTCCTCTGGACTGATCTGGCTGCGATGACACTATGAAATTCAGAGTGAAACACAGGAAATCGCTTTTGGTGCTAATGCCAGTTAACGCGTGAGAAACATTATCTCTACCCACAAGGGTCTGTGACATTTAAATTGTTGCACTATGTGGTCTCTCATGAACTCTTGTGAGTAGAAAAAAGAACTGAAATGCAACTGGTGATTCATCATGTATTGTGGTTTGTCTATGGAAAAACTTAGTTGACAATTACTGGGCAAATCAAGTATAACGGAATTAGCTGTTAAAAACAGTCAGCAGATTTTGTTAAGGGAAGTCACAGGCAAAAGCATTGTTTTTTCATGCTCTGGTCAATTTTGATGTTTTGGGCAAGTTTGCTTCTATAACTTGTCTTCTTTCAGACTAGTTGAAAGAAAACATCCAAAATGCACATTTTAGTGTTTATTTTATTAAACACATTCTATTTTCATCTGTAGAATTTAATGACAATACATTTAAAACCATTTCCTCAAAATGAGGTTTTTTTTCTCTCCTGCTCTGAGAAACAACCCTTCATTAGCACTTACATACACCAAGCATTACAGTTTTATTTCTATCTATATTCTGAAGGTTTTTACAGAGGGGTTTGTTCATCATGATTTCTATAACAATTGTTTCCTAAAATAGGGTGAATTTTTTTCTGGCTGTTGACAGTATTTTCTGATTTATGGAGTGATTAAAAATATATCCAAAATTACCTCTGTCAAAACCTTGTCAACACATTTTGAACCTGGCTTCATCTAATGTTCATATTTCTGTTCTGGAGATTTATGCAAATTAGTGCGTATTTAACTACATAATGCATATTTACACATAACATTTCACATACTTTTAATACAAAGCATTATTAAAGGATTAGTTCACTTCTGAATGAAAATTTCCTGATAATTTACTCACCCCCATGATTAAGCCAAACGCCCTTTACAAAAAAAGGTAAAACAATGATATTGGGTGATTTTAAAGTTGGAGGAAAAACGTTTTTCCACCTACGTCATGTGTGACCTTTCCAATGTGATAATGTAATGCGTGGCGCATCGCAGAGCTAGTGCAAGACGAGCATTTGTGGTTAAAAAGTATATAAATTTTAATTAAAAAAAAAAAAAAAAAATGACAGATCGTTTTGCTAGACAAGACACTTATTCCTTGTCTGGGATCATGTAGAGTCCTTTGAAGCTGCACTGAAACTGCAATTTGGACCTTCAGGAAATTTTCATTCAGAAGTGAACTAATCCTTTAAGATATGTACACTGTAGTGTCTTGCATTAAAAACGCCTCTCACCTGTCTGCGTGTCCTGTGGTTCTGTAGTGATCGGGGTAGTGGTTGTTGGAGGCACAGTCGTTGGGGCTTCAGAAATGAACATACATGAAGATTTATTCAAATATGAAGCTCTTCAAATGTTGCTCTTCAAATTTAAAGCATCTGTATGACTTGCCTTTCATGACCCTCAATGTGTAGGACACCTTCTTATCATTGAAAAATCCTTCTATGTCCACTCTACAGCAGTACGGCCCACTGTCCGCCTTCTGTATTCTTTGGATCCCGAGGTCCATTTGTCCTGACAGAACGTCTCCAATGAGCCTGTACCTGTCGGAGACTTTGGAGATGACGCCATACTCATCTGTTTGTACGATGATGTCGTTGCACCAGAAAGTTCCACAATCCCGTCCCCAGCAGACGTGGCTGAGGCCATGGTGCTTCACTGAGTAATGACATGACAAAATCACTGTGCTGCCCTCCGTCACGTGAAATGACAACACGGTGCACCTGTCAGCTGCGCGGCACAAAAATTAGCAACATGTCAGAGAATCGAATGTGGATAAATTGTATTAGTGCAGTGGACCTCTTTGACTTCAAGGCCCCTCCATTGTCCACAACAATATTTAAAGCCACCCCCCACACACACATATACACTCAATAAAATATTTTAGAGCTTGGTATTACTACACTCTAAAGAGAAATGGTTCTAAACAAATTAGGGTTCTTTGGCTTGTAACAATAGCAGAACCCTTTTTGGTGCTAAATAGAACCTTTTTTATAAGGTTCCATAAAGAACCATGCTTTGAAAGTGCTATAGGACCTCAATAGTGTGATAAAGGTGATTGGTAGGAAACCAGTTACAATTTGAAAGTTAAAATTTGTAGACATTTTAAGAAAGAAATCATTTACCTGTTGAGAGTGTGTTGACAGTCTATGTATTTGAATGGCTAAGCTCCAGAAAACCAGTAGTGATGTGGCTTTGACAGTTACAGATTTGAAAAACAAAAAGGCGGGAAAAAAGAACCCTAAACTCTAACACAAAGAACCATTTCAGCATGTAAAGGGTTCCTCAGGGTCTAAATAGAACTGTTACTATGTGTAAAGAACCTTCAAAGAACCATCTTTTTTTTAGAGTGTAGAAAGATGTATATTCATTATAAAAATAACCAAACCTGGACAGCAACATATTGTCGGCCCAGATCCGGCCCACATCTGGCCCCTCGTGGAATCCACACTTACCAGATGTGGGCCGGACCTGGGCCAACACTATGTTGCTGTCTAGGAATACTAAGAAATGTCTTTATTTTTAGTTGTTTTAACAGTTGTTTTGCCTTATTTTAAATGAAGTTCCAAATGTATGTTCAGGAGGAGCCTAATCATTAAGTCCTGTTAATCATCATTAGGAAAAAAAATACTATGGAAGTCAATGGTGCCCCAAAACTGTTCAGTTTCCCACATTTTTCAAAATATCTTCCTTTGTGTTCAACATAACAAAGAAATTTATACAGGTTTGGAACAACTTGAGGGTGAGTAAATGATGACAGAATTTTCATTTTTGGGTGAACTATCCCTTTAAGACTGGTTGGACAGTTGTGAAACCTGTGAAATTATTTTAAGTCATCTTGAAGCCCCCCAGGCCCCTCGTTGAAAACCACCATATTAGTGTATATGTTGAATTATTAAAAAAAAAAAAAAAAAATTACTAAAAAAAACTGTAAAATCAAATAAATACAATTAGTAAATACAATTTTTCATGAGTATTTTTGGCTTGTTTTCCAGTAAAAATATCTTAACAGCCTTAGAACAAGATAAATTTATAATGCCTCATTAGCATTTTTTTTGTTTTGTTTTAAGCATAAACCAAAAATAAACTTACAAGGTTTAGTTCACCCAATGTCATTAATTACTCACCATCATGTAGTTTCAAACCCATAAGACACAAATTAAGATATTTTTGATGAAATCCGAGAGGTTTTTTTTATCCCCCATAGAAAGCAACGTAATTACCACATTAAAGGTCCAGACAAGTAGTAAAACATAGTTAAAATAGGCAACGTGACTACATTGGTTCAACCTTAATGTTATGAAGCGACGAGAATACTTTTTGAGCGTAAAAACAAAACAAAAATAACAGCATAATTCAACAATTCCTTCTCACCCGTCATTCTCCTACACTGTTTACATTGTTTATCTATCAAAAATTGCTAATGAGGTTATAAAAATAACTTTCATATTTCATGCTATTTTGTAAGTTTACCTTGTTTAAAGAATATTTCAATATTCTTACTGAAAAATAATGTTTTGCTGTGTATTTTCAGTTGTTTTAGATCATTACTTCTGTTATAGGGTAAATCTCTCACAACACATTACATAATTTTTTATTTTATAGTGTGTTTCTTACCTGAAATGGTGAGGAGGAGGATCCACCGAAGCACTGATAACCGGGGAGGAGCAGCCATTCCACTGTAGTGTTCAGGCGACACTGCTCTTGTGCTGGGCGGCACCAGGGTTATGCAGAGGAGGACATGTGAAAGAGTGGCTGTGTTCTCAAGCTCTGTGCCTGTGACATCTCCAAGAAGGACAGGGCCACTGACCCATCTGCAGTCCTCATCTGGAGGTGGAGTCGTGGAGCAAAGAATAGGGCCATTGTGTGATGGAGTTTTATCTAGATATCTTATGTGCCTGTAAACAGGCTTCATGAATGAATCGGTGGGCCTGCACACAGCACACGCCATGTCCATGGTGGCACGTGTGTTTGCTATTGTTGGTAAACAAAGTGGCACAAGTGTTCATGCAGTCACAGCTGGCTGATTAAATAAACCAGCTAATTCTTCATCAGATTCGAGGAATTGCCTGAATTATTAAACAAACATGGACAGTATTAGACTATTCAGCTGGAACAGCTAGAAGACTGTTCAGGTATTTATATACAATACTTGAATTGTAAAATATAATGATTTTGTGATGTTGCAACTGGATTATTCATTAGGCTATAACAATGGCTTTAGAAAGATACAGCAGGCTTACATTGATTCAAAAAGCATTAAATTGTTTCTCAAATTTTTTCTAGTGAATCCTGTGATACACCCCAACTTTTTTGTCTGAAGGAGATGTGCAGGCAGGCCCAAGAAAAAAAGACAATACTAAAATGTTGTTAAAAAAAAAAAAAAAAACTTTACCAAATAATAATAATAAAAAAACTTTACCAACCAGAATGCATCTCGATGTTTCTGAATGGTTAGAGAATACTTTTATGTAGTTGCTGTGGAGTTTCAACTCATCGACTATCATGTTCCGTCATGTTAATCTTTTTTGCAAATCCAGCGTTGAATTGACCCTCTACTACACTCTACTACAACAACTCTTCCTCTTCTCTAAAGCAGCCCAACATGGCCTCACCCCCTTTGTTGCGTGTCCAGCAGGCATGATTTATGTAAATGTTGGGGTTTGTGATGTCACCAACCTGGGAAGAAGCTTGTTGTAGTCCCTACCAGCCAGTGTTGTAGTCCTTAAAAAGTGATTTCTGTAAAAGAAAATATCTCCCGTTGCATTGAACTTTGAGCATCGTAACTTTGCAGATGTAGTTTATGCTCAAACAGCAACATTACACACTAAAGGGCTTTTCATACTTGAAATAGTTAACCCTGGGTCATTCTAAACCCCGGTTATCTTGCTTTAGGTTTCACACTACTCATAATTTACCCGGGGTTAACAATTAATCCTGAGTATTCATAAAATAACGTTTCACTTTGTACATTCCTAAACCATGGGTTAATGTTCGCAATTGCATATTTGCGGTGTCAGTGTCATTGACTGGATAAACGCAGCACGCGACCTGTTTACATAGCTCTATTGCCATCCTGTATTGCCGACTGTACTATCAAGTTTGTACTGAGTGGACATTTCGGACTATAAAGGTAAGAATGAAACGGTCTCTTCTTCACTTAAATTGTCGCGTTTTCTTTCAGCATTTGACATTTTTCCTCTCAAACGCCCAATTTACTGTATATATATAATGCGAGGTGTTTCTGTGACTGTCTAAAGCACGTGAATATGATGTACGGTATTGGTTATCCGTTGCTAAGCATCGTCGTAACGTTCTAACACCGCATCGTTTCACACTGTACAAGTTTGGCACCGCAATGAGGGGTGACAGTCCAGAGCACGGTTTCATAACACCGGGTAAAAAAACTTATAAATTACAAGTGTGAGACGTTCCTTTACCCGGGGTTTAAAGTGGTGTTTAGAACAACGATAACCCAGGGTTAAGCGCAGTGTGAAAAGCCCTTAACTGAAGTTATGGCTATATTTGCGATTGTGGTTGCTGAATAAATGCACTTACGCAACTCTGTGTGACAATACAAAGTGTTTTTTGCTTGTTTTAATAGAAAACATGAATGTAATTTGGAATTATTGTAATTACTGTTAGGAATTACACAGTGTTATTTTGAGAGAAGTTTCGGTAACACTTTAGAATAATGGTCCGTCATTAATAAGTAGAACTGAAGTAATGCAGGACTAATGAGTAGTACAACATTAACACTTCATCTGCTACTATTAACTAATATAGAAACAAGCTTAACTAATCAGTAAGTAATATCAAATTTAGAAGATAGTTCCTTATTAGCTAATCAATAACGGACAAATTGTAAAGAACATTATTGTGTGTCTGAGACGTAATCAGTCATCATTTTTTACTCTGAATCTAGTCATAAAATGCATCATTAATTACTCAAGTGTTACCTAGTCACTATGCAGGAACTATAGTAATCAGGACCATTATTTTAAAGTGAAAAATGGTCCAGATCATTAGTAGTTCTTGAAGAATGACTAGGTACTTGAGTAATTAGTGATGCATTGTTGATAGTAAAAAAGGACAATCTTCAAGAACTACTAGTGATCTGGACCATTATTTTAAAGTGAAAAAGATGTTTTTCACTTTAAAATAATGGTCCTGATCACTAGTAGTTCCTGCATAGTGACTAGGTAACACTTGAGTAATTAATGATACATTTTATGACCACATTGAGAGTAAAAAAAGACAATTGCTCACATCTCAGACACTTTAATGTTGTGATTAGTAATTAATTAGTAATTATTTAATAATAATTAGTAATTTTTTAATAATTTGTCATAGTTACCTATTAGTTCTTAATGATGCCAATCTCATTCTCTAATTATTGATTAGCTAATAAGGAACTATCTTAGTCCTAAATTTGATATTACTTACTGATTAGTTAAGCTTGTTTCTATATTAGTTAATAGTAGTAGCTGAAGTGTTAATGTAGTACTACTCATTAGTCCTGCATTACTTCCTGCATAGTTACTTTTTAATGACGGACCATTATTCTAAAGTGTTAACAAAGTTTCTTGTTTTACTAGTTTTCATAATGTAGAGAGTGACTTAATTTTTCAAGATAAATAGGATATAATAAATCAGGAAACTAGATGAAGTAAACCATGCGTATAAGTTGACATTCTCTTGTATTTTGCTTATAGGTGAAAGTACAACAATTCTGATGAAATATAAAAAATAAATTACTCAAATGACAACAATCAAATGTGAGTTTTCATTGACTAGACTAAAATTCCCAGACTAAACTTGACTAAACATAAACAGGACAAGGTTGACTAAATATGATAACTAAAAAGTGCTTTGGTTCCCCGGTCGGGGTTCCTCGGGGTCAAAGCAGATGGGTTGTAGGGGGAATTTTCTGAGACTTTCGAGGCGTGAGGTTTCCTTTGCCCCTAGTCATCAGAGCCCACAAAGTGTATGGCTTCCTCTAAAGCATTGTTGTCAGGGGTTTCCCTTCAAGATGTTTGTGATGCAGCAGGCTGGTCCTCTCCACACACCTTCATTGGGTTCTAGCCTTGAGATGGAATATACCCCAGACTCTCAAGTGCTTCTCAAGGGCTACGTTCCTTGAGAAGCACCATTCTTTCTGACGCAGTGTCTCGTTCTCTTCTCAGGGAACCAGGGTTACAGTCGTAACCACAATGTTTTTATGTACTAAGTTTTCTTTTTTTATAGTAAAAAATAATTCAAAAACAATACAAAAATAAGCAACCACATACAGTCCACTTTTTTTTTTTTTTGTTATATGGAGGAAGGAAGTTTCCTGGGTGTGGCTGGAGAGTGAGTGTTATGTTTGTTATGGGAGGTGTGAACCAGCATGATTTGATGATGGTGACAGATGACAACATTTTTTACAATCTAGTTTCACTTCTAGAGCCCCGAATTAGCATGAACTCTTGTAGCCTGGTCATATGAAGGGTATGAGAAAAGTACAGCTGCTGTACCTACCAAAACACATTTGTGGTAAATGAGTCATTTAAACTTTGTTAACTTCAGATTAGTTTTAATAATGATATAGTGTTGCAGTTAGCCTCTAGACATCAGAGAAAGGATAGTCCAGAGCAATGATTATTCTGATAAGCAATAGCTGTCACATTATTACAAACAATACAGAACACAGACTCCACACTGATCAACTTAAACGTTAACAGTAAATGTGAATTTGCCAAGATATTAATGCCACTGTTCATATTCATTTTCAGTTTGTATTTGATAGATGTTTTCCACAGCAATCTCTCTGTTGTACAGGCCCACACTGCTGCCAGAGTTACTGTAGATGACCGAGATGTCCGAGTTCAGGGTTCTAAAGGAGAAAAAATTATAAGAAGCATTTTGCTTAATGACCAGCGATGCCCATGACATGATCAGGCATCAGTACAAACATAAAATGACCTAATGGAAGGATCATGTTCTTTTTTGATACTGACTGTGATGTGTGTTGCATCCTTCACATCATTTATTTTTTATTTATAATATGCGCAATATTATTGCCTAAATAATTAAAAGATACACTACCATTCAAAAGACTGTCTCTTATGTTCACCAAGGCATTTAATTGATCAGAAACAGTAATATTATGAAATATTATTACAATTTAAAATGTTTTTATGTTGAATATATTTTAAAATGTAATTTATTCCTGTGATGACAAAGCTGAATTCTAAACTCCGGTCTTCTGTGTCACATGATCCTTCAGAAATCATTCTAATTTGCTGATTTGATGCTCAATAAACATTTCTTATTATTATCAATGCTGAAAACAGTTGTGCTGCGCAATATTTGTGGAAGCCATTGATACTCCAAGGATTCTTTTCGATTGCAATTTTCAGTTGCAATTCGCAACCTCAACGCTAGATGCCGCTAAAATTTACACACTGCACCTTTAAATTTAATTTGCATTATTTGAATTTTTTTGTAACAATCCAAAAAATGTTGATCTGCCACTTTTGATCAGTTTAATCAACCTGAATCTCACAGCAATTCGTACATATTTTGGCTAAACCTCACTCGTACGTATTCATACGTTTTTTTGCTAAATCGTATGTATTTCTCGAGTTGCCAAATTTGTATGAATTCGTGACCCTAACGCCGCCCCTAAACCTACCCATCACCTGGGTTTAAACAAATCGTATGAATTAGTACGAGTGAGGTCGTACAGATTCACACAAATTAGCCATATCATAAAATACGTACAAATTGGTCTTGAGATTGCGTTGGTTTAATGGGTCCTTGCTGAGTAACGATATTAATTAATTTCATAAAAAATCTTACTGACCCCAAACTTTTGAACAGTAGTGTTTGTGTAAAGTGAATGTTTTTTTTTTCTCGTGTTTCGAGAAATGTTTTAGCATTTGGTCAGCATAATGAAAAATGTAAATTCATATTTCAGTCCATTGTTTTTTAATTAAGATAACTTTGGAATTTTTTTTAAATCATTTTAAATTAAGCATAATTAAGTAGCACTTCAAGGTTTGACTTACATGTCTAATGCAGCTCTTGTTTTCTTCTTTTGCTTCCCTGATAATAGAAAACGAACATTTCATTTTATAAATAAACATGACGAGAGGATATTGCAGTGAAATTTGAAAGTGTGAATTTCTCAGTTTGGACTCACATATCAGAATGCCAACAATGACTATCAAAGCCAACAGTAACAGGATAACAGGCACAATAACTGCAGATGCATTTACCTTTAAGAACAAATCAGAATCAAGATATCAAGTCATCATTGTTTCAAACT
Source organism: Hypophthalmichthys molitrix (assembly GCA_037950675.1). Taxonomy (NCBI): domain Eukaryota; kingdom Metazoa; phylum Chordata; class Actinopteri; order Cypriniformes; family Xenocyprididae; genus Hypophthalmichthys; species Hypophthalmichthys molitrix. Next base: position 17,729,559 of record CM075512.1, on the reverse strand, counting down.
GTAAAACATGCAAGGCTTCATGTTGTGGTGAAATACTCACACTGTCTTTGTGTTCCACAGGGGACAATTCAGGATCCTCAACTGTGGTTTCTGCTTTATAATGAAAAATGCAATCAGCATTTGCAAATACATACAGTATGTTACAAACAATTAAAAATAGCACAGATCATCTGCTGTGTCATACCGTATGTTATACTGGAGGTCCACAGTCCAATAGTGCTGCTCTTGGGAGCATTTGAAGAACTGATGAATGAAGAATTCTCTTGTGTTTTGTGTGTTTCTAATAAAAAAAGGATAATGTCACAGAATTTTTTTTTACACTACCAATTTAAATGTCTTTAAAGAAAGCAGAGATCTTTAATGACTAAATGATGCAAGACATGCAAGCAGCAAAATCACACCACTTGATCATTATTAATATTGATAAATTACAGATTTACAGATGTATTTTTTTTTCTTCAGTCATTATAGATTCACTGCCAGGGTTAAAAATCATAATACCTCCTGATGTTTCAGTGGTCTGTGATTCAGGGGTTATAAGCCAGAACTACTGGTTACCAAAGGCTCTGGTGTGGTTGGACCAGGTGCTTTGAAACAGGATGTAGAATTTTCCTTTTTAATGTTTAAACTCTCACATGAGCATGAGCTTTCAGAAAACTGCTGACAGTATTGACTTTACACAGAACTGATCTAATCTGTGATGACTGAATGACGGCAAATAATCTAACAAACAATCAAACAATGGTCAAACAATCTTCACCATCACCAAAAATACCTACTTTTTAGACTTGATTAACAGTTCTGATTTGGTTTTGTGTGGTATGTTTTCATGATTCAGCCATAACAGATTCACAAAGACAGTATACACTCATAGAAACACACACAAGTACCCTCAGTGGTGAATACTCCCGTGGTATCAGATGTGCTGCTCGACAGGGATCTGGTTTCATATGTTGTTGGAATAAGTGCTTTGAAGAAAGTGTATTTCAATGTGAAACTGTACTACTTTTTAAAAATCTCTACATAATGTTTTTAAATCTGCACTACCATTCAAACATTTGGAGTCAGTATGATTTTTTAATGTTTTTGAGAGAAGCCTCTTATGTTTAAAAACAGTTGTTTATGCTTAAGATATATATATATATATATATATATATATATATATATATATATATATATATATATATATTTTTTTTTTTTTTTTTTTTGTGAAAATAGTGAAATTTTTGACAGAATTTATTTTAAATATTTTTTGTAACAATTTAAATGTCTTTACTATCACATAAAGTATTTTACTTTTGTTCCTTTATTTAAAAAAATCTCACTGACCCCCACAAAAACAAACAAACAAACAAAAACACATTTGTAGTGACTTTAGGTGTTTTAGCATTATGGCTTTGCTTACCATCTTCAACAATCAAGTGAACATAATACATCTCATCATTAAACAGTCCGGGAACATGTATACGGCATCCATATTTGCCAGAGTCTGTTTTTCCAATGTTAAAGATTGTCATAGACACGTCGCCATGCGGTATTTCTCCCAACATCTCGTACTTTATTGATTTTTTCCTCACCACTTTATCTCCGTTAGTTCCAATAATTTCATCACCACAGCCCATTTTGGGAATGTCTCCTCTGATCCAGCATATTTCACATTTTCCATGGTATTTACTGTCATATTTGCATGGCAAAGTGACATTCTCACCCTCGAAACTCTGGACGATGACTTCGCTGCATTTACAAACTGAGAGAGAAAAAAAGTGTTTTTTTTTTTTAGTTAACAAAGAAAAATAGCCTACATCTTATGTCATATTTTATTATAGTGCCCAATTTGTTCTGGAAAATGTGGCTTAATCACATAAAATAATCTTAAGGGTTATTGCAAAATTAAATACTGCATAAAACATAATATTTTAAAATATAAATAATAAAAACTTTAAAAATATATATTACATTTTACTCTACACAAATTACTGAATGTAACCACATTTGAATTTAAATGTGAAACTCACTCGTCAGATAACAAAGAATCCAGGATGTAAAGAACCAGCTGTGAAGATCTGTCATGATGAAAAGGTTTCACTCTCCCTAACAGCAATGCTCAAGACAGCCTTATCTCTCTTCTTACATTGTAACCCAATACACGGAAGTCAACATGCACATGACACACTTCTCAGCTTTGCTTGAATGTGCAATCAGACTTCTTTTTTAAAGTTTCACTTCCATTTAATCTGCGGTCAACTTCAAATGACCGAATGAGAAATTTATTAGAACTGAGAACATATTAACATCTACCTGTAGACTACTGCAGAAACGCACACTTCTACAAAACATCACATGCGAGGTTGCACATATTTGTATTTTATTCATATTTAAGTGTTTGTTCATCATTGGAACGTTTAGGCTGATATGTTTGATGAACACTAGAGGCCGCTAATGTACCATGCTGTTGTGTGATAAATCAGCGTTTCAAACTAACGGTTTAAGCCCACGTGAAGTTTGGACAAAGAAACATTCAGTAATTGATTTCTGAGAAAGAGATGCATGACATATGATTAGAGTTAGATTATGTAAGGTTTTTTACAAAAATACATGGCAAATGAAGATACAGGCTACAGACATATTACAATGAAAAAGTAAAACAACACAAATAGCCTATCTCACAGAAGTGAGTACACCCCTCACATTTTTGTAAATATTTTATTATATCTTTTCATGTGACAACACTGAAGAACTGACACTTTGCTACAATGTAAAGTAGTGAGTGTACAGCTTGTATAACAGTGTAAATTTGCTGTCCCCTCAAAATAACTCAACACACAGCCATTAATGTCTAAACTGCTGGCCACAGAAGTGAGTATACCCCTAAGTGAAAATGTCCAAATTGGGCCCAAAGTGTCAATATTTTGTGTGGTCATCATTATTTTCCAGCACTGCCTTAACCCTCTTGGGCATGGAGTTCACCAGAGCTTCACAGGTTGCCACTGGAGTCCTCTTCCACTCCTCCATGACGACATCACTGAGCTGGTGGATGTTAGAGACCTTGCGCTCCTCCACCTTCTGTTTGAGGATGCCCTACAGATGCTCAATAGGGTTTAGGTACCCTCAGCTTCTTTAGCACGGCAGTGGTTATCTTGGAAGTGTGTTTGGGGTCGTTATCATGTTGGAATACTGCCCTGCGGCCCAGTCTCCGAAGGGAGGGGATCATGCTCTGCTCATTCATGGTTCCCTCAATGAGCTGTAGCTCCCCAGTACCGGCAGCACTCATGCAGCCCCAGACCATGACACTTAGGGGTGTAAATCGCAATTCGATACAATATCGATTCTCATAGCCAGCGATATGATATTTTCCGATACCTCAAAAAGTTCTGCGATACGATTATGATACAATTCGATTCAGGGGTATATCGATCAATATTTCGCTATTATGATATTATGTGCCTATTTTACACTACCAGTTACTTTTTTATTATTTCACAACTGCAACCAAATTATATAACATAAACAATTATTTAAAAATTTCACATCCTGCACCCTGATTAGAACATCCACAAATAAAAAATTCACACAGTAATATAATGACAGCTTATGACATGACAACAGTCAAGAAAGTATTTTAGGCTTCTGTGCTAAAATGTGTAATGTCAAAAAACTAATAAACAAGAAAATATTGTATATATTGTGTAGGCTATGTACTGTATAGGCTATAGGCCTATATTCTATAAAATTAAAAGACATTTCTTTTAAATGTATAGCGCAGCTTTTTAATGAAGCAACAACATATTATAGGTAGGACAGAACAAGACAGGCTACTAATATTCTTTCATTGTGCAAAAGTATTATAAAGGCTCCAATCCAGAGCAGCACAAAGCACGTATGCGCATCCCGTGTGCAGAATGATGCGCATGAAACAACACAGAGTCACAGCGTGCAGCGCTCCTACGCAGCAGTTTATTGAGCATTTTCTTTTAACGTGCACATGCATTCAACTTCTTTCGTTGACCATGGCGAGGCCTGTTCTGAGTGGAACCTGTCCTGTTAAACCGCTGTATGGTCTTGGCCACTGTGCTGCAGCTCAGTTTCAGGGTCTTGGCAATCTTCTTATAGCCTATGCCATCTTTATGTAGAGCAACAATTCTTTTTTTCATATCCTCAGAGAGTTCTTTGCCATGTGGTGCCATGTTGAACTTCCAGTGACCAGTATGAGAGAGTGAGAGCGATAACACAAATTTAACACACCTGCTCCCCTTTCACACCTGAGACCTTGTAACACTAATGAGTCACATGAGACCGGAGAGAGAAAATGGCTAATTGGGCCCAATTTGGACATTTTCACTTAGGGGTGTACTCACTTTTGTGGCCAGCAGTTTAGACATTAATGGCTGTGTGTTGAGTTATTTTGAGGGGACAGCAAATTTACACTGTTATACAAGCTGTACATTCACTACTTTACATTGTAGCAAAGTGTCATTTCTTCAGTGTTGTCACATGAAAAGATATAATAAAATATTTACAAAAATGTGAGGGGTGTACTTACTTCTGTGAGATACTGTAAGTTATCTCAGATTTACATGAATAATCAATCAATTATTAGGCTTATATAATATAAATATTAGGCCCTGAGAACAAACCAAAACAAAAAAAAAAGTCCACGTCACCAGACATGTGGTGTCATATACAGTCATAGTGACCTCAAATCTGACTATCACACCACATTCAAGTGTGGTTGTTTGGGCTGGGGGGACCTTGCAGATTTTAACTTCCCCTGCTGCTGGTGCGTTTTCTTGAGCGCCGCAGTCCTGAGGGCAAAAAGTTCAGAGGGATGCGTTAATGCACAGTAAGCAGAACAGGCTATGAGTCGCCTCTTTCACTTCCACTCAGTGGAGACACACTCTGAGAGCCAAATTTAATGTCTATGCAGCATGAGAATCTGCAAAAGTTTCCACACAGCCATATGGAACAAGCAAGTGTTTGCTTCTTGTTCATGCATTAAATAATCAATCAATCTATCTATCTATCTATCTATCTATCTATCTATATTAAAATTAAAGGGATAGTTCACCCAAAAAAATGAAAATTCTGTCATTAAAGGATTAGTTCACTTTAAAATGAAAATTACCCCAAGCTTTACTCACCCTCAAGCCATCTTAAGTGTTTATGGCTTTCTTCTTTCTGATGAACACAATCTGAGTTATATTAATAAATATCCTGACGCATCCGAGCTTTATAATGGCAGTGAATGGGAAACAACGAGTATGAATCTGAAGAAAGTGCATCCATCCATCCATCCATCCATCATAAACACTCTACATGGCTCCAGGTGGTAAATAAAAGCCTTCTTAAGCAAAACGATGCATTTGTTTAAGAAAAATATCCATATTTAACAAGTTATAAAGTAAAATATCAGCTTACACCAGACCGCCTTCCGTATTCAGAGTTTGTTTATAATGAATGTATAATGGATGAATATTTATTAATATAACTCTGATTGAGTTCATCAGAAAGAAGAAAGTCATATACATCTAGGATGGCTTGAGGGTGAGTAAAGCTTGGGGTAATTTTAAATTTAAAGTGAACTAATCCTTTAATTACTCACCTCTACTGACAGTTACGCAACTACCACTTTCAAGCCCCAAAAAGGTAATTTGTGTTTCGAAGATGAATAAAAGTCTTAAGGGTTTGGAACGATATGATGATGAGAAATTAATGAGAGAATTTTCATTTTTGGGTGAACTAACCCTTTAACAATATGTATTGCAATAAAATGAATTATTTACATTTGTACAATACTGTTGCTAGTTTGCTGTAGTGCCTCTAATTTAAGCTTATGTGGAATTAAAAGATAATGTTTGTATTACAGTAATGCTTTAAATACATTGAGAATCACCATTGAGACCGAACAAAAACCTTAATTAAAAGTAAATGTTTTACGACACATTGCAGTAATAAGAATTCCAAACTAAATTAAAGCTGCAAGAAGCGATGAAAGGGTCCTCGCACCTGGGTCCACCGCCACCCGGTGGCCTTATGAAAACAGTGAACAGTGGGTGACATGCATGTAAGCGAGTAAATATGGGAGAAGTCATTTCGACATGCCACACTTCCTGCTGCCAACAGGTAGCACTTTGACTATAACTGAATATTGCCATGTAGATGTCTTTAGACCAGGATTATTATCAAACATGTGAAGTTTGGAGCAGATCGGACATTGCATGCCTGAGTTAAAACAACTTCCTGTTTTGTGGCGTTAATCACATACATTAGCATTTAGCAGAGTGTTGCATGATTTAACGTGTTTCTAGTATGTTTGGTACTTCATGGCATATTTAAATGCATTTCTGTGAGTGAGTTACAGTGCAAAGCATGCCATTTCCTGTTGCCAGCAACTAAATTTTGGCATATAGATGTCTTTAGGCCAGAATTTTGCACCCAGGGACTTTTTTGTAGGTACTGGGCTATTACATGTGTCTACCAAGTTTCATACCTGTACGTGAAACTTAGCGTCAAGGGCGCTTAATTGAATTTTTGTAGGTGGTGCTATCGAGCCATTTTGCCACACCTAATCCTGAAACCCATATCAGACATAAATTTTCACCATTTCTGACGCATGTGCAAAGTTTCATGAGTTTTCGTGCATGTTTAGGCCCTCAAAAATGTGATTCATTTTGGAGAAGAAGAATTGACTGAGCAATTACAATAGGGTCCTCACACCATCGTTGCTCGGGCCCTAAATATGCTTAATTAGGAAAATAATGTCACATTGCAAAACAAACTTAATTTTCTTAATGCAAAATATAATTAGGGTCCGAAATTTTCTCTGCAAAATTTTTGCAGTTTTTGCCATTTCCAGACGTTGTACTTTAACAAACTCCTCCTAGAGATTTTATCAGATAAACATCATATTTGGTCAGTCTAATCTAAAGGCCTTTGCGACGTTAAATTGTGAAGATCTTGAGTTTTCACTGAAGGGTGTGTCCGTGACGGCCTGACAAAATTCAATGTTTCGCCATGTAACAGGAAGTTGTTGTAACTCAGGCATACAATGTCCGTTCTGCCCCAAACTTCACATGTTTTATTAGAGTCCTGGCCTGAAGACATCTACATGGCAATATTCAGTTAGTAATAGCACCACCTGCTGGCAACAGGAAATTACATGTTTTGCACTGTAAGTCACTTCCAGAGAAACACATTTAAATATGCCATGAAGTACCAAACATGCTAGAAACACGTTAAATCATGAAACAGTGCTAAAGAATGCGATTAATGCCACAAAACAGGAAGTTGTTGTAACTCAGTCATACAGTGTCTGATCTGATTTGATAATAGTCCTGGTCTAAAGACATCTACATGGCAATATTCAGTTATAGTCAAAGCGCCACCTGTTGGCAGCAGGAAGTGTGGCACGTCAAAATGACATATTTCTCCTGTATTTACTCGCTTACATGCATGTCACCCACTGTTCACTGTTTTCATAAGGCCACCGGGTGGTGAGCCCGGGTGCGAGGGCCTTTTATCGCTGCTTTCAGCTTTAATTTCTTATTTTCTTTATTTGGATTTAGAATGAAATGCGATCTGGACATGTTCATTAGAGGTCTCATGAGATTCCCCCACTTACAAGTATTCAATATTTTTCCAGAGCTAGACCATTTGATTAATTACTTGCTAATCTACTTACTGAACAGAAGTGCGATGATTAAACCTGGGATGAAGACAATGGCCCCCACTTTTACAGTATTTAAGACAAATGTTTCCATTGTTTCCTAAAATGACACACAGCATGTATGTAACATGTGCAACACCTTAATCATGTCGAAAACAAATAAATCAATATACATATACATTTACATACATATATTGCCAAGAACACATTCAAGCCAAAAACACAGACTGACAGCAAAAGCAGAACTGCTAATGTTTCTGTCTTTGTAAACAAATGCTTGCAATACCTCAGTATGGACCACTGCACTGGGTTCATCTATGTAGATGTCAGTAACATCTGAAATAAATCAAGTGCATTTACTCTTGTCAGATATTGGCTCTTAATCACTTGTTGATTTAGTGTGGTCATGATTATATTCATACCTGCAGTTTTCTTTTCTGGTATGTCATAAAACTCAGTAATGAGTGTGGTTGGGTCTGACACATAGTAGACTGTGTGTAAAACAAAAATGGTTAGTCTTGTTTAAATTTTTTAATTAAATTGGTTGGGTTTGTCCATATTTGACCCAACATGGGTTGAAACAACCCAGCATTTTTTAAGGTGCATACCTTGCTTTTCCTGCTTTCCTGTTGTAGGGACCAGTTGTGTTTCTGATATGACTCTTTTTGGATCCAGTCCTTTTATGGAAGAACAGGAATACTATCCATCATCATGTCTGAGCAAAACAACATTGATTAAAAGAAAAGAATCAAATCGAGTGCTTACTCACCATTGCTGATGAACAGATAAACATTGTAACTAATGTCATTGAAAAGTCCAGGGATCTCAATACGGCACACATACATCCCAGCATCCCTGTTTTGAGCAGCCCTTATGGTAAGTGAAACATCCCCTCGGTCGAGTCCACTGGCCAAGCTGAATCTATGGGACTCTCTGTAGTTCACTTGCAAGCCATCGGAGGAGATAACAGTGTTCTCACAGCTGAATACTGACTGATGTCGCCCCCAACAAATGCTCAATAGGCCATTGGTGCTGATGTCGTATTTACATGGAAGAGTAACTGTTTCCCCAACCCGTCCAACCACCAGTTTTGATGAATCGCTGCAGGCTACAGCACAAAAACAGAGAGACATCAACATTGTTAGTTACATAATATGTAAGAACCAAATTATTAGATTCCTCATGCATTTCACACAGTTATTCCACTTATAATAGCATAACTTTCACAATGGGCTACATATTAAACTAATCAAATAAAGCTGAAGTGAATCACGACAGAGTAAAACAAAAAGATGTATTTTTGTCTTGGTGGAAATATACACAACAATACATAGAATAGTGTACACAAAATATAATACACAGACATTTTATTACAGTCAAATATCTGAACATCCTTAAAACAAGAAACATTTAAAGAAATTGTGTATGACTTATATCTTAAATTAAGTAATTTTTTTTATATCCCTTCTTCATTTAAGCATAAACTTTTTAAGTGTTGCTAGAGATATGCTTAAAATAAGAAGCAAAAATTGTAAAAGAGAGGTAAAACTCAGGTAATACTGATACTATTTTTGCACTGCACAGAAATGAAATATACACATTATAGCACTAGTAAAAAAAGTATTATTTGTACTTACTTGCTACACGTATACTTAAGATAACAAATAGAAAACCAATCATTTTCTTTGCTGCGGTACACTCACAAAGTCACTAATTCACGTGTAAATGGCTCATATACTAAAAATACAACTTCTCTTTTCTATCAAGGCTGTTCTCCAATAGGAATAACTTCAAAATGCTATTGGTTCCAAAGCCAGACAGAGAATTTGTATCCTTTTAATTGTTTATGTGATGTATTTTGATATATATTGTTTAAAAGTTGTTTTCAAAAAATAAATACTTTTGTTCAGCAAGGGTTCAAGAAGCAATTGATCAAAAGTAACAGCATATATAAAAGATTTCAAATGATTGATCAAATAAAGAGATTTCTTTTAAAAATACTGAAAAAGCTGACCCCAAACTTTTGTATATTACTGTATATGAGAGAGATACTAGGAAATAATAATTAGAATCTTTAATGATAAAATAACTCAAGTATAATTTAAAACCTGTTGGGAACTTTTCTCATCTGTCATAGTTTGTGTACATTCATGAAAAGCATGTATTGATTTATTAATGATTAATGGGTTTGAAGATTAGTGGTTAGCTGTCAATGCTTTTACTGAATGTATAATTTTTATATTTCAGTTTCAAGCAGCATTGTTATGTAAAAAAAAAAAAAAAAATCCCATAATTTTTCCCTTTGGTGTCAATTAAGTATCTCTAATTCAACATAATTAACAAGAAATGCCACACATGGCCACAAAAGTATCCTCGTCAACTTCCTTTTAAAGGGGGAATTTCTTTCTTTCTTTTTTTTTTTTTACATTGACCATTGCTGACAATACAGTTCAGGCCGTTTCAAGTCTAGACAGTCATATTTCCTTGAGACTGGAGGCTTAGTTTGAGGAAAGGTGACGTAATGTTTTTGGTAAAGCTAACTTCATTGCAAATCACATTCAAACAGGTTTCCATCTTTCAGTGTCAGTGCTTCACATGGCACAACCACAGACCCCAAAACTTTAATAAGCAGCAGCAAAAGAGCATGTGTCCTACCAGCTTGAAAATGTTCTCATTTCTGATGTTCATCTTTCCATTTTTTAAGTACCCTACTCTCAAATGTAGTGACCTGGGGGAAAAAAAGCCATGGCATCAATCGGATATATAGCTGCAAAGTAATAGGTTTTTACAGAGACTGGTTGTTCAGGTTCATTAGCCTTCTAATTAAAAATCAGAGGGTAACATTAAATGAATTACATGAGTCATTAGTATTAAATATTACACACTTCACCATTACTTGATTGTTGTTGTGGCTAGTTCTCAAAAGAGAATTTCCTCATTTTCGTTAAAATCTACTGCGTTTATGAGAACAAATGTGGTTTGTGACCAATTTATTCCCAGCCTCCTTCTCCTTATATGGTGTCACACCACACTCAATGGGCAACGCTTGCATTAACAAACAGATGTTCACACGTATTTGGATGAATTATGACTTCAATTTCTGTCTGTTTTTCCACACAAAAGATGTTTTTTTTAAGTGACATGATGTGAGGCCAAGTATGGTGTCCCATACTCTGAATTGTGCTCTGCATTTCACCCATTCAAGAGCACACAATAGTGAACACATACACTGTGAACACACCCCGAGCAGTGGCCAGCCATTATTTTTAAGACACATTATGACAGGTTTTCTTTAACTCATCAAAATATCTTACCGAGCCTTCATCCACTTTGGTTCTATTGAAGAATGAGTCTGGGGTCTCAATTATTAACGTCATGATGTGCAAAACCCCCTTTCATCTTGGACATCCTGCGCTTCCCCTTACAAAAAAGTTTTTTCAAGTGTTCTAATAGTATACTTATTTTAAACTAAAAATAATAAAGTATACTTTCAGTCTACTTTTTATGTACTTCTCAGAAATATACTTAAAATTGCACTTAAGTATGCTTGACTTATACTGACAGAAAAGTGTAAGTATACTTGGCTTGTAGTTGTGTTTACTCTTTTGACTGAGTAGTTTTACATACAGTCTTATAAACTTACATAGACCCTTTTCACATGTCTGGGTTTCTCGAAGCGGAGATCGTCATAGTTGGGTAAAATTCTATGGCGGTGAATGAGTGAGTACATTAAATATATTTTTTTGTGCCCCCATTTTCTCAAATAGCAAAAGAAAAATTTACCGTCATTTTTACCGTCACTCCCATAGCCGCTGTATTAGAAACACACTTACAGCAGCTTTAACTAAGTATAGTGTTATAAATGTGCATACATTTAAAACAAATTAAAATATAAAAAACTTTGCATCATCACAGTCTGTGAAAAGAGTCCATTGTTTGAAAATGTTGATTTATAAAGAAAACAGATATTTTCCTAATTCTGAGTAGCCTGTCTGAATTTTTGTGTAGGCTAGTCTACTGTTAATGTAGGAATTACTTCAAATTTACTTTACTCTTTCCCCACCATTGACTGAATTTTCCAGCTATCCATGTTTTCACTGTTATACAGTTGGGGGCGCTGTTACGCATGTTCAGAATCTCCGGATTAAAACAAAAGGAGAAGAAGCTGAAACAAGTGATAGACGGTTTCTAACGCAAATGTAAAATAACGCGATCATCAAACATTAAACAGCATATAAATCACAACTGCCTAACGTGACTGAATGAAATGATGAACCCATGAAGAGGAAATGATTGTGAAGATTGACTCGATCTACTCCATCTGTGTTTTGATCGTAGTTCTGAATCCAATCCAGGCGCGTAGTCTTTGACAAAAATGCAGTTTTCAGTTTAAAATGTTGCCTTTCTTTATGAAACGTACCCACATTCAAGTGTTAATAAAAAAGGATGCATGGAGCTATAATAAAATGTTTTTAAAATTTGTTAAAGTTCAGTTAAAGGTATATTACAAGTATAAAATGCCTAAATTGGAACATAGTAGTATACTTACAGTGCAAAAATAATATTAATAGTAAACTATAAGTGGCTATGATGTTTACTCAGGGGTTAAATTGGGATTTGTTATGTGGGGGGCTCTGTGGTTTCAGGCTTTCGAGGGGTGCATGTGTATGCAAAGACTAGCTACAAAATCGTATTAATTGACAAACTGTAAAATATAACAAGTTGAAAGAGCTCTCTGCTGTGAACACTAAAATGCTGATCAAATTCTAGATGCTGGCAGTGTGCAAAGGTACGTACATCTGATGACAATAAAATCTTTCTGTAGGCCTGTGCCCTCTCCTTTGTGTCAGTATCAAATATAAAAGTGATGCTACCATTAAAGGAGAGAATATAAATACAAAATACAGTGCTCAACATTAAGCCTTGTTTTGTGCTTGTCCTTTGGACAACTGAATTGGTCATTTACTTGTCTGAGTAAATAAGTAGCTTGTCTGGAGAAAAAAAAAATGGATTTTGTGTGTGTGTGTGTGTGTGTGTGTGTGTTGTAAATATAATTTATTCTGAAGCAAGCAACATTCTCAGTGTTCTATCAGCAGTGACATATTTAAATCTGCATATTTGTGATATTTACCCTGAGGGCATTTAATTAACCTTTATAAACGGCGTTATCTAATTAAATTTATGTTTCATCGTTTATTTCAAATTCTTAGATTTGATCAACAAATTAAAATAGTAAGACACTATAGGGCTGTTACCAGATTAAATAATTTACACTGAAAAAGTACAACAGCACTCAGTAACTTTATGAGATTCTTTAAATATTTGTGAATATACAAATAAGAAATGTTGGTGGGAAATTTATACTTTTAAACATGAAATTAAACCGCCAGTAAATGGCGGCAAGTGGCCGTCTTAATGAGTGAGCCACTGAGTCATTTATTCAAACGATTCATTCAAAAGGCTGAATCATTCTAGAATGAAGCAGGTGTTTATGAATGGGCCCTTGAATCTTCACTCAACCGATTCGTTCAAAACGCTGAATCATTCAAAACGGCTGAGCTGCGAGATTCGCTGTGGTTCTGCTTTGTTTGGAACTATTTTCACTGCTGCAATAGAACAAAAAACAGGCAATATTGCACCTAAAATGTAAGTGATTAGTATTAACTACTTGTTTATTGAACTATTGTATTAAATTAGTGTCACAATTTCAGTCGAGGTGATATTCAGGAAATCAGCACTTTCGGTCGTGTGATGCTTAACTTTATCATATGTAGCCTAGTAAATAGGCTATAAAACCCCAGATATTGAATTTTTATTGCAACATGATTCTTTGTGTGAGCAGAGCTCATTTTGTTTTGAATACTCCCCACCGCCAGTACATTAGTACATTTATTACTATCCACCATAGGCGGATTAGCCATTGGGCAATTCTGGCAAATGCCAGAGGGGCCGGACCTTTTCTTTTTTAATGTGGGCCGGTCAGTTTTATTTTTAATATATATTTATATAAATAAATAGTTTTTACAGGCCGACAGCGCATAGGATGGGTTTTTATTGCTTGCACGATTTCACTATGGTTATAATAATATTAATAATTAATAATAAATATTAAGCATTTGGCCCAGTCGGCAACGGCTGGCCCGGTCTCAAGATGGGCCGACCGCCCCGCCCCCTTTAGTTACTGTTGCTATGTATGAAGTGCCATGCCGCTCTCACACCACACATCATGTTCTCTCAGAGTGAAAAATACGTTGGAGCAAAGAGGACACTGACAATGCGTCGACAGAAGAGAAATTTAAACAATAAATACCGTTTTGTAGCTTTTTAATGTGTCTTGACAGATTGCTGTAGCGCCTCAGTTCTAGCGGCGCGTGAAACTACACACCATTTTTCAAATTTAAGTCCACGACGTTAATCTAACTGCTTTGTCGGACATAAATGTAGATGCGGCGTTACGATTGGTTAGATCGCCTGTCAATCAAACTCTCTGTTCAGTCAAAATCAAGCACGTCATCAGGGAGAGAGCGCAACACTAACAATTTTCAGTAAAAGTTAAATGATGGACCTTAAAAAAAGGATAAATAATAAATACCCTTTTCAAAGGGTTTAAATTCAGCTGCTGCAGCAGAGGACAGTAGTGCCATAAGGGTAAGAAAAAACAAAAAATACAGCTAGCTCAAGTCATTTTCACGCAATTCACGCTACTTCTGCCAGTTAGCTCTAGTGTTTTTTTATTTTTTATTATTATATTATTATTATTATTAAACAGTTGTAAGCTTAGCATACAACCCCCCTATATTTTAAAATGTCATTGCTTCATGATAATTGGTTACAATTGTTAGCTAGCCTGTTACTGAATTACATGACTGAAATATCAGCAGATACTGCTGTAGGCTACCTGCAATATAGTCTAACACGTCAAAAACGTAGGCTATAGCAACCCAGTTGAAAAAAGTACACTTCCATAATGTACTATTGTAAAATGTGCTTTTAACATACTATCTCTGTATTTGTAGTACACTTATGGGTTCAAGTGTACTACAAGTGGTAACTAAATACAAATTCATGGTGTCTCAAAATAGCACAGTTGAGTACACGTAGATGTTATTAAGATTATCCTAAGAAGTACTAAAGATTTTTAGTATATTACGTACAAAATTAGTGTGTGAAAATAGAACACTTTAAGGACATTATGAAAGTGTACATTTTTCACCTGGGAATGCGCGTGTCTGTGGGTGTGGGCTGGTGTGGCTACAGTGCCAGGGCTGAATTTTTGTCCCAGTCCACCCCTGCTTTCCACTATCAATCGCCACTTAAGCTAAATTAATCATTCTCGCGTTTTGGTTTTTACTGACATTTTAATCAAGTTACTTATCTGGTCAGGCAAGTAAAACTATCTTTCACTTAAAAAAATCCACTTGTCCTGCAGTCCCGGACAAGCGTATGTCGAGCCCTGGTAAGCCTATGTGCCGAGGCTCGGCCCCGGCCCAATTTAACCCCTGTGTGAACAAGTATAGCCTACTTGCAGAATAAAACTACTAAACTAGTAGTTTACTGAAAGTACACTTCAAAGTGTACTTTCATAAGCTAAAAAATGTACTACTAGTATTATATTTACAAGTTCACTTGTAGTACAGGTTCAGTACAAATGAGAAACATAGTTGTGAACTAGTTGAGCACTTAAAGTTTAATACTGTTACACTTATAGTACACTTAAACATAATTTTTATATACTAAAAGTGGGCCAATTTAGTCCCAAGCAGTATTGAAATAGCACACTTACAAGTTTACTACTAGTACACACTGATATTAGTATACTTACTACATAAAGCATACTTAAAAAATATACTTGAACATTACTTAAGTATACTTCATAAAATGAACTTGAAGTATACTTCTTTTTTGTAAGAAAACATGGCTTTAGGAAAATTCTCTTTTTTTTTTGCCCTGCTTTATTGCATGATTGCTGTATTCACTGACAGAAAAAAACAACAACAATCCTCTCTAACTCTGCAAATCAAATCCAGTATTTAAAGAAGACCAAAACACTACTTTTGAACAGAGACATCAGCTGCTTATTCACAAAATCTAATTATTTGTTGTCCTGCCCAGTTGGGAGTGTTGTTCTGTTGTCTCTTTCAGGTCATTACTGTAATGGTGCTGCTTACACTTTTTTTCACTTGAGAGACAATTCCTCTAAATGATAATGCCAGCTTGGCCATTCGCCTGGCTGGGGGTCAAAACAATCTAAAAAACCTATATAATGTGAAATCAAAAAGGCACTTAAACAGCTGTTTAACTGTGACAGCTGGGAGGGAAAACACACGGTGGTCCACGAGGACATTCATTATGATCATTTTTATGGTACTGATAATTATTTTGCATAACCCCCAGTCATTTAAGTGCTCTCTTTTCATTTTCTCTAATTGCCAGCAGATCTGGAGAGTGCTTCACAAAACCATGAGGGGGACTATTTGAATTTTGTAATCATTAATCACATTTTAAGGTAATATAACAAGATGAACTGACCATAATCAGTGCAACTGTTGTACTCAGTGGGAGAGTATTATTTCAGTGGCATATAGTTTGAACCCTATTGTGTTAAGAAAAGTTGAACACGCAGACTCGCTGGGCAGCTTGTCGTAATTGTTTAATGTAATAACAGATGCAAGTAAACAGGTTTATTTCTAATCTTGTAGACATTGAATGCTTCATGCACCTTCTGCTTTCCTCTGAGAAAACAACCTAGTCAAAATGTCTGTGGAAATCTTAAATGCAGGCGCACTCTTGCGTGTGATTCAATTTCAGATCACCTCTTATCTGAGTTGACTGCAGGTTGACCACCATCCAGACTGACACGAACCTGCTGGGTAATTGGAGTTTTTTTCAGAGGAACATTCCGAAGACAGGACAGGAGGTTTATTTGAGGTTGTAAACGCACGTAAATGCAATATAAAAGCTTATACGGGTCATGCTCTGGTACATGTGCTGGACAAGGCTTCAGGCATCTCTCTCTTTCATGTAACATCAGATGCATGGGCTTATATATGACTCGTTTTACATATATTATTTTTAATATCCTATCTTAATTATAATGAGAAGCACTATTTGCTCATTTGTGGATACTCCTCACCTGTACACACTCACGTTTTTGGCATTCAAGGCTTTAGCTATTGTCTTGTCGTCCATTCAACAGCAGCATCCAACACTGTCAAGCACTATTAGCAATAAATAGAAATGACAAAGTGTGTTTACACCTGTGAAATACTGTAGTAATTAGCATCTTGCTCATTATGGGTCTTCTCAGACTGAAAGGAGATGAATGAAGTTATTCTTTCATTACAATTTCGCATACACATCTTTATCTCCCTTATATAAATTAACATTACATTAATTAATTATGTCCAGCTGGAGGGAACTTAAAAATTGAGTTCAGTCTCATGCTCAGACCTCCTATATCTCTCAAATGCGACTTTGTTTCTTAATTGTGACTATATCTTGAATTTTTTTGACATAATATATGGCAATTTTGACTTTATTTCTCGCAATAGAGACCTTTTTCTCCCTCACAATTGCAACTATATCTCACAATGTGACTTTCTAATTTTAAACTTTATCTCTTTTTTTATTTATTTATTTATTTTTTTTATGTTGTTGAGATGGGCTTCTAAATATTCAGGCTAATTTAAGAATCAGCCAAAAACGCATTGGCCAATCAGTAAGCTGAAAGTTGTAGGGTGGTATTTACAATACAGTGATTAAAATACTGTTAGAATATAGCTGCAGTTTTAAACACTTGAAACAGGGTCAAAATGGTATAACATAAGCATTAAGTGTGATCAATAAGAAACATTTCTCTATAGATTTCTGTGTGAAAACATATAAAGCAAACCCATTAAATGCAGTTTGGCCCTGCTGGACATTTTAAAAGCACTTCTCTGATCTATATCAATTAGCTTTATGGATCCTTAAACGAATCAATAGCAGCCAATGTAAACTGACCTCAACATTTCTTTTGTTGATTAAACAATACTTAAACATTAACTTAAGCCCAATGGATTTAATACATTACTGGGATACAAAATTGTATTAGTATCAATGTTGTTTATGCCAGTAATATGCCCCAATATATTTATGATATGCAGCTAATCTGCTGAAAGACCAACAAGACTTCAGGTGAATTTCGCTGGAAAAGGCTATTGATATTTACATACAAATGTGCTTTTGATAAAATGTAATTCTGAGGGATGGGAGTTTATACAAAATTAGTGAAATATGTAATGCCTTTCAATTAAAGACATTTTAAAATTAAAATTTACACTGCCGTTCAAAAGTTTGAGATCAGCAGTGTTGGGGAAAGTTTGTTTTAAAAGTAATGCATTACAATATGGCGTTATTCCCTAAAAAGTAACTAATTGTGTTAGTTACTTTTTATGACAAGTAATGTGTTTTAAATGTTTTTTTCACCTGGGCTGGGCTTGCTTGTTTGTTTTTTAATAACAACAAAAAAAGTTTTATTTTTGGCAAATGTTTGACATTTTCTCCATCTGTAAATGTTAGAAAGTCAAGAAAATATTTCCATTTTGCTGTCCAGGAAACAGGAGTGGAAGCACAAACTTCTGTGAACGAACGCCGCCGTGCGCATGCGCGCCAAACAGACGGAGCACAATAATTCTGGCTAAAATATACATTTAGCTAAAATATTTGTTGTTGAGTATTTGTTTTTGTTTGCGAGCATAAATGTGCCATATGTAGAATTTTGAACCTACAACTAAGTGTATTTTTATGATAGCAGTAACTGTAAAGTGATTATTGTAGGGTAATCAAAATATAATAATTAGTCTATTCTTTTGTTCTTATTTATTTTCATTTTTAGTTCAGTGAATTTAACTTCTGCTGAATGATGAACTTCTTCTGATTGAATGTAGGCCTAATGTAATTTGACCCCTTTTTATGCACATATTATAGCCTACATGGTTACATTCATGTTTGTTTTCATAGCCTTCAATATGAACATTGTTTGTAGGAAAATATTGGGCAGGATGTGAAATAACATTTTTTTAATTAAATACACATTTTTTTTTATTTTATTTTTTTTAGTTCAAATAGAAAAAATATACAAAATACCGAGATTATACATCGCCATTCAGCCCAAAAATAGAGATATGATTTTTTTGGTCATATCGCCCAGCCCATGGCCTGCTTTAAATACTGAATTTTCCATGTTTTAGATAAGCAGTAATGATACATTACATCACTTGTTAAATTTGTTTAACAATTAGCCTATTCATTCCTGCATCTCTAATTCTTTTTTTTTTTTTTTTTTTGCCACTGATATTTACGCCTGTACAGTAGAGGGCGCAACGCAAACCTGTCAGCTGTGCTGCCATTCTGGATTAAAGAAGAACAGGATACTGGAGAAGGAAGTTCAACTCTTATTTCTAAATCTAAGGTTTGCAAGCTGCACTTTCATGACTAGCTGCCTCGGGAATACTTAATATACTGACATTGCAAATATTTTATGCTAATAAATTACTTAAGGACTGTGAGCATCTATCATTTAAACCCCCCAAAAACCACTCAATTCCAAGGGCCCTTGGTTCTGTGAAAAGTAGCAAAACCAATTTTACTCTTGGAGCAGAAACAACGTAACTTCAGTGTCTCTCCAGCGCTTTTCAAATATTAACATGGGTCCTAAAGCTCTTGTCTGATCATAACCCTTCTTTTTCCAGTGATATTGCTTTTTTTGTAATGTCTCTCAGCCATCTCTCTTTCTACAGTCTTTCTTCAAATCTCCCTCTTTCTCACTCTCTCTTCTCCCCCATCATGTGTGGATACGCCCCCTACTGCTGATTGGCTACAAGTGTGTTGTGGTGCCTGGTCTGATCCACTTATTTCTCAGAAATCACTTGCTGCACCTTTAAGTGGTTATTTTAAGCAACTTGGTTTTGGAACGATTCCTGGTGTACTACATGGCTGCCATGATTGTTTTCCCTTTGAAGTCCCCTACGTAGACATCATGCCATTCAGAAAACACTTGCAGGGCTAAACAGTAAGGATTGATTCTTCTACTGTCAAATCTGGCCAGTAGTTCCGATTATTACTTGCCCTGCAACATTTTCACTTACCCACACACACACAAAAAAAGATCTAAAGTGCGAAAATGTTTGTTTTTTTGTTGTTGTTGTTTTGTTTTTAGCAATGCATATTTATATTTTCTAGAAATATGATTTTATTTTATTTTCACATAAAGAAAATATGCAGCAAGCTGGAAAATAACAGTTATTCACCTTTTAATGTAGAAGCAGGTCATTTGTAACTTTAATGTGTCAAGACTTCTAGTCTTATCCATTTTGTTTTAGCTGTACAAAAAAGTCTGTTATGCTGCTTAATATCGCAATCTGTTATTTGTTATATTATTTGTAGTGATTGACTGACTGGTTTGTAGTGTTCAGCACATTCTTACTGATGCTTTCACAACAAGTATCATTATTACCAAACATGGCAGACAATATTGATACAAATTTGCAGTGCACTTAATAATTTCGCTTTGTTCATCAGATTATAAATCTAGGGGTGTTTAGTTCAAAGATTACAGTGTTTTGTGCCCTGTTAGCATCTTGTGAGAATGTCAGGCATGGACGTCCATATTTTACCACACAGATTGGTGCTTGATATTAATTGAAACTCCGCCACATTTTTTTTAAATGGATATATTTAACACAGACATTACCATCCAGAGCAATTTGCGTTTTCTCATTTAACAGGCCTTTTTCTGATTCTTTATATGCTCAGTGTGAGTAATTATTTTGGGTGAAGCAAACCTGTTGTTGTACAATCGTGTCTTATACGCTTCACCAAACAGAATCCTAAATGAAACATTGAACTCAATCTAACAGGCTGTTCTTGTCCTTAATCTTGAACATTGTGTATTCCTAAATGCTGCCATGCTCCTGAATTAATTATGCTGTTCCTGGGAATTAGCTCTCACTGTGTTTTGCCAGAGAAGCAGCACCATGCAGTGCAGAGGTAGTTTATCCATTGATTTGTATCAAAAAGACCCGTTAGAAACACATTTAAGGGTAAAAATACATCTAACACAGCAACACATTTTGAACACTCCACCATCAATTTCCCTTCCTACTTGTGCAACTTTGTGTATACTCTTTTATTAGACTTCTACAAATTTTGACCTTTTGTGACTCCAGCATATTGATATTTTCTCATCATTTTAGTTAAAGTTTCAGGGGATTTGTAGGAGAGAGTGTTTTGTGCCATTGAACCGAATGCATATGTGACAAATAAAAGTATGCAGTTGATGATCTAACATATAACATGTGCTTCTAATCTGCCTGACTTATTGCTCCAAACAATTACTAAATAATTCAATTTACTGTACATATCCTGAGGGGATAGGGGTGTCCAATCCTGGTCCTGGAGGGCCACTGTCCTGCAGAGTTTAGCTCCAACCCTAATTAAACACATCTGAACCAACTAATCAAGGTCTTGCTAGAAACCTCCAAGCAGGTGTGTTGAGGCAAGCTGTAGCTAAACTCTTAGGACAGTGGCCACAAGACAAACGAGAACGCGCTGTCTGTGAATAGGCTTGTTTGAGGCGCTGCGCAGACCGATCGGCGTATAACATCAAAGTACAGCGAGTGCGATTGGAGAGCATACGACTTCTTATGCTTTTTGAATCACGTTGAATAACGTCTTAAATAAACTTAAAGAGTTGTGAGAAAATGAGTGTGCGTCAGATCTACGTCATGTTCGGCAGCGGCAGCTCTTAAAGGCCCGCTGAAGTGTCTTGGAACTTGCAGCATTATTCAGTGTGTTGATGTAATTTCAACTGAAACAGGAAGACAGGGTGATGTATCGAACAGCCCCGCCCCTTTTTTGAAATAGCCAATAGCATTTCGTTTATATCACAGCTCAGCCAGAGCTTTTATACTCAGTAAAACCTCTGTTTCCTTTTAATATCTAACCGTTTATCATCCTCATCTCTTCTTTATCACTTTAAAATACAGCATTCTGTGCAGAATTCAAATGGGTCCGATACCTTTTGTGGTCTGAGCTGACTTGCAGATATGATCCGCTCTGTGCTCTCGTGTCCCTGGGCCAGAGCAGACTGTGCTCGCACTGCAGTGGTTCACGTTATCTGCTTGTTAAGTCGTGACGTAAGGAACTCCGTTTCTGGGTCTAAGCCTCAACTCGTTTCACTTGCAAATGCCATCGGCGGCCGTTTATGAGCGCTATTTATTCATATTAAACATCAAACATTTTAAAAAGTTAAACATTTTAAATACTTACAGTCTACACAACAGCCTCCGTGCTCACAGCGTCACAGACATTAATATTTTAACGATTTATAAAAGATGAATCACTGTCTGGCCATCTGGAATTTTGGTATGGAGATAAAGGTTATGATTATAATTTTTTTGTAGTATTACACCGCATTGTGTGTGTATTAGCACCGTTTGTTGTTTTTCTTGTGGTATGAGATGGACCCAGAAGCGCTGCCGCGTGACGTCAGACATAACAACCGAATGCTAACGTGAAAACGGACTTCATTCGCGTCAATTGAAAGCATATTTACACTGTCTGAATCGTTCCCTATTTTCTATATAGTGCACTATGTGCCATTCACCATATAGAAACTAGTAAATGTGTGAACAAATGAGCGATTTCAGCAGTAGCTACAGTGTCTGTTGATAGTGTACACTCTAAAGAAAAAAGATGCTATATAGCACTAAAAGTGGTTCTTGGCTCAAAATCATTTTGGTGCTATGTAGCACCATATCTTTAAAGGTGCTCTACAGCACCTTTGTCAAATGGTGCTATGTAGAACCCATAAGAGGTGCCATATTGCATTTTATTTCTTCAACAAAAATGGTGCTAAACAGCACCAACAGTGGTTCTTTGGCTCGTAAAGAACCTTTAAAGGGGCTTAACAGGTTCTTTGTACGGCAGTGGTGCTATATAGCAACTTAACCACCCCAAAGAACCACTGAAGAAGCGCTGAAGCACCAAGATTTGGTGCTATACGGCACTTAAAGTGGTTCCCCTATGATTATAAGCCAAAGAACCACTTTTAGCACTATATAGCACCATGGCGGGACTTGAGATTCTAGAGAGCATTTGATTAGACGGAAGATCCGATGAGAAGCTGAAGTGCGATGTGATGTCATTAAAATCCGTGATCCATTTTAGCGGAAGTAAGAGACTGTAAGTTTTGAATGCTTATATCTCCTAAATGTGAATTTTGTCATTGTTTTGGAACACACCAGCTTATTCATAACATTAAGGCTAACATATTCATAATAAAACCTAAAAAACTTAAATTTTGATTTCAGGGGGACTTCAAAGTCACAGCAGCCTAATAAACCAGTTGCTGTGATGTCTGTCATTAATGTTAATCAAAGAACAAAGGTAACAGAGAAAATTGTAGCTTTAATAAGGCTTAATCTCTATTTAATTTATAATTTATGCAGTCTTATAGAAAGACTGTAAAGTGTCTGATAACTTTATTAAATTTCTATTTCCTACCTGTTAGAAAGGAAGGCCACAGGTAAATATGACATTTATTATAATGGGTTTATATGAAGATTGTTTTAAGTTCTATTAAATAAAAAGCTGTCATTTTTTTAAAGCCTAATAGGCTAAATGCTGAAATTGATAGCTTTCAGTGATAGGCTACTGTAATTGAATGTCTATAATTAATGTTTAAAAAAAATGAATTTCACAGAGACATCAGTACCAGATTGAAACTAGCCTTCATTCATAAAAAGATGCCATTAAATAAATATTTAAAATATAATGTCTTTAAGTTGTTTCTACATTAATTTGGAGAGTAACTGTGAAATTATTACAATATAAAAATATTAAAAACTCCAGTGTTTTTAAACGCAATTAATCGTGATTAATTACAGAAAAAATGTGTGATTAATTGGTTAATTTTTTAATCGATTGACACCACTAATTATTAATAATTGTTATTAAGACAATAAGCCCAAAAACACATTGTTCTCAGCACAAATCATGTTAATCCTTGTTCCAAGTACTGTCTGCATGCTTCATGAAGTATGACTAGCTTATACCAAGTGACAGACAAATCTGTGCCAAAATACTGTAGAGTTTGCTCTAAAAATCAGCATTTGATGTTAATAATAAACCTCCATTTTAAAATGTGATAGGCCTGTTTATTTTACCATACACCATTCCATTATATGGTTAGTTGCAATGTTTTATTGATATTTTAATTTAATTTGAATTTAATTAATTAATATTAATACTTTTCCCTGATGATCTTGTCGGAACAGTACCCACCAGTTAAGAGTAAAGGTCTTCTGTTGTCTTTAAGGTAGGTAGTAAATACCACACAGATTTTTAAGCTGAAATACGTTGGTATGCATGAGGCTGAATTTATTTGGTGCTTTTTTGCTGCCATTTCTTTTTTACATTCTGGATCCTATTTAAGCGTTTGAAAGTGTGATTATAGCGTTCACATAAAACGAAGCCAATTGTCACTTCCTGCACGTTTCGTAATGTCTCAATGGACAACTGGCTGCAGCTGAACTTGGACACTTGGACAACCTGGACCAGGCTGATAACAGGCTCACAGCTGCTACAGAAAACCTGCTTTGACAGCTATTGTGAGATTATGAATCTAGCCATAAATCCGTTTTCTTCTTGAATGTGTTCAAAAAAGATACATTCTGTTGTCGATTTGCACCGAACCATTTAGAGATCACAGCAAAAAGAAGAAAAAACACAAAAGGGCATCAGCAAATCAGTGAATTGTCTGAGATGACATAAGACACTCTATTTTGATCCCAGATGTGTTTAATCTCAGCCAGAGACCTTAAAAGGAGAATACTGTAGGAGAACTCTGTTTTAGATGGATTAGCACCACTAAGGACACTTCTAATAGCATCATTGACGTCGTACAGTTGGAGTGCCCAGGGCTCCTATAGCCACCTCCTTTATCAGCCCAGCATGACTGGAGAGTGGAGAGAGCTTCTGTCTGTAGGCCCTTGCTGGAGATATGACCATGTGCCAAAGACTTGTCCCCACACGCAGAAGAAACAGATTACTTAGGGACAAACACATAAACCCTTGAGACGTGGGTGTTGGGAAGGGAACATGATGCAGTAGCAAGAGGAGTAAGAGGCACTGCAGGGGTTTTATCTGTGTAAGTCTCTCAGGGTGGGCCGTATAGTTGGCACTAACAAAAAGATATATAAAAAAAAATCTTAATGTACCATAAGATTTTTTTTCTTAGGGCATATAGGTCATAAAGAGTATTCAATAAAAGGTTCTTTGTTGGCGTCTATTGTTCCATAAAGAACTTTTAACATCCATGGAAAAAAAGTTCTTCGCGCTAATAAAAAAGGCCTATTTTAAAGCTGCTGCCTGTAACTTTTTTAGGTTAAAAATTATCCAAAATTATTTTTTGAGCAAGTACATAACCAGCCAGTGTTCAAAACTATCTCCTTATCTTAGCCTGATTCACAACGGTAAGTTTGTAATAATGTTTTCTAATTCAGGTGGTATACTGGTGGGTTTCTGCGGGAAATTCAAGCATGCCGCCGTTCATCTTTGCATCATTACGTCACGTCTCTTTATCTGTTTACGTAAAGAAGGAGTCCCAGCGAGACTTTATCATGTGAGGATGCTGCTTGTAGCGGATCATTTATAGCCTTTTCTCACAGCAGCTGCAATAATTAAACTTATCATTTTGATAGTGGATTGTATGGTATGACAAATTAACATTAGAGATTAGACTGTACAGAAATTGAAATCTACAGGTAACGCTAATACACACTAAATACACATACTATTTAATTCAATTCACAATACTGTTACAAAAACTTCTTATTAGGAATCAGGAATGATTTTGCAGCTCAATGTCTATTACAGCATACAACGTGCAGAATACAACAATGAGCTTTAGGGAAAATTAATTTTCATTACACTACTGTAAAGTGATCTTACAGTAGATAAAAAGCACAAGAAAAGAAACGTTTGGATATCAAAGAATTGAATATGAACTTGGTATGCAACACAATACAGTACAGTAATAAATAAATTCAGCATCCTCTGCACCTTTGGCCAAATTACATTACAGTATACAGTACTATAGCAGCCACAAATAAATTTGACAATCATAAGTTTGAAGGTGTAGAACATGTGCTAGTTTACTGTGCATAGAATAGTGAAATTTCCCTCATACAAGGTACTGTTACTGTTTACTGTAATTATACTCAAGGCTTGACATTAACACCCGCCAATCTGCCAAATGCGAGTGGGTTTCAGCAGTGGTGTGTAACGCAGTCACGCCTACTAGCCACTTTGGTGGGTTGAATTTAATACATAGGCTAATATACATTTTTCAATTGTATTCTTTTAAAAAGGCATCTGAAATAATAAACTAAGTGCAATGTAGCGTTGTCAAAAATATCATTTTTTCGATACATATCGATACTGAAATATCTAAAATGCTTCCAATACTCATTTTCCGCAGAATAGATACACAATACCAGCTGCTCTTCTTCTCGCTCTCTCATCTCTCCGACAGCGAGTTGACACACAAACCCGCCTTCCCTCACTAACTCGTTTCATTTGCTCTGGATAAATATTAGTGTTTTTATTTTTTACGCATTCCCGCAGATTTTGCGCTCACACACAAAGTGCGCTCACATAAAGCCTACTCTCAGTACTAAGATTTTTTCACTGCTTATTGTGCTTAAACAGTCAAATACACACAAAATAATGTCAAAATGCCATTCTTGGCGAGTATTCATGTAAACACAGTCGGTTATGTTTTAAGTGAACGAAAAGAGTTGAGAAAGAAAACGCATGTGTAACAGTATAATGGATCTGTGCGTCAGGTCTTAAAGTGAGAGCAGCTGCCAAATTATGAGATATATGTGTATATTGAGAAAATCGCCACTAAAGTTGTCCAAATGAAGTCCTTAGCAATGCATATCCACTCACAAAAATAAATGTTTGATATATTTACGGTAGGAAATTTACAAAATATCTTCCTAGAACATGATCTTTACTTAATATCCTAATGATTTTTGGCATAAAAGAAAAATCGATAATTTTGACCCATACAGTGTATTGTTGGCTATTGCTACAAATATAACCATGCGACTCATGACTGGTTTTGTGATCCAAGGTGACATATTATCCTGAGATTCTGATTGGTTTGTCATTAGTTTTGTTACTTAATGTTTAATCATGGATAAATGTGTGCTATTTGAGGTCACAATGCGATGCTTCAGTTAATTATATTATGTGTTTGTGTTTTATGAATGAGATCATGGTTAAACCTGTGTAAAATGAGGGTATTTTTGTGTAGAGTTTTGCCGAAATCATTGAGAAAATTGGAATGTGTGTGAAAACAGGTGAAATGAATGAAAAGTTTTGAGAACTGAATGAATGGTTTGGCAAATTGTGAATAAGTTGTAGTGTGTTAGCAATCGAGAAAAACTAATATACTGGCTGACTGGCATATGACAACAATGCAATTAAAGATACATATTCATAACAGTATCTTTTTAAAACAAATTCATTCATATATTTAAAAATAAAGGTGTAATTGAGTCGATTGTAAGGGAAGCTTTTTGTTTGGAAGTAAACTATGAAGTGGGTTGAGCAAGAAGAAATATCCTTACAAGACATTCTTACATTTATATGGCACAAATACATGAACGTTATGACCAAATTATTTCAGCAGTTTTCTTCAAAACCTCATGTATGGTGGAAATCGATAACTGTTCATTCCAGTGATGTCATTGAGCGGTGTGATTATGGAGTGGGCTCCATCTTCAGACCCAAGGATATTTATAGTATGTATTTCATGGCTCATAGTGATTTGTTGCTGATTGCTGAGTTGTTTTTTACAGTCTTTGTATGCTCAACAAGACTCTGCCAGACTCGCAAAAAGTCGTTCATCATGAGTCAGTGGTTAGAGGTCTCCATCGGAGCGGAACATGTGACTCATTTCATCACACGAGCGGACATGACATTCCATCTCCGCTTGCATAGATTTATCTCCTTTAGGGTGTAAGAGATCCTGTAGGAGACGAACCTGAATCAGTGGAATACTTGAATTACAGGGGCTTTGGGTTATCAAAAATCAAAATGAATTTACTGTTATATTAAGTAATATTAGTAAGCTTATTTATTTTTGTAATACACATTCCTGGCCTTATTGTGAATCATCTGTGCAGACTTTTTCCTCAGTGCCTTTTTTGGATCTCAGCCCATAAAATTAATTTATCCCAAGAACTCCTTCTTAATTTTGGCCATGTACAATTCACCAATATTCACTCTCCTTCATTTGCAGGCTAATATTTTAAATCTAAAACCTGGATTGAAAATAGCCCCCATCTTAAACAGTTCCTTTCAATAAATTACTCAGCACTTTTTCTTTCGTTTTTTTAATTGCTAAATTTCATTTTGAAATGTATTTGTCAGGCTGTGTTCTCGAAGGAAGACGAAGAAGAACAGGTTCAAATACAAAGTAATCCAAGTTTAATCCAAACAGGCAAAGGGCAGATACAACACAATGTAATATGACAGTGGAATAGTGATTTGTTGCTGAAAACAAACAGGAACTTATATACACAAAGGAAGATTAACTAATGACGTGCAGCTGTGATGATGGTTAGTATCCATGGAGATAGATGAATGTGCGCAGGTGAGGAACAGGAGGGATACTGGGAAATGGAGTGCTAGCGCTGGTGACTGTGACAGTGTTACTCTTTTCATTGGTCAGATTTTGAATTTTAAGAGACATTGCTACCTAAAATAGCATTTATTTTTTGATTAGTCTCAACATTGTGAGCATTGTAAGGAATTCATGACATGAACAAGTTTTTATATATTTCAAAACACAACATAATAGACAGTGAGACAGATCTCATTTCTGCATGAACAGGTCATCAGATAAAGGCAAGATATATCATAAATTCATAATAATTGAGATAAAACCCTAAAGTTACTGCAGTCATTTCAAACCGTTTGCTTGATGAAAGTGAACAGGGACTAGCTGTCAACAAATAAATGTCATATTGTGAGAAATCAAATTTTCTTTTTCAACTCGGATTGTTTTACGAATCTATCACAAATGTGATACAAGCTTTGCAAAGAGGCTGTTATTGAAGTATGGGGCAGTTAAAAACTATATTGGACTCGACAGCAACCCTGTGTCATGTGTCTTCGCTGTTGCTCATTTCACATGTAAAGGGGTCGTTTCTTAAAAGGGCACAGCAGCAACAATTTTAAAGGTCAGAGAGAAGGTGGTAAATGGTCATTAAAAATTTTGATTAAAAATAACTTAAGTAACATGGACCTCAGGAGAAAAGGCTTTAAAATAATAATAAAATAATATTATTTAATAAAAAAATAACAATATATTAAAAATAATAAAAATAGATAATTGTCAGGCGCTGGGTAGGCTGTAGTAAGCGCACAATCACAAAGGATAACAAAAGGAGTCTTTAATAATACATTCAGGAGAATCACAGGGAAGAAGCTCAGGAAATAACCACACTTAACATAAACAATACCGGACAATGAAACAAAAGAAACTGAGGGCTTAAATATAAGGGAGAGTAATCAACTGAACAGAAACTAATTAACAGCCAGCGAGACTAACTAGGAAACACAGGTAAACCAGAACATACATTTTACAATAAAATGAATAATAAAAGTATTTAACCCTTAAATGCATGAAAGTTTCGCCAATCATTCTTACATATTCGGGTTTTTAGCGACCCGGATCTATATCTAACACGGATGGATCTCTATATGTTGCAATAATATAAAACTCCTGATATTAGAGTAACAATTACAGAAGAATAAAATAAAGCATATTGTGTTACCTTTTGGAGCTTGGAAGGGTTCAGATTGAGCAGATGTTTTATACCATCATCACTGTCCTCGTCAGAGCTCATTTGCCAGTACATTCAGCATCTGGCTTATATTCGTGATCTCAAACATATTCTCAGAACTATAATTTTCATCTTCAAAATCAACCATCCACCATCAAGTGACAGTAACACTAATATTTGATTGCTCTCAGCTCAGTACTTGCTCTGCAGTAAATGCTGAGCCATTTCAAGTTTTGCTGATGATACTTTCTATTCTTTTGTTTACTGCCTGCGGTAACTATAAGTGAAACGACACTTCATCATTGTGTATCAGATATTGCCACCTTGTGGAATAAAGGTGAATTGCACTTATTCAGTCATCAAAGTTTCAATTATTGTTTTGCAGAAAAAATATACTCACACTGTTACACACTTTAGTTAGCAATTTTTTTTTACAAAAAATGAATAGGAAAACAGGCATTCTTTTATAATATATATTTTTTCTTGTTATATTGTTTATAATTAATTGAGGAATACTAAGATGGTTGATGTCTAACTTTAAAAAATGAATGAGGAGGAGGGTAGTGAATGATATCGAGTCACAAACAGTGTTGGGGTAACGCATTACAAATAACTTGAGTTACATAATCAGATTATTTGAACTAACTAGTAAACACATTATTCAATTTACAACAAAATATCTAAATTACTTTTTCAAATAAGTAACGCAAGTTACTTTTTGACATTTATTGACTAGCAGCTCTCGTCCCCATGTTGAGAGAAATAAGAGTGCTGAGGCATTGTGTGCGCTGTGTAAACATGATGATTATTGTAGTTCTAGACTAAATGTGAACATGCATTTACTCATATCACATGTACTAAAATTTTCAGTATTCCTCAGAATGAATAAAAAAGAATTTTACGCAAACTTTAATCTCATTTTATTTATGTATGTGCTGCTGACCTTCAATGATCCAATTCAGCCATACTAATAAGCAAAAATTACTTTAGATTAGATTTAGAAATAAGAGTGTTGAACTTCCTTCTCCTGTATCCTATTCTTCTTTAATCCAGAATGGCGGCACAGCAGTTTGTTTGAGCTGCGCCCTCTACTGTACAGACGTGAATATGCATTTCCTTCAGCCTGAGGCTTATTCATTTCAGTTTTGGTGTGAAAGGGCCTTTACATTTGCAAACAAAAAAACAAACAAGCAAGCCCAGCCCAAAACGCAAAAAGTAATCTAACACATTACTTTTCATAAAAAGTAACTAACGCAATATTGTAATGCATTACTTTTAACTTTTCCCAACACTAAAGACCCGAGATATGTATTTAAGGTTAAAAATAAATAATAAAAAGTTAAAAGAGCCAGCAAAATTTGTTTCCATGAAGTTCAATTATTTATTTATTTATTTTTAGTAGTAGTAGCAGTACTAGTAGTAGTAGTAGTAGTATTGAAGTTCCTGCTGTTTTGACCATTATGGCAGAAAGGTTTTTTCTCTATATATTTTTCAAATCCATTTATTTTTTACTCAGATTCATTTATCACAGTAAATTTTAATGATCTGGCATTTAAGTTTCTCTGTTCTTTTTCACGCCTAAACAAAGTTACTTACTATATTCATACTAAACTGTAGATCCTGCTGTCTCCAAGCTATTTTAGCCAGCAAAATAATTAGGTTTACTTGATTTGATAATTGGATTGGAATCATGAAATAAATTAATAAATAAAATGAATATTTCCACACTTCTGTTGATTATGTAAAAGTCTGTTCATGTGTGAATGCTGACAGAAAGATATTGAGCCAGCAGGCAAACCCAGAACAACATGGGGGTGGCATACACCCTGCTGTCTATAAAAATGAATCCTCAGCGATTAGGATTTTTACACCTCTTATGAAAGTAAATCAGCCCGAGTGGGAAGGAAAAAGGAGCTATCGAGCCAAGTTGGCAGTAGGGAGTGCTGATTCAGTCCCCCCGTGCTTTGAGTTACAATGACACTGCAGGTTCACGACCCCTCGCGCAAAAAATCTCCACAGTTGATGAAGAGCTTCAGTGCTCTTGAGGCCGTGGCCCTAAACCCCATAACACACACCTGCATTACAATGCTGATATTCAAACAAAGTAATTAAGTCCTAACCGAGCAGATCAGATACAGGCTAATGTTTACACAGGAGACTTCACTGCTTATCGAGATTCAAGTGGTGATTCGTCTTGTGCATGTCAACACTTGGAGTAACATTGTTTTTTTAAACACCACTTGATGATGGGCAATGTATAAGTGCTTGACTATAAAAAGGATTCTGGGAAGAGGACATGAGATTTTAAAAAGTTCTTTTGAAGATTTCTTCTAATGGCCACTGAACAGAAAATGCCATGGCTATCCAGTTACACAACGGCTCCATCTGTTGAATTGAGCTGAACTCGAAGTCGTGCTTCGTGTAGTTCATGGAGATAACGCAGTGGGCAGAGGGTTTTCAGTATGGTCTCTCTTTAATTTGGTTTACTGTGCTAAAAAGTAAAGCTGGGCAAACAGAAACATGAACATACAATTTTAATGTGCTTCTAACTGAGGACTGTGTTAAAAACACATTACACTGACAAGATACCATTTGTTTTTAATAGAAACCAATACTTTTATTCAGCAAGGATGCGTTAATTGATCAAAACACTAAATTTATATTGTTACAAAATATTGTTATAATCTCCCAGGCTCAGATATTTCATTTGAGACCACTTATTTATTTTAAAAGGATTTAATCATCACAATTCCCAAAGATTTCCCATGAAGTCACTGAATGTGAGTGAGGATGCTTTATCTTTAAAATAAACTAACCAAAACAGTGCACTATACTCTTATCTGTCCTTAGCAACAGTAATGGAAAGTATATTTATGGGGTGGACAAAGCTAAAAAGCTCATTGAGAATATAAACAGAGTAATTAGAAATTGTGTTTTCCATACAGATGGGTCGTGGTTCCACCTGGCTGGGAGCCATGATGGGATTTATCTCATGGGAATTAGCAGAGCTGCTGGAGCTCAGAGGGGAGATGTTTCGATGGGAAGACGTGGTCCTGCTGGCCTGATTCTCATAGAAGCACAACATTTGAGTGTTCCTCCTAGTAGCTGATCCATATCTGCTGCTCTTGACAGACGACACATCCAGTTCTTGTGGGATGATCCCTTTGATGAAAAACTGACTCAAAACAACCGCGCAGTGTATACAGAGCTGTCAACACTCATGAAACATTCCAGTTTTTCCTCTGCATGATGACTAGGCCCATTTTATTTATTTTTAATCCTCTACATTTCTGTAAATGTTGTTTTTGGGATGGAGAAAGTAAATCAAGCACACTACCCCCTGGTTTCACAGACAAGGCTTAAGCTAGTCCCAGACTAAAATGAGCTGTTTTAACTGAAAGCAACTTATACTGACATATATTAAAATATGTCAGTGCCATTGTTTTGTCTCAAGATGCACACCAGTAATGTTTTTTATTCTAAGGCATGTTTATAAAAGCTACTAAATGTCCTAATTGAACTAAGGCTTAATCCTGGCTTAATCTAAACTCTGTCTGTGAAACCAAACCTACGTATGTCTATGTATTATTTGCGTATATTATATGTAAAAAAAAAAAAAAAAAAAAAAAAGAATGGTTGCAATTTATTTAAATAAAATGTTTTTGTTACACTTTAATTATATATTCAAGAACTGGGTAATATTAATTAACTAGATGTACTTACTATAGTGTTAGGTTTAAGATTAGGATTTGGTTTAGTTGCATATAATAGAGAATGTGAAGCTACTTCACTCTGCTTTGCATTCTGGGGCGCCGTCTCCATCTTAAGAGGATCGCTCTCTGCTTGTGTTTTTGGTTCTGTCATGTTTGTCTTATTAGTCATTATATTCACCTGTGTCTTATTAATTAACTCATTAGTTCCAAAATAGCCTGTGTGGGTCACGTTCAGCGGACAAACATCGACACACTGTTTTTTATATATTTATTTCAACACAAGACAGCCAAAATCAAATCCCCAGAAGCTTGTAAACAGTTTTGTAGTGGCTTTGTGCAAGTTATGTTATTTCACAAGCCAACAAACTGTATTTTAACAACCCAATTTGCTAGGTAAAATTAACCCAACATGTGTTATGTCCTATATTTACCCAGCCCTTGGGTTGAAAACAACCCAGACTGGGTTGTTTTTAACCCAGTGTTTTTTAACATGAACTAAAGGGGCCTAGGTGAAGAAGGTAACACTTTACAATAATGTTTCATTTGTTAACATTAGTTAACATGAACTAACAATGAACAATCTGTCACATTTGGTTTTGGGTTTTGTATTCACTTATATGTTTCATGTCTTTTATTTTGTATAATATTATCAGTTATGTTCCTACGGAGCCCCGCACATGATATGACGCTTTACTATTTCGTTCCCTCGATTTATAAATCATGCGCATGATTTATAAATCAAGGTTATGAAATAGTAAATCGTGCACACGTTTTAGTAAATCGAGGGAACGAAATAGTAAATCGTGCACACGATTTAGCCTACTATTTTTTTCCTGCATGTCATGTCTGGGGCTCCGCATTTTCCTGGTTTGTCATGTGATTTCCCTGACCCCATCATGAGATTCTGTCATGTGCTTTCCCTGTTCATGTGTCTTGTTTTCATTGGTTCTTTGTTCCTTGTGTCACTTTCTGGTTGGTTCATTGTTTCATTAGGTTCAGTTGTTTCTTGTTGCTCATTAGTCTTTGTGTATAAATAGCCCTTATGTTTTTCCTTGGTCTTGCTTTGTTCCCTGTTACTGCTATTGGTAAGTTTAAGTTCATGTTTTGTAGGGCTGCAACTAATGATTATTTTGATAATCGAACAGTTGGCCAATTATTTTTCTAATTAATCGGATAAAAATCCTAATTTTATTTATTTTTATTTTATTGACAAAAAAAAAAACATAAAACCACACACTATTGCACATCCTGCCCAATGTACTTCAAACAAATGTGCCAATTGAATGCTATGAAAACATGCAGTGCTTAATTTATTAGACTACCTGTCATAAAGAGAGAACACATATTTTAGGATTCTATCAAAAACTTGTTTAAAGCTAAATAGTTTCTAAATAATATTTGCACAATATCAAAAAAAAAAAAAAAAAAAACCCAACTATGAAGCATTTTACTTTTTCCTGCCTTTCTCGTAAAACAGTAAAATTTAAAATTCATGGATAACAACAACAAATATATTGTAGCTTTAGAAATACTGCTGTAACTAAAGAGCTTACACATACTGGTGGATTAACCATTACAGAAACATGAAAAATGATTTTAGCACCAATACTGATAGTTTAGGCTGCCCTGACCTGTGGCACAAACCATAGTATCAGATGTCTAATAACTTTAGCACTGTATATAGTGAATATAGTTTAAATCTCTACTCTACATTTCAAATGAAGATGGTAATAAAGATAATAAAGAAAAACACAAACCAGCAAGATAAATGTTTTGCAGGAACACACATATTCACTCTGGACACAATCACCTCTTACTGTCATTTCTTTATCCTGTAAATAAAAAGCGTCTTACATTTACATTCAATTAGCTACATGTTATCCCTAGTTACTACTCTCATAAAATACTTGAATGACATGTTGATTTTTAAAATCTAAATTTAACTTTAAACAACAGATATTTCAGCAAAATGAATATTTTTGCGCTGAATATTAATTGTCTCCCTCTCTCCTGCGTTCCATCTGTCTGACGCGGGTGCGCGCGCCGGCGCTCATTCAGTAAAGTTTGAAGTTTAACGCAGACTGTGAGGACGAGCCTTTATGCAAAATGGAAATGTTCGCGTGAATTTGTAATATTTACAGATAAGGATATAGCCGTAGAATGAACGTTTACTAAATAGAAAGAAAATAAAGAATTCTCATGTTTTGATCAGCTTTGATCACGTACCTTTCCCGCAGCAGCTCACTCTGTTTCCTTCACTATTTTTAGACGCATACAGCACTGAATAGCGCATTTCTATGGACTGTAATTTGACGCGACTGGCAGAAATTTTAAGTGCACGGTGGGCAGACCCGACTAATCGAGAATCGTTGTCGATGATTTTCATTATCGATTATTATCGAATAGTTGTTGCAGCCCTAATGTTTTGTTTATCGTCAAGCCACGTCTGTTTATTTTTGTTTTTGTAAAATGCCATGCCTGTCACCTTCAGCACCACATCTCCCAGAATCCTTCCTGGTCCACCACCTGCACACACCTTCACAATCATCCCCAGCTGTCATCAATCACCTCATCACCACAGCACCAGATATAAGGACACTCCACTCACATCGTTTGGATTGCGACTCGCCTCTGTGTCCCACTCCTAGTTCCCGTCTCCTTGTTCCCACAGGGCAAAAGGCTAGTTACCATAGCTCCTCAGTGACTGTTAACATGTGTATGTGTGTGTGGATCCTCACTTGCTTGTTCCCTGTCTACATTTTCCCTCATCACTGCCTGTTGCTTTCACTGTGCCATCTTCACTTTATTGTTTAATAAAAAGTTTGATTTGTTTATATACCGATCTCTCCAGCCTATATTTCCTGACATCAAACTTTCCTTCAGTGGAATCATTACATGATCTCAGTATTTACTACCTTTTTGAGATTAAAAGTTGTATGTTATCATTAGTTAATGCACTGTGAACTAACATGAACGTTTTTATTAACTAAGATTAACAAAGGCTAATAAATGCTGAGAAAAAAAAAAAAAAAACCTTGCTCCTTGTTAGTTCATGTTAGTTAATGCATTAACTAATGTTATCAAATGAGACCATATTGTAAAGTGTTACCATAAAGGGTTACCAAAATATTTAAACATCCTTAATAGATTTAAATTCAGAAGCAAAATTTCATAAAATATTGTTGAAAATGTTTCATAACAAATTGTTGATATATTCTTTGAAATTGAATTTCAAATAATACATCTAATTAAGTTTATTATTAGTTTTACTTTTTAATTATTTGAATATTAATAATGATTAATTTGAATTAAAACTGTTGTTTACAAATGTATTTTGAATGAGGTTTATTATGGACAAAATCTTCCACATTTTTTTCAAGTAATTTATATTTTAATCAGCTTTGTCACTTGCACTTGCAAGTGTTAATAATAATAATAATAATCAGGACTGAATTGTTAAAATGTATCCTAAATTAAAGCAACACTCCACTTTTTTTTTTTTTTTTTTTTTTTTTAAAATAGGCTCATTTTCCAACTCCCCTAGAGTTAAACAGTTGAGTTTTACTGTTTTTGAATCCATTCAGCTGATCTCCGGGTCTGGCGGTACCACTTTTAGCATAGCTTAGCATAGTTCATTGAATCTGATTAGACCGTTAGCATCTCGCTCAAATGACCAAGTAATTTTCTATATTTTTCCTATTGAAAACTTGAGTCTTCTGTAGTTACATCGTGTACTAAGACCGACGGAAAATGAAAAGTTGCGATTTTTCTAGGACGATATGGCTAGGAACTATACTCTCATTCCGGCGTAATAATCAAGGAACTTTGCTGCCGTACCATGGTTGCAGCAGGCGCAAATTATATTACGCAGCGTCTCTCACAAATGTCTCCATGGTTGCAAGGAACCCTCCCTGTGCAAGCAGGGGGTCACAGGCGCTGCGTAATATCATTGGTCTTAGTACACGATGTAACTACAGAAGAGTAAAAAAAAATATCAAAACTCTTTAGTCATTTTTTTTTGAGCGAGATGCTAACGGTCTAATCAGATTCATCAGAACTATGCTAAGCTATGCTAAAAGTGGTACCGCCAGACCCGGAGATCGGCTGAATGGATTCGAAAACGGTAAAACTCAACTGTTTAACTCTAGGGGAGTTGGAAAATGAGCCTATTTTCAAAAAAAGTGGAGTGTTCCTTTAAGTGTATTATTAATATTAATAATAATAATAAACTGTAAGATATCTATTTAAAAAAAAAAAATGTATTCAGTCCTGATGTTCATATGTGCGTATGCAGTCATTTTATGTGAGTGCTCATTCAGAGCTTTGAGAGCTTGTGAAAAGACTTCAGACTTCACTGTTCAGTGTCCAGGGCTAATTAAGGGGTTATTCTTATGTCTCATGCATATTCAGAAGCCCTCATGTTTCATTCATTCATTCAATTAGTCATTTTACATGCATTTTGAATGCAACCATTGATAAGCTTCGTTAATCCTCCCAAGAAAACTGTGTGGATCCAATATTACCAATTATCTTTAGATTTTTATTCAATTAAATATATGAATCAGTTTGCTTTTAAAAAAAAGCAACCAACGTAACAGATCATGCATGCCGTATCGACTGGGTGCTATTGTCGTCATCAGCTCTATCAGGGCATTGTGAGGACAAATTAAGCTTATTAATCTAACTAAAACCCAGCACTTGTCATTTTCCAATGAGTCCATTTTGGGCTATATGGACCTGGATGAATCATATGTGGTTCAGCCTGACCTTGTTTACTTGTCTAGCAGCCACTATTGATTTTCTGATGATAACACCAGTACCACAATTCAGCATTGTGGTAACAGGTGATGTTGGGAAAGGGGACCATTCACAGAGCTAAAAGCTGCAGGTAGTGAGGAAAGTATGGTGTGATGAGTCTAGCATCCTCAGGAGATTAACCCTTAATTTTCTCGGCTTGATCTCTGTCCCTGTTCCAAAGTCACTCCAGAACCCCTTCAGCCTCACAGATACAAGCCGTGCCTGTCTGATAATGCAGACAGTTAGAATCTGTGGATTTCTGTCATTTGTTTCACCGTAAATTAGTCATGCCAGACACAGTACCATTATGGTGTTTAGCCCAAGCAGTGCTGAGTGAATTTAATAAAATATTATTAATCATGGCAAAGAATATTGTATTAATATTAGAGTCTTCCTTCCTTTTTAAAGGTGACTTTTTGACTTCCTGGAAAATTTCACGTTGAAGGAAGGTTTGCATGCTCACTTATAAGGAAAAAATGTTTGGAAGAAGATTGAGCCAGCTTGTAAAAGTAATACTGCACACAAACAGACAATCTCAGGCTCAAAAACCACACAAAACCAACAGTTGTATTCGGTAATGCATCTGAATCCATCTAATCCCGTTGTGGACAGTAATCCATACAACCCCAATTGATGATTCCGTGTCTTCTGAAGTGAAACATACTAATATTTTAAACTTTTTTAAACTGTTTTTTAAAGATGACGTATCCCTGTAAGGAAACGTGTCCCTGTGAACCAGTCGGTCAGTAATGCCCATTATGCTGAATAATACTGATTGTCTAAATTCAGTGAGTGACATTTTTAAAAAATATCATCCAATATCTCTTTATATAAAACTCTGAAAGACTCAAAATGTCATTGATTTTCTTCTGTGGATTAACATTACAGCACAACAATAACAATGTTTTTATTGTTCAAAACATGAGGTCTCCAATGTACAGATGAACATCTGCTACTCCGCTCATACAAATAGAAAACAACGGTTTGTTTGGGTGATGAATCAGAATGCAGCCACACAGAACTGTTCAATCACAAGCTGGTTTCATGATTTCCAGACATGACTGCATTTATCTTGTAGTGATATAACATGATAATTTTTTTAGCAAATAAACAGGGCCAAAAAATAGTGGCTTAAAGAAAGTTTTCCCAGCCCTCTATAATCTCTATTGTTAATGTCTTGAAGAAAGCACGTGGATGCAACATGGCACAAAATTAGCCTGCCTATTTTTGTAACTTCTGATTTATTTATGAATGCCAAATTGAATTTTATCTCATTCCTGGAATGTGATTTGGTTGTTATTCATTGTATTGCTCCAGCATCCCTTATTTCATCATTGTGGGGAACTTACTAAAGAATGTCCTCCCAGATAGTGTAGATTATAGTAAAGTACACAGAATCCATTAAGTAAAACAAATTTAAAACCCACTACAATAGCTTCTTACGGGCTGAACTATGCAGTGGCATGGTACTATATTATGTCACCGTTATGTTCAGTTACTTGATCCTGTTGTCTGTTTTCATAGACTTTTAGTTTGTTATTTTCAGTCACATGCGTCCCTTTATTCAGTTTCCCATGACTCTTTAGGTGTCATGGAGATTCATTTAATCTGCACAGGTGTTAAATGCCTTTGAAATGGATTAGCTATTAAAGATTTGATCATCATCTTGTTCTTCCTTCAACCTTGTGTGACAGGTTAATGTTTGAAATTTAGAATTATATTTAGTTTTGTATTTAATTTTGCATCATGAATTTAGGAATATATTCCAAAAATATTTTACATAAACTGAAAACTCTAGATGGCCCAGGCTGATGGATCCTTAATGCAACCTGATGACATCATTAATACATGCCACAAACTGATTGGTTCCTGTTTCATCTGCAGCCAGTGAGCTTGCTGCTCAACATTTAAATAGCTGGTTAGCTTTTACTTTAGCAGTTTGCAGCTTGATTTCAGAGTTCTTCTGAAACCCTTCACCTCCCCCAGCTCCACCTGTATTGATCTGCAATGGGTAGATTAGCAGCAGCAATAATCAACAGCAGCAGCAATAATCATCATCAGCAGCAAGAATCAACAGCAGCAGCAATAATCATCATCAGCAGCAGCAATATCAGCAGCAGCAGCAGCAAGAATCAACAGCAGCAGCAGCAATAATCATCATCATCATCAGCAGCAGCAATAATCATTACCAGCAGCAATAATCAACAGCAGCAGCATTAATCATCAGCAGCAAGAATCAACAGCAGCAACAATAATCAACAGCAGCAGCAATAATCATCATCAGCAGCAGCAATAGCAGCAGCAGCAGCAATAATCATCAGCAGCAACAATAATCAACAGCAGCAGCATTAATCATCAGCAGCAAGAATCAACAGCAGCAACAAGAATCATCATCATCATCAACAGCAGCAGCATTAATCATCAGCAGCAATAATCATTAGAAGCAGCAGCAATAATCAACAGCAACAGTATTAATCATCAGCAGCAAGAATCATCAGCAGCGACATTAATCATCATTATCAGCAATAATCAGCAGCTGCAGCAATATCAGCTGCAGAAGCATAGCAGATCTATTCCGCCAAGACCAAATGCATTAACATTGTCATATCCATTACCATGCTAAAAATCTTCAGAGAGTTGTCATGATAGAAATATACTGTATAAGCTATGGCTGAGAAGAAGTGTGTTATTTTGGATCATACAGTATTGACTGTGAAACAGTTCTGTCTCTACAGTATAGTTTGGACCAATGTGAGGCCAATTTATAATTGACTGCTTTAGGCTTCCCTCAGCCTGCCTTTATTTTGAGTGTGAAAAAACAGAGTGCTGATTCCAGTGGGAAGAGCTTTAAGGTCCATCTTTTTTGGCCAAACCTATCCATTCAGGATAAGGTTATTTTTTTATTTTAAATGATTGTGCTGTTAGCAGTTTTCATACTACCCAATCGAAGTTGATAGATCACTGTCTTTTTTGGACGTCGAGCTATGACGAAACTCAACTCCACATTTACTGGAGATGAACGCTGACCCTCTAGCTCCAACATACATCCAGCGTCATTCATTCCAGTCTAGTGACAACAGAGACCTGCTGAGCGATACAAACTGAGAACGCTAAATCACTGTGAAATCACATCTTTTCAGGGCCGCAGACTGGGAAATTCTGCTGTTTTTCCAGAAAGTCTCACAGGAGCTGAGAAAATGTGCAAAACTCATTTAAACTCGGAAGCATGGAGAATCTTCTTCAGTCCCTACGGGTCATATACTAAAGTTACTTAAACTTTGTACGCTCTCTTTCGGGACACATTTATCAAAATATTACCTGGGAATTTGTGGATTATATATAAATGACATGCAGATGTGCATTCTTTCACTTTACTTTAAAATGTAACTTGAGATTTTAACAAAGTAAAAAAAAAAATGCTTCGGCCACAGCAAGCAGCAACATAAACATTGAAGTAATTATATCAAGCAATTACAACTCACTTTTTTTTTTATGAGCTTAATAATAACCATAAATAAATAAAACTACATAAACAATAATAAACTACAGCCAGAGTTTGACTGCTGTCCTGATTTTTGTAGCTCTGTTTTAGAGCACAAGGGAGGACAGCACTGTGAAACCAGCTGCTACAAATGCGGACAAAGGGCTAAGGGTTAGGTCAGATGTTAACAGAAAGTAAATAGTAGTTATTATTATTTACGAAGGAGACAGTTGTTTAAAATGGATCTGGTGTTTGGACGTCATTGTAATGCAGCAGAAGTCTCAACTTATAGTAGAAAGAAAAAAACACACCGGGTGCTACCAATATAAAATAATCTTAGTTATTAGAAATAATTTGTAAATCTAATTAATAATTAGTAAATCTAATTAATAATTAGTTAATTAGTAAATCTAAAAATTAGTTAATTAGTTAATCTTATTAGTTAGAAGACAATGGCAACCTTACTAATGCAGAATAAATTTTGTGTTTTATTGCCAGAACTGACAGTTATCTGCTATCTATATATTTTATGCTATTCAATAAAGCCACTACTCTATATATAAATATCTAAAAGGAAGTCAAAGAGCCTCATGGTCCCTCTTGTTTATTGAACACAGATGCATCAGTGGACACACATACATAGACATGGCAGTATGTCAGTGGACTGCACTGAGATTGTCAATGACCATCCTACTCGTTTAATTTGCATATACAAATTTAAATCTAATATTAAATAAAGCCTTTTTTTGCCTCCTTCCCCCCTCTTTCCTCAACTTTTCCAGTCACGCTCCAGCTTACTTTGGATTATTCATGAAATTGCATATGATTGCTTGTGATTTTCAAGGTAAGTCGCTTGGGATACAAGTGTCTGCTACAGTATGTAATTATGTATAATGCAGTGCAGATCTGATGACTCTTTTCTGTTAATTTTATCTTTAGAGTACTCTTTTCCTTTGCTGTGGATGCTCTCTTAGGAGTGTAAAGAATTAGTATTCATGTCTGTGTTCACTGTGATCTTCCATTTCTGGAGTTTTTCCTTTATCAGGGCAATATGACCCTTGTATAATTTCCTGCGATCTCTATCCTACATCTCTCCATTCTGTCCCACATTAAAATCTGGGGGAAAGAGTGATAGATTAAGTACGTTTCCCAAAGAAGAAGAAGAGAAGAATAAAAGGGTTCTGAAATGCAGGAAAAGAAAAAAAAAATCATCAGTATGTAGCCTAAATTTATGTGAATGTCCTTTTCCTAGAAATACAATTCTGCAGTTTATGATAATTTACATATTTTTATGCATTACTTTTAGATAAAGCTTGTTACATTACCAACAAAGGGTCCGGGTATGATAGTCATTTGTATTTTCTCATATCTAGTACGAAATTCAAAAGGAGCCACTTCCTGCAATGGGCAAATTATACCGACGTCTGGTACTTTGTGTTCCACCATGTGAAGCACAAAAGCA
The DNA here is from genome assembly GCA_037950675.1 of Hypophthalmichthys molitrix. Lineage (NCBI taxonomy): Eukaryota > Metazoa > Chordata > Actinopteri > Cypriniformes > Xenocyprididae > Hypophthalmichthys > Hypophthalmichthys molitrix. Next base: position 17,686,538 of record CM075512.1, on the reverse strand, counting down.
AAGGTAAGAGATGCTATCCTCATAATATCCAGGATATTAATATTAAGATAAATCTCATGGATTGATGGCTTGTGTCCCATGATAAACTCTTGGCATTATTCTCTTCTGCCTGTGAGACTGTGATATTTCCAAACCAGTGTCTTAAAATAATGCTCATATTCCACAGAGCAATATCAATTTAGCAGGTATTCGCATTAATCTTACAAAATTACCATTGACATACACTATATTTGACTGCTGAGACTGCTGTGACCAAAGACATTATAAAAGCCTATAGACAAGACATGCTGGAAAATATCTTGATAAATGAATGATTTAATTATAAATCTACACTAACGTTCAAAAATTTGGAGTTGGTTTAATGCTTTTGAAAGAAGTCTCACGAGGCTGCCATTATTTCATTAAAATACAGTAAAAACAGTAATATTTTCCAATATTGATACAAATCCTAAATCAATAAATCAAACCTTTGAATATCTATAAGTTTAGAATAAACATTTTCAATAATCAGTTTGAAAAGGCCATGGGAATAAGACATGAGAACAAACAATAGTATATTGCAGTAAAATACCATATGTGGCATATGTAGATCCTCTAGTAAATCAATGGTCCTCTGGGGAATCATTAATATACATCTGAATGTATATGACTATATATTTATACACCAGTCACTTTACAACTGCTTTTAGTGGTGAAGGGAGGGTTTTAAAATGGTAGGGCGACAGCAAAATTCAAATGTTTCCCACACATGTAAGCAAACATTTTTATATTGTGACTCTGAGTTATATAACTGTCTAGCTTCATTATCTCCATCACAGTGTGTAAGCAAAGTGTAAGCTCGAGGAATTCACTGTCAATGATTAAAGTTTAAGCTTGTCGCTTAAACCGGCAAAAAGTTCATAGCGAAAACAAAACTTACAATCACTTTTACTTTATTAAACAAACCTTTGTATTTATTTGTATAGCTAGCCATAGAATTTGAGCATAATATTGTTTGCCTGTCTCACTAAAAGCCTCACAACTCTGCAGCTAAATGTCTTGTACCCTTGGCCACAGTCCAGACAGATGAATTACGATGAGTTTTTCTTGCTTCCATAACAGGAGTCGCTCAGAAAAGCTTGGATTCCATAACTGTGCCCTTCATACAAGATAGGGATTAATGTTGAAATCCTAATGGATACAATAATATCATAATCATCTTTCTCAGCAGTCTAATTCATCCATGATGAAATTATTTCAGCACTTAGTCCTAAATAAACCTTTCACAGGCACTATGTGTGTTTTGGGGACATAAGATGGTAAAACATGCAGGCTTGCAGGATTTGCAATGATGTAGATGAAAACAGGTGATAAAAACTTTATGGTTTGAGTCATTTGTAGTACTAAAATACTCTGTTTAGGGGTGGACCTTACTTTATTTATTAATTTTTTTCTAAAAACCATATGCTTCTGTTTGAATCAAAACATACAAATTCACATGATATCGCCAACTCATAAAATAATTGTTTTCTCATGAGATTCTCATGAGCAGTGTTGGGGGTAATGCATTACAAGTAACTTCAGTTACGTAATCAGATTACTTTTTTGCAGTAACTAGTAAAGTAAAGTATTCTTTTTTTAATATCTAAGTTACTTTTTCAAATAAGTAATGCAAGTTACTTTTCACATTTATTGACAGCTCTCCTGTCTCCATGTTGAGAGAAATAAAGTGCAGAAGTGTGTGCGCTGTGTAAACATGATGGTTATTGTAGTTCTAGACTAAATGTGAACATGCATTTACTCATCTCACTTCCACGAAAATATTCCTCAAAATGAATAAAAACAGTAAAATGTAATCTCAGAATTTTATGCAAACCTGTAATAATTTACTATCTTAAATTACACAACTGTATTTAATGTCACTTTATTAACCGACGTCTTTGCTGCTGACCTTCAATGATCTAATGATCTATACTAATATAGTATTAGTATAAGCAAAAATTACTTTAGATTAGATTTAGAAATAAGAGTGTTGAACTTCCTTCTCCTGTATTCTATTCTTCTTTAATCCAGAATGGCAGCACAGCTGAAAGGTTCCACCTTCCACTTTGGGCTTATTCATTTCATTTTTGGTGTGAAAGGGCCTTAAAGTGCTCCTATTATGCTACAACCCGAATTCCGGAAATGTTGGGACATTTTGTAAATTTGAATAAAATGAAAATTAAAAGATTTTCAAATCACATGAGCAAATATTTTATTCACAATAGAACATAGATAACATAACAAATGTTTAAACTGAGAAATTTTACACTTTTATCCACTAAATGAGCTCATTTCAAATTTTCATTCAATCTGTGAAAGAGTGCATAAAAAGTGGTCTTCGGGCCCTCAGATGACACTGCATCACTCATCAGCATTATTGTGTCAATGACATTACTAAATGGGCCCAGGAATACTTCCAGAAACCACTGTCGGTAAACATAATCCGCCGTGCCATCTGCAGATACCAACTAAAGCTCTATCATGCAAAAAGGAAGCGATATGTGAACATGATCCAGAAGTGCCGTCGTGTCCTGTGGGCCAAGGCTCATTTAAAATGGACTGTTTCAAAGTGGAAAAGCGTTCTATGGTCAGATGAGTCCAAATTTGACATTCTTGTTGGAAATCACGGACGCCGTGTCCTCCGGGATAAAGAGGAGGGAGACCTTACAACGTGTCTCTGATGGTATGGGGGTGCATAAGTGCATACAGTATGGGCAGCTTGCATGTTTTGGAAGGCACTATGAATGCTGAAAGGTATATAAAGGTTTTAGTGCAACATATGTTCCCCTCCAGATGACGTCTATTTCAGGGAAGGCATTGTGTATTTCAGCAGGACAAAGCAAAACCACATACTGCAGCTATTACAACAGCATAGCTTCGTCGTAGAAGAGTCCGGGTGCTGAATTGGCCTGTAGTCCAGATCTTTCACCTATAGAGAAAAATACGTCAAAGATGACCACAAACTCTTCAGCAGCTGGAAACCTAAATCAGGCAAGAATGGGACCAAATTCCAACACCAAAACTCCAAAAAACTCATAACCTCGATGCGCAGACATCTTCAAACTGTTTTGAAAAGAAGAGGAGATGCTACACCATAGTAAACATGCCCCCGTCCCAGCTATTTTGAGACCTGTAGCAGGCATCAAATTTGAAATGAGCTCATTTTGTGCATTAAATTTCTCAGTTTAAACATTTATGTTATCTGTGTTCTATTGTGAATAATACATTGGCTCGTGATTTGAAAGTCTTTAAGTTTTAATTTTATTCAAATTTAAAAACGTCCCAATATTTCCGGAATTCGGGTTGAACATTACACATTGCATCCCAAAAAGCACAATAGGGGCACTTTAACATTTGCCAAAAAATAGAACTTTTTTGTTGTTATTAAAAAACAAACAAGCAAGCCCAGCCCAGGTGAGGAAAAAGTAAAGCAAAAGTAATGTAACACATTACTTTTCAGAAAAAGTAACTAAGTAATGCAATTAGTTACTTTTTTAAGGAGTAACGCAATATTGTAATGCGTTATTTTTTAAAACCTTCCCCAACACTGCTTGTGAGACCTAAACTTCCCAAAATGTGTTTGAAGCCAAAATTTTAGAAACCAATTTTTCTATTTAGCTTTTGTCATTAATGATTTGAGATGTAACATTAATACACTTAAGTGTTTGAAACTAAGGACATTTTTGTATATTTTTATACAATAAACTATTTTATTTGGTACTGTGTTGGGCCTCAATTTGATGTCCAATTTAAAAATATGGGTCTGAAACAAAATCAGCTCCACTGGTATAGACTATTCGACATGCATTTTAATAAGCCCATTTTATAGACAAAAGTGTTTTTCATCCTTATGGAAGATGAAAAAAACAATATGACATCTGTGATATTATGGCTTCACAGGATGCCAACTAATTACACTTCCTTCCCATGCTTTATTATGCCCACTTAATTATGCGCACTGCATAGAATTGCAAAACACCTCTAGCTTTTCTTTTTCATAATCTTTTCACATAACAATGAATCTTTTGGTCCATTATTTTAAAAGCAATTCTTTATTTAAGAATGAGAACATACTGTGGCTATAATGTAAATTAAATTCATTCAAGAGATTTATTCATAAAGAAATGCTTTCTCTCTGATATGGAGTATATATACTGTCACTCTGCCATTTGACAGACACTTGCCGCTGCACTGGGAGAAGATGCCGCAGTTTAGTTTGGTGTGGATGACAGCTCAGCATTTTTCTGCCTTCAAAACTCACCTTTCACTTCACATCACCTTATGCTATTCATTACTCAAAGCGGAGATGGTATTAAATGTAATCACCTTAATTCACTTGGAGTGTGTTTGAGCTAATAGTTGGATGGTTTTCAAGAGCTATACAGTGCTGTGGGGTATGTGTGCATGTGTGTATTTATTGCACTGGTCACACAGCGGTCTGGCTGCTGTTTCTCCTGAGCTCAGCACTGGCGTCTGGGTTGAAATGCATCAGCCATACATTTGGTGCCATCGCCTACCGACCCATCCACAAAGGATATAACTTTTCCCTTCACGTCACATGCTTTGCTGTTTCCAATTAGCCTCTGGTGAGAGTGCAGTTTAGGACTCCTTAATCTATCGGCTAAGTCTGTCACTTTGTAATGAACAATCCCTAAGGTTTGGACTCACCTTTATGCCTCTGCAAACTCAGTCTATGCTCTGATCTTTTAATGAAAAGGCTTATTTAATTTCTTCAAAACAAGGATATTCCTGCAAGACAGCAGGCTTGGTTCCTCTTACACAGCTCTCGCTAGCTGTAATTTACTTTGATTTTTGTATAAATTAGTTGACTTTTGGAGGTTTTCATCCATCTGTTTGAGTTATCTGTTTTCTGTTTTGTTTTTTTGGCGCAATCCATTAAGTGCTTCATCACTGTCAAAGTATATTCCTGTTTGGCTGGCATTTGCAAAGAGATTGAGTTAGTGGCTAGTTTACAAAATTACAGATGATTTGCGGGAATATTTGGACACTCACTGCAGTCTTTAAAGATGGCACAGCATGGAGACCTTTGCCAGTGAATGACTTTGTGCTTTCTGCAGTTCATTTGTCTAGGACCAGAGACAAGAAAATGTGTTTTAGGAAATAAAAGTGGTACTTAAAGCCTAAAAATAAATGTTTATAGAAACTTGTGGACAAGCGGCATGTGTGACATTTTTGGTATTGTATATATGAACAGTAACAGAGTCCTTGAGACTTAAATTTGCACTTAGATAGCACCATGCATCAACAACCTTGATATTGTTTGCAAGTTTTCCATATTTTAAATTGCGAATGATCCTAAGAATAGAGCGGTTGGTATGCATTGGCATGCTGTCCTGTTGACATTGTATAACATTACCTGACAGCATGCTGTGGGGCCTTTAGTGACCCATTTATTTTAATTTGCATGTGTCAGAATGACGACAAAATAGGTGTAATATGACAAGCTGTTGTGACATTTATTCTTTAAAACGAACTGTTTTCATCTTGCAAGCAGTACAGTAGTGACTAGCATCTTTTCACTACTAGCTATTCTTTAGATACTACCTATTTCAGTAGTGATCTTTTAGATTCATCATTACTCTATTCATTGACTACTAGTCACTGTCTTAGTTGTGAAAAGTAGGCCTAACTATTCCTCAGATCACAAATTTATTGTAACCAGCAACTTTCCTATTCTCAATAGTTACAAATTATTTTATTTTCTTGTCATTTGAAAATACTAGTCAATGGCTAAATGGCTCATTTGAGCTCAATGTTATTAAAAATGTAACTAACAATTATAATACCATTGCCTAATAAACAGTAAATACACAGGAACTAGTCTATTCAATATAGAAAAATCGAAGATTGAATAGTTACTAAGTATAGTAAAATGAGACAACTGAAGGTAAAGAGGGATCCAGCAACAACAACAACAACTTTGTGTACACTGTAAACCCTAACACTCAAAATAATTAATTGGTTTGAGTAGGACAAACTTAAATTAAACAAATTAGTTCAGTCAAATTAACTTTTATGAGTAGCACTTCCTGTCTCTTTCAAGTTCACAGAACTGATATATTTTAAGTAAACTGAACTGTTTCATTGTTTTGAGTTTTATGAACTTATTTATTTTAATTTAGACAAACTTAAGTTTAACTGAAACTGGGCTGGGATTTTTTATTTCCCAGCATGCCCATGTCACTCGAAAGGGAGAGTAAATACTAAAAATAAGTGTTATATAAAGTTTTTTTGTGCAAGATTAATGTTAAGTGGGAGATTTAGTTGTGATTAATGTTTTATTATGCTAATTCTTACATTAATAAAAATGTTTACATTGAGGTTACATGATAATTTTAAGTTAAGTGTATGAGTGTACTCAAACATTTCAAGTTAAGAACATTTAAAATGTATGAGTACAAAATAAAAATCTGCCAGTTCTGCTTACTTGAACTTTGGATTTCTTAACTTAAAAATTTTGAGGCAACTGATTGCCTCAATTTTATTTGAGTTTTGCCAACTTATTCAGGTTTACAGTGTATCTATAAAAATATGTCTACGGATTTTGGCTTTTAACTTTTAAACCATAGAATTTTATGGCACATATGACTAGCAAAGGATACTAATAATTAATAAAATAGATATTGTGTAATTATATATAGGCTACTGGTGAAACTGAAAAAGGCTCCATTGGATTACTTAGTAAAAACATAAAAAAAATAGATGCTAGTAAAGGTAAAGGTTTTAAGGAATAAAGGATACGATGGCTTGCCATATGTGTACAGGTTAATAAGCCGTGAAGATGTACCCCTCTGCCAGGTCTGTAGTCTCCACAGGGGAGGGGGTTTGGTGAATGCAGGAGTGGTCAGAGGCAGTGCGCTGGATCAGACGGGAACACCGGGAGAGACACTGCGGAGAACTCAGCCAACCAAGTTTGCAGACACGCACATCTTCAACAGGACTTCCTACAATCTTTACAATTATGGACTTTTCCTATGTCACGCTTGTTGCGCAACAGAACGTACGGATATTTTGAATTGGTAATTTTCGTGTCTGGCTTTTTTTTTTTCTGGAATACCGAAATAACAATTTGCGCATTTGAAGGTGAAAACTGCTCTTACTTTGGTATGGAGGTACTGCAGAGACAAGATGAGTTCTGATACAGATCATGCCGTGAACTTCTTGAGTAATGCTTCCTCCGAACTGTCCGACGTGTCTAACTCGAGCTCCGCGGGAAACGGGACCGAACCGAGCTCGTTCAGACTCAGCCGCGCGCTTCCACTGGGTATGGTTCTGGGCGCTTTTATTGTGTTTGCTATCGTGGGCAACATTCTCGTTATTCTCTCCGTAGTGTGCAACAGGCACCTGCGCATCCCAACCAACTACTTCATCATCAATTTAGCCATGGCAGACCTGTTGCTGAGCACAACTGTCCTGCCGGTGTCTGCCACGCGTGAAATTCTCAACTACTGGGTGTTCGGGAGGATTTTCTGTGACATCTGGGCTGCGGTGGATGTGCTGTGCTGCACCGCATCCATCATGAGCCTGTGCGTGATCTCCATAGACCGGTACATAGGGGTGCGTTACCCGCTGCAGTACCCGAGCATTGTGACCGAGAAAAGGGCGCTCTTGGCCATGCTGGGTGTTTGGATTCTCGCCTTTGTCATCTCCATTGGACCTCTGCTCGGGTGGAAAGAGCCTCCTTCAGAGGACGACACTGTGTGTCTCATCACAGAGGAGCCGTTTTACGCGCTCTTTTCCTCGCTCGGCTCCTTCTACATCCCTTTAGCGGTGATTCTGGCCATGTACTTCCGCGTGTATATAGTTGCCAAAAGAACCACGAAAAACCTCGAGGCTGGAGTGATGAAGGAGCACATGGACTCGAATGAGCTGACGCTCCGGATCCATTATAAAGGCTCTCAGACGCAGGATGACTGCAGCAAAGGCCACATGAGGAGCTCGCTGACAGTCAAATTACTTAAGTTTTCCAGAGAAAAGAAAGCTGCTAAGACGCTTGGTGTTGTAGTGGGCATGTTCATTCTGTGCTGGTTACCTTTTTTCCTCGCACTACCAATTGGTACGTATGTTTTATTAATTAATCAAAAAAAACTTTTAAGTTTAATTACACCTTCACACAACATCTTCACAAGGTCCATTGTCAACAAATTAAACATTTCAGTTAGGCCTATTTCACTTAATTGAAATAGGCCCTTGTTTTAAACGTTTACCTAAACTTTAAACTGTTTTTAAGATGGACAGATCAGTACAAGTGAAAAGTTTAGGCCTACACTCTAAAAAATGCTAGGATAAAAACAACCCAAGTTGGGTTAAAAAAATGGACAAACCCGGCGGTTGGGTTAAATCTTTGCCTAAAGTGCTGGGTAGTTTTATTTAACTCAACTTTTGTTTAAATTGACTATACAGCTAGCTTAAAATGAACCCAAAATAAGTTGGAAATTAAAAATCAGACACATAATTACTAGAGACAAAAATAATGATCAAAAGGTGAACATTTATTAATAAGCAATTTAATAAATGTTTATTGTTTAATTATTTATAAAACATATTAATAAATGTTCATTTCCAACATACTTTGGATTCATTTTAAGCATGCAATACAGTAATTTTTAAACAATAGTTGAGTTAAATAAAATTACCCTGCAGATTGGGTCAAACATTTAACCCAACTGCTGGGTTAAAACAACTTAATTGCTGGGTTTGTCCATTTTCAACCCAACTTGGGTTGTTTTTAACCCCAAATTTTTTTTAGAGTGTATATGTTTGCTGCACCTTATAACCTAAAATTAGGTCTATGTCCCTGTTTGGAAATAACGTTTTAGAACATTGTTTTTGGTAGTCCAGTTTGGTCTACCAGCCTGATCAAGGTCTAGTGGGCCCTATAGAAATCAGATTCATACACTCTAAAAACTACTGGGTTAAAAAAAACCCAAGTGGGGTTAAATATAGACAAACCCAGCGATTGGGTTGTTTTTAACCCAGAGATTGAGTTGTTTCAACACCGTGGTTGGGTTAAATGTTTCCCCAACCTGTAGTTTTATTTAACTCAACTATTGTTTAAAAATGGCTGTAATGCTTGCTTAAAATTAACCCAAAGTATGTTTAATAATGTGTTTAATAAATAAACATTTATTGATAAGTTTAATGAATAATAATTAAACAATAATTGGTAACACTTTATTTTACAGTGTTAGTTACTTATGTTACATGTAGTTACTATAATGATAACTATAAATTATGCATAATTAAATGCAGCTAACCTTAAACCAAACCAAACCCTAATCCTAAACCTATAGTAAGTACATGTAGTAATATTACTTAGAACTTAAATGTGTAAATGTTCACCTTTTGATTATTATTGTTGCCTCTAGTAATTATGTGTCTGATTTTTAATTTCCAACCTATTTTGGGTTCATTTTAAGCCAGCCATATTGTAATTTTTAAACAAAAGTTGGGTTAAATAAAATTGGCCGGCACATTGGGCAAACATTTAACCCAACCACTGGGTTAAAACAACCCAATCGCTGGGTTTGTCCATCTTCAGCCCAACTTGGGTTGTTTTTAACCCAGCATTTAGAGTTTAGTTTAAATAAATTGCAGCAAACATATAACTTGGTTATACTGTATATGGCTCATGATCTGTTTCACCTTCCACATTTAAAGCAGTGCATAACCATGTTCAACATTCAGTCATTATGCGTATTCATCCTACTTATATTTCTAAACACAGAACCACACTTCAATCACATATTTCATGCACAAGAATTATTGTTGTGGCATAAAGGAGTCCAGGGCGTACAGTTACAGACAGTCAAATGCCCCATTATTTCATTAGTGTATGATAAGAGATAAAGTTCAACCTTGTTGGACAAATAAGAGGCAAACCCATGTGACATTACTAGAATAATTAGATTTTTATAAAAATTTGTAGCAGCGTGTGTCTTCTATATAATTTATCGCCAATTACAGCCGTTCCTGAGGTGGACGATTAACAGTTGAATGCATGCAAAATATTCTGTTGGCTGTAGAACCATGTTCTTTCTTTCATCTTATTCTTTCATTTTGGCACTTTGCTAGTTTTGCTCCATTGCAAGAGACCAAATTTTGTAAAATAACATTCTATATTATATTTTAAATGATATATTTATAGTTTATTTCAGTTTAGTAGTTATTAATAAAACATGCAAGCGTATTATACAAAGTTGAATGAACAGTTGCACAGTCACATTGCTATTGGCATGATTTAAAATAATCATAGGCAGTAATTTTACAGATTGAAAGTCAAGATTGTGCCACTTCTGACACTTTAGAATGTGATCCTGTTGCCAGGAAAAACTCCAGCTCAAACGTTTCATTGGTTAATTCAGTTTCTGTTTGTGGTAGCCAGCTCGGACCACTTAGTCCAAAATGTCTTAAACTGTTAAAGTTCAATACCATTTACTCATGAAAAGAACAGTGTTCTGTCATGGACGAGAGCCAGTGGAAAAGATGCAGAAGGTTAATTGCGAGGACCTCACTTAACATTTTTATTCTGCAGTATATTCTAATCAGTGACAATGTATGAAGCCTTGACCCATGAGCTGGTTTAAACTGAAGGTGACGTCTGTCATGTTAACCTGATGTGTGGTGATTAATTCAGCAATGGATGAGTTACTACAGAGCTGGTCCCTGAAGCTTGCTGAGATCTCCTGGTGGAATGCACTGGAGATGCCAATGTCTTCGGAGCTCTCTCATTCCCAGGCTCACTCCCTATCTGAACCCAGAATTTTCTGATGAGGTGTGGGAATATAGAAGAGGTACCATTCCCACCACAGAAAAATCGGGTCAAAATTTAATCACGCTCCTATATTCACTTTATGACCCATAAGTTCAGCTCCCAGTGACCTTCTAAAGGGTCATATTAGCAGATGGGCCGATATGTTTTTCCTGCAAATGAGTAAGGAAATATTTTGAAGGGAAATATATTCCATGTGTTTGACCTTAAGGAGTTAACTTCCCTTCTTTGAGTGGCTTTTGTTTTCATATGCCATGTTATGAATATTGGAGTGAACTGGTATATGAGAAGATTGCCATTTCTGGTTGCATTGATGGTTAAAGGGTTAGTTCACCCAAAAATGAAATTTTCTATCATTAATTAGTCACCCTCATGTCGTTCCAAACCCGTAAGACCTTTGTTCATCTTCGTAACACAAATTAAGATATTTTTGATGAAATCTGAGTGCTGTCTAACCCCCCCATAGCCAGCAATTTAATTACCACCTTCAAGGCAAAGAAAGGCACTAAAGACATTGTTAGAATAGTTCATGTGATTACAGTGGTTTAACGTTAATTTTATGAAGTGACAAGAATACTTTTTGTGCGCAAAAACAAAACAAAAAATAAAATTAAAGTTGAACAATGTAGTCTCATGGTGTCACGATTACGTTCAGTCATGTCTGCACCTGTTCTCGTTAGTCCTGATTAGTTTATCTCCCTCCACCTGTGCTTGTTTAGTTCCCTTATTCACCCTGTGTATTTATACTCCCAGTTCTGTTCTATCCCTTGTCAGTTATTGTTGAATGTCATGCTTATCTACATGTTCGTCACCTGTAAACTCTATGTTGACTATATTCTGTGTTACACATCTTCCTTCATCGGCTAACGTGTGACAGAATAACTGACCCTCAAATCGGGTAAAAAAGAGAAGATGGACTCACCCGCACCGCACCTCCTTCTCCGACCAGAGAACCGACGGTGGTTACGCCCACCGAGGCCGTCCCAGAACCGTAGCCAGAGAACATCGAAGCCCCGGATCCCTGGCAGGCGGATCAGTCCATCGCAGAGCCAGGAGCAGACATTGATTTAATAGATCAATGGTCCACGGATCCAGTTCCCACCCTCGAATCTACAGCTTCTTCACCGGTCCTGTCTGGAAATCTTCAGCTCTCATCCCTGTCTTACTTCCTGATCCCACAGCTATCACTGGTTACGGCCAGTCCCCTGGATCCGTCGGCGCCCAGCCAGGCCGTCCCAGAATCGGAGCCAGAGAACATCGAAGCCCCGGAGCCCAGGCAGGCGGATCAGTCCATGGCAGAGCCAGGAGCGGACATTGATTTAATAGATCAATGGTCCATGGATCCAGTTCCCACCCAAGTCCCCACCTTTGAATCTACAGCTTCTTTGCTGGTCCCATCCAGAAATCTTCTTTAGCCTTCACCCGTTTTACTTCCTGATCCCATCGCCATCACTGGTTATGACCAGTCCCCTGGATCTGTTGGCGCCACTGGTGTCATCTAGCTCCTCGGCTTTGTCACCGTCGCTAGCTCCGTCCGGCTCACCTGTCTCACCTTGGGCTTCTCCTTCACCAGCTTGGCACCTGCTGCACCTCAGGCCTCCGGGCCCTCATCTCCATCTCCGCCTGTCAGCCCGTCGCCTTCACTTAGGCTCACTGCTTCCTCGTCACCGCTGTGGCCTGTCTGCCCGGAGACTTCGCTGGGCTCCTTCCGAACTCCAGGTCCAGCCATGGACATCCAGGGTTCCGGCGATGCCTACACCCTGCACCCCTACGCCATCACTGGGCTCCTCCCTTCCTCTGACCTCCCGTCGTCCTCAATTGCCCCATTGTTGCCTCTTTCAGCCGGATCCCTGTCCCTGTCCCTGTCCCGCGAACCAGCGGCTCAGCGCCAAGCTTTCAGGGCTGCGATGTCGCCTGGGTCTGTCACCCGCTCTGTTCCGCCGGTTCCCCTCACCATGGTTCCACCTCCGCAGATCGGTTCCAGGGTTCCGTCTGCCCCTGTAGTCAGGACTCTGCCCTGGATCCTCCCTCCGTCAGCACCACCATGGTACCGGTGCCCACCTTCCCCAAGCACCTGTCTGTCACCAGATCCACACCCTTCGCAGAAACCTCCGCCTCATTTCTACATTCTGAACTTTCTCGTCATCAAGACACGAGGTTGCGCCTTCTCGAGGGGGGCATAATGTCACGATTATGTTCAGTCATGTCTGCACCTGTTCTCGTTAGTCCTGATTAGTTCATCTTCCTCCACCTGTACCAGTTTAGTTCCCTCATTCACCCTGTGTATTTATACTCCCAGTTCTGTTCTATCCCAGTTATTGTTGAATGTCATGCTTATCTACATGTTCGTCACCAGTAAACTCTATGTTAATTATATTCTGTGTTACGCATCTTCCTTCATTGGCTAACATGTGACACTTGGACTATTTTAACAATGTCTTTAGTACCTTTCTGGGCCAGAGAGTCAGAGAGCTCTCGAATTTCATCAAAAATATCTCAATTTGTGTTATGGGTTTGGAATGACATGAGGGTGAGTAATTAATGACAGAAATTTCATTTTTGGGTGAACCATCCTTTTAATGTTTACAGGCAACATTTGACTTTCTTTAAAATTCTCATTTTTAATCAAGATATCCGTTATGTTTTATTTCCACAAATACTCTGAGTGTTGCTTTTGCTCAAAAGGCTTGCAAACATTAATTTACTTGCTCTATGTTGCAGAATAGCTCATTTTCTTTTTTGAAAGGCAGATTGAATACAGATCATTGAAAAATCAATGACTACTTTGCCACCAGGCCACATGAGAGTTTATCCACCAAGTAAAGTGTTTTCTCAGGGCAGTACGTACTATTTTGGGCAATGATTTCTAGTCTTTATTTAATCACAGATTAACTAAATACCTATAACAAACCTATCATGTGCAGTGAAGTTTCTCAAATTTCTCAAAAAACAACAGAACTGAAAACACAACAAGGTTGCTGTAAGATTGTTTGTTGACTCCTTATAGTGCTGATTATCTTAATTTATAGATGCTCTGGCTTAGAGATGTCTGAGTGACATTTGATTTAGAGAAGAAATAGGCGAGAACATCTTAGCGTAATGGAATAACTCACTTACTGGCAGAGACAGAAGCTGACCGGAGGGCAAGGCTTCACACCTGTGGCTCTACTTGAAGTGTGGTAATGAACCCAAGTCTCATCCGGCTCTGTACTGATATGCACCATAGCAAATTAGACCAAATCATCTCTCGCTTAAGTCATCCATCCGAGCAAAGAAATGTCAGAGGAATCATTGAAAATACAAAACATATATAAACTTACAGATGAACAGTAAGTTTCTTACTTACTAATTAGTAAGATCAGACCAGAGTGAAGGAGACAAGAGCCAAAAAAGGGTATGGGATGCACATCAGGCATTTACAGAAGAGTGAAAAAGTGGTGAATTCCTCAGGGAAGGGTGAGTTAGTAAACTCATTAGCAGAGATGAGCTACAGTGAGAGTCTGGAAAAGCATGATGGATCTGTGTGACCTTTTTTTAATGTTTTGGAGAGTGAGGGAGTGGAAACCTGAGAAAGATTTCCATTTCGAAAATGGCACCTCTAAAAGAGCCAGATTTTTTGGTTGTTGCTTTAAATAGATATTTGGTGGAAGCTGGAGTAAAATTGTTAAAGCACTATAAATCTTCCTTATAAGACATAGATTTTGGAATTTAAGAATTTAAGATAACCATTTTAATAAAAGCTTACAGAGTGAACCGCGAAGAACAGGTTATTCAAATTATGCTCTTTATGGCAGGATGAGAGTGTTCAAAAATAGACTTACGTACATTTTAAGACAGAGCATAATGCTGAATTAGAGGCTGACAGGAAAAATATTAATCTCACAAAACCAGTCAAGAACATATTGTATTTGGATCATATTCCACTCCAAAATCAAAACACAGAAATAAGGAATTATAATTTGCTCAATTTTTTATTGTTGAGAATTTTTGGTAACACTTTACAATAAGGTTAATTTGTTAACATTAGTTAATGTATTAACTAATTTGAACTAACCATGAGCAATACATTTATTACTGTATCTGTTCATCATTGTTAACATTAGTTAATAAAAATCCAGCTGTTCATTGTTTGTTCATGTTGGTTCACAGTGCATTAACTAATGTTAACAAATACAACATTTGATTTTAATAATGTATTAGTAAATGTTAAAATTAACATTAACAAAGATTAATAAATACTGTATAAGAAATGTAACTAATGTAGTTAACTAATAAACTTTATTGTAAAGTGTTACTGAATTTTTTATTAGGCCTATTTAAAATTATAATACTATTATATATAATTATAATAATTATTATAATATTATATTTCTCATATATAGATTTTTATTAATTTTATATAGAAATATTTTTGCCATTGTGACATTTTATTGACAATGTTGTTTTCCTACCTTCCGTTTGCATTATCAAAATGCAAAAAAAGATAAAATAATAAAAATCCCATTATTAGTGTAGAGTTTTAAAAAAAGTAATGTATTTGTGCACATTGTGGTAGTATTTGTTGTACTGCCTTTAATGCTGATTTTAAGGAAACAACAATAGGAATTACAGAAAAAAAAACAACAACTATAATATCTGTTCACATAGCGTTTATGACCATTGGGAATATTTATTTGTCAAGAAGATTAAAAAATAATTAAAAAAAAAATACTTTAAGTTCTTTAAGGTTACACTGCTGATTTAACCTTGATTGTGATGGAACAAAGATTCTTGTTGTGTTTCTGTAGCTCGTATGTACGTGTGAGTTGGTAAAGTCTGCCATCTATTGGTGACAGATTATTCACAGAAATTACCTCTCATTTCCCCTATTTTAGGATCATTTAACACCAGTTTACGGCCTCCTGAAACATTCTTCAAAGTGATCTTCTGGCTGGGCTACTTCAACAGCTGCCTGAACCCCATTATTTACCCCTGCTACAGCCGTGAGTTTAAGCAGGCCTTCATTCGGATCCTCCGGTGCCAGTGTCAGCAGAGAAAACAACAGGGCTGGAGGGCGTACAACTACCGCGTCCAGATGGGCTCGGCCAACCAGGCCTACACAGACACCAGCTCCATTTGCATGAATGGCAGTCAGCAGACACTGACCCCAACGCACCCCAGCCCAACATTATTCAGCAGAGTTGTGGGCTCTCGTCCAGCATCAGGACTTCTTCCAGGCTGGGCCCCCTGTACCTCCTCTTCCTCTTCCTCCCTATCTGAGAGCCCTTTTCCTGGCATGATGAGATCCAGCTCTATGGCAACGAGTCCATGCAAATCTAACAGGATGGCTTTACTGTTCCCCAGTGGGCCCCATTCCAAAGGACCTCAGCATGCCAATGGACAGAATGGGAAGCAAGACGCAGAGCATGGAGGGATATCTAGAAACACACCTGAGTCTACTATCTAGCTTGGTGTCAATAGTGACTTATAAGCCAGTGATTTCTCTGTCTTTCAGTTCTTTCTGGACGAATCTTATACATTATTGTAGATGTGAAATACATTTGGCATCTTGTCATGCATGTCTACAATGTTTAATTTGAGAGTTGCAGTAGCTATGTAAGGGATAATGTACAGTCAGCTGCTAAATTATTGCAAAATTAACCCCAGCAAGGTGATCAGGACGCAGACATGAATAAGTAAATAAATACGTGGACTTGATTTAGGATTATTTTATAATTTTATCTGCATATTGTCTTAAAGCTTCTGATAACAAAAAATAGTCCATTGCAATGTACAAATCAACTGACCTAGAAACAAAGAGAACACTGCAACAATACTACAGTACTATCAGTGCTTGAAATGGGCCGGTACGTGACGGTACGTTCTCTACTTTTACCGTTAGTGTACCGCCTGTTTTTCTTTGCGTACAGGCGTTGTGCCGAATTTCGACCTCCTGCCAAATTATTACCCACTCGTTGAAGTCAATCTGATTGCCTAATCTTAAAAAAAGACTATAGATACAAAAAAACAGTTCACTCCTATTACTTATGAATGGGAGAAACTGCAACACGTAATATGGCGGAATACGTCCCGCCTTCTAAGTAAAAGAGCCAATCGCTGATTGGTAAAGTCATTACGTCACTGCAGCTGCCGTTAGAAGCTCCGGTTCCCATAGAAACCTGAGACTCGTGTTTAGGACTTAAGAAACATTTTTGGGACATCATGTCAGATTTTGTTGCTGATTTGAAATGTTATTTAATTGTAAGTTCGCCAAGCAGTTTTTGAGATTTCAGGATTCCCCCATTCAAATCGATAGGACTTGGTCTTGGATGCCTGAAATAGCTGCCCAGAGGCGTTGCAAATATGGCGGCCGAGTGAACAGACTTTCCTTGAAAGGGACTTTGTTTTAACCCAACCCCAATCCTAAACCCTCCCCCACCCCTACACCTAAACCTACCAATACTAGGGGGTAATAATCTGGTAGGGGGTCAAAATTCGGCATAACACCAGCAGTACCGGCACTTTTATTTTTCCACTTCAAGCACAGAGTACAATATTAACAATAAAGTCCTCTGAGGTCATTTTCACCACAAATCGGCAGCTAAGACGCAGTTGCGTTTGTGTAAAATAAGAGACAGTGAGACTGTGGACATGAAATAATTTGACCACTTTACCATACATGATGGGAAATATAGAGGGCAATAGTGCCCGCCCACTTTTTCAGCAGCCTTGGTTCCAGAGGTATTTTTCCATCTATTTTCCCATAGCGGCTTTTAAAAAGTCTCTGTTAAAAAGTCATGAACCAAACCAACCGGCTATTAGGTGAATCATAACATTACAAACTTTGATTTGATGAAAATCGGACAAAATGACAAAACTACTTTAAACAGCTTTAGTGAGGGAAAGAACTACAATACCATGACGCATTGCAAACAGCAGCATCGAATTAAAAATGATGGGGATATAAAATTATATTGGTTATATATAGAAATAATATATTTTACATTTATTGCAAAATATGTATAATCAGTGTTGGGGTAAGTTACTTTTAAAAGTAATGCGTTACAATATTGTGTTACTCCCCAAAAAAAACAAACTAATTGTGTTACTTTTATAAAAAGTAAAGTGTTGTGTTACTTTTGTGTTACTTTTTCTCACCTGTGCTGGACTTGGTTGTTTGTTTTTTAATAACAAAAAAACAAAAGTTCTGTTTTTGGCAAAAGTAAAGGCCCTTTCACACCAAAAGTGAAGAGAAGAAAGTTGAACACTTTTACTTGAGCAATAAAAAAAAGGAAAGAAACACAAATGTAAAGTCATTTTTGCCTATAAAATATACAGTTCCCAAAAGTCTTGTGAAAAAATATTTAGTATGTGTTTTGAGGCCTTTAGTATGGTTGCATTAGATCATCAAAGGTCAGCAGCAAAGAAATTGGTTAATAAACTGAGATTAAATACATAAATTATGTATTATTTAACATTTAAAAATGTTTTAATAGTTTGCATTTCACTGTTTTTATTCATTTTGAGGAATACTGAATCTGTTTTTGTGCAAGTGCGATGAGTAAATTCCTGCTCACATTTAGTCTAGAACTACAGTAACCATCATGTTCACACAGCGCACTTTATTTCTCTCAAAATGGGGACAGGAGAGCTGTCAGTCTATAAATGGGAAAACTTGCGTTACTTATTTCAAAACGTAACACGGGTATGTTGTTGTAAATTTGAAAGTAATGCGTTAGTTTACTAGTTATTTGAAAAAGTAATCTGATTACAAAACTCACATTGCTTGTAATGCATTACCCCCAAGACTGTGTATAATTAGTTTGAGAATTTAGTGAGATTGACACTATCACATAATTCGCAGCGCTTCATGGGAGTGGGCGGGCATAAAGATGTGTTTTGGCACGATTTGCTTGTTTAGATTCTCCGATTGGTTGAGATTTCTTTACAGAATCCTAGGTAATGTAGTTTTATACTAGGAATTTCATGGTCAAACATGATAAATATGTTGAAATCACGCAGGCTGATGGCTTCAACAAAAGCATATCATCAATTAACACCTCGTAGCTCACAGTAGGTCTGCCTTTACATTTGTTAAAAATCAATTCCTAAATGGGGAAAATGAATGGGATTTTTACTTCTGGAATCTGACTGCACTCTATAAGGCTATTTAGCAGTGTTTCGTTTTTAAATTAATTTTAAAAATAACTTTGCTAGATTTACAATGTTGATTATTGCAGAAATGCATCATTACAGTCTGTGAAAAATCTGGATTGGAAATCTGGGGTTATTTGATATACCAAAATTTGCCATTTAACATACTGTGTATTATTGTGTACATACTGTTTTAAATTTGTAGAATATGAAGAGTCTATATTTGGCCTGTTTGATTGTAGTGACTATGATAGTAACGTTTGCATGAATAAAGGGATCAGCGCTGCACCTGGACTTGCTGTGCACAGCTGTGGGCAACACTGATAAAACTCAGTATGACTTGCTCACTGGTCTGTTCACCTCCGTTATTTATATCCCTTTTTGATCTTCATGTTATTCAGGTTGTGTCAGTTTTATAATAATGCTTATTGGCCTGGTCAAGATTATTCTGTTAGATTCACAGTTAGAGATAAATCCATGACGCCTTGTGATCTCCAGAAGGTGTTGAGGATGTCAGGTGTCTAAACTGGTTTTGCTTTTGGGTCATTACAGCACACTTTTTAACAAATCAATGGATGGCATGAAAAGCTAATGTTTGACTGAACAATTTAAGGCACAAAACAACATATTGTATGTGCTGTGAACCAGGAAATTGGATTCTTTCAAGGTGCAAATGTGTTATACAAGACTTTGTACTTAATATGAAAATATGGTAATTGGTTCTTCATTTACCATTCAGTGCCAACCATTCAGTGCATATTTAGGAAAATAACTTTCAATTTCAGCCTTAATTTTTTGTGCAAATGATTTTTTTAAAGGAAACATCAGTGCATCATTAGCAAAAGGAGAAGGTGTGCATTTCTCCTGGTATGTTTTCTCCTTCACTCTTGTACATCTTATTTACTAAGTGGACCATATAAAATTTGTCACCCTATATTTAAAGTGTTATATTGTGTGTTATAGTACATAAAGACTTATTTTTCTTTCTCTCAAGACGTGCATAATGAAGAAATAAATTTAATTTGTGAGGGTCTCTGTTGCCATGATTTTGTAAGTTATTGTGTTCTATTAAACAAACAAAAAACATTAAAGTCTTTTCGTGTCTGCTTGACTTAAGATTTAAGCTGATACCTTATGCTAAATGCAAAATACATGCAAAGATGCGTATTAGGGTCCTTCATATGCGACATGATGAGCCCTATTGTATCTGTGATATTTGTATAATGACAACGTTTACATGTAAAGAGAAAGTAAAGCATGTTTTATGAGATAAAGAGGACAAAGTAATTCTCATGCTAATTCAGACTGTTATTAGACATTCATGTGCAGAAGTCACCCAGGAAACAGCCATTTGTGAGTCATGTTGATGTTATTGCACTTTCATTTGTACAAGGAAGGTTAAAGGATTAGTTCACTTCAGAATTAAAATTTCCTCATAATTTACTCACCCCCATGTCATCCAAGATGTTTATGTCTTTCTTTCTTCAGTTGAAAAAAAAATTTTTTTGGAATGTTTTCCTCAAAATGTTTTTTAAGGAAAACATTCCAGGATTTTTCTCCATATTGTGGACTTCAATGGGGACCAATGGGTTGAAGGTCCAAATTGCAGTTTCAAAGGGCTCTACGCAATCCGAGGAATAAGGGTCTTATCTAGCGAAACAATCAGTCATTTTCTAAAAAAATACAAAATTATATGCTTTTTAACCACAAATGCTCATCTTGCACTAGCTCTGCGATGTGCCACGCATTACGTAATCATGTTGGAAAGGTCACGTGGTAGCGGAAGTACCACAGTAGAGTGAAAAACTTTTCCTCCAACTTCAAAATTGTCCGACATCCTTGTTTTACCTTTTTTGTAAAGGCCGTTTGACTAAGGGGCCATTTACACAACACCATTTTCAACTAAAAATGGAAAACTTTTTATGCGTTTTTGTGGCCTGAAAATGCAAACTTTTAAAAACGGGTTTTAAAAAGCAAGTTTTTGAAAACGGTCTCTGTGTAAACAACAAAAATGAGAATCTGTGAAAATGATGACATCATAGACATGTGCATTACATGTTCATTCTATAGTGTTTCATCGCCATCTAGTGGCCTGCCAGCAGAATACAGCGTTTTTAGTCATTTTCACGGATTTGTATGAATGGGGATCGTTTTGACAATGGTGTGGCTGTCCACAGAAAACTCAAAGGAAAAACTTCTCCGTTTTAAGCATATCCTTGTCGTGTAAACGTACCCTTAATCTTTGCATGTTCACTTTGTAAACACTTTCTCGGTACTTCCGCCTACGTCACGCGTGAACTTTCCAACGTAATTACTAAATATGTGGCGCATCGCAGAGCTAGTGCAAGATGAGCATTTGTGATTAAAAAGTATATAATTTTTATTTATTTATTTTTTAGAAAATCGCCGATCGTTTCGCTAGAGTATTCCTTGTCCATGTAGAGCCCTTTGAAGCTGCACTAGCTATATGAAAATCCTGGAATGTTTACCTCAAAAATCTTAATTTCTTTTCGACTGAAGAAAGAAAGACATAAACATCTTGGATGACAAGGGGGTGAGTAAATTATTAGGAAATTTTAACTCTGAAGTGAACTAATCCTTTAATGAATACAAATCTACAGGAAAAACACTTTCTTTATCACACTTAATGCAACTGCAGCACAGAGCATCACTTCTCAATAACATTTTATATTTGTCTCACCATATTTCTGTGGCTCACTTTAATTGGCTACACACTTCTGGCAGCTGATTGTAATGCTTTGTTTGGTTGTCTGCTGGATGTTTGAAGAGTTTTTTTCTTATGTGTTGCTTATTTCCCCCTGGATGTCACGTTCGCCGCTGCTTCTATATTTAAATATCACATCACATGTATCACAAGACCTTGCGTGAGCATTCCAGGATGTCACACAGACTTCTGTTTCTATCTTGGTCCTTCTCTGTCCTTTTATTTTCACTGTTGTCATTGGAAAATGTGAAGTCATACACTAAAAATATGGGCTTATATGTGAATTTTTAAAGGCAGTTTATTTCTATTAGTGGGTTTTATGATCTTTTGGTATGCCAGGATCTACCAGGTGGCCCAAAGGCGAGCCAGACACAGCCACATAGCTGGACACAACATGAGCCAGAACTGTCTATCATGTCATTCTCTCAGCTCCTCAACACATAAAGCTGCCCATGTGAGAACTCGGAAATGGTAGAGGAAGACTGCCAAAACTCTGGCTGGCTTCATATTAGTATTCTTGTTCCACTGGCCTTAAACACTTTTGCACATATCTCAGGGTCAAAATCTAAGCCCTACAAGCTAACTATACAAACAATAAACAATGCAGCCAATACAAATTATTGTCATGGTAGCTGTATAGTTTCAGCAAACTGATGCTGGAGCACTGATAAAAGCTTTATATTCTCAGCCATTGAGTTAAATATAAACATGATCATTTTTAAGCACAACTTGTATTGATTTTCTTAAGTATTTATGTATTTACATTTAACTGTCACCTGATATGTAAAAGACAATCAATCATATAAATTAATTTTCACTTTACCTGCAGTCCTATTTTTGCTTAAATATCCTTAATATTAATAATATTTATGTATTTATTTATTTATGTATTTACATTGACTTTTCTCCTGATAAAGCACAATCAATACTGAAATATACTGAATTTATATATTGTTACAATAAAAACATCACAAATATTTGTTTATTTTTTTAATTTATTTTTTAATTGTCTCCTGATACTCAAAGCACAGTCAATACTGAAAATTATTTGTCCCACTTTACCTGATGTCACATTTTTGCTGATATATCAGAGAAGATATTGATGAATAAAGACATTATTTTTGTTTTGTTTTTGCGCACAAAAAGTATTCTCATCCCTTCATAAAATTAAGTTTGAACCACTGCAGTCATGTCGACTTTTTTTAATGATGTCTTTAGTACCTTTCTGGACCTTGAATATGGTGGTTAAATTGCTGTCTATGGACGAGTCATATACCTCTCGGATTTCATCAAAAATATCTTAATTTGTGTTTCGAAGATGAACGAAGGTCTTACAGGTGTGGAACGACATGAGGGTGAGTAATTAATGACAGAATTTTCATTTTTGGGTGAACTAACCCTTTAAATATTTATGTACGAACTCGTACTACATATCCCAGAATTCTTTTCTACCCATGCGTCAGTGCGCGATTAACCGGAAGAGACGTTATGGCTAATTTCTAGAAGGTAAGGAAGAAGTACTGAGTAATTGTTGTTATCTACAATGTTCTGTTTAAAATATGTGCTTTTTATAATACTTATAAATATTAATATAAATTAATCTTTTAAAATAATGCATTAGTGTTTGCCGAGTGCAGAGCTGATGAAGTGAAATCAGTCCAGTTAACACATGTGCTAATAGTATGTTTTGATTGATATTTTGGTCTGAATCTCTTCATCTAAGCTACTATATTTCATTGTCGAAAGTTGTTGTGATTTCTTTTTATTATTAAATGAAGCTTCTTGAATGCAGAAACATTCCAGTATTAATTTGGCTGTTAATTTGGCTAAGTATGTTACGAGGTATACCAGCTCTGAAGTAAACATGACATTTATGTTGATGACGAGACGGCTATTCAGAGTCTGTTATAATATTTACGCATATTTAGCTGTACATGGTAGTATAAACCATAGTATATATTTTAGACTTATTACATACTTGCTTTATATGGCAGTCCATGAAATGGACAAATAGGCTAAAATAGGCTAAATGTTCCAAATAGTTTAAATGTATGATCATTTTAAATTGTTTTGCAGTGTTGTAGGTGAATATGATTTGAGGTAATTTACATTTACTTCCCTTAAATACTGTTCAGGTTGTGGTGACAGCACAACTCCAGATGGAGACGGAGTCCGAGACGCTCTCAGTTGCCATGGCTAACACCTTAAAAGTGTCAGAGACCAGAGAAACCGCTGCAGACCAGGAAGAAGACTGTTTCTATGACTGTGAGGACACGTTACTGGGAGAAGATGGACACGCTGATGTTAAACGCACAGAGAGGGCTCGTAGCGATAGACTGGAGACAGATGCCAGGACAGAAAAAGACAACAGCTTAGAAACTGAGAGACTAGAAAACATGGATGACACTGATCGGTTGTGTTTGGATGACACATCAGCAGAGGATTCGGAAGGGCATGATGACAGGTCAGCTGAAAAGAGCTGTGACTCATTAACAAGAGATCTGAGTCCTGGGAAAGACAATGATGAAGAGCAGGAGAAATGGGAGAGATTTGTGGAGAGTGATGAGAAGAGGGAGAGTGACTCAGATTCAGAATTTAAAGAAGAGGAGGTCAAGGTGACCGAATATGATGAGGAATACCTGCGTGAGCTGGAGAAAGACCTGACGGAAGAAGAAAAAGAGGTTCTCTTATTATTATTTTTCACGCCTAGTTCTGTCTGTACCATATTTCTTGCCATTGATGTGCTCACTGTCTCCTAATATTTATTTATTATTTCTTCCAATTACAGAGCAGAAGAAAGGAGAGTTTAGAGCTGAAGGAGAAGGGCAACATGCAGTTCAAGAGTGGAGGTAAGACAATGACACAAACTTCTGTTTATATATGAAAAGTTTACCAAAAATAACATTTTGTCATTATTTACTCAGCCTCATGTTGTTTACCCATATGCTGTTATTTTTTAAAGATTTTTTTAAAGAGTCTTTACACAGCTCTTTAACAGCTCAAAACACTGCCACTTTACAGTCGTCACATCTGCCAAGCTCCATAAGAGACTCCATAAAAAAACAACAACGAAAACTTCATATAAGTAGTCTGTATAACTTGTGCACTCTACACTATCATTCAAAACGTTGAGGTTAGTAAGTTATATATAGATCCATATTAGCCATGGTAAAGCATGGTACTCGCTGTAAGTCAAGAAAACGAGATTTAAACAATAAGACTTGAGATATATAATATGATTAGTTTTCTGTAGATGAATGTATGCATCCAAACAGTTGCTCACCTGTCTAATAAAACATAATATATTAAAGCGTGGTCCATGAAAACCGGAACCGAGGGTATGATGTCATTGATAGGCGATGTACGGACACGGTCCGTGTCCTGGTTAAAATTGCTTATTTCTCTTGATTTAAACATTCTTGGAAACATTTGGGGTAATGTAAGTACAAAAGTCTACAAAATATATAACACTGTTCTAGTGGTTTTTGGATATTTTAATCTAAAAATCTTACATATTTTGCCTTTAAAATATATCCAATTAGAAAACACTTATTTTAAATTGTAATAATATTTCATAGTATTACTGTTTCTGCCGTATCTTTGATCAAATAAATGCAGCAAGAGACTTATTTAAAAAAGAAAAAACTCTGACCCCAAAATTTGAACGATATTGTTTCAAATCAAATCTGAAGACATAGAATGACACCAAAATGTAAGTAATTATGCATAATACTTTGGTAATGAGTGAATAACAACTTAAATTTCAGTGTTCCTTCCAAACATAATCATGTTACTTGAATATAGGCAAGTCTTTTTATGTTTGTTATAAATTTTATGTTCTACAAAAAATACCAAGAGGCTGAGTAAATAATGCCATATATATATATATATATATATATAGCTTCATATATATTAAACTTATTGTGTTTGTGGATGAGCTTCTGACATGTGATTGTTTCCAGAGCATGTAGATGCTGAGGAGTCTTACACGGCCGCCCTGCGAGTGTGTCCCGTGTGCTACAGTAAAGAGCGATCTATACTCTTCTCTAATCGAGCTGCTGCACGCTTTCATCAGGTAAACTTTGGGTTGTTTTGTACAGATACAGAATGTATATTTCTTTTATTTTCTGGTAAGTAGGTCAGATGTGCACTGTCTGTAACCTTTTAAAGGTTTGTTTAAAGAGATGTCCTCTGAGGACACATAGTGTTTGCTTAAAGTACTGCACTTCATAGATATAGCTTAAAAGTCACCATGAAATCAGAATTGATAATTTCTATTTTTTTTTACAGAAGTTTGCAGTGTTTATATTCAATTATTTATATAAGTCACAATAGAGAAGAAAAGACTATGGTAACTTCTGTTTCTGACTTTAAAATGTGTTATAATAATCATACACAAACTATATGCACACTCTCGTCTTTTTAATTTTTTTTTTTTTTTTGGCATAAGCATGGATCAGTAACATGCTGGTTAATAGAGTCAGTGTTTTAAACTTACCAGCTTACATTAAAATGAATTTTTGCTGCTGTATTTTGAAACCAGTCCAGTGTATAATATCTAGATAAAATCACTACTTTAAGTGCTCAAATTTGATTGTTTTTCTTCCAGTGTTTTTGTATATGATTATTCATAGTTTTTCATATTAACTTTATTCATAATTTTATCTGACAGGATAAAAAAGACAACGCTATCAGTGACTGCTCTAAAGGTGAGAGTAAATCCTGCATGCATTGTGTTCTGTATCTAGAGAAAGTACAAGTCTCACAACATACATTTGCTGGCTATTTTTATGTTCTGTCTCTGATATGTATCTTTATTTTCTTTTCCTGTGGAAATGTGATTTGGAACAAAGACATTTCAGACAATGTGTATTGTTTTGTCATCCACAGCCATAGAACTGAATCCAAATTATGTCCGTGCCATTCTGCGGAGAGCAGAACTCTATGAGAAGACAGACAAGCTTGATGAAGCTCTAGAGGACTACAAAACTGTCTTGGAGAAAGACCCGGGCATCCCTGCAGCTAGAGAGGCCTGTATGGTGAGTGTCTCAATGCCAGTGGCCTTTTGACTCCTAAATGCCTGACAATCCTAGTTAAATATCAAGGTTCCAGAAGTTTTAAGAGCTGAATGTGTGTATATACACTACCAGGAATCGGTAAGATTTTTAATGGTTTTAAAAGAAGTTTGTCTGCTCACCAAGGCTGCATTTATTTAATTAAAAATACAGTAAAAACAGTAATATTGTGAATTATTATTACAATTTAAAATAACTGTTTTCTGTTTGAATATATTTTATAAAGTAATTTATTCCTGTGATCAAAGCTGAATTTTCAGCATCATTACTCCAGTCTTCAGTGTCACATGATCCTTCAGAAATCATTCTAATATGCTGATCTGCTGAAATGCCTTCTGGTTTCTGATTTTCCAACACGATTTATAGATCGATATTACTCTCAATTTCTGCCCAATAAAATATTTTAGAGCTATCCAGGAATTCCCAAATCCATGGAAATCCTGGTTGTTAATAAGGGGGTGATGTAAAACAAGAGGTATGTTGATGTTTGACGGTTTAGCTTATTTTAAAGATTGTTTTGTCTGTATTTTAAATCATGAAGTTATCTAGAGGCCCGCTTGGAAGTTTGCTGAGGCCCCCTAGCAGGCCCCGGGCCCCTGTTTAAGGAACACTCATCCACATCATTAGGCTTGAATATTTTTATCATTTAATGTATGTGTAAAATGTATTTTAAAATAGCATGATCTTAAATTCTCAAAAATTCTTAAAAATCAAAAGTCATTATTGACTTCATAACAGCCTCAAAATAAGTTTTGTTTTTGTACAATGACAGAGAGCACATGTATACAGTTTTGGGAAAAAACAAGAGGATGTACAAATGAAACAAATTTAAAAATGTATTGTCTCAAATTTCTATTTCTCTTTCAGCGGTTGCCACGACAAATTGAAGAGCGCAACGAGAAGATGAAAGAAGAGATGATGAGTAAGTTTTCTTTTTGTATTTAATATATTTTTTTTAAATTTAGGGCTGTCCCCGACTAATGATTTTCGTAGTTGACTGTTAGTCGTTCATTTAAGGCATTAGTCAACTAGTCGGGGGAAAAATGATTAACAAATTATCAAAATAAAGGAATACATATAAACATAAATATACATTATAAACAAACAAATAAATAAATATACAGCAAACTAAAACACTTAATAGAGAAATATCAATGCAAACATAATTAATTAGCCTAAATGAAAGTTTTTCAGAGGTCAGAACACGAACAAAATAAATATACATTATTATAGAAAACAATAAATAAATAGCAGCTCTGCACTCCGCAAGAGCACTTGGATATGTGCCTAATATTACTGCACATTTTTCTAGGTTAACATCAACCTTAAAGTGAATGGCCATGTAAAGTGGCTATATGTTACTTAAATGTTTTAATTGTTTGAGGTCGCATGTCACCTTTTTGTGGTCATTCTAAATCCCCCCCCCCCCAAAAAAAAATGAGTAATATGACTGCACTATAATTTGGAAACACTCAATAGGCTACAGAATTGGTGATATTCTGTGTGTCATCAGCCTGAGAGTTTTAGTGTAGCAGCTCTATTCATTTTGAAGGTTGTCTGGAAAAAAGAAATATACTTTCTATTAAAGGTATTGCTGTTAGAGAGTTCTAGTCAGATCAGTTAATTAGTATATTTCAAAGAGTCCTTATAAACAAAAGAATCTTGGCTTGAAAAACCTTGTTGCATAAATCATGTTTGAAATCTCTAATACAGTCTTCCTGATTTTTTTTTTTTTTTTTTCTATTTTCACTTGACCATAAATTACACTGCACTGTATGTTTCTTTAGTAAATAGGTAAAGCAATATGATAACTAGTGTAACATGAATGTCTACAAGATGTCTAAAGATCAGATTTCCAGTTTGAGGTCAAGATTGTTGTCAGGCTGAACTGCAGCTCACAGTGAAGGGTGTTTCTGTTGAACACTTTATATTGATCTCACTGCAGTCCCAGTCACAGAGACAGAGTCATGGGACAAAGCTCTCCATAAGCACTTTAGAGTATTTAACCTTTTTCAGGCCAAGAAACTTGTTGGTAGAGAGTTGGAGCTTATTACATATTACATAAAATTGAGAGTTGCATTTGACGCCTAGCCAATATTAATGTATTTACACACTTAATTCATTACAAATCCAATAAAATGCTCATTATTGATGTGCAGATTCATATGTGACCCTGGACCACAAAACCAGTCATAAGTAGCATGGTTATATTTGGAGCAATAGCCATCAATACATTGTATGGGTCAAAATTGTCAATTTTTCTTTTATGCCAAAAATCATTACAATATTAAGTAAAGATCATGTTCTGTGAAGATATTTTCGTACCATAAATATATCAAAAAATGTATTTTTGTGAGTGGATATGCATTGCTAAGGACTTCATTTGGACAACTTTAAAGGCAATTTTCTCAATATTTTGATTTTTTTTGCACCCTCAGATTCCAGATTTTCAAATAGTTGTATCTTCACCAAATATTGCCCTATCCTAACAAACTATACATCAATGGAAAGCTTATTTATTCAGATGATGGATAAATCTCAATTTCAAAAAAATTGACCCTTATGACTGGTTTTGTGGTCTAGGGTCACAAATGTACTTTAACATTTAGTTTAGGTTGTGGTTAATACTGATATCAAGGAATCAAAAACAAAAAAACAAAAAAATACATACAAACATATATATATATGTATAAATATATCGTGGCACAACTGTATTCAACATTGATAGTAAAATGCTTCTGAAGCATCAAATTAGTATGATTTCTAAAGGATCATATGACTGAAGACTGGAGTAATGCTGAAAATTCAGCTTTGCATCACAGGAATAAATTACATTTTAAATTATATTATTAAATAGAAAACAGTTACTTTAAATTGTAATAATCCTTAATATTTCAGTTTTTAACTGCATTTTTGATCAAATAAATACAATTGGTGAGCAGAAGACACTTTTTTCTTTTTGTGTGTGTATTGAAGAGCCCAGCAGTAATCAAAAAAAAAAAATTATTGGCAGATCATTTATTTATTTTCTCTTTTTCTTCTCAGGTAAGCTGAAAGACTTGGGCAACATGATTTTACGACCCTTTGGTCTCTCTACCTCCAACTTCCAGGTCAACCAAGATGCCAACACAGGATCCTACTCCATTAATTTCGTTCAGAATCCCAATAACAACAACAGATAGCAGCAGTCTAAAGTCTGTTATTGCAGTGTTCGGACTATCTAGTCATATTCCCTGTCTGCGCTACTTCATTGATGCATTTTTGCAGAATTTCTTGTCACAGACAAGTAATATAAGCCATTTCCATTAGATTTGGCCAATTACATTATCAGCTCATGTCAGGTGGCTTTTAAGTCTGTATTATTTAGATAATTTTTTGGCATGCAGTGAAGCTGGTATCAGTGATCCACAGACTCAGTCCTGAGCAATGAAAATAATGGCCTTCATCACCCCATCCAAAACTTGTGCAGTAATCAACCTTACCTGCTTTCACATTAAACCCGCAGTTATTTAAGATCCTGTGTGCATTGTGACTTTTCTTGGATGTACATCATGATTTATTAAAGAATACGACACACAACTTGGTACAAGTCAAAAAACAGGTTTAATTTCATAAAGAGATATACATTTAATACAGTAATAAAACAAATTTATGCCCACGACCACCATCTTCATATGTATAGTCAGGAGAGCTCTCCGATTGTACTGAAACGCATGTATGTACAACAGCAAGACCGAAAGCATGTCAGCAGCTGTTCCTCACTCGCTCTTAATTCCCTTTTTACAGGATTCAGGTTGAGCATGTGCAATGAATGATGCCCCCCCCCCCCCCACGGCTATCAGGAAAACCTTGAGGCGAACAATCTGAAAAGCACTGTATGACTGAGAGATAGAAAAGATGTGTTCTTACTGTCATGTTTGACTGTTGAATAATTAGAAAAGCATTTATAAACACAGGAGAGCACAAAAAGGGGGAAAGTCAACTAAACAGTGGCTCAGAGTGATCTGTAACGCTGTACAAATTGCATTGATCATTTCATGTATGCTGTGCCACAAAGTGGAAAACTTCAAGCTCTCTTCAGGAACAGTCTAGACTGCATTAAGGCTCAGAATTTCTCAATATAAAGGAGCACAGATGTTGGGAAAGAACACTGGGATTTCATCCAAGACTAGAAGCACAACAAGACCCAATCCTCTGTAATTGTACTGTGAAGATTAGCACATGCGATATTTATTGCATTTTTACATCAATTATTTTTTTTTTAATCTTTATAAGTTATCTTAAAAACCCTGCATTGACGTGTGCCGGATCACCACCTCGAATCCACAACGGCTGTAACTCTGTGCTGTATTTGCAAGTGTTCTTTCACATGCTTTAAAAACAAAAGCCTACGCAAAGAAAAATCTGGTTTGAAAAATTCATTTCAGCATGATTGATCGGGAAATAGGTGGAGAGAGTCTGTTATTAATTGTTATAAATATATAATTCTTTTCTTAAATAAAAATAATTTCTCCATTACACCTGCTTCTCCAACTGTGGGTGGCTCCTCCCAATCGACTGGCTCTTGGCCAATGGCAGTGCTCTAGGCAACAGACCAATCAGCAGCTTTTCAGAGTTGCAGCACTGGAGAGAAAAAAAAATACAACAAGGTCAGAATTTTTCCCCTCAGGATTATTAAATTATTATTTATAAACTGTATACATATTGAGAGTTTATGGAAGATAAGGCCTTAAAGAACAATGTGAGAAATGTATATAGTGTAACCAATATTTTGACCAGCTAATGTTTTATATATACAGTATTGTGTAATTGTGTTGGTACAGTGAACCATAGACCGATTGCGCTTAAAATAATCAAAATGGTTTCATTTTAGGCTTAATCTGACTTTCATTTAGGACAAATACAGACATGCTTCCTGGTCCAAAACAATGTTCAAAAGATTTGATTCATACAATCTCACAAAAACGTCTCTAGAAATTAATGAGCTATATAAGCAATACTGATTGTTGCATTTCTCACATTCTATACATTTACAATTTAGGAGAAAATATTCATCCATATGATGCCAGGCAGGGCACCACATAAATTTTTGTTTTAGACCAACTAAACATGTATATTCAAAAGCAAATCAAACATAGAATGGAATTAAAGGTGCCGTACACGATTTCTGAGAAACGGCGTTAAAAGTGGATCAGACCGAGCACCACAATACACCTGTAGCCAATCAGCAGTAAGGGGCGTGTACACTAATGAGAGGGGAGGTGCCTGTGTTGCATAGCATATAAGCGAATTTGGGGGCGGAGTTATCAGGGTGTGATCCTTTAGGGTGCGTGTTTGTTTTGGTGATTTCAAATATAATTTCTCATAAATTGCTTACTGCACCTTTAAAATCACTTTAACATTTCATGTGATTTATAACCTCATGCACAGCTGTTTTTCTATTGTAATGTGTGATCTTATAAAGCCAAGACCACATGGACACTGACGTAAAGAGAAACTCGCACAGCACAGATCCACTGAAATATAAAATTAGTATACTATTTATGACAACCCTGTGAAGCTTAATTTACAGTCTAGTGTAGACTGAATTTACTTTGTAGTTACAGTCTTGCCCTACTGTTTTCTAATCTGTTTGCAGGTATGAAAATCTGTCTTTTTCATGCATTGGTTAATTGTGAAATGACAGCAAGTCATGATTTGTTGAGTGAATTTTAATTTGAGAAACATACGGAAAAACAGCTTTTCCCAAAACAGGGTTGTGCACTGGGCTACAGCTACCTGAGACGAATATGGTTTGGAGTAAGAAATGATATTAGGAAGATAAAATACAAAAATAATGACAACTAGGTAAAATTCTTGAAGTTCACAGTTTATTTATATACTCTTAAAACATCAGAAAACATGTACACAATATCTTCAACTGTTACTTTTTTTTCAATGGTTTTACAGCATTCTCTGACCTGCAAACAGATAGAAATAAAAGTAAAAAAGATGCTGAAATAAAACAAAGCCAACCACCAAAATAAATACCGTTTTACTCCTTTACACAAACCTCCATCAGTCAGTCAGTGTGGTCTACCAAGCATTGTTTTTTTTCCTCAAGTCATCAATCTCTACCTGCTAAGTCATATGTGGAAAGACCCAGATATAATACAGCATATTTCCCTTCTCAGATGTGTAAATATAACTGGACAGTTTAAGATGCTAATGGGTATGCAATGCAAGGACAGAACCATGATTACAGACAAGAAAGAAAAAAAAAGATAATGCTCATCCACACAAATAAAATCATTGGTTCTCAACATTGAAATAAGATCCAGGCCATTCATCTTCCAATCGGGCAGAATACATTTTGAACACTGTACATACAAATGTGTACTCCAGACCTTCAGCCCTATTATGCAAATAGTGAAATGACAGAAAATAAAGTTCAGGCACAACAAATAAATTTAAAAACACAATAATCCATAGCAACACATTTCAGATGAGAGACAATGAATACTGGAATCGGAACAAATCACTGAACAACTAAACCAGCCCGAGGTGCATAATTATGACGAACAATAACACATGAGAACTGCTGCCTTGTGCTCCAATGCCCCACTTTGGAGCAGGACACCACAGTGGACAAGTGTTTTCATTGAGTTATTTAATAAAACTCAGGTTAAGAGTTTTGCATTCCACTGCAGCTACATAAAAACTTATAAATTTGCTTAGTGATGTGATATGCCTAAATTGGATAAACATATGGAGCCAATAAAAATGCTCATTATTCTATTTAACATATATGCACTCCCAAATCCATGCAAAAACAAAGTCGGGGTGGTCGGTGGGTTGGCTGAACAACAGGAACATTTTCGCCATAATCATATACATAAAAAGCAGTCTAAGACAAACATATGACAACGGCAGGAGGGAGCAAAACAAGTGGAGGAAGAGGAAAAAAAGCTGTGAACAGGGCAAGTAGATTAGGGAGGAATGAGCTTGGGAAGCAGATGTTGTAGCTGCGAGGGGTGGGGAAGGAGGACGCACAGTTAGGCTGGCAGGTTTCTCCGTGTCTGAGGTGGTACTCTCTGCGTTTACAGAGTCGCTGTGCTCTCCTCACAGTGGCACTTGAGGTGACTTCGGCTTATAGGCACCTCCCCCCGTAACAGCAGCTTGACTGGCTGCAAAGCCACGGCTGGCCAAGAGCCACGCCCAGATCAACAGCCGTCTGCTCAGATGACTGAACTTGGATTAGTCGTCTCAGAACATCTGAGAAAGATCAGCACCAATTAAGTCCCTTTTTCTACCTGAGCGAGGCACTCTACCCAACAGGGTCAACTTTTACAGTTACACAACTTCCATAATAAAAGAAAACAATTAAAAGGATGGTCTTACTGAATTCTGAGACTTTAGTTCATATAATCTTAGGGCGACTGGACAGAGACACTCTGTCTAGAAACACTGTAGTGTTAGAAAATGCAGCAGGAATGATCTGACTATGTGAACCTGTAACACTTTCTCTGATCATACGAAAGGAAGCATTAACTGTGCTAAGTCAGGGATCCAAAGTAGCAATCGAATTGTAAGGGCCACCGTTTAGTTTGAGAATGGGTTCAAGCACATATTTTCAAACACGCCTAATTCTTCATGAAAGCTATTCAAGCTCAATAAAAAAAAAAAATTAAAAAAAAAATCCCACTCTTAGATCATTTGCTTTTATGTTTACAAGGACCTTTAACAGCAGACACCGACCAAGAATAACTAAGTTCAAGGCAAACTGAAATACTGTTGAACCTATAAAACCTTTTGCTAAAAATCTGTCATCTCTTTTTATTATAATAAACGTGTGATATGACAAGATCAAAAGACTGATTACATAGGGGCGAACATGAGATACTTGACATGAAAACCGTTCAATTCAATCCCTTTCTCTTGCCTTCTCAATAACAATAAATTAGTCCTGGTTGCCTGGCTGACATTTTTCTGTTTCACTCTGGAAGCTGACTGGGTACAGCAAAGTTTGAGAGGTGTCAGAAGGGGTACAGGGCCAACTCGGGTACCTGTTTTGCCTACCTTACCAAGGCATATCACCTCACGTCTCAAACTGAGTTAGCAACGCTCTGACCTCGGGAGTGAGCTGCTTTGCAGCCTTGGCAGCCTCAGTGATGGCTTTACGATACAGGCCCTTTCTCTTCTTGTCAAAGCGAGACTGGAAGTTTTCTAGAAACGGGGCAAGCTGAGTAATGGCCAGGAAGGAAGTGGTGGGCGACCCAAACCAAGAGACCCGGGCCTCCTGCCTGACTAAGAGCCCATTATCTTTGCGACTCACTGTGATGGCTAAGATGCGGGCGGGCCACCAGGGGAAGCCAAGAATTTTGGCCCAAACAATGTCCCCTACACAAATTGTCCTGCCATCCAGGGCAACGCACTTTGTGACGTTTTTGGAAAAAACGGCAGCTTTGAGGGATTTACTGCGCTTTTTGTCGTCCTTAGGAGCAGAGGGAGAGGCAGAGGCAAAAGCGGAGGATGTGCCAGGGGCAGGGGCCGATCGCAAATCACCAGGAGGGGGGAAGTCAAACGTTTCGGTAGAGCTACACTCAGAGTTTGATGACTTTAAGTCATCTGCACTATCGATGCTGCACATGGAGGTACTAGAGGAGTCGGGCTGGCTGGGGTTAAGGGTCATGTAGACCACTAGGTTACCAGCCTTGCTCCCACGCGTCTCCCGCTTTTCCTCCCGCCCCTCCTGTTCCTCTGTCTCAGCCTGGGGTTCCCTGTATTCCGGAGCTGGGAGGGGATCGGGTTGGGCCTGGCTGAGAAGGGACTCAATTGCTTTGTCTGGCCTCTGGGGCTCTACAGCTGTGGCGACTTGGCTAGCAGAGCAGGAGGAGGAGGAGGAGCGTGTGGAGGTGCAGCGGGGCATGGCTGGCTTAGGCAGTGGTAAACGGCCCCCTCCCGGCACTTTCTCCAAGCAAGGCGGCTTACATGAGGAAGAATCGTTCTCTTCGTTACGGTACCTTTGGGGCTTGATGCGCATCCTGGGTGGCAGGGGGGTGGAACCTGGACCTCCGCTAATCTGCTGCAGTCGCCGGGTGAAGTGGACCTTCTGGTGGGCTTCCTGGAGGGCTGCGGCCCTGGTTATGGCCTTGGTGTTCCCGCTACTGCCTGTGACTGTCTCTTTCTGTCTTCTCTGAGCTTTGGCCATCTTCAGCACCTCTCGTGCCTTGGAGTGGTCAACATTTTTGCTCTGAAGCACTTTTTTGGCATTGAGCTGCACTCGAGAGTTGGCCGAGGACGTTGTTGTAGTGGACACCCCCTTTACTACTTTGTTCCCTGCAGCTGTACCTTTGACCTGACTATGGCCCAGAGAAGAAGCGGTGGATGATGACACCCGTATGGCTGAACCCTGCCGTTTGGGCCCTTCAGTACTACGGCCCTTCTCTTCAGAACGTGGATCACTACGGGGCCGCTTACCAGCAGCTGTCGTCGCGTTGTCGTTACGCCGTCTTTTGGCATCGTCACTCCGGCAGTCTGAAATGGGGCCTCTGCGTGTCTCACGCTTGTCCCCTTGCACCACAGCCCCTTTACATTTATCACACAGAACTTGTCTTGGTCGGAGCTTGATGGCATTCATTATAGAAGTGGGCTCCTCTCGATACAGCCTTCGCTTGGGCCGCTTGATTTTGCGGGGTAGAGGCTGAGGTAACGACTGGTTGTAGGTGTCCCTGATGAACAATGGAGGTGGATAAGGGGCCCCCTCTTGAAACAAAGGAGGTGGTTTTGAGGTCCATGGGTTAGGTTGAGGGTTGGGACAGGGCTGGGGTGCTGCAGGAGTCTCAGCAGGGTCCTTCAGAGGGGCATCCGGAGCATCCGCAGGGTCCTTAATTGGGGCATCACTAGGAGCTTGAGCAACACCCTTATCCGTCTCTGACTGGAATGCTTCCGTCTTCAGCTGCATAGATTCTGGTTTGTCCTTATACTCTCTCTTGGGGAACACAGTTATAGGAATCCCATAAGGCCCAAACCTGAGGTACAGAGGATAAGAGAAGACAAAGACACTAAGGTTAAACTGA
Organism: Hypophthalmichthys molitrix; assembly: GCA_037950675.1. Taxonomy (NCBI): domain Eukaryota; kingdom Metazoa; phylum Chordata; class Actinopteri; order Cypriniformes; family Xenocyprididae; genus Hypophthalmichthys; species Hypophthalmichthys molitrix. The sequence goes on along the minus strand of CM075512.1, from coordinate 17,649,734 downwards.
ACAGCAAAGTGAGGTTGGGGTCTAATCCCCAGTTTCCTCAAATCTAAACAAAAATAACAAGACACTAGATTACTACTACTAGATTATGGCTCGGTTTCACAGACAGGGTTTAGGCTAAGCCAGCATTAGGCCTTATTTCAATTAGAGTATTTAAGTAGCTTTTATAAACATACCCTAAAAAAAAAAAAAACATTACTAGTGCATCTTGAGACAAAACAATGGCTCTGACATATTTTAAGACATGTCAGTGCAAGTTGCTTTCAGTTAAAACAGCTCAAACATGCATTTTAGTCTAGAACTAGCTTATGCCTTGTCTGTGAAACCAGAGGTATGGATACTAATATGCAACAACAAGTAGCTGTTTGTTCAGTCATTGAACTGAAGACTTACTCTGAGGTCTTAAAGCATTACATTCATGGTCTAGTCTATCTTTATAATTTTGCTGTTACTCTTGAGTGTTTTAAATCATTATTTTGCAAAAAATGTTAAACATCAGTCAAACTATTGTTCTGGTTTAATTCAAATTGTATCTTCACAAGACTTGGATTAAACCACTTGATTCATATGGATTTGTTTTACAATGCCTTTTTGGATCTTTTCAGTTTTGGTTACCTGGACTTTCAATAGAGGGACAGAAACTTCTTAGGTTTCTTAAAAATATCTAAAATTACATGATATATCATATCTGTATTCATGATTACAGAAAGGAAGAATGATGATTAACTGACAAAGCAGGAGTACAGCAACAAATTAAATTCATGAGGATAAAATGCCACTTCAACTGCATATCCAATGTGGGCCAAGAAGAACTTACTCTACAATAAAAATTAATAATTCATATTATATACTAACCATATACAGCTTATTTCAGAAGTGAATTGCCAACTGTCTATCTAAAATCATCCAATGAATTTGATAAAATGCAACTGATTTTGATACTGTGGTATAGAATAAGAGAGTTTTTAAAAAAAAAAAAGTTACATCGAAGTACTGTCCCTTAAAAAAAAAAAAAAAGGAAAATGGGTTGAGTCTGTGATCTGTTGAATATCAGAGTCATATACATTGTTCCTGACTTGCAATAGCAAATTCTTCAGGAATGAGTAATCTGACAATCCTGAGATATGTGTTTCTTCCATTAGAAGTTTTATCCAGAAACTGGGAATGACCTAACATTGAAAAATGCAAATGAAGACGGCCTTTAGAGCGTAAGCTAAAAATAAAACGGACAGTATGTCTGGCAAACCACTTCAACGCCACAACACTGACTGTGTTCAAGTTCAGTTGATGTACTGCGGCTGCGTCACAGTGAAACAGTGGGACCATCAAAAGGAAATTATTCCACACCCAGGACATTAGTTGCTTTTTTTTTTTTTTTTAACCAGTTATAGAATGAACACACATCTATCCATCCGTCCATGTCCATCTTGTGTCACCACTCCAAAACATGAGCAATTACACTAAAATGGACATTGAAGAGAGGTAGTTTTAGTTTTTTCCCCACACTCTCACAGATGGCCCAACTAGTGACACTTTCTCAATTAAGAACATCTATTTGCTTCTGTTTGAGATTCGGAGCTGCAACATGTTTCATCATTAACATGTTAGAGTACAAAATACCAATGCTGGGGGGGCCTTAAACGAATACTAAAACTTAAGTTACGCTTCAATAGCAGCATCTGTGACATGCTGTGGAGTACAGAACATGATTTAATTTCATCCCACAGTCTGTACAAATAAAAAACAAGCATGTACAGTACAATGGAGGTCTTATGCTTAACTTTTAAATCCAGAATATTCCTTTAAAATAGTGGTCTGTCATGTCAGGGTTCCCCAAACACCCCTGGGGGTTCGTGAGGGAACTGAAAGGGGGTTTGTGAGTTGGTGGAATGATAATTAATTATAGTGAATGCAAGTAGTTTTATTTCTATAGCACCTTTCTAGAGCAACGTCAAAGTGCTTTACATCCAAATATAAAAAGGAAATCAAAATAAGTGACAGACATTAAAAACAGAAACTAATAAAAGAGTAATACAAAAGCAAGTTTAGCAAGTGAATTTTTAGCTGCTTTTTTAAAGTGTAATGTAAAATTAAAATAAATGATAAATGAGGATGCACTATAATCATATATCTTAGTGTGGTAATCAAATCAAACGCGACGATTTAATTAAACAACTGTATAGTCTGATGCGCTGTTTCAAAGTGAATGGTGGGGAGTTCGTGCGCTGGTCTTTTCAGCATCTCAGAGCGGCTTGGTTCACCAGAAACCCGTATATGGGAACGCAACATGCGCTTGGTTTATTTTATTTACACATTCGCATAATATCCAACATGTTTGTGGACAGAAGTTTAAAGCATTTCACTAGTATTCCACCAGTGTTTTAATGTTTAAAATTAAAAATTTTAAAACAGGGGTGCCCAATACTGGAGGCCTACCTACATGTGTGTAATTTTCAAGTGCTTAAGATATTAATCAGCTGGTTCAGTTCTGTTTGATCAGGGATGGAGCTGAATTTTGCAGGAAGGCAGATTGGGCACCCCAGATTTAAGATTAAATATTATTTTAACCTATAGTATAAAATTATTACTGTAATTAAATATTTACTTTTTGTTTTACAGCACAATTGTATATTACAACAGTAATTTTTTTCTGTCTTCATTTTTAGTTACAGTTAAAACATTATTATTATTCAATTTGATTGGGTTTCTAAAATACCAGTGTGAATGTGGACTGACACTATCACAACTAAAAAGAGCGTCCAGCTACGAAGTCAAAATATAAAATCAGTAATCCTTTAATTGCATGTGACCATTAACCGACTTCAGTGAACTGTGAACATGCGAATGAGTCAAATTATACGAAATATTCATTTAAAATCTCAGGGGGTACTTCAAGTAAATATTTTATGCCTAAGGGGTTCAGCTAACAAAAAATTTGGAGAACTCCTAAGCTGCATCCGAAATCGTGTACTGTTGAGTAGGTACTACATTTAAATTTAAATTTACTTCACAACCGTTGAAAAAGTATGTTCTATATAGTATGAATGCGTGTAGTATGAATGAATTTGGACGTACTACATCCGCCATGTTGTTACTGTCACATGACCTACCAGCGTCAGTTACGTCCCTTCAACTCCATTCACAAATCCTCTCCCGTGGCCTCATGGGATAGTAAAGTGTCCATCGTAAGTACACTTCAGAATCTCACCTGAAGTAGTAAGTCATCCGGGTACTTTTCACCTACTGTTTTTCAAATACTATGAATTCGGACATACTACCCTGTTCGCATACTGTTTATCGCGTACTATATAGTAGAAAAGTATTCGATTTCGGACGCAGCGCTGGTCTGTCAGTGGTGATAGAATAAAAGATGACAGGCATCTTTGGGATATGCCCACAGCATCATTTCAATCCTGAAAGCCCATCACAGCAAAGCTTGTTAAAACAAATCTGGCCTGATGTGTAATTAATTGGTTGCCTTATGGTCTATCAGCATAAAGAAATCTTCCATAATTTCCAGCTGATGTAATAATCACTCCCTAACAATGTTGCTGCACAGGTTCTTCAGCACACCTTCCCTTCGCAGCAACATCACAAGAATGTTTCATTTTGACTTATCTCAGGTGAGAACTGAACTGAGAGACTGAAGATCCCACTGCAGGCCACATGGAAGGCACTATAAATTAAGCTCAGCTATGATTCATCCCCGACACCGAGAGAAAATGTGTGAACAAGGGTGTTGAGACAGACAAACTGTGGGAGCAATTTGTAGGGTGTTAATCACCAGCATAACACTGTTTTCCCCCTGGTTATTATGTTGATCATGTCATCCTAGTTACATGTCTAAATATGGTTAGCTGACATGAAAATTCAAGTAGTGATAGTAGTGTCCTGCAATAATAAACCTCAACACTGGTTTTGTTTAATCTTGTATGTCATTTTTTTATGACCTGGAATACTTCGTAAAATTAATTTATCACCATTTACACAGAAAAGAAAAAGTAAGTTGATTAAAATAGTATTTTTTTGAAAACCTTCACAGGTCACACCAGCCACAATAAATAATCTCCCTTATACATATGTACAATGGTAAATAAAAATACAGTTTTATTTTATATAGGCCTACATAAACATTTTAGGAGAATAAAATGAGTAAAACAACTAAATAAAACAATAACATAAGCTAAAAACAACCTTACCCTCCCAACTATGCTGACAGTTTACTTTATAAAGATAATTTATAACCTAAAATGTAATGATGAAGATGCTCTTCATCTTTTTGACAGCTACGAAAGCCACCTTTGAGAAGTATGCTGAATGTATTAGTGGACACACTGAAATTTCTTTGCGCATATACCGTGTTTACCTTTTTGAAAGGTCCATGAGTACCCCGGAGAAGATCTTCTCGCCTAAGCGAAATGACACCACGAGCGCATCGTCGATTATGTGATCCAGCGAGACCCGAACCTCGGACCCGAGCACCAGGCGCTCCACCGTGTCGGGCTCCGTCGCACACAGAAGCGGGGCTTTCGTTTCCGACTCCCTCTCGGGTTCGCTGAGGTCCGTTTTGAAGCTCTGATGATGAAGAGGACGCGAGCGCACTTCTTCTGACTCTATCGATGAGATGAGCGACTGATCCACCACTGCTGGAAGTTCTGGAGAGTCCTTGCTGGAAACAGTAGAAAAGTCACTAATGCAGCTCTGACCCACCGATTCTCCCAGCGAGGTCTCCTCTGCATTGGACAGAGAGTCCAGGTGATCTGAGGGGTGCGGGATGTCATGGAAAGCATCCTCGTGAGATTTGAGTTCCGACCCGAGAGCATCATTTGCGGGTTCGGGCTCCGGGTCAGGCTGCGTGAAGCCTATGAGTTCACACTCTAGATCGGTATGATGGCTTGACACGGGATTGGAGTCGTATTCAACAGCCAGAGACAGTCCGGTTTCAGGCTCCGACGGAACCTGAGCGGGAAGGGAATGCAAGAAGACCACGGAGGGCTGGGAGTTGGAGATGGAGCTGGGGAGCAAAAGGCAGGGGCTGGATTCGAGAGGACTGACCTCGTTTGCAGCCTCCACTTTCGGCGAGAAGGATCCTCCGTAATCAGAAACGCCTGTACACATGTAGTCCATAAGCACGGGCTGCTCGGCTGTGTCCAACCTGCCCCAGGAACCCCCCGTTTCGGTGCACTCACCGTCCGCATGGGCAGCGAGGGCTTTTCCCGCGGCTTGAAGGTCCGGCCTTCTGATTTCCATTTGGACCTGGTTGCATTCCTGAACTGCATCCATATCCTCGGGTTGGTGACAAAGCTCCATTTTCGGGACGGAGTGGGCCTCTAGGTCGACCACATGCTCTCCTGGCTCGGGCTCGTATTCCACCCCGTCCCCCGCTGTTGTTGATGCCGCAGCAGCTCCTGGCTCCGCAGCCACGGCCGCCATTTTCTTTCCGCTTTGCAACTACTACTTGGCCCTCTCCTCCTGATAAGATTAGAGCCCGCCCACTTACAACTACTGACACTTCCCATTAGCTGCTTCAACGTGCGATTGTCATTAATTGGCTCAAATTCTTGTCGTTCATAGGAAATCCCTGGAAACGTTATTGTGATTGGCTTCTATTATGTCAATATACTTTATTATGGGGATACAACTTTGGTACCACCAGGGGCGATGTCGAGTTGTATATTTACGTCAGGGTTTGTTGGTGTGGTCCATTTATATTCTAAACGTTATTGTTAACTAAAACTATAAGTAAAACTAACAGTTTTCGGTGATTGAATTCAAAATGAAATAAAATATAGGCTAAATATTAAACGAAAACTAGTAAATTAAAAATGTTGCCTTGTCAAAAAAATGAATAAGCTGAAGTACTAAATTGAATTAGTAAATATATAGGCTAAAAACTACTAAAATTACAAAATTACAAAAACTTTAAAATGAAAACTGAAAATATAAAAATTAGATTTAGGCTATTAATAAAGACTAGATAGGCTATAAATAATACTAAAATAACACTGTTTCCAAAGTGCTGAACAAATCTTAGGCTACTTTAAGATTCCCTTTGAGTTTCAACACATTTAGCCTATGTAGGCCTATCATTACTTGTAACAATGTCAACTGAGGGAAACACTCTCAGAAAATCTGATTTATTTAATTTGTTTTATTCAAAATGTTTCATGGAATTTATATCATTTCACTTGTAAAGTGTATTTGGTGAGCTAAAGGGTGGTACTGTTTCACAATAAACTTTTATTCAAAAACATTTTTAGGTCACTGGTGTACACCAGTGCTATCTGACTGCGTAGCTCTCAGAAGCTAACTTTTACATATTTGATAAGCTCATCTAAACCAGCGGCTTAGTCAATAGTCAATGACCTACTGAACATCAATGTACTGACCTTTCACCTTTCATTATGGGAAGAGAAACCTCAGCGGTATAAGGAGTCACTACAGTGAATTAAGTTTTTGTTCATATTGGTAAATTGTTAATCCTTTAGATCTTTAATTTTTTTTAAAAAATCACAAAAATCTAATCTTTCCTTGAAGTATAAGACTTTACAATAGGGTGGAAATCTCATTATGAAATAAATTTTCTCTAATATATGAGTCATTCCATGAAACTGGTACGATTTGGACTTACACATTTTTAGATTTTTTTACCAAAATGTATTAGTTTTCTGAACACCCCACAACATTAATGACATATTTAACTTCCAGAAAAACATACTTTCTCATCTCAGGCATCAAATCCCTATTATTATTGGTCATTATTTTAAGTTCTGGACACTATGGGAGCTTGGACAGAATTCAACTAACTTTAAATTACTTTTTCATAAACTTAACAAAAAAAAAAAAAATAATAATAATAATAATAATAAAAATTTAGGTGTGACAGGGTTGTGATTTTTTTGTCCAAATTGGCCACTGCTCTAAATCTAGTGAATAAATGGACAGCGTATGGCATGCATGATATTAAGAAATCATGAATAATGTTGAAATAACAAAGATAATTTTCACAAGTAATACAAACAATAGTTTTCTATCTTTAATTGATATAACAGGGTTGAGTCGTTAAGCTTGACAAACACAATTTCACAACATAATTTAGTTATAATTATTAAAGAAGGTGGTAACTTGCCTTTGTCTGCTCACAATGTTGTTCAGAAGACTTCTATGATGTCACTTCCTATTACTGATGTCACATAAGTATTGTTTCATTATTTTTATAGGGGGAGAATGGTTTGTGTAATGGGGTTGAGGGGTTACTGAGGTATGGAACTAAATGATGTGATTTTAATGAATAATCATGAATTTACTTAGAAAAAAAACATTACCAACAAAAAAGCACAGATGCATATTTATGGGAATGGCAAAATGAATGGCCTTTTTTCTCATTTTATTATTCATATCCCAAGTACACTTTCATAGAAGGCCTTGAGGGACATGACAAAATAGGTGGTGTCAACTGAAAAAAACAAAATAATTTCTAATATGAAGATAAAATGTATGTCATGTTTTTAAACATTATTAAAGGAGACATTTCAATTAATACAAAAAGCTTTTAAAAATATATTTTGGTGACCCAATAGATAAAATACACTGAAAAAGGTCAGAGGGACTCAAATTGTACCGGTTTCGTGGAATGACTCATATATATAAATATATACATGTATAAAATATATTTATATTTTCAGTGGTGTTAGCTTTCAGGGCTTTAGTAAGAATGATTATACTAATTATTTGATAAAAGTTCTGATTTTATGAATTAAGAAACTGTAGGCAATCAGATTACTTTGCTGAAGTGATTTATCACCAAATATTGTTTCAACATAACACATTTATTGTCAAACAGAGACATTTCAAGAAGAAAGGTGGTATTATAAAAGTTTATGTTTCACTATGGTTTTTATTTATTAAACTGTTCTCTTGGTGAATATATTGTGAAAGGCGAAGTTTAACGAGTGTTTTGCAATCGAACCATATAATGTAAGTGAAATGCTCTTTATGACAACACAATCTTGTGTCATTTAACCAGTCTGTTTGCTAATATAGCAGCTTTCCTAATCTATTCAGTCTACTTTTACTGCTAAATTGCAGTTAAACCTAAATAATTATATATAGGCCTATATATATATTTATAAGGAAAATAATCTTCCTTGCAGCACTATCCCATGATAGTCCTCAACTTCACTGATAATAATATCTCATCATCAAATGACCTTAGAAGCTTCAAAGAAATCTCTAAATCCAGACAAATGTCACACCATTCCATGTTCCCTTAGGAATCAATGTGTGCTTTCAGAGGTGAGAGCTTGCAGCTAGCTCTGGAAGTGAAAAAGAGAGCTCATCCTGTTCTGATCCTGCTTTTATCTCTCTTCAGCTCTTCATTCTGCTAGATTTGTGTGTGGTGGAGATCTTTGAAGCTGAAATTTATCTGTAAATCTCAACATAAGACTTGAGAAAAAAAATGAAAATGTAAGGCCAAGGGGAAGAGAGATGATGCAATTAAAGCTGTATTCCATGGGAAACTATCAGAGGTTTATGAGCTGAAGGGCATTGACCTGTGGCACATCTTTCCCTCCTTTTAAACTTCCAGACAGACAGTTTTAAGACAATTTATCTGATTTTTCAGCATTTTTTCAGCATTCAGCAAATTCTGTCAGATCATCATTTACTTACTCTCATGTGGTTCCAAACCTGCATGACTTTTTGTCTTCTCTGGAAATGTAAAAAGATATTTTGAAGAACTTCCATTCAAAATATCCTCTTTGATGTTCCACAGAAGAAAGAAAGTCATGCAGTTTTGGAACAACATGAGGTTGAGTAAATGATGGCAGAATTTTTTCCATCCTCAAATGGAAAAGAGGATTGGATAGTCACTGTAGAGAACAGGTACCCTGATGGTTTTCTCTCAGTTTTCTAGATGTATGAAAGGTTTGTGTGGCTATGAATCACTATCTACTGGAACATATAGTTCAGTCTGACATAAAGAACTTTCTGTCTTTTCAAAAGCAAGGTCAAAGCAGATGGCCTTCAGTACAACCAAGCTTCAGACTCAACAGCTGCAAACTAAAACCTGTTTTGTAGCTTGTTGAGATATGGTAGTCTACAAAAATGGGAGATATTGCTATATTACTTCCATTAATCATCTATTTGTCATATATACTAGACAAACGCTGTTTCCAATGTTATATCACACTGTATAAGCAGTACTGGAAAAGATTTTAAGTCTTCATTGCCCATGTAAGGATCATTGATACCCAGGTAACCAGCCGTGCGGTCATGCACTTGATGACTTGTTCTTTTGTGAGGCCATCGTAAAAGTTTATGGCTTGGTTATGATGATGGTGTGCCCATAATTTCATGAAAAAGAGGCAGAGTTTAGTAGCGGTAGGGTATATAAGTGCAGGGAACTCGATCCATCAGTACCTCAGTTTTCAGTTCACTCTTCTTCTCCGCAAAACAATCAACACCCAAACCATGGCTTTCAACGGCAAGTGGGAAACCGAATCTCAGGAAGGATATGAAGAGTTCTGCAAACTCATTGGTAAGCTGCTTCTTTTCAAAAACCTATTTTTTGCTCTGTTGCTAGTGGTAACGCAGGTGGAAGAGTTACAACTTGAGAAATTCATGATTGCTTTGATTTCTGACCGCACTTCCATCCACTTAAGGTTGCTCTAGTTTAGACTGTCCTTGCACCTAAATTGCTTTGGACAAGAAAATGTTGTCCTACATGTCCTGGTGTGTTTGCATATCATTTGCAAGAACCTACACCCCAAAAAATAAAGATTCTTTATTGGCATCTATGGTTTCACAAAGAACTTTTAACATCCATGGAAAGGTTCTTTATACTTGAAAAAGGTCCTTTAGGTTAAAAAATGTTCTTTACAAACTGCTCAATGAAAAGTTCTTCTGTGGTTCTTTTCTATGGCATTACTGCGAAAATCCCCAATTGGAACCTTTATTTTTAAGAGTGTAGATTTAAATTTGAATATATGTGTGTACATATTTATTATATTTTTGTTTGAAAATATTTTAATCTTAAAAAAATGCTTTGAGAAATCAAGCCCCACCTCCTTTTTTTATTAGTATTGTATTATAACTCTGTCAGCTGATATGGGTGGTCTTCTTAAGTGTTTGTTACAAAGTAGTGAGCTCAATAAAATCGCCACAAAAGCTAGATGGCAAAAACGGAACTGCTCTAAATTATGATCGCTCTTGTACACCTCAGGTATCCCTGATGATGTCATTACGAAGGGCCGTGACTTCAAGCTTGTGACGGAGGTCATCCAGAATGGAGATGAGTACACGTGGATCCAGTACTACCCAAACAACCACGTTGTGACCAACAAATTCATCGCTGGCAAAGAAAGTGAAATGGAGACTGTTGGAGGGAAGAAATTTAAGGTATGGCATACATGCACATATGAGAGACTGGAGTGAAGCTTCTCTCTTTCTTCAGTGAGATTCTTAAATGCTAGTATGTTCATAAACTGCATCTGATGAAAACTCATACTTGTATGTCCTCACCAGGGTGTAGTCTCCATGGAAGGAGGCAAGCTGGCCATAAGTTTCCCCAAGTACCACCACACATCTGAGATCAGCGGTGGAAAGCTGGTGGAGGTGAGATATTATCATTTTTGCCATTGTGAAATCATATGTAACTCTTGTAAAGTAGCTAAAGTTCCCTTGCTTTGATTTACAGACCTCCACAGCAACTAGCGCCAAGGGTCCAGTTGTTTTTGTTCGTACGAGCAAGAAGATCTAACTTCATTATTGAGATAAATGACCCTGTTCTGCTCTGACCTCCAATTTACTTTAATAAAGTGTACGAGCTAAACTGACAAATGTCTCCTGATCTTTCCACTTCATCTGTCTAGTGATTAAATGATGAACTGAGCATCTAATAATGCCTCATTATAAAGAGGTGAAATATCTAATCAAATTAGAATGATTGCTGGCAGCATGACCACCACTGGAGGGCAGTCAACACTTAAATCTTGCATGAACCCCACAAGTAGTTCTCTAACAAAGACAGAAGCATTTGTTTTTTTATGCATACCAATGACAACACTATGATAACAAAGAAAGCAGGTGGGGGCTTGATTTTCCAAGGTAACTCTTAAAATTCAGACTGAGGGCAATACTAATAAAGTAAAGGAGGTGGGTCTTGATTTTACAGCATTTTTTTTTATAGATTAAGATATTAAGCAATAAAAAACAATAAAAACAATAAAAAATGTAAAAATACTGAGGGCAATGTGGGGTTGTGTGGCTTGATTTGTGACCCTTGACCACAAAACATAAGTAGCACAGGTATATTTGTAGCAATAGCCAACAACACATTGTATGGGTCATAATTATCAACTTTTCTTTTATGCCAAAAAATCATTAGGATATTAAGAAAAGATCATGTTCCATGAAGAGATTTTGTAAATTTCCAACCGTAAATATATCAAAAATGAATTTTTGTGAGTGGATATGCATTGCTAAGGACTTCATTTTCTCAATATTTTTATTTTATTTATTTATTTTTTTGCACCCTCATATTCCAAATTTTCAAATAGTTGTATCTCGGACAAATATTGTCCTATCTTAACAAACCATACATCAGTGAAAAGCTTATTTATCAGCTTTCGGATGATGTATAAATCTCAATTTTAATAAACTGACACTTATGATTTTGTGGTCCAGGGTCACATGCTTCAATGCATTTATTTTAGATTAAGACTTTAAGCAATACAAAAAATAAAGTAGGCCTAAATTTATTTTAAAAGGTGTAGCATGTTTAATCTTTAACTCATCAAAACAGTTCATTCTTACGGATCACGAATGAATAAAGAAATAAAACAAAAGCCGTCGAGGGTGCCCTTCAGTTTAGAGGTACCCCCTCCTGATAATTAAGAAAAAAGGTGCCAGCCCCTCCCCTTCCTTGTTTTGCAAACAAAGGTTGTGAAAATGATCCATTACCCAACTGCCCCTTTGCCAGCCCTCAACCCCCCTCATCTGATTTCGTGTCTCTTCATCATCACACCAACTCAACCATGTGTCCCACCTCCCAGGGTCTGCCCATGTCCCCCCCCCACCAGGCTCCAGCACAAAGGCAGGGCCCCTCTCTCTGTCTGCAATCCACCCAATCTCTTTAATTAAACAGATAAGAGGCGAATCCACGCAAAACCCATAATCCACAAGCTCCACCTTATCAGGAATTTTAAAGGGATACTCCACCCAAAAGTTAAAATTCTCTCATCATTTGCTCCCCCTCATGCCATCCCAAATTACTTTTTCTTCAGATGAACAAAAAGATTACGACAGTAATCCATGACCCTAGTTGATGAATCAATGTCTTCTGAAGTGAACGATAGGTGTGTGTGAGAAAAATGCTAGTATTTTAATCTTTATTTTAACTATAAACTATTGACCAACTGTCATACTCCTAAAACAATTTTATAGCCTATAAAAGTGAAATGGCCTCTTAAAAGAATAAAGTTATATGAGCTTGTGTAATAAGGCTCCTCAAGTCCAGAAAGGTTTTATAAGGTTATTAAAGTGATAGTTCACCCAAAAATGAAAATTCTGTCATTATTTGCTCACCCTCATGTTGTTCCAAACCTGTATGACTTACTTTCTTCTGCTGAATACAAAAGATGAAGAACATAGATAACCAAATCATTTTGGTTCACATTGACTTCCATTGTATGGACAAAAAATACAATGGAAGTCAATGGGAAACCGAAACGGTTTAGTTAAAAATATGTTAGTCTTCAAAATTCATACAGGTTTGGAATGTTTTTAGTTAAACTATCCCTTCAAGGTCTAACATGTTAACCCATCATGGCCGTCGATATTATTTTATGTAACCAACTACCAAGTAAAAGCCTATAACCACTATAGTCAAAGGATATTTGTATCTTCCAATATTAATTGTCGTCATCTCTGTTTTTTGCACCACACAGATGTTTCCTTAAAACACCCATGAACAGAAAAAAAACTTTGTCCATTACTCCAACTTCACTGTAGCTATTGTCGGCTGTTCTTTGAGCCCAAGAGCTTTTATCTCTGTAACGATCAGTGGTACTCAGTTGGATGCGCTTTATTTGTTTAGTGGTGTTTAGTGACAGGAAGAACCACCATGTGGGGCAGGAATCTCCCCCATTGTCTTCAGTCCAGCACGTTACATGCGAGGAGGAAGGGGGAGGGCAGTGGTATTTGGGGTGGAGCCAAATGAACACGACCCCCGCCCCTCCATCCCCCCACCACCACAGACCTTTTCATGTGCAATGAGTCCAGACATTCATATGAAACAACTCGCCCTGAGCCATGCAAATCCATTGTCTATTCATCAAATGTATGATTCACACATGAACGAAACATTTACCAAGCTTTTGTGCTTTTTTTCTTCATTTTATTTCATCCAATTTACACCTGTTATCCCCTTCCCTACCCAAATACAGGATTTTAAATAAACCCATTAGATCACTGAATAAGCAGAATCAATTCTCTAGTCTACTAAATGTCTAGAGATTCAGGAGACATTGGTTGCAATGTGCAACATTTTCTTGGTGGAAAAATAAATCACTGCATGTAAGCAGTAATAGTGTGTTAAAACAAACCAAACCAACAAAATAACTAATTCTATATAGTAAAAAAAAGTAGTGGTACAAAATGGAAAAATAAAACCTAATGATTACATATTGCACACACAGAGGCTTCAACAAGAGAATGACTTAAAATATCAAACAGTGCGTGTCTGTTACAGTGAACACCGTTCTCTACCTATACAAAACACTGGACTTCAACACACACAAAAAAACTAAGTTCTGGGTAAAAAAAAAAAAAAAAAATACAACAAAGCATGTGAATGTTCTGACCAATTAAGAAAAAACATAAAACTAAAAGACAAGCCCTGCGGAATCAGCAAGTAAATGGCAATATATTGAGGTAGTTCAAAGTTCAGGACAATAGAAGAAAGATTTTGATCCAAAGTCCAGTAAAGTGGTTGAAAAAGCTTCTCATTCAGCAGGATGTAAAGCAGACACTTTGGTCTTAAGGCCAGTCACCATAATTCATTGTGTAGTCTAAGAAAAAAAAAAAGACAATAAGTAAAAGGAAAGAAATGAAGAATGTTTGGTTAATTGTATCTTTAGTTTACAACAATAATAATAAAGTATTTTTGGACCAAAAATTACAGTCTGCTTTAAAATATTCTGTTTGATTCTGGACTAAAATGTTGATCTAAAGGTATGACGCTACAACTGAAGCACACTGTAACAGCAGATCCATCTTTTCTATCCCGAGCGGTGAGGTTAAACTAGTTATTAGCATGACCTTGGAGGTAAATGTGAACGACAGTGTAACAGTGAGGTAATCTTTACGAGCCACAGTGTCAGATAGGAAGAGGTACGGCACAATGAAGTCGTCTTCATAGCACACGGCAGAACTCATGGCTATTTTTCCCTGTGGAGAGGAGAAACTAGTAAAGCATGGTTTCCAGAATAGAGGGAGCACAGATGCCTCCGTCCCCTGGGGCGTCTCCCTCCATCTGCCTGAGGGAACTGGAGCCTCAGCGTAACGTCAACCTTCTCTACAGACCGCATCGGTTTAAAACAGATTCGGTAAGAAATACAGACAAAAGGAGCTACACTTCATACAAACATCAGCTGGTTTAATAGTATGTTAATAGTATGTGTAAGAGATCTGTACATCCCTGATATGCGGCATGTCACTGTAAACAAGACCAGAAGGGAGACAGGATTCTTGGTCATAAAGCCATCGGTTCATATAAAAGGGAGCAGCATCAAAGGACCATACAGCAAAATCCAGTGTGAAAGTTCAAGGACTCATTTGAAAATGCTGGTGGGATGGAATGTGGATCTCCGTGATTTCTCCTCTCAAGGCTGTATGCTTTAAAAAAAAAGAAAAAAAAAGAAAAAAAGAAAAGAGGAGCATCCAAAAGAGCATCCTTTCTCTTTTGTCGAGGTCGACAGTTTGTCCATTGTGGCACAGCACTGGAAGAAGGTTCTCACTTAACTAAATAATCTTTAAAAATAGACATCCTCAGTTCATAAAAATCCCAAAAGGAAGCATCCAAAGCTAAAAAAATGAGAGCTTAAAGGCCGTTTAAGTTAATACTATAACCTCTGTGGGGTCCACTCGACTGTTGGTCTTCTGTTTGGAAAGTTTTCGTCTGCGTCCAGGACGAAGCCCCTCAGGGGCGGGGAGGGCGGAGGACGGCGGCAGCCCAAGGTTGAGTTTGTCCTCCCTCTCCTGGCGTCACCTGTCAAAGCAGCCGGCTGTGAAGGTGTGGTGGGAGCTTAAGTAGCCGCTCCCGTAAGTCAGACCGAGGCAGTGGCGCTCGGGCCCCATGCTCACCTGCATGGAGATGGGACCCTGGAGGGGCAAGCCTCGCAGCCCCGACGCCAAGCTGGGGAAAGAAGCGAACGAGCTGGCCGGCATTGAGGCTGAAATCAGACTGGCCTGATGAGGCTGAAGATATTCACGAGAGCCCACCGGTCCCAGTGCCTGGCAGTCGGCCAGCATGTGCAGCTGGGATAGTGCCGGCGAGTGCTGGGAGAGCTGTGGGTAGCTGCTGGCCTGGAGGAGCAGCTGCTGGGAGCTGGAGGTGGGCTGCCTCTGCAGCGAGGGGGGTGGCGGGGCTTGGGGGGATGTGAGCTTGTGGCTGGAGACTCTGACCGGCAGAAGGGGAAGATTTAGATTTGTTGGCCTCTTTTACGTCGTTGTCATGAGCGCTGAAAAATTAAACAAAAGGCAACGTAAGGGCAGGGCGAAGTGAAACGTGTGGTTTACTTCAGGGCACATTATGCTGTATGAACAAGAGTATATGCTGTGGTTTGCTCTTACAGTAACATGAGCTGGATGCACTGTGTCAGATGATCCCAAGAGTAGCCTGTGAGCAGGTGGAGGACAGTGGTCCAGCTGGGGGAGATCTGCAGGCAGATTCTGGACGCAGCTATGCAAGCAGCTGCCACCTGAGAGGGCCTGAAGCTCAGGAAGGCATGATCTACAACAAAGACGCACACAAACACACTATATTATATCCTCCTATGTGATTTTACCATGGTTAAGAGGCTGTTAGGCACGGAACTTATATAAAACTACTTAAAAAAAAGAATCAATAACTTTATATATTATTAATTTATATATAAATTATATGGTATCACTTTACAATAAGGTTCATTAGTTAACATTAGTTAATGTATTAACTAACATGAACTAACCATGAGCAATACATTTGTTACTGTATTTACTAATCTTTGCTAACTTTAGTTAATGAAAATACAGTTGTTTATGGTTAGTTCACAGTGCATTAACTAATGTACTAATGTATTAGTAAATGTTGAAATTAACATTAACAAAGATTAATAAATGCTGTATAAGTGCAGTTCATTATTTGTTCACGTTAACTAATGAACCTTACTGTAAAGTGTTACCAATTATATCAATTAGTGATTATTTATTAAGCATAAAACAAAATAAAACATACATTTAAATATTATTTTACATACTTTGTTTAAATGTATATTTTATTAAAAAATTATATTAAAACATATATATTTTTTAAATGTTAATGTACATAATTTTTATTCTTCCACCAAGTAATTATAAAGTTCATTAGTCAGTGACCATTTACAGATGCCAAGCAAAAAGAAAAAAAAAGAAAAAATAATAATAATAAAAAAAATGTAATTATTCAATTAATGTTCGGTCACATATACTGACTATTGTACATTGTAGTATATTCTACATTATTATAGTACTTGTACATCATTATAATAATGTAATACACACTACCGTGCAAAAGTGTGTGGTCGAGAGGATTTTGCTTGATAGAATACTCAATAGAATGCTTGATAGAAAGCAAGTACGCATTAAATTATAATAATAAATGTTTCTTCAGCACCAAATCAGCATATTAGAGATCATGTGACAATGAAAACTGGAGTAATAATGCTGAAAATTCAGCTTTGCCATCACATGAATAAATTACATTTTAAAATATAAGAAAATAGAAAAGTTCTTTTAAATTGTAATAATATTTCACAATATAACGGTTTTTACTTTTTTTGATAAAAATAAATGCAGTCAGGGGGAGCATAAGAGACTTCTTTACATAAAAAAACAACAAAAAACATACAGACTCCAAGCTAGTGTATATTAAAGGTTTGTTATATAATGATGAAATGTGTTGCATAAAAATCAAAAATCAAAATCAAATTTACAATATGAATCTTCTCAAGCTACACTTTGACCCATTTAATTGCGGTCATGTTTTATCATTATGAACATTACTTAGTCAAACCAAAAATTATTTTTGTTATTTTTGATATATTTTACTAGTGGGTGCAGGACACTATAGTTCATTTATGTAAGTGAGGATAGCAAAATAAAAGTAAACTGTGACATATTATACCCAAAAATTCTTCATACAGTGGACTACCAGTAAAATTGATAAAAATATGGAACCAAAAATTATTCAGACACTTTGACCTGACCATGTTTTGCTTAAGTGTTATCTGACATAATTAAGATTAATATTATCTGACACTCTGAGAATTTTATTACCATTTTTTAAACTATAGTGAATATACTGAATTAACGAATGAAATGTTCAAGGTGTCTGAATAAATTTTGGTTGCATTTCATTTAAAAATAATTCATTTAAATAAAATTAAAATTAAAGTGCCATCATTTTTCTTACCTTGCAATGAGACTTCCAGGAAGTAGTGCGTGTACTTGTCCATGAAAGCTTTGGTCTTGGACAGGGAGGAGAGGGGCCAGCCGTTGTGCAGGTCACCCTCCTGGACAGCAGCATGGAGGTAGTAGTCGATGAAGTGGGCAGGTGTGGGCATGCACAGGTTCCAACCGAACGTCTCCAGCAGCAGCAGCTCCATCTTGATGAGGTCACGCTTGTTGAGGGTGAGGTTCAGACTGCACATGAAGCCCAGAGTGTTCAGCTGCTCCAGTTTGGGCACACGGTCCTCCTTCTCCTCAAACTTACCTGTGCAAAGACGAGCAAGTATTTGAGCTCAAGCATTTAATCCGTTCAATGTTACATGCTTGGTTAAATTACGATGTTAAAACATGAATGCATCCCCCTGTGGATTATCCCGCTGACACATCAGAGATGTCAAGTTACAGATTCATGATGTGTAATGAATGAAGGCATGGACATTTTATAGCTATTTCTTTTATACCTTGTTAAAGAAGCCCCCATTATCAGATGTCACTAAGATCTAAAACATTCTTGATCTAAGAACAATACATCTCTGTGTTTCATTCAAATGCTTGGGTTTCTTTAAAAGGATACGCATTGACATCATTAAGGTGAGGTATTTTGTGAATTCCTGTAATGAGAGAGCACAGCTGCCTCATGGTGAATTAGCCCTTCTCTGCAGAATTCCTTTGTTCTCCTGGTTTCCCCTTCCTGACTCTAGGTGCTAGGTGTTAATATCTTTTCCCCAAAGTCCAAGACTCCCTAGTATTGCTTCCCCTGCAGTCTAATGCTCCAACAATAAGGGCCCCATGACCTCTGACTCCTGCGGCTCATGGTTGAGCGCACACAGTCCCCCACAGATCACTGGCTGGCGTGGAGGAGACGCAGTCCAAACAGCAAAGAGAAACCAAGGTCGCACCTTCATTCCTTGACACTTTCAATAAACGCATGCTATAGAAATGTCACGTCTTTGTCCTATTAAATGAACGCTACATCTTAAAGCACTATCAGGCCTTTACATCATATACTCACTCTGTACATATGGATTTATTAATACACTTTGATTTGAATATTTTACCATATTAAAAGTACCATTTATTATAACATAAAAACTGCATCTGTAACTACTACAAGCTGTCATATAAACACCCGTTATTAGAAGAGTCAGATGGTAATTCAATAAATGCTCTTACAGTTTTAGTAGGTAATTCGTTAAACCAGGTGTTCACCCAGTCGAACCTCTGCGACAAAACATTTACTTTAAGTAATTCTCCTTTTGTGGACATTTAGAAAATAAACTCTCTTAAAACACACTTATCAGTTATCACACTTGCTCTAGTTTCTCAGCAGTCTACAGTCAAGCCAAAATTTATTCAGACACCTTGAAAATTTCATTAATTAATTCAGTATATTCACTATAGTTTAAAAAAAAAGGTAATAAAATATGACAAGATCTCAGAGTTAAACTGTGTCAGAAAAAAATAATCTTAATCATTTCAGATAACACTTAAGCAAAACATGGTCAGGTCAAAGTGTCTGAATAATTTTTGGTTCCAAATTTTACTGGTAGTCCACTCTTTGAAGAATTTTTGGGTATAATATGTCACAGTTTACTTTATTTTGCTATCCTCACTTACATAAATGAACTATAGTGTCCTGCACCCACTAGTAAAAACATATCAAAAATGTCTGAATAATCTTTGGTTTGACTGTACATGCATCACAGGTGAATTCTGGGAATTTTTCTGAAAATCCATGACATTCTTTCACATATGAAATAGCATTTAATCGTATTCAAGCTGCATTTTATAAATAGCATTTTGTGTTTCCTAAATACACAATTAAATATTTCCTTTTTGTGTAATTTGACAAAACTATCTTGGAATGGTAATTTGGTCTACAATTATTATTTTACTCTTAGTTTAAATGTGTATTTTACCAAATTTATATCAAAATGCAATAACATTTTAAGATTGAAAGTCTGGGTCTTGGACAAAGATAAAACAATAAAATATATACATAAAACGCATTCGAAAAGTAGCAAAAAATACCGTCATGGTTTTCAAGTGTTAATATAATAACCTTATATTTGAAATCCATTCCCAAAATATAAGTAGACAAAGCAATAGAAATGTTTTGCCTTATTGTATTTAATTTCATCAAACTCAATTCAAGCATTCAACTTAAACTCAAAACTGTGTCACTGTATATTCCGCAGCAGAACAGGAAACACTGGTGGACCTTCATGGTCAAAAATGCAGAACTGACACACACACACAAAAAGAAAAAATCTGTGCAGTGTCTTTTCTTAATTATTTGGGGTGTACAAATTCTTTTCATTAGCATCAAACCTCAAGGGGGCATGTGTCACACTAATCTGAATATCAAGAACCCTGCTGAGTGTTTCAGTTCAAACATGCCCCTATAGGCCCTCAGCTCCTCACCCCCTCACCCCTCCCTCGTCCTTCTGAGGAAAGGGCCAGCCTGCATTTGACATGCTACTCTACACCGTTTTCTCAGAAAAGTGAGCTGCAGCCCCATTAGTTACAGGAAAGATGCCATTTCAACAGGGCTTCTTGATGAAGATGGAAAAGTTCCACATGATTAAGGTTTCTCCTCATCTTGTATTTGTTATTCCTTCAAACATGCAAAGAATACACCTTTAATATAAAAAAGTTGACTTTTTATATTTACATGCTATCAGATTTGATTAAGAAAAACGAGTTTCACGTCATGCATTGGGCTTTAAACATGTTACCATAACAAACCCCCAACACCCCAGCTCAGCAGAGGAAATGAGCCTGATATCTCGCCCTCTCCTCCTCCAAAGTTTTCAGCAAAAAGAATGAGAAGGGGTGGGTGTGGGGGCTAATTGTGCTGATAACATCAAGCTCAAGTGTTCGTCCATGCATATCCTCAAGCTGCATTTAGCCATCATTCATCCCTGAGCATTATCAACTAAAAATTAGATTTCAGGACACTAATGTTTTCACTCAGCTAGTTTTTAACGGTGACCTCAGCTGAAGCTCTCGGCACAATGAAATTTCTGCTGACTCAGCCTTCAGGATGATCATCCAGTGTTAATACTGATATAATACCAGGTTACAGTCTGGCTTCAAATTATACAAGCTTAAAAAAAAAATTAAATCAAAGCAAATGAGCTTATTATTTAAATATTATTTACATACTATTGTAATATTCTTTATTTTTTTCCATTTTCTTTTTAATTTCAGTTTGTCATGTGCTTTTGTCATTTTTATTAGTTTTATATTTCTATTAAGCTTTAATTTATTTGGTAACACTTTACAATAAGGTTCCATTTGTTAACATTAGTTGACTACATTATTTAAAATTGGGATAATAATGAAAAATAATTTTTGGTTTGACTAAGTAATGTTCATAATGATAAAACATGACAGCAATTAAATGGGTCATAGTGTAGCTTGAGAAGATTCATATTGTAAATTTGATTTTTATTTTTATGCAACACATTTCATCATTATATAACAAACCAAATAACAAATAAGTCTCTTATGCTCCCCAAGACTGCATTTATTTTTATTTTTAAAATTTAATTTCAGTTTATGTTATGTGCTTTTGTCATTTTTATTAGTTTTATATTTCTATTAAGCTTTAATTTACTTGGTAACACTTTACAATAAGGTTCCATTTGTTAACATTAGTTGACTACATTATTTAAAATTGGGATAATAATGAAAAATAATTCTAAAGCATTTATTAATCTAAATGTGAATTTTAACATTTACTAATACATTACTAAAATTAAAAGTTGTATCATTTAACATTACTAAATGGACTTTATCTGACGTGAACTAACAATGAACAGTTGTATTTTTATTAACTAACTTAAAGATTAATAAAACACTGTAACAAATTGCTCATTGTTAATACATTAACTAAAATGAAATAACTTTACCTTGTAAAGTGTTACCACTTAATTTCAGTTTTAGTCTTAGTCATTTTAGTACTTAAATTTATTTCCATTAGTTGCCAAAGGAGAATTTCTGATTTTCGTTTAAGCTTTTCATCCAATATTTATTTGAGTTAACAAAAATATTTTTTAACAACACTGTTAGGTAGTTTATGATTAACCTCTAAATAGGTGCACACTAACAATACTAAAATGAACATTAAGATGGGATTTCCTATAATATGCAATCACAAGCCAGTTAGTTTTATACAAAGAGAGCAGCTCCCTACAATTTGTCATAATAAATCTTGGTCTGAATGGAAACTTTGTTATGCTCTCAGCTTTAAGCGCGAAGTCCAGCCCTGTCCCACACACACTGACTGCAGGCGACTCTTAGAGAAACCCAACAATGGCCGCAGCCGCCTGAATCAATGACCTGGGGAAAGGGAGGGATATTTTAACAAGGAACATGAGCAAAGCCATTATTCATTCAGTCGAAAGCAATTAATTAATGCCTGAACACTGCCAATTGCCGGCCAGCGCAAAACAACCCTCCCCCAACAAGAGCCGCCATAATGAGGGTCAGAAGTACGAGAGAGATTTGGCATTTAAAGACAACCTTTAGAATTTGAGGACAGATGCATATGCATAAAGCAATCTGAAATAATTGTAATTACAAAATCTGTTTTTGGCTGCCTTGATCTAGGCTCCAGATTTTAATCTGTGAAAAACACCAACACATGGCGACACAAGTCACCCCCTCTATCTTATCGGTCCCGCTTTGTTTTGTGTGTAAGCAGATGTGCCACCACTGATAACATGCCATGCCACATTACACAGCACAGATATATTGAGTCAGACTTCCTTGTTTCCTGCACTATAAATCTACTGGAGACATCAGGCGACACTTCTGCATCACTGCAAGACTGCCTCACTCCTTCTGCTTTCGAAATCTACCTGAAATTGTCGGTTAGGCTGTGATGGGCTTGCAACATGCCAAGGCAGCTGTATCTTTCAGATTTGTGCGTTGGATAGGTTGCCTTGGAGACTGACTAAAGGGTCTTGAGGCCAGCAGAGGCCATGGCCTCTTATGCACACAGCTGTCAAACAGCACAATACAGCAGGCAGCTAGAGCACAGAGTCAGACACGCTTGCTCCGTTTAATACGAGCGGTCACAAAATGAAATTTATTGAGTTCAATTTCACTTCACTGAGTTTATTGTCAGATCAGGTACAGGTAAAGAGAATCAAACACCAGCAACACAGGCACATAAAAGCATCAAAATTAATCTTTGACTTACTGGCCAGGAGGAGGCAGGAGAGGGCGATGACGTACAGCTGCCGCACCGCTACATCATAGTGGTCCATAAAGAGGTCGAGCAGGTAGACGGCCAGGTGTCGTGCTGTAGGGCACAGCTGGTATCGGTTACTGAGAACAGCGAGCAGGTCGGCAAAGTACCGGCGCATCCCGATCTGTGGAGAGTGGGCCTGGTAGGTTGGCAACTTCAGCTCCTAAGGAGAAAAGGTGGTAGGAATTTATTACGTTGTACCATAGTATGTTATATATAAATATTGTAACATGGTGCATTACAAAAATAAACATGGTACATGGTATTATGTTATACACACACACACACACACACACACACACACAGTCAAACCAAAATTTATTCAGACACCTTGAACATTTCATTCATTAATTCAGTTTATTCAAATGGTAATAAAAAAATGGTAATAAAATATGATAAGATCTGAGTTAAACCGTGTCAGAAAAAATTAATCTTAATTATGTCAGATAACGCTTAAGTTTAACACTTAATTTGTTATCCTCATTTACATAAATGAACTATAGTGTCCTGCACCCACTAGTAAAAATATATCAAAAATATCAAAAATGTCAGAATAATTTTTGGTTTGACTGTGTGTGTGTGTGTATACATACATAGATATATACACGTACATATGTGTGTGTGTGTGTATATAAAACAAAAGTTTGTAAAAATAAATTATATATATATATTATATATATATATATATATATATATATATATATATATGCGATTAACTGTTATGTTATATATATATGCTATATAAAATAAATACATATATTCACATATATCAGGGGTGTTTCATATATCAGATGAGAAACTAGATGAGAAAATACATCGATATTACAAAATTAAAACAACGTAAATGTTACAAAATTTGACATTAAAAAGTGTAAAAGTCTCTCGTTTTTCTAAAGAAACACTGTCAAACAGCGACACCTGCAGTTGAAGTTACAGCGGGGAGTCCACGTCTCTTGTGCCTCCCTTCAGCTCATAGAAACAAAGCAGAGCCCCCAAATCGTGCGGTGGGTTTAGTGGGGGGTAACTGAGAATGAAGAGGCAGTGCCTCCATCGCGCTATGATTGGATATGATCGGTTACAATTAGACATGACTGGTTTGTGCGTTAAATCCCGCCTCTTGTTTTCGTGCGCGTTCTTGTCGAATCGGCCTGAATGAAGACAGTGATGGCGTTAATGGGAAGACTAATTAAAATTTAAGTAAACAACTGTCACTTACAGTAGATATCACTGCTTTCTTTCATGTCAAAATCAAACTCGAAATGGCCTGAAAACATGATGACTGTGGGGGGTTTTAGTGAGCAATCAGCGTGGTGAAATTAAAGGTACATCTTTGTGTCTGAGTGAGTGACCAGTGTGTACAAGCTTGATGACTGCTGAAAATAAACTGACTATTAAAAAGAAAAGCTGAATATTAGTTTATAAATAATATATATTGTTTAAATTGTTACTCCCTTTAGTTATTATTTTGGAATAAATGTAAAAATGCGAAAAAACTAACTTGATGAAATGTATACTTGGTTTTAATAAATAGAACATTACATTAAGTGTAATACAGCTTTTAATTGTTGTTGTTTTTCATCAAATCAGAATGGGTCCCGTTTAATTTGTTTGTTTTTTTCTGAGCAAAAATTAAATATCATACATTCTTACCATGATTTACAGAAGACACCTATTAACATGTCATTCAGTGTAACAATCTTGTCAGGGATATCTACAAAACAAATCCATTGCCATAAAGACTAATTACTTGTAATTTTTTTTTTTTTTTTTTTTTACTTTGCCACTATCATAGGTTTTGCCCATTTGTCAGCAAGAATTTTTACTCATTTAAAATGCAATAAAATTCAGTATGCTCATTTATTCTTTTATATATTTTAATACATATAGGTCAGAATAAGTATGTTGTTTCAATTTTTACATAAATAAGTGTTACACTGAATGACAATGGAACATTATTTCACCCACATTTTTATATTTTATTCTCCCAAAACTTATTTGAAACCTTAAAAGTAGACGTTTTACTTGGTTTTAATGTGCTTTCTATGTATATAAAATCACTTTTGTAAATTTCTATTGATGTGGACATCTAAATGTTTTTGACCCTTTTTTTTTTTTTTGACATACCAAATTTTGTGTTAGATATTTTGACAGATTGTCACACTTTACAGCATGATCAAATTCTTGTTTAAAATAGGCCAAACAACATTTCATTTAAATGTGCATTTACAATAGAAATGCTACAGATACTGTAATTTCTTGAACAAGAACATATGGACAAGAAAACATGCAAACTCATGAAAACTTCTCCTGTGTTGGCGTAGGTTTATAAATGATTTACATTACAAATCTGGTGAAACTATGCATGTTGCATTTCCAGATGAATGTTATAAGCAACCCAAACTCACAGCATATGCAGAGATGGAGTTTGTTATCTGAGCTGCTGAGACGCACTCCACATATTTAAATGATAACAGTACAACACTTTGCTATGAAACACAAAGCACGTCAGACTTTATATGCGTTCACAAATGCAAATTATTGGGAAAAACCAAACAGACAGCACAGTCCATGTGGAGCAGCATTTACTGTGAACGGAGCGCTTCTCTCTGAAACCCGCAGCACATATATTTATTTAATTGAATCGCAGACTTTGTGGTTTCATAATAGCACTAAGCTATAATATGATGTTTAAATGTTTTAATATACATCGGGCAGCCTTAGAAAATAGTCTAATAATGTGGTTCATGGATTCTCGTCCGTGGAATGTGGCACTTCAGGTGTTTTGCCGGTTAATCGACATGAGTAAATTGCAATCGAAGATTTTTTAAAAACAAGCACTCAAGTGTAATTGAGGAATCGTGACAACCCTAATATATTCCAAAATTTCTGATTCCAAATTTATTTTTAATTTTTTTGTGAAAGAAATTAATACATTCATTCAGCAAAGATGCATTAAAACATTTTCTTTTTTTTCCCATGAATAAAACCCATTATAATAATTTCCTTTTGTTAGCATTCTCTGTAATGAAGTAAACCAGAGCAGCTCTTAAAAATTCATCTGATACCAGCTGCATAAAAATTACAATTCAAACATACCTGAAAAGGCTGCAGTCACACTTAATAAGCAGCTAAATTGTCAAACTCTTTCCAGACATGAGTCCTACAGGCAGAGTGTGCCGCTTTATAGTGGCTGTTCAGGAGAGAGCTGGTTCCTTTACAGGCCTAGCCATCATGTCTCACAGCCATCTGTCCCCTGTGGGGTGAGGGGCTGGGATTTGACCCTCTCAAGGAGCCCTTTTGTAGAGCCTGCCCGCAATTTAGACAGCCCTACAGCTGCTGCTGTATTTGAATGGCTGATCAGTTTGTCAACTGCATATCTTGATGGAAATCATTTTCAACAAGCTTTAAATATGACAATTTTCAAAAGCATCTATAAATACTATAACAGGGTAAAGCTAGAGGAAATAAAACTAGCTCTTTGTGGTGTTACATTTTTGTGGGTTGGCACTTGAACATCACACACAAAAAAAGAGGAAATATACCTGCTTGAATATTACCATTTAGATTGCTCAAGACAGACTAAATTATAGCTTTAACACATTTAAATTGATAAAAAGCACAACATTACAGAAAACAATAAAGCAAAATTTCATTTTGTGCTAAAAAAACAACAACATTTGGGCAAAATTAAGAGCAAGGCTGCTAATTAACCGCCTAAAAGATTTAAATTAATTACAAAGCCCCTTAGCTTTCGGTATTGATGTAGTAGGTGGTGAAGTCTGCCACCCTCCCACACAAAACAAATTAAACTATAGCCTATCTGTGCAAATATGTATCCCATAAACATTTCTGCACAACATTAACTGAGCAGTGCATGTTGGTGAACAGAGAGAGATTGTTCTGTGTAAATAAAATCCACCAACACCAAGCCTCAAAATCTCCAGATATTTCACCAAACAGCTGAACCACTTTGCATCTGCAGTCCATTAGTCCTACACATGACTAGATTTCACATAGTGCAACTCTGACTAACCAGGTGGTGAAGAGAATAACGTAACAAAAAAAAAAGAAAACTAAAAAAAAAATATCCATGCAAGCCACTTTCAGTCACATGCATCATTTTGCCACTCCTTGACACATGCTGAATAAACCCAGCAGGATTGTTTAATAGAGTAATCTTAAGCTAACAGACAAATTCAAGTACAAACACACACACACACAAACAGAACACTTCACATTCCAAACCGGATGCGAGCACACCCCGCAATAAACGGGACAGACAATAAAAGGACAACAGCCTGCACTAAATAAATGCACTTAAACCTCACTGTCTGATGGGTGCAATTCAATCAGCAGTGAGGAAACAACAGTTCATGTGGTTTAGCAATACACTTCCTAGGGTTCCAACACAAAAGTGTGTCCAGTTTACCAATAACGACATAGCAGCTCTACACTGGTCAAGACTGATGTAAAATTACTCTATGACATTAACATATATGACAGTACTTCTAAAGTACAAGAAATAAGGAAAAAAAAAAAAAAAATGTGTAAAATTTAAACTAAAAGTAGGCCTGATTTCACAAACAAGGCTTAGATTAAAGGGTTAGTGCACCCAAAAATTAGAATAATGTCATTTATTACTCACCCTCAATGATTCATGAAGCTTCGGAGCTTTATGAATTGAATCAGTGGTTCGGAGCGCCAAAGTCTCGTGATTTTAGCAGTTTGGTGATTTGATACGCGATCCAAATCACTGATTCGACACAAAAGATTCGTAAAGCTCCGAAGCAGTGTTTTGAAATTGGCCATCACTAAATATCGTTAAAAAGTCGTTATTTTGTTTTTTTTTGGGGAACAAAAAATATTCTCATTGCTTTATAATATTAAGGTTGAACCACTGAACTCACATGAACTGTTTTAAATATGTTTTAAGTACCTTTATGGATCTTGAGAGAGGAAGTACCATTGCTGTCTATGCAGGCCTCACTGAGCCATCGGATTTCATCAAAAATATCTTAATTTGTGTTTCAAAGATGAACGAAATGAGGGTGAGTAATAAATGACATTATTTTCATTTTTGGGTGAACTAACCCTTTAAGCCAGGATTAGGCCTTAGTTCAATTAGGACATTGAAGTAGCTTTTATAAAAACAAAAACATTACTGATGTGGATCTTGAGACAAAACAATGGCACTGACATATTTTAAGATATGTCAATGTAAGTTGATTTCAGTTAAGACAGCTTGGGACTAGGCTTAATCTGGGAAACCAGGGGTAAAAGTAGAGGACCCTGGTGGTATCGTCCTGGGACAGTGTACCTAGTTGTAAATGATATTCAATATGAACATGATTAGGGAAGTGTGTTTTAAATACGAATGCAGACGATACTAGACAATGCGTTGGCCAGGAACCTTCATACAGCCACAATTAAGGGACGTTTTCTGAGGGGTGTGTGACATTTCACACTTCCCCATCAAAGCTTGAACAAGTCAAACCAATACTGGTTCAATGTGTGTCAATCAAGCCAAGCGACGGAGGCCTGGATAATGGATTAAAACTGCACTGTGACAACAACCCATGATGAACGCAAAGCTGTTTATTAGGCTACAACTCACCTTAATTCGCAGAGCCTGATGGATGTCTGCTGCAAGCTGGCTTTTCCACCACTGCCCCTCTGTTTCCATCTTTCCCATCCAGAAAGGGCCCCAATCCTTAAACACAAACAAGAGTGTGAGAAGGAAAGAAGCAATTCTTGTTCAGTTTAGGCACTTCTACCACACTACTTCTATTTCAGGTCTGTTTAGGGGAAAATTTTACAGTTCTTCAAGGGAACTAAAGACATAAGATAAGTGGGTGCTTGTGGGAAACTCTTCTCTAAATATACTGTGAGCTTGAAGTCATCCAGCAAAGTTCAAGCAGTTCATCTCAAGCTGAACTACAACAGCCGCTCATTCTATCCCAAAGAATCACGACTGTGCCTTATTTATTAATAGCTAATTAGTCTAGCGATAAACCAATTTTAAGGTCACTTTATTTCTTTAAAAAGTCAATCGGTCCGAAATTAAAATGACCGGCGCCGCACATCCACCCCTGCGGCACGCCACGAGACCCCTATTACAACGATATCAAGTATACACGAGAGTTGTGAACGAATAAAGCAAAGAGTTTCGGGTTAAACGCGTTAATCGACCGCGACTATCTAAACTAAAACACAAGCTGAAATGAAACATTATAGGAAACAGTATAACGCTCTTTATTAAGACAACAGCGCGTCTTACCACTGAGACAACGGCGCTCCAGACCCCTTTGTTTCAAAACTGCCGCATACTGGAGTTATATCCTTCAACTACGCGCGTGTGTACTTTTCAAAACAAATCCCATATCAAGGAAAATTCTTCCAGTGAATAACAAAGTCGCTTCAATGTACACTTGGATGGGTTTTTTCATCAAAACACCGCCGCATGTGTATCCAAGTTAACCCCTTTGACTTTTTTTCGCCGTCCCGTGTAGTGTGCTGTGCTCCCCCAGCGGCCTGAGAGGAGCAGATCTGAATGATGTTGGTGTGCGGAGCTGCATGGTCGCTCTAAACGGGGAGGAGTCCGCGGCGGCGCGGACATTAACATGAGCTTTGCGACTCGTCAACTTTATTAAAACATTGATAGATGTGAGACTGAAATGTGTGTGTGTTTGTGTTAAACTATCATCTAAATCTACAGGTGGAATGTGGTGATATGGTTTCCTGAGATTAAGTTATTTTGATGTAGAGGACAGCGAAGAACAGCATATTTTAAATGTTTTTTGTTTTGTTTTATAATTTCATGTAAATAAATAAAACTGTTAGCAATGCGTCAGATTCATATTTACGTATTTATCTGATAAATAATTCATTTTTCAAATAATTATGCATTTTGCATAATAATGGGTGTTGAAGGAATATTAACCTATAGGGGATATATATATATATATATATATATATATATATATATATATATATATATATATATATATATATATACATACATACATACATATATATATATATATATATATATATATTTTTTTTTTTTTTTTACAGATGGCTTATTACTTTAGCCTAAAACTCAGTCCTAGTTTTGTACAATAGTGACCAATATTATATTGAGATGTTTTGCCTGTATTTGGCCAGCAGATGGACCCTGCACCCATTAGGACTGTTTACTGCTTTAAACTAATTGTCGTACAGGATAAGGCGAAGTCCATGTATCTCCTTTTATCTCCAAGCCATTTGACTTTTATTCATTCTCAGGATATGAATTCTTGATATCAACAATTCAATTCTTGATATCAGGAATTACATTTCCACTAGTAAAAATAGTAGAATTCTTGATATCTGTAATTGTATTTTCACTAGTGAAATGTCACCATGCTGCCATTCAAATTCAATTGTTGATATCAAGAATTGATTTCTTACTAGTTGAAATTCCAATTTCACATATCAGAAATACAATTCTTACTAGTAAAAATCAAAATTTTTGATATAAAGAATTCACTTGGCACTGGTTGAAACGTCTGTTTTTGATATCAACAATTGAATTACTACTAGTAAAAATGTTCATTTTTGATATCTCAAAATGTATTTCTGATATTAATATAATTTCAGATATCGAAAATGGCTTTCTTACTGGTAACAATCACATTCATGATATCAGAAACTAATATTGTCACTAGTGACAATCAAATTATTGTTAGTAGCAATTCAATTGTTGATATCAAGAATAAATATTTGCACTAGTAACAAAGTAATTAATGATATCACAAATTTTGATTTTTACTAGTAAGAATTGCATTTCCGATATGTGAAATTGGAATTTCAACTAGTAAGAAATCAATTCTTGATATCAGCAGTTGAATTTGAATGGCAGTCTATGGTGACATTTCACTAGTGAAAATACAATTACAGATATCAAGAATTACAGTTTTTACTTGTGGAAATGTAATTCCTGATATCAAGAATTGAATTGTTGATATCAAGAATTAACATTGTTACTAGTGGAAATGTAATTCCTGATATCAAAAATTGAATGGTTGATGTCAAGAATTCATATCCTGAGAATGAATAAAAGTCAAAACGGCTTGCCATATCTCCTATGTAACTCCTATATAATTGATTTATATAGGTTAGCTATGGCCTATGTGTTTGCAGTATGCATTTTTAACAGTATGCGAAACATTACATGTAGCTTTTTCTACTGAATGAGACAGACTTATCGCGCCATTTTGAAAGTGTCATCCAAAACAATAAATAAAAATGGCACACGGGGGTGGGGGTGATGGGGGGCAGGGTTGCGTGGGGGCTTGAGCCCCTGCCCCTTTGATTGCGAAAGTGCCCTTGCGTTCGCTTTACGATGCCCCCGCGTTCCCATTACAACCCCAACCCCCCCCCCCCCCCCCCCCACCCCGGAACGAGGGAGACCCACAGAATTTAATGTGGTACATATTTGTGAGAGATGCATTTAATCACTTCACAACCTTAAACCAAGGCACTGATGCTCTTCTGCTAAATGCATAAACATTAATAAATGAGAGATGTGGGAAATCCTCACTCTCTGTCTCTCATTTCCATGTATGAATAGTCTGTAACCACAGTTGCAGCGTGAAATTCTAATATGGAAGTTATGTTATAGGCTAATGCTTTTAACTCTCTGTAATGCTATACACTTCTCACAACTTAACACCACAGCGTCGGTGGTCTCCTTAGGTATGATGTATGTGTTACTATGTGGATGATAAACTTTTGGAGCACCGCTTGTGTGAAATTAAGCAGTCTTATATCCTTGCTGCCCACTATATCATGTCATTAAACCATCAGGCACAGCCAAGAGCAAGTGGGTCAAATGCCATAGCTGTCATGGCCTGCATGGTCATGTCCAATTCAGTGAAAGTCCCAGAGTTGGCTGGCAACACACAACAAACACTTGTGCATATCTGCTCTCGAACAACTTTTTGCTTTCGAACAACAGTGCTTCCTCCTATAGTTAAGTTGCCAGTTACATAACTAATCTGACAGAACTACATTTCACATCAAAATTAACTTCACATTAACAAAGTCAAGATCAATGTACAGTTAATTGAGATATAGTGATGCCTACTTTAAAAAGGATTAATTTAAGCCATCAAATGACACCCACACAACCAGTGTGACCATTTGCAGTGGCCATTTAAAGGCTCAATACTTGCCACATGTGTACCCACAAGACTTCAGCTCTATCTCCCTGATGATAGTGTTATGGGGCCTGGGGAACTATATTTAGCTGGCCCTGTGACTGCACTGGCTATGTTAGTCAGATTCCAAAGGGAACGCTGCAGCACAGCCAGACCAGCACCTGCTGTCAAAGCTGACTGCCACACCACTACCTTAGCTACTACTGGGCCTGGACCACATATCCTGATCCAGACCTCAGCAGCCAAAAAATAAGGTCTGATTAATCTCCTCTGCGGTCCCTGGCTTAGTATACCTTTTTAAGAGGGCACTAGTTTCTTATTATAGACATTTTGCCTGCTGACTTGTTGACACTTTCTCCTTGACTTTTCATTCAGATTTAGCATCTCAGTGGAATTTCAACAAAAAGGAGAAGATTTTGGATTGCTTGGATCAGGTGAGAGAAGTTTTTACATTAGTGATGAGATGGCTTCAAGCACCAGATCTGCAGCTGTCTCTCTAGAATTCACAGTATTTCCTGTTAAGTCAAACACAATGGAAACAATGAACCCGTTACATCACAAATCAAATGCATGAGACTAAGCAGTATGTTTAAGGTGAAGCTTCTACCAATGAAGTGTTTAAAAATATTTCTTTTAATATAGCCTACAAATAATGTATAATAATATATTTATTCAGTGGAAAAACTCTTTAAAATTCTTTATTCTACTTATTTTTCCTAGACAAGAAGCAGTTAAACTCTGTGATCTCATGTTTCACCACTAGGGTTGATGGAATCTCTCCATCTGAACCATAAACATTTCTGCTCTTGCATTATAGGTCTGACCTGCACATCCACCCCAGAGGTGACATTTAAAAAGAAATGTCTATGTCATCTCCATCTATCAAAGAAAAAGATAGCCCATATCTCCAACAAAGAGATGAAGGGGAAAGTGAGCAGACCGATGATATCATGGATGACTCGGCAAGTTCATACTACACTGCACTTTGTTCACTGAGTGAGTACAGTGAAGCTGCAGAGGACAAAGCACAAACTCTATCTACAGAGCATCCTACTGAAGGTGGTTCAATTGAGTTCTTGGATCGTGCTACCCCTATGGAAGGCATCACTTCAAGATCCTTTATCAAAGACACCACGCTATCACAGGACTGCGAAACACAAGAAGAGAAGAGTACAGAAATGCTGCCTGAGGTATCCCAAGGTGAACAGGATAAATCTTCATCATCTGAGAGTGATTCCCTTGTGTTAGAATTTGAGTCAAAACATCTGCTGTCGGATACAACAATAGCAAATGTGGATTTGCAGTCTGTAAACGCAGTCTTTAGAAACCCCATACAAAAGCAGGATAATTCCAACAAGCTTAATTTATCAGGAAAAGATTCATCAGTTAAGCCGAGGGATTATTTTGGAGGCAGTGAGACCGTATTTCACACTAACATTAGAACCGCTGAAGAGCACAGCTCCCCAGAATCCAGATTCACTTCAAACACTATTTTGATAGCGCCTGAGAGAAATCAATACAGGGAACAGGAGCATAGTGGCACAGAGCCAAAAGAGTACCACGCGACACAAAAGCAAAGACCCAGAGAAGGTCTGAGTGCACCCTGGGCTGAATGCAGGCTTGTGAGTGGGAGGCATATTCTGGGTCATATGGGAAAGGAGGGGGAGGGGCAGAGTAGAGGGGTGAATTGCAGAAAGGAGCAGGCTGACCTGTCAGTCAGGTCTAGAAATAGAAAAGCGTCTGCAAACTGCATCTCAACACTCACAGCCAGCAAGCAGGAGTCAAGAATCCCGCCACACTGTTATTCAGAGCGTATCCCCGCAACCAGGCACCAACACCAGCTACAGAGTCTCGCTGATACTCGGAGGTTGGAAAAGCAGAGCCGGCAAGGCGTCTGGCAGTCCAGACCACTCTCCCGCACGCTGTGTAGCAGCTCTTGGCAACCCTGCCACATTACAGACAATACCAGAGGATCAACCAGCATGGGAACAAAGCTCGCTGAGGCCAGTAGTAAGGTGGGGGGCCTTGTTAACATGGCCCAGGTAAGATCTTCCTGTTCTGAAACTGACTACATGCATGTTTTCAGTTCAAGCTGTAGGCCCTCAAGTCAGCTTTCTACTGACGGAAACGACAACAATTGGACAGAAGATGTTCTCTCCTTCAAAATGCAGATGTTTTCAAACACTCAAAACACATCCGCTTGCTCAGAATCCAGCAGCTTTGAGTGTGTTGACGTAGCGTTGGAAACCACAGATGAAGTAAACCGAGGCTTAAAGACTGTTCCCAAAAGACAAATCCAACTGAAGAGACGGGACACAGCTGAGTCACACATCAAAGAGAACAACAATCAAACCCTTCAGGTTCCAAACACAACTGTGCGTGCTCGAGACATATTTCAGCGTCAGCATAGCACCCCTGCAGCATTTAACCAGGAGTCTTACGTGGCTGATCAAAGGTCAGTACAGGCTGAACGAAAGAAAAGGCTTCAGAAGTCATTTTCCCTGGATGAAACGTCCAGCAAAACCCAAATGGCTTCCTGCATCATTACAAGTGTCCTATCAAAAAAGATGCAACATGAACAGAATCTTCGCACCTTGGATGTTTCTGATAAAGCTTTTGCTTCTACCAAAGTGAACAACAGGACTACTACCACTGATGAATGCCTGTCTGGCAAGGATGTATATGCCGAAACTACCAAATTAACTCAAAGTGCTACTCTTAAGAGGGAGGCCCAGACAGAGTGCAGCTCTGTTCAAAAGCATTGCAGTGTTAATTCTAAAACACAACCCAAACTGTTAAGCAAACATGGGTTCAATTCTCTTTTAAGTGGAACTGGCAGGTCTGAAGTTCAAGGCAGTGGCACTGAAATAACTGACCCTTCAGAGAATGAGAAAGCAGAGAAGCTGAACCTAAGAGAGGAGGTGTTGCGGCTGCCTAACCTGAGCCCTGGAGTGAAGCTATCCTGTGACTCAGCAAAGGGCAGAGCATGGAACTCGAGTGCAGCATCAAATGTAGCCCTCACCACACAAACCTCTGTGAAAACCACACCTGAAGAATGCCATACAGGGCAAGCAATCCATAAACAACACAATATGACCCTAACCAATGTGCTGGAAAAGCAGGAGCAACAGGCTGGCAGCATGGAAAGTACACTCAGTCCTACTAATATTGCATGCCTAATCTCTGATTTGGAAGCAAATACAGTGGAAAATACTATCCCCCAAGTTGACGAGGGTGGTGTTGGGAAGAAGCAGGAGAGTGAAAGAGAGGACGTCAAGTCACAAGGACAGTTTGCAAGCCTAGGTATGCAAAGCCAAGGCAAATTGAAAGCTATGGCCCCTGTGCATGTAGTAAGAGACATGAGGAGCCTGGTGAAAAACACATACAATATGCCCTTTAAGGGCCCAGCGGAATTAGCCAATGGAATAGATTGGAGTGCTCCTTTGTTTCAGCCATCGATACACAATCTAAGCAACAACAAGAGTGAAGGAAAGGGAAAGGGATACAGACAAGATGAAAAACCCCTGGTGCGGAAGGTCACTCCTCCTCTTCCACAGGACAGAAAGAGAGATCACTCTGCACGATGCTCAACGAAGGTAATGGCTCATGTGGAATCAAATGACAAAAGTCATTCTGTTGGATTCACAAAGGTCAGCCAAATTAGTGTAACCAAGGCAAACAGTTGTGCCTTGTCAAAACCGTCAGAGACACAGGATAGCCAAGTTGGCATGAGTAAACCTGATGTTCCAGTCCCTGATGTAAACTTGAAACCAACAAACAGGACAGACTTGGCACTGCAAACTAGAGAGGAGGTTTATACAGAAGAGCCTCCAAAAAGAGACTTGAACAAAGTCGAGCATGAGATGAACATCAGCTCTGACAAAGATCAACTTCTCCCAGTAGCACTGCAATATTGTTCATCCACAGCAAGTTCTGAGCAACAGGACCATGGCAGGATAATCAGCGATGGCCTCCAGACACCATGCCTCCCTCCCAGGTCACAGAGTTCAGTGGGGTCTCTGTCTCCTTGCGTCTTAACAGTTACTTCAACACCCATGGTTCCCTCATATTATTACAAACCCAGTCCGCTGGGTTACCAAACAATCTCTCCTCATATTGGAGCTGTTCATGGCTATGTTCAAGGGCCTGTCTTGTTTCAAACACCCCTTTATAACCAGCCTCCTTCATCAAACAGTCATACCCCCCTACTGAGATCCCTCTCTGAGGATGGAAAAGTGCTAGTGCAGCCAACAGATGGCTCAACCAGTCAAGCTCAGAACAAAGAAGCAGGGCTGAAAATACCATCTCCAGAAAGCCAACACAACACAATCTTTGTTGCTCCCATGAGTGGAGAGGCTAGGCTTGGGGGTATGCTGTATCCAGAAGCAGGAGGAAGTATAGCAGCAGGACAAAACCCTCGCCAACTGTTGCTAGACCCGGAAACTGGCCGCTATTTCTATGTAGACATGCCTCAGCTGCCACAGCGCAAAATGCTGTTTGATCCAGAAACTTGCCAATATGTAGAGGTCGTACTGCAACAGCAGACCCTTCCCAGTGCTGTTTTGCCTACACCCTGTGCCATACCCTTTGCCTCTCTTCACATCCCAACCATGTACAACCCACAGTGCTTACCTTATGTACAGTCACATCCTCAGGTGCTCCCGCCACCAGGACCATGAAACCTGATGGGACCTATAGACTGTAGAAGATAATAAGTCATGCCCAAGGATCAGATTGCCCAGTGCCTATTAAGTGCTTTATAAGTTACTGAATGAGTGAAGCAAGTTGACCATCTGCTGCCCAGGCCTCAAGGCATCAAAGCTGAAAGCATATTCTGTTATCACTGAACTCAACACTTCTTACTCTCTTAAGGCTACCTCTGGACTTGGCAACTGAGGGTGGGTGAGACTGATTATATCTGTTGAAATGTTGTAAGATGCATATGCATTCACACATTCAGGCTACATAAACAGAGCAGGGGCTTTAAAGGGAGAAGGGCTCAGATCACCTCTGGTATGGGCAATTGAGACTCACCAAAGGACCTGAGTATCCTAAGCTTGTTTAGCAAGTATGACAAAGGTCACTATTTTATCATTGTAAATTGTATATATATTTACTAAATGGCAGTTTGAGCAAAACCATGGCTCTGTTTCATGTAAACTATGGCTTACCTAAGCACTTTCTGATAACACTTTAGTTTTTCACATTTGAAACTTATATAACTGGTATATTAGTGTCTCAATTTAAATTTTTACTCAGAAAACTTTGATGTGAACTGCTTTTAAACTGAATTTTCCCGAGAAATTGGTTCATTGTTCACCTATTTATGAGAGCCCTTTGCTTCAACCCAAGGAGCCGTTATCTGAGATTCAGGCAGGATTATTGATTATATATAACTGATGCTATTACCCTATTGAACCTTATTATAAAGTGTTACAAATAAATCAAAAGTGACATGACAAAGACAAAAATTATTTTAGACAGACAAAGACATTAGAGTTATACTTTAATACAAAATAACTTAAGCACATCTTTGTCAAAATTGAATGATGGTCTGTCCTATGGCTCTTACAGAATACATTACGTTATTTTTTAAACATTATTAGTAACAATAGTATGTATATACATTATGATTTCTGAACACCTGATTTCTGTTTAGTGTTAATCACTTGCATATTTTGTACACAATCAAGAGGTAATAAAAGAAAGAAAAAAAAAAAACATGACTTTCATTTTCTTTTGAAGTAATTTCAGTAAAATATCTAATGCTTTATAATCAAATTTCACATTTGGTTTGATGTTAGATGAACAAAGACCCTTTAACATCAAACTTCATCCAAGTTTTACTTTAAATATATGCACGCATTCTTTAATGGAGCATTTTTCTTGCTTGTTTGTGATGCAAATTAGTGTTCAGTTGTGAAAAGAAAAAAAAATCTAGCTAAATTTTGGTGCAGACCATTTCAACTGGAGCATCAGTCACACCTCCATTTATTTTTATGTCCTCCTCCTCATATTTGCGGCATGATGGCTTAAAACCCTGGAAAGTGGGACAGACTGGCAGGTAGCGCAGGCAGCCCAGCCTTCGGACCAGCCCCATCCCAATTGGAAAGTCATATGTGTCTGTTTTTACTGTTCCTGCTCCTGAAGAACTCTCAGCCGCCCATTCTACCAGACCTCGCTCTTTTCTGGTGCCTGCACACAAAATGTAGACATGTTGAATGTATAACAGCTTGCGTGACTGCCTGTTTGCAAGTGCCTTTGTTGTTTATCTAGTGAATTTGTATACGATGAGTCACTCTGTCTAACACAGACCTGGGATTGTGTTATCAAGTACAAACGCTAGAAATCCCCCTACAAACATCTCTGTTGTCAGGAGCACTGTGATGATTTGGTCCAGCTCTGCCACACCTGTTAAAATCAATCAAATGAACGTATGTTCACAGTAACAGTTGACAACAACTACAGCTTTCTTGCTGCAAAAGAAAATTTATCAGAAAACACCATCATACATATTAACCTGTTTGAATGCTGCCAGGATGAGTGTCCAGGTAATTAGGCAACATGAGGCCAAAAAACATGGAGAAACCTAGAACAAAAAGATTTCTGGAAGAATTCAGATCCACACTCTGTAGGTTTGACAGTCCAACAGCTGTGATCATACCTGTGTACAAACCAAACAGAAATAGAAACAAATCTTTTTTAACATTATAGATGTCTTTACTGTCACATTTGATCAATTTAATGCACCCTTGCTAATTAAAAGTATTCATTTTTTTTTTTAATTATGGCAGGTCATTCGTGGCATGTTGTCAACTTGGATGTTAAATCTATAAAGGGTGGAAATGTGCACTGTTAGACCCTGTCTCATATGGAACCCTAAGCCCTTGTGATCACACTTTTGAGGTTTCACATTTGAGGGCGAATATTGGCTGCAAAGGGGTACTCGAGAGCACCCTCCTGAAACCTAAAATGACAAATGAGACATAGACCGCAAGACACATGAAGTGTGTCATTTTGGACAGGGCCTTACTAGGGAGTTTCTGGGCTCTTTACTGACACCCTGTGGACAAAGCTGGGACAAAACATCTGCAAATACAAATAGGTCCAATAAGCTCATTACCAAACAAGGTGCAGAACATCCCTCCAAGGACAGGGTCAGGTAAGGAGGCAAACAGGGCGGTGAACTTCCCAATAGTTCCCAATAAAAACATTATTCCTGCTCCATACTGTATCACCCTCCTACTCCCCACCTGTAGGGGAAGTCAAGACACCAGAGAAACCACTCCTTGTCACTCAATACAAAACACATTTACAAAATGAATGATGACACTGAAAACAGAGCAACTGAGGAGACAACAGGAGAGCTGTGAATAGTGTATCTGTATACACCTGCTATCAGCTTCCCTCCCTGAGGGACTCTGATCATATATCACAAATACAAACACTAGAACTGCATATATCGAATAGCCCTTAAGCTATACACTAGTGTTATACAGAGCCTAAGAGCTCCCACTATCTCACCTTTGTAATGCCAAGCACCCCTATGTTAGGACTGGAAGAGGTTGATCCATTTCCTGTGCCCAGCAGTCCCGCTATGATACAGCACAGTCCCTCTGTAAAGATCCCTCTAGGAAAGAAAATGGATAGTAAAGAAATGCCAAAACCTTCCTTATACATAAACCATGAACAAAAAAAAAAAAAAAAAAACCACCAAATTTTAAAGGGGTCATGTCCTGTTTTTTAATATATAATTTAATTTTTGTTCTTGATTTCCACTGTTTTATTTTGTTAACTTCGCACACTGAATAAGAAGCGCCACATCTTTACAATAAGAAACCATTTCAGAATCCTAAAGCATTATAATTGTAACAAATTCTTGTTAATGTCCATAAAGACTTCAATCCTACAGTAGAATAGAATAGCTACATTGAGTAGAATAGCTCAATGTTTAATGGACTTCAACACTTTTATCCCTTCTGTCGTCTGATTGATAGTTTATAATTTTAGTATAGTATAGTAGGCCCTGTACTATAATACTGAAAACGTCCCTCTTCAGGTCTTGGTAAATGTCTTTTTGCAGTGAAATCTTTACAGATTTTCATAAAGTAAATGTAAGAATAACTTTTCTAACGTTAGTAATATTTCAAGATTAATATTTCAATATTTTGTGAGTATTAAATGCGATACAACAGGCTTTTAAGAAACATTTAGTCTCAATCATCATTCCATCATAAAACTAAGCATTTAAATATCATCTTACTAAGACATATTATTAGGAGATATAGAGTGACAACTGATATTTATATGCCTTTTAATGTAAGTAGTCTGTTATACAATAGAATTTCATCTTACTTTTTGGCCATATAAATATCAGCAACTGCACTAATTTGCATATTTTTTGGGGGGTCTGAATAAAATTGGGGTGTTTTTTTCTCAAGTTGTTCCAATCCTGTATGAATTTCTTTCTTCTGCTGAACACACACACACACAAAATATATTTTGAAGAATGTCAGTAACCAAACAGTTGATGGGCCCCATTGACTTCCATAGTATTTTTTTCTCCATACTATGGAAATCAATGGTGTCTATCAACTGTTCGGTCACCAATATTCTTCAAAATATCTTCTTTTGTATTCAGCAGAAGAAAGAAATTCAAACAGGTTTGAAACAACTTGAGGGTGAGTGAATGATGACAGAATTTTCATTTTTGGGTGAACTATTCCTTTAAGCTATATGAGCCATAAAAGCCTGATATATAAAATATGATACTCAACAAAGAACACATGGTTCAATAAACTGTTCCATTTAAAAATGTTTTAATTTTTTAAAACTATTATTTCATATATGAGGCTTTTTAGGTTAACAAATAGTTCTGAAATTTACAGTATGTTTTCTTAGTAAGTTGAATTATTTTAAAAAGTAAAATCTGATTTCTCATGATATTACCCACTTAAAATAAGTAGTGTAGTTTAAACCGCTTGTTGTTCTTACCTATTGATAGCATGCACAGGAGGAGGTGGAGCTCCAGAGAGGCGAGCGCAGGCGTAATAATCCCCGATAGACTCAACAATACCAGCCAGAGTGGCACTAAACATGCCTAGCACTCCTGCTAACGTCACTGTTGGTAAACCCCACTGACCTGTGACACACACAAAATCATGAAAATTATCTGATTTGGAAAGAGTTTGGCCATTGATCCCCCAATGTAATTCCCTTCTAATCGTTTTACTATGGGGAAAAAATGAAAGTCACAGTGACATTGTCTGATAAACAAGCCGTTATAAATCATAGGTGTGTGTTACAGGAAGCAAGCAAGGCCCTTACATGGATAGGGGAAACGAAACCACGGCGCACGGGTCATAATATCGCCCCGGGAGTCAGTGCGAGCTTTGTAGCCGTACCGTTCTGGGTCATTCGGCAGCACATCCATCAGGGTGAGAATATAGCAAACCAGCCATACCACCATGATTGCCATGATGATCTACTGAAATCAGGATAATCATTTACTAAGGACAAAATGTTCAGAAGTGAGCATTTCAATCTGTAAACGTGTTGATAACATGCGCTACATGGGGTAATGTGAACTTTGTTCCAAGGCCAATCAGGTAGTTTAATTAATTGTGATAAATACTGTGTGTATTATTGCTTAGCCCTATGTTTATGATATTATCAAAAGGCAAAAATGTGGGGGTTCGTACGGGAAACATCTTGAATATTTGCACATGTGTGACGTAACAGCCTTTTTGTCTGGAATACGCTGGGAAAGGACAAGCCCAGTTCCTTAGATACTGAGCGAACAAAACAATAAGAAAGATGCACCTGGAACGACAAAACACACAGATGTATTAAATCAAAAACAGCTAGTATGGAGATAAATGAGCATGAAATGCATTTAAAGAGCTCAAGGACTCACAGCAGAGACAGGCCCCAGTGGCTGCCTGCGCGGTCTCCCGCCGTCTGGAAGACAGACAAGCCGATAAGGGACACTGTGGGGGTAACAGTCAGGGGCCCGATTGAGTTAAGCAGGATCCCAGGGATTCCAGCGAATCCTATGACCACCTCAATCAAGCTGGACACAATGATAGCGCCCTGAATCTACAGAGATTTGATACATACACACAGGTCACATATTACGAAGGCAATGTTGAGTGGTGCAATCTTTAGACCTTAGTCACGCACCTCTCGTATTCGTGGGTGCCAAATATGAGACGTGTTGAGAGGAATAGACCAATCTCCGTAAATCTCCTCTGTGAAACCCAAAACCAAGGTTAAGCATTAACTTCGACACAGACTGACCTGCACAATGTGGAATGTAAACAGATTCTCAATAGACAATGCTTTCTAGAAGGAATGATTTACACAAAATGGACAACTATGTAAACCTTATTCTCATTGCCTTTTCAAGGAGAGTGCAATTTTTTTAAGACACCAAGTTAAAAGCAGTTCAACATTTAAAAACATTTTTGTTCATCTTCGGAACACAAATTAAGAAATTAATTTGATGAAATCCAAAAGGTTTTTTACCACATTCAAGGTCTAGAAAAGTTGTAAAGACATTGTTAAAATAGTCAACGTGACTACAGTGCTTCAACCTTAATGTTATG
The DNA here is from genome assembly GCA_037950675.1 of Hypophthalmichthys molitrix. NCBI lineage: Eukaryota > Metazoa > Chordata > Actinopteri > Cypriniformes > Xenocyprididae > Hypophthalmichthys > Hypophthalmichthys molitrix. The sequence goes on along the minus strand of CM075512.1, from coordinate 17,606,925 downwards.
AAGCAGCAAGGATACTTTTTGTGTGCAAAAAAAAAAAAGACAATTTCGTCTCTCCCCTGTCAGTCTCCTACATGGTTTACATTGTATAGACAGTGCAGCGCTTCTGTGTTCTACGTCAGAACGCAGATTCAGTATTAGCCAGTTCGGATTTCATCCAAAACCTCTTGGATTTCATCAAAAATATCTTCATTTGTGTTCCAAAGATGAACGAAGGTCTTATGGGTGTGGAAAAACATGAGGGTGAGTAATTAATGACAGAAATGTAATTTTTGGGTGAACTAACCCTTTAATGTTTTTGAAATAAATATGAAAATATTATTACAATTTAAAATAACATTTTTTCTATTTGAATATATTTTGTGATGGCAACGCTGAATTTTCAGCATCATTACTCATCATTACTCATTACATCATTACCTTCAGAAATAATTGTAATATACTGATTAGCTGCTCAAGAAAGTACTGTAAAAATTTAAAGTACCAAAGTACCCAAGTCAGTACTGAAATTTTAAAAATGTGACGCTTGAGCACTGTTGAGTGGATTCGTTAACACCTTTGATTGGCCATTGTGTTGACGCGCTCAACAGATTTGTCTGTGATTGGCTACAAAGATCAACGCACGGGAGCAACTGAAAGCGCATGGTTTAAATTAGCGTTTGAAAGCAGACGTCTATCAGTGGGGCCGGCATATTTACAACATGTTTTTGAAGCGTTGATCATTGTAGCCAATCACAGACATATCTGATGAACGCGTAAAAACAATCAAAGTCCCTTTCAAGGAAAGTCTGTTCACTCTGCGGCCATATTTGCAACACCTCCGGGCAGCTATTTCGGGCATCCAAGACCAAGTCCTATGTATTTGAATGGGAGAATCCTGAAATCTCAAAAACTGCTTGTCGAATTACATACTGTATTTCAAATCAGCAACAAAATCTGACATGAACTGTCCCATAAATGTTGTTTCTCATGCTCAAATAGCGTTAAAAAGCTTATTTTTCAGGCTAGACGAGCCAATGCGCATGTGCAGTCCTAAGCGCGAGCCTCAGGTTTTCCAATCAGCGATTGGCTCTTTTACTTAGAAGGCGGGACATATTCTGCCATATTGTGCGTTGCAGTTTCTCCCATTCATAGCTAATAGGAGTGAACAGTCTTTCTATATCTATAGTCATTGGAACAATGACCAATCAAAGCTGTTTACGAATCTGCTCAACAGTGCTCAAAGCATCACATTTTTAAAATATCAGTACCGACTAGGTATCGAAGTCTGTATTTTTTAGCCAGGCAGTGCATTTCCCTCTTTTTTAGCATCTCACACACTGGGTTTTTAAGATGCCAATTTAAGTTAAAAATAGTTCAACTACTTTTTAAAAATATCCCTTCCAGTTCCAATTTGTTGTGCTCTGTCTTGCTGGTTGTTTAGGGGGTCTGTCATCCCAAATAAACACTTGAACCATTTGCAAACGTTTCAGTAACCACAGTTAATCAATTTAGTCTGCGTTTTAATCTGCAGCCAAATAAATGCTTGCAAAGTATATCTATGTTGACCTGAGGAGGTAACCACAGACACAGTATCAGACAAAATATCAACAAAATGTAAAATGAATATTTGGTTTGTGCAAATGGAATATGCCTGAAAGCTTCCCCCACCTGATAGTGATAGTAAAAATTGACACAGTGTGTAACACTGCTTGTACCTTCAGGAGGACATTTCCATCTTTCCAGCCTCAGAATTGCCTGAGCAGGGATGAGAAAGGCAAAAGCACTTGCCTGGAACAAAGGCAACCTGAACATGGCACAGAAAAAAACATTTATACAGTGACAACTAATCGCATATTTCTGTACTGAAGCATACATTAAATAACTCACCTGACACCAAACGTAGTCTGTATGAGTGTAGTGATCCCCACACAGGTGAAGATGGTGCCCACTAACTGGCTGACAGTGTACTGGTCCTCCCCCACACACATGGCTTCAGCCAATAGGAATGGTACAGCAATAGTTCCACTGAAGCATGTCAGGTAGTGCTGGAGATCCAGAAGCAGAACGTATACAGATGTAGATGGGATGGACATGTTGGGTGAGTCAGACTACAACAGAGTATGAGAATGTAAGTGTACCTGCATTCCCAGTAGCACGCACAGATACCATGGCGGGACGTCCTCAATTCTGTAGATCATATCAAACCCTGCTGGCTGATTAAGAGTCCCATCAGACATCTTGGCCATGTCAGCAGGTATCTCCTGTAGCTCTGTACCATCTGCTGGCACAGCTCCATCTGAAGCTGAGAGCTAATGGAGAACAAACACACATACGATTCATGCATGACAATAGCATTATTTGTGTGCACAGCTTTTGATGAAGTGCATTAAATACATTAATACATGTTTTGCAAGCTTAAATATAAATTATAAACTTTTATTTTTAAATAAAATCAGTTTATTTTAATCAAAGCCATGCTTGTATAGCCAGTCATTGAATTTTAATTTATATGTGCAAGACAATTAAAAACAAAACTTTGATAAAAATATGTATTGGTATCAGTGCAATTTTATTACCTAACATTAACAAAGATCAATAAATGCTGTAAAAATATATATTGCTCATTGTTAGTTCATTGTAGTTAATGTATGAACTTGTGTTAACAAATGAGACCTTATTGTAAAGTGTTACTGAAATAAAGTTAAAGTCTATCTATCTATCTATCTATCTATATATATATATACTGTGCACAGCATAACTGAGTACACCCCCTCTGAAACTTCTGAAAGTCAGCAATTACTCAATTACTTAGAAGACATGTTAGGGTTCATTAGAGATATAATGTTCCAGCAAGTCTGCTTAATCAATTACTAAAGAAGCATGTCAAAATTATTCAGGAAAATAAGATTTTCTTATCAAGGTGATAAAATGTTGTGTAGCAAAAATCAGTACACCCTCCTAAAAGTTACTAAATAAAATTTTTCTGGTGTAAGTTTAAGGCAATGTTTGATCAACAGGTAAGTATGTTGAACCAAAACATTTAAAGAGAAGTAATTTCTTGACAATTAAAAGTGTTATATAGCCCAGTGAATCATTCTCAGACTTAATGATGACAACAATGGAAGCACTTGGGAGAGAACCGTCAGGAGACTTATTTCTTAACACAAAAGAGGACAGTGGTACAAGAGGATTAACAAATCATTGTTTTAAGTGTGAAAATATAGCAAAACTAACACAGAAATTCAAAAACAATAGACTTGTGACAAGGCCCCTGAAATAATCAGGCCTTCATTTTAAGCTTTCATTTAGTGATGAGGATCTAACAGCATCCAAAATGTTATGGTGTTGCTAGAGAAGGAGTGCAGTGAGAAGTGCCTGGTTCCCACAGTAAAGTTCAGTGGTAGTAAAGCTTTTATATAGGGATGTATGAGTGCTGAAGGTGTGAGGGAGTTGTGCTTTATCAATGCTGTCATGAATTCCCACACTTCTGTGTAATTTAATACACAAACTTGAAACAGAAGATGTTACCCTTTCCTCATTCCCTGCATTGTTGGGCATTTTTTCAACATGACAATGAGGATATGCATTCTCCCGTGGTGAAAAACCTTCTGTGGACATGTATTGCACTCAATCTTAACACTCTTGAGCACCTGTGGGGGATTCTGTAGAGACGAGTTGAGCAACACTCCCCATTAAAGATCAGGGCATTTAAGGAGCTCATCATCCAGGAGTTAAACAGGACAGATGTGACAATTTGTCATGAACTTGTACACTCCATGCCAAGAAGGGTCAGAGCAGTATATTCAAAATAATGGAGGGCATAATAAATACTACAATATTATACATTTGTTGAATTAAATCTAGGGTGTACTCATTTCTGCAATCCTTAATTTAAACAAAATTAATGACATATATTTCTCAGTTTTTATTATATGTGTATGTTTAATACATTTTAGTTTTGCCATCTTTCCATGAATTGTATTAGTGATCATAAAGAATATATATATATATATATATATATATATATATATATATATATATATATATATATATATATATAGATAGATAGATAGATAGATAGATATGGCAACTCACTCTCTTATTTAGCATTTATAATTCACTTAATATTTAATATTTAACCACAGACAATGTATCTAACTGCATAAGACAGCAAACAGACTAATCCCACATAGTAATCTATTATACTGAATATGAGCGGCCTCCATTAACCAAATAATTAACAAAATTCACCTCAAATAAAACAAACTTCAATATTTCTTAAATTGGCTGTAACACTTGGCATGTTCTAGTTTGGCACCATCCCTGTTTTTTTTTTTTTTTTTGCATTGTAGACATTTCATTGATACGCGTGACAAGTTAAGTGCTCAATTAAGTGTTAAACCAGAGATAACATGGGTAAAAACATGAGTATCACGATTCATTATTAAGTAACCAGACCGTATAAGGTTTTGTCACTATAAGCAACACTATATAGGTGCAATTCCAAACAAATAATGTACCAATGCTTACTGACAACAAAGCTGAAAACATACATAGCCAACTTTGCTATGTGTATATAAATAAATAAATAAATAAATATATATATATATATATATATATATATATATATATATATATATATATATATATATATACACTACCAGTCAAAAGTTTGGAATCAGTAAGATTTTTAATGTTTTTAAAAGAAGTTTCGTCTGCTCACCAAGGCTGTATTTATTTTATTAAAAATACAGTAAAAACAGTAATATTGTGAAATATTATTACAATTTAAAATAACTGTTTTCTGTTTGAATAAATTTTATAAAGTAATTTATTCCTGTGATCAAAGCTGAATTTTCAGCATCATTACTTCAGTCTTGATAGTAAAATTTATTCAGAAACATTAAAAATCATTAAAAATCTTACCGTGTCCAAACTTTGACTGGTAGTGCATATATATATAACATATATATATTGGTAAGATTTTTAATGTTTAAAACTGTGATGGCAAAGCTGAATTTTCAGCATCATTACTCCAGTCTTCAGTGTCACATGATCCTTCAGAAATCATTCTAATATGCTAATATTATTATTATCAATGTTGAAAACAGTTGTGTACGTTTTTTTTCAGGATTCCTTGATGAATAGAAAGTTAAAAAGAACAGCATTTATCTGAAATACAAAGCTTTTGTAACATTATACACTACCGTTCAAAAGTTTGGGGTCAGTAAGAATTTTTATTTTTATTTTTTTGAAAAGAAATAAATACTTTTATTCAGCAAGGATGCATTAAATCGATCAAAAGTCACTGAAGACTGGAGTAATGGTGCTGAAAATTCAGCTTTGCCAACACAAGAATAAATAAACAGAATAAACAGAAAACAGTTATTTTAAATCGTAATAATATTTCACAATATTAAAAACATTAAAAGTCTTGAACAGTAATGTATATATATGTGTGTATGTATATATATATAGAGAGAGAGAGTGAGAGAGAGAAAGAGAGATTTTAGAAAAGAGAATACCCCTAAAAAATCTATAAGAATGAATAGTTTTTGCAAATTAAAAGGTGGTTCGAGGAAACGCAAAAGTGATGGAAATGTGCAAAGAAACATCATATCTCTAGGAATGTGACTTATCCAATCAAATCAGTGGACCAGAACGGACTGTTCTAACACCTATGGTTTTACATGTTCCATCACGCATTTAACTAACCAAAAGTATCCACTTTTTTTTTTTTGACACAACTGAAATATAACCCAATTTTTATTCCAAACAAAAGCATAAAACTACTAAATAAAAGAAATACTCCTGATTCAGCCTTATAGTAAGAAAGAGCGCTTAACTTATTCAGATCATTCACTGAAATTGCCAAAAAGCAAAATATTTTGACCATAAAAGAAAGTCAACAATTTTCTAAAAAAAAAAAAAAAAATCTGGCACAATTCTTTGCATCTCATACCTGGACACTTGTGCACATCCATATGAGCAAGGCCTTCTCTTAAATGTACTTGCTCTGCATGACCATGCTATCAATTCATTTTCCTCAATATAAAAGGAAACTGCTGAGATTTTTCTGAGACGTCATTACAAATCTTTAGTGTTCCAATGTGATATAACCAACAAATACTTCCTGTTCTTACTTTCCTTGGGATAAACATCTGCAGTGTGACCCAAATCAGTGTTTTAATTCACAACAATGACACCATACTTTAAGGATACTTTACCTTAAACTCCTCTGCAGGTTCTGACTGATTCATTGGCCCTCTGAGGATGTGCGGGGCTCTGTGCTGCTGTCTCCCTGAGGCCACGTGAGACCTGAGACCCGGCTGGACGCAGAGCACTGGTTTTATGGGAATGCGAGAGACAGAAGGGGACCAGATTAGACAGGTTAATTATCTGCCCTTAGTCCTGGACTTTACTCCCCCTATCTGTGATCATCAAAAGCCCGACAGTGTGAGCACAACAGGAGCTGTGTTCATGAAGCAATGGGAAGTCTCCTTTGGATGTGAACCGCAGGGCCCCTCAAAAACACAACATGTGAGGTTATTCTTCAGGGCAAAGACTTTTGAACAGTTATCTAAACGGAACAAGGTCTTCATTTTCTTCTTAAGAAGTGAAGTCTATAGTGGCAAATGTGAACTTCAATAGCTGTTAATAAACACACACACACAAAAAAAAGTCCTGTGTCTATGTGTGTCTTGTAGATGGACCGCAGTAAAAATATATCTAATCAAAGCAGTACAAACCTTTCCACTGTACTGTTGGACCACCCTATATTGCAGTAACGAGCACGTGACTTCACACCTAGACGTGACTGATATGTGGAGCTGCTAAATTCACTTTCGCGGCCAGTAGAGGGCGATACAGATCAACTCCTCATCTACGTGAACCTATGGATCTGTGATAAAGTTCAGCTGTCTCAAGAATATTTTGCCAAATTAACCCAGATAGGGTGATTATCTCATATATAACACAGAGACCTACCTAATAAATCCATAAATGGACATGAAATATCGTTTGGAGATAATATAGACAAGTTGTGTAGAAAACTGTTTGCCTTGCGCAACAACACATTGACCACAAAATGACGTGATTATTCAGAATCGATCATATCTGTGTTAAATAATGTGTTTTTGGATTGATTATATTTTGAAAGAAATGCAAATAAAAACTTTATTCTCATCCATTTCATCAACTGTTATCAGTTATAAACAATCATTACTCAAATTAGTGTTAACACACATTAAGTAAATTCTGAAGATTAAATTAATAGGCCTATTGCTTAATTTTCTGAATGTTATTCATTCATATAGCTAATAACTATTAATATTGAACATCAAACTGGTTTATTAGCATTTTCTTTACACAAAGCCCAAATTCAGTGCATTTTCTGCCCTCTTTTGATTGACAGGATATATCGGCCCTGTGTTTGCTTTTATCGGGCGATACCAATTATTTTCCGTTATATCGGTGCAACTCTACTGTATGTATGTATGTACAGTGCACAGCATAAATGAGAACACCCGATCTGAACAAATACAAAAGATGTATTTTCTTTATGATTACTAATTCAATTCATGGAAAGACAGCAAAACTAAAATGTACATAATAAAAACATAAGAAATATATGTCACTAATAGCCATGAAATAAGTAAATTAGCCGATTTTGTTTAAATTAAGGATTGCAGAAATGAGTACACCCTAGATTTAATTCAACAAATGTATAATATTCTAGTACTTAGTATGCCCTCCATTATTTTGAATATACTGCTCTGACCCTTCTTGGCATGGAGTGTACAAGTTCATGACAAATTGTCACATCTGTCCTGTTTAACTCCTGGATGATGAGCTCCTTAAATGCCCTGATCTTTAATGGGGAGTGTTGCTCAACTCGTCTCTACAGAATCCCCCACAGGCACTCAAGAGTGTTAAGATTGAGAGCAATACATGTCCACAGAAGGTTTTTCACCTTGGGAGAATGCATATCCTCATTGTCATGTTGAAAAAATGCCCAACAATGCAGGGAATGAGGAAAGGGTAACATCTTCTGTTTCAAGTTTGTGTATTAAATTACACAGTGGTGTGGAAATTCATGACAGCATTGATAAAGCACAACTCCCTCACACCTTCAGCACTCATACATCCCTATATAAGAGCTTCACTACCACTGATCTTTACTGTGGGAACCAGGCACTTCTCACTGCACTCCTTCTCTAGCAACACCATAACATTTTGGATGCTGTTAGATCCAAAATGATTGATTTGGTCTCGTGAAAACAGAGTATTGATTCCCAAAATCTATATTTTGTAAATATGGGCTTTGGAAATGGCTAACAGACTTTATTGTGCTTTGGCTACAGTACGTAGTTCCAGTGAGAACAACAACCTTGCATGTCATTTCTGCAGGCTGCATCTTACTCTGTGAGATAAACACTCACTCTTTTCATAGCTTTTGCTGGCTCTGAGATACTCGCTTGGTATTTCTCCTGCACTTTGTCTAGCAAAAAAATCCCTCATCACTAAATGAAAGCTTAAAATGAAGGCCTGATTATTTCAGGGGCCTTGTCACAAGTCTATTGTTTTTGAATTTCTGTTACTTTTGCAATATTTTCACACTTAAAACAATGATTTGGTCAACCTCTTGTACCACTGTTCTCTTTTGTGCTAAGAAATAAGTCTCCTGACAGTTCTCTCCCAAGTGGTTCCATTATTGTCAAGAAATTACATCTCTTTAAATGTTTTGGTTCAACATACTTACCTGTTGATCAAACATTGCCTTAAACTTACACCAGAAAATTATTATTTCATTTTATTTAGTAACTTTTAGGAGGGTGTACTCATTTTTGCTACACAACATTTTATCACCTTGATAAGAAAATCTTATTTTCCTGAATAAGATAACATACAAATATATATATATATATACATACATACACACACACACACACTACCAGTCAAAAGTTTGGAATCTGTAAGATTTTTAATGTTTTTAAAAGAAGTTTCGTCTGCTCACCAAGGCTGCATTTATTTCATTAAAAATGCAGTAAAAACAGTAATATTGTGAAATATTATTACAATTTAAAATAACTGTTTGCATATATTTTATAAAAGTAATTTATTCCTGTGATCAAAGCTGAATTTTCAGCATCATTACGCCAGTCTTCAGTGTCACATGATCCTACAGAAATCATTCTAATATGCTGATTTGCTGCTCAAGAAACATTTATGATTATTATCAGTGTTGAAAACAGTTGTGTACTGTCGCTAAGAATTTTAATTTTTTTGAAAAGAAATTAAAGAAATTAATACTTTTATTCAGCAAGGATGCATTAAATCAAAGATCAAAAGTGACAGTAAAGACATTTATAATGTTACAAAAGATTATATTTCAAAGAAATGATGTTCTTTTGAACTTTCTATTCATCAAAGAATCCTGAAAAAACAATATTGTACACAAATATTTTGTACAATTGTACACAATAAATGTTTCTTGAGCAGCAGATCAGCATATTAGAATGATTTCTGAAGGATCATGTGACACTGAAGACTGGAGTAATGATGCTGAAAATTCAGCAAAAAATTCATAAATTACTTTATAAAATATATTCAAACAGAAAACAGTTATTTTAGATTGTAATAATATTTCACAATATTACTGTTTTTACCGTATTTTTAATAAAATAAATGCAGGCTTGGTGAGCAGATGAAACTTCTTTTTAAAACATAAAAAATCTTACCGATTCCAAACTTTTGACCGATAGTGTGTGTGTGTGTGTATATATATATATATATAATTAAAAATATTATAAATTGGCCTATTATAATAGTATTTAAATAATACTACAATGACACTGAAAAAAAAAAAAAAAAGCTTTACTACATCTGAATATTTACTTTTAAAGTGAATGTAAATGTATGTACATATTTGACAGGAAAATGCTGTGACTGACCAGTCAGAATAAAGTATTCATGAGTGCCATGTATAAAGTTGAGGCAAAACCAAAACCTCATTGGGTTTGACCTTATCAATTACAAAGCTTTAAATTTAGAAAGATCCTCCATCGCTTTATTTATGCAATTCAGCTCTCTACTGAGGAAGGAGGATATCAAGCAGACACACATCTGCATAACGAAGGAGTGAGACACAGACAGGCACACAGGAAAGACAGACACAGGAAGGGCTGTCTGGAGAAGACTTAAACAGAAGTCTGGTGTATTTCTCTTTTCCAGCTTAAAGGCTATTGCCTGAAAGAAAAGTTTTCACAAGCTTATGCAACAAATTTCTCTGAGAGACCAGCCTATGACCAGAAGAACATGGAAGAAAAGAGACATAGAGACGAGACGGTTGAGAAAGAGGATGTCCAGAGGGATTGACAGGAAATGAGTGATGTAGAGGCACAAACACGGCAATCCCCAAAACGCACAGCAATCCAAGTACCACATCATTCAGATGATATCTAAATTACTGTCTGTGCCCTCTATGACACACACACACACACACACACACACACACACAGAATTTGCTGTCTTTAAACAGTCACCTTTATTACCATGTTAACACCTGCTTACATAAAAAAAAAAAATGTTTTGCATTATTACAAAACCATAGAAAAAAAATCCCATAAAGAACTGTCGAACAAAACAATCAATAACTTAAAAAGACTTACAGAATACTCAGGTGTTAGATGTCACACGAGTCAGTATTAGACAGATGGTCAACAGTACATTCATTTTTAACTATTAACCTAAATAAACTTCCTGTGTTCAGCTGATAACATGACTCCTCGGCTGTCACGAGTATTCTCCAATACATGCAAAAGTATGTTCAAACTAAGGGCACGGTGTACAAAGGTGATGAAGAAGGTTTTTCACATGTGGATGGGTGTGAGCATGTTTTACTGGGCCCTCCGGGACATCAGCATCTCTCTGATGTTGTCCTCAGCATCTTTAACACTGCGCTCCAGGTATGTCTTCTTTTGCTGCAGAGAAAATAGAGGGGGAAAAGACAAAATTAAGTTCACTGTAACCTCACATTCGGAAACATCAAAAGGTTTTTCTTTCTGAACACACCCATTTACTTCCCAAACTACATGACAGAGCTGTTAAAATTCTTTAAGATAAGATAAGATGATGATCTTTTTTTGGATTGCATTCAAAGACGGTCTCAAAACGTATTAAACTTTGATTTCTCAGGTTAAATAAGGTTAAATTCTCATTACCTGTATATGAAAAATGTTCTTTTTTTAATCAGAAAATACTAGTAAGAGCAAAGTTGTTGCATGCCAGAGAAAGTGTGAATGTATTACGCAACGTGTGCAGGATGTGTAATCATAGGCCAACACCTGGTTAGTGACCAAGATACTGTAGAGTAACAGGCCTCTACCTGAAGTCTTCCGACAATGTGTTGCAAAAGAAGTGAGTCAAATGCACAGTGCGCGCGCACACACACACACACACACACACACACACACACAAAACCTTTGCCCAAGGCGATGTGGCACCATCTCATGAACACAATAAATAAGAATTAAGCAATTTTCAACATAACATGTTGTGCGACATATATAACATTAAAAATCCACTTTATATCAACCGCTGCAAAGGGTTTCTACCTTATATCCCAATTTCACGTCTTTGAGTAGTTAAAAAAGAACCAAAAGTGTGCTGTATTTTCATTTTAAGTGGTTGTAGGTCGAAATGTGGGCTGACATCTCTGTAATGATTTAAGTATAAGCATGTGTTTACATCTGTAACCAAGCATTACTACACATTAGCTCACTGCTGTCTGGGAATCCCACCCTTCCTCCATCCCCCCTCAGTCACATATGACTAGCCTAATGCAGCTAGACTTTCAAAAACTAAATATGACAATAACCTTAAAGGGATAGTTCACTCAAAAATGTAAATTCTGTCATCATTTACTTCAAAACATAAATTATGACTTTTAATGAAACGAGAGATTTCCGTACTTCCATTGCAAGTCTAACTTTGAGGCTTCAAAACTTATAAAGATTGTAAAAGTAGGCTTTCAGATGCGGTCACATTTACCATTGCTCAGCGAATTTTAGCTGACAAAATCCAGTCATTTAAATAGGAATTCTGTGTGAGGGTGAAATACAGTATTTCCCCATGCAGATTTCGCAAGTGGTTCAAGCTGGTCAAGTGGATTCGGCTAGTTAACCAACACAAAGCTGCTCAGTTTTAAAGTCTTTTGGTCAACACACCAAATTTGTAATCGTGCCGTGCCATACCAGGCTCCAGTGGAAACACAACTAGAACCGTTCCTTACCATTCCAAGAACCGTTCGGCCCGACAGTGGAAAAGCGCCTAAAGATGAACGCAAGTCTTATGGGTTTGGAACAGGTGTGCCACACAAGTCCTGTGAAGTGAAGCCAAGATGTTCCGATCATCCCCAGATGGCTGGATGCAGTATAGCTCATAAACCACGCCCCCTCTATGTAATCAAATGGGACATGAGACAAACTAAACAATCAAATGACACTTCAAATAAAGATGGATTTTGCCATTTTAGGTAGTTTCAAGTGTTCAAGTTTTTTTTTTAAATAAGTTTGGATTTAGTTAGTTATGTAATGCTAAAAAACGGGGATTTGAAGTGATGATTGACAGCTGAGATCGACAGCTTCTCTGAGTGATGTAGTCACTGAGGCACCAAGGCTCCAGATTGGAGCTTCAATTTTAATTTCTACATTAACTATCATATTTGGACATTGGCGGCTTCACTTTTCTACAATGGCAGATAGTGAAGGCGCATCTTCCATCTTTTTTTTTTTTTTTTTTTTTACAGACTATGGTTTGGAACAACATGAGGGTGAGTAACTGATGACTTTTCATTTTTGGGTGAACTAGCCCTTTAAACTTTTGGTGGCTTAGCACAAAAAGAGCAAACTACCTATTTCTGCTTTACAGAATTTGGTTTTGTTCACTGGGGTTTGAATCTTGTTTTCCCTAGTAACGTGATTCATGTGTTGACTTTTTCATGAAAACAGAGGTATTCAGTTTATTTACGCAAACAGATTTTAAATTACGCAAAATGTGTCACAAATATGCAAAACAAGGATGTGGAAATGACATAAATATCCAATCTCTGTACTATAAAAAGCAAGAGTCAATTGTTCATTGAAGAAAAGATTTATTTTTGGAATCTCATCCGGCCTGTTTACGTACAAAGCTGCTTGTGTATTTTTTTTTATGTGCCTTTGTAGATGCCGCTGATACAGGTTACCAACATGCTTGCTTGTTTTTCATGAGAGAGCGAGGTTTGATGAGTTTTTCACAGCATGGCATCTGTTTTGTGATAAATCTACATGCCATAGTGAGGAGGAAAATATTCCCTGAGCATGCATGATAAGAGATATGATAACAATTGATATCAGCTTACCCATACCTCCCCATTATAGACATCATTGGAAAGACAGAGGAAAGGTCACAAAAATATTTCAGAGGGCAGAAAATGACACAGGAGGGAAAACAATGGCCAACAGGGGTGTGCAGAATGTTATATCCCCCTCCATCAACCTGATAGAGTTGGACTGTGAGAATTATAACAGACTTGTTTGGCTGCCTTTAAATATATTTTCTTTTCATCCATTAAAGGGTTAGTTCACCCAAAAATGAAATTTCTGTAATTAGTACTCACCCTCATGTCGTCCCAAACCCGTAAGACACTTTGTTTGTCTTTGGAAAACAAATGAAGATATTTTTGAAGAAATCCGAGGGTATCTGATCCACACATAGGCAGCAACGACATTGCACCTTTTGAGGTCAAGAAAGGTACTAAAGACATCATTAAAACTGGCGACGTGACTACAGTGGTTCAACCTAACTATTATGAAGCGACGATAATACTTTTTGTGCGCAAAAACAAAACAAAAATGACTTTATTCAACAAATTCGTCTGTCCCGTCATACTGCTACTCTATTTTCGTTGCAGAGCTTCAGTGTTTAAGTCTGAACACGGGCTCAGTATTGGCCGGCTCCTGCGTCAGCATCAATACTGAGCCGCCATTCGGACGTAAACACTGAAGCTCTGCAGCGAAAATAGTGAAAAGAAAATACACTCGGATTTCATCAAAAATATCTTTATTTGTGTTCTGAAGACAAATGGTCTTATGGGTTTGGAATGACACGAGGGTGAGTAATTAATGACATAAATTTAATTTTTGGGTGAACTAACCCTTTAACAAGGAATACACCATCAGAACACCCAGAATGCATGCACAGAAAAATGATTATTATTATCAAAAGTATCTGTCGACAACGACAGAAAATAATTTGGATTCATCCCTCAGTTTGTACAAACAAATTCAGTGGAAAATATATGTAGCATCTGGACCAATCAGACACACAAATTATTCATTATAGTAAATTAATAATTTGCAACTGCAACAAATGGAGCTAACACCGAGCCCTCTGTTTACAGGACACATGATGACTGTTAAGTTTTACGACCGTAAGGATTTTGCAGAGAAGATGTGACTCACTTAATTCTTGTTGAGAAGGACAAATAAACTCTTTAAATCCTATATATTCTATATATAACCACTTGAGAAATGTATAAACTTGTATCCAATTTTCCCCTCTCATGATTTTTTATGGGGTTTGATCCATGTATTAATTCTCTCTTTTGAACTCTTTTGTATTAAATGTTTCAGAGTTGCATACTATGGTAACTAAAAATCACATGGGTCGCCTGTTTGGTCTCTATGAACTCCAATCTTCGTTCTCGATTTGTTAATTTACATTAGGGGTGTCCCCGACTACGGATTTACATAGTCGAATCAGATTCGAACCAGATATATGATATAACCAGATATGCCTATATTCGACTGACAGTCGAATCATATGTGTGTGTGTGTGTGTGTGTGTGTCTAGTGGACTATCTACTGCTTGAAAAACAGTAGATAGTGTGCACGAACTCTTTCTGCTCTTAAGGCCAAAGGAGTATACTTTGAAAGGCTTGTGCGCTCAAAGGTTTTGAAAGGCTCGCTGTGCACGAGATGGTGCGGGACGCGGAAAATGAAGTAAGCGGCCTACCCGCGCCTTAAGACAACTTTTATTTTGTTTTACACACAGCACAGAGAAACATCTTTCTAATAAAGCGACCAAACTGCCTTTCAAGTGATAGACGGAACTGACAATGATTTTTATCTTTTTTAAACTGAAATGAAAGGCAATGTGGATAAACATTCACAGCCACAATGCACAAAACATCACACAAAGATATAGAAGAAAATGAATAAAACATTTTGGATCAATAAACCTTAAATATATATATAAATAACTGCATAAAGACCACACTGCAGATAGATATGCATTTCACATGTCGGCAAATCAAATTAAATTGGCTAAATAGCCTGTGCGAGCAAGCTTTAACTAATCTACAGCGCAACATTGATGTACCGAAAAACAATCAAAAAATTAATTTACAGAATTGAATTAGAACAGAATATACCGTTCTAATAAATAAAAATAATTAAAAAAATGAAATAGTCATAATCTAGTCACAAGTGCAAAATGCCTGAAGTGCAGGGGAACATATATTCAAAACACAAGCCACAAATAGTTAAATTAGATAACCTAGAGTGATCAATAAATAAATACAAATTAAAGAAATTATTAAAATAACGAAAGTATAGCCAGAATTGTCAACTTTGTCTTTTTAACTGCAGAGACAATAAACGCTAAACTGGAATGGCGGTCTTTTTAGTTAAACATTCACAGCATCCAAAAATCAAATTAGAACCGGCTGAAATGTTTTGAAATCACTTGTACCCTACCTGATCGAAATAAAAATCCAGACTTTCACGCGATCTGCCCGTGTCCGTTTGAGTCTTTTCAAATAGCGTGCTATTCAACTCCTTAACGTTGGCCGGCAGAAGCGCGCCACAATGTTTGTCGTTGAGCGGTAGGACATGAGCTGTTGGCACAACTTACATATAAGTTTTTTGGATCATCTTTTACTATTTCAAAGTGCATCCAATTCATCACTTTAGATTTTCTTATCCCAGACTTTGTTAAAGATTTAATCCCTGATGCTCCTCTGTCGGTTATGGATCATGGAAAGTTAAACTATACTCTGTCACAGGGGTGGTTGGATTTATTCACGCACATTAAAAACATTTATTAAAAGCTTCTTTCTTTTCACATTTTTATTTACAGCATTATCATAATAGGCTGTATATTAACCTATTGGGAGAGAACCGGTATGTCTATGTAAAATCAGATATTGAGCACCCCATATCTCGTCTCATAACACCTCTGCGAAGATTCGACTGTGAGATTGGTAGTCGAGACAGGCTTCGAATCGTCGACTATTCGGGGTCACCCCTAATTTACATAACATTTTGCTAACTCTGTGACACATTAGTATTATAAGAATGTAGAAAGTTCTTCTCTCAGACACCCAGTCCAATGTCTTATGCTAATATCCTGTACAAATATTTGTAAATGTCCCTCCAAAAGGAACAACTCCTTATTGGCCAAGGGTGTGACATCTTCACACTTTAAAAATCACTGATCACAAGATCACAGCAGTTCGTTTACTGAAAAACAATTCTGATGTGAAGATGATGCTGATCTAGAAGTCTTCTGAAGACCCCCAAGCTTGTGCCAGGCTGCGACTTTGTCTTTCCATTCACCAAAGATCCTCTGAATCCAACTGGTTCTTTCATCAAGACAACATCAGCAAAGATCAACGGGAGCCTCCACAAATTGCATCAGGACAGTTTAATTCAAATGGGCGAGACATGCAAGTATCAAACCTTATTTGATACATTAAGTATCATAATTTGCTACATATATGTACAATACTATTCCAAAGTTTGGGGTGAAAGAAGTGTCTTAGGATCACCAAGGCTGTATTTATTTGATCAAAAACACAGTAATACCCGTTTTCTATTTTAAAACGCAATATACTTTTGTAATGTCAAAGCTTAATTTTTAGCATCATTACTCCAGTCTTCAATGTCACATGATCCATCAGAAATCATTCTAATATGCTGATTTGGTGCTCAAGAAGCATTTCTTATTATCAAAGTTGAAAACATTTGTTTTGTGCTTCTTAATATTTTTGAAATTGTGATGCAATTTTTATGTCATTGCTTGCTCATTTCTTTCAAAAAAAAAAAAAAAAAAAAAAAAAAAAAAAAAAAAAGGTTACCCCAAACGGTTGAACAGTAGTGTTTATGTTTTATGGTGATTTTGCAGTTTGAACTGAATGTAGACTGCAAAGTAATTGCAAGGAAGCATGTTTTCATATGGAGAAAACAAAAAAAGTATGGCCTGTGCAGTCTGATTCCCAAACAAATGACTCTTATGAACCAGTTCTTTAAAGGGGTGCTTCAGTGGTTTTTTTCTAGGCTTGATTGTGTTTTTGGGGCACAGTTTAACATGTCTTAATGCTTCGTTTTTTTTTTTGAAAACGCTTTATTTTTCATATATTTTACCTTTATTCTACACCTCTGTTTCCACTGTCATATGAACGGCTCGTTTGACTTCCTGGTTCTATGAAGCCACTCTCTCTGAGATACGCAATGTGCTCAGATTGGTTAGCAGGTTGGTAGCTGGCCCAGTGTATCATGATTCGCTGAAGCGTCCGGAAACGCCACGCCCCTTACCATCCGTTGCTTCAGTGAAAATTGTAAATAATGGCGTCTATATTGCTGTATTAAAATGAGCCCGAATCAGACCCAGATGAAGAGGGTCAAGCTGTAATCGCGGCTTTTAAAGGATGTTTATGAATAGCATTTCATTTTTGTGTCAAACTGTTTAGATGCTGTCACTGCTGTTTGTTAGCTTTCAATATACAGTTTTATCCTGATTAAAGCTTTACTGTAGCCGAATACATGACTGAGTAGTAGCATTTTTGTAAAGGTAGCGTTTAATTTATTTAATTTAAAACTGGCTAGCGAAGCAAAAACGAGTTGCTCTTTGTATATGTCCTTGATGCAACCAAAAACAGAAACAGAACTATATGTTTAAAAGACATGTACAAACAATAAAACGTACTTACAGTTTGAAGCCAATAAACAGCAGCTTCTGCTTTTAAAGTGGGAACTGCTCCATCTTTCAGTAAAAGCCTTTGTGCAAATCCAGCATTGAACTCGTGTAGATTCTGGAAGCTGTCTTCAGCGCCACATCCAGTGTAGACAATATCACAGATTATAATGGGTTACATTATCTTTTGACGCGTCGCGTTCCGCCGCCCGCGTCCGGTGTACACAACTCTGGGGGCGTGTTTTGCAGGGTTTATGACATCACCAACCCCGGAAGAAACTCGTTGTAGTCCAAACCGGTTGTTTTTGTAGGCATTAAACTGCCATAACTTTAAAAGACAATATCTCCGTTTGCATTGAACTTTCAGCGCTGTAACTTTGCAGATACTGTTTATGCTCAAGCAGCAACATTACACATTAACTAAAGTTAACCCTTGTGTATTGTTCAAATTCACTACCCTTTCGTTATGTTCGTGGATGAAAACATCCACTAAATTAAACTGCTGTAAAAATGTATCAGATAAATATTTTTTTCAATTTTTTTTTGCATAAATCTGTTAATCAACCTCAGTCCTGATCAAAACTACTAAATATTTAAAAAAAATCCAGGATTTTTACTCTTTAATTTCCAAGTTCATAAATGATGTCACTGACTTTGGGAAAAAAAAACACACAAAATCACTTTTTTGTAATATAAAATGTAATTGTGGACTGGATTTTTTTTTTTTTTTACCTTTTATCACAGTCTTGGACATGTAAAAGATTAGTAATAACATTGGCTTTGAAGCATTGTTAGTTTTTGTGCAGCATCAGATTTTATTTTTTTCTCCCTCATTTACTGTTCGTGGCTGTTTTTGCCCCATTGACTTCCATTATAATGACATTTTTTGATTGCAAAGCCATGACACCATATAATCATGCATTCTTGATTGTTTGTGGTTTTCCCTGTTGGCAAGAGGTAAAATTTGTAATTTTTACTGTTGATCACCAGTTGGCACCATTAACACTTTAGATAGGCCTGTGCAAAAAAAAGCTTAGTTTCTGGCTTTTATATGGAGTTATATGGAGTATAACAGCATATTATTGTGTGTGTGTGTGTGTGCGTGCGTGTGAGAGTGAGAGAGAGAGACCTTAGGCAAAAACAGCCACGAACAGTAAATGAGGGAGAAAAAAATAAAATCTGATGCTGCACAAAAACTAACAATGCATCAAAGCCAATGTTATTACTAATCTTTCACATGTCCAAGACTGTGATAAAAGGTCAAAAAAAAATCCAGTCCACAATTACATTTTATATTGAAAATAAGTCATTTTGTGTTTTTTTTCAGTGACATCATTTATGAACTTGGCAATTAAAGAGTAAAAATCCCGAATTTTTTTAAAAACATTTAGTAGTTTTGATCAGGACTGAGGTTGATTAATAGATTTAAGAAAAAAAAATTGAAAAAAATATTTATCTGACACTTTTTTACAGCAGTTTAATTTAGTGGATGTTTTCATCCACGAACATAACGAAAGGGTAGTGAATTTGCCCACAGTGTATTGTTGAGTTTTTGAAAATTTTCAAAGCATTTTCCCAAAATGTGTGTCAAAATAAGATTTGTCACCAAATATCATTCCATTTGCTGAAACACAGAGAAAGTTGTGGCCAAATTAAGACTCAAAATCACCCCATAGTGGATGAAAACATCCCCAACAACACATAAGGGTTAAAAAAGTGAAATCGTATTGAACCACCCCTTTAAATAAATCATTCAAAAAGACATAGAAGTTATTGGTTGAAATCAGTCCAACACATCCTTCTAGGAATGAGCTCACTGTTTAGAGCCAACTGTACTGAAGAAGATAAAAGTTAATTCCAGTGGTTTATTTACTGATTATCTCATTTTGGGTGGGGCAGCTATTCTATAAAAAGATCACTGCTGCACAAGCTGAAAAACTAAAGGGGAATCCTCTGTGAATCATATGCAAAAGACAAGAAGCTCCATATTCGCATGGAAAATCGGTGGGATACTGTTGTATTGACTACTACGTCCGTGTTAGGGAAGCTGAAACTAGCCGTTAAGTGTCTGCAGGAACAGAAATGATCCTAACTCAGTGGCACTTGCCTCCTACACAGCTCTGCTGAGCCAAATGCGAAACAATCAATCTTTTGACTACATGAATGTCCAGTTTGGTATATGTATGTGTGTGTCTTGCTCACTTTTGGACATCCCCCAGAGCCCCAGACTAACTTTTCCACTGGTTGCACTGGTGCTACCAACTTTCTCGGTTGGTTGCACCAGCACATGATTTGGTCGCACCTTTTTTGTTTGTTTGTTTGTTTGTTTTTTTGCTACAACATGGGATTAATCAATGCATGCTGATGAATAGTTGACTTAATCAGCATACCCTAATTTTGCACTGATGTAAAAAGAAAGACTGATGTTAGCTCGTCCTTTCCACCATCCTCATCCTCACCCTCCACACTTTGTTGTTTTAAAGTAATCAGCTATTGACCTCTTCAATTTTAGACGACTTAATTCCTAAATTCCTAATTTGTGCACTTCATCATCACTGCACCATGCTAGTCAGATTTCAGGTGAGGATCTGACTGACAAGACAATGAAAGATTTGGTTTCAAATCAAAATGTAAAAGTGGCTTTTTAAGTGAGTTTGACGTTGTACTGTTTTGTTGTTGTGTTTTTCATTAAGAATTATAATGAAATGCCCGCGCGGGCATTCATAACGGTGCATGTCCACTGGCACATTCAGTTCATTCCTATGGAAGCTCCCATAGGAATTAATTGAAAACGCTCACTCTGCCCCGAACAGTTATGAATGCCTGTGCAGCTGTGCGCATTTTCGATTTAGCGATTTAAAAGCGAGATGCAAAAGAGGGAAAAACTAACTAGGGGAGAATAGACGATTTGCTGTAGTCGATAAAACGTGACAGATTAGTTAAGTCCCTAATGCAAGTGCAGGTAGGCAAACACAGATTGAATGCGTGACTCGCACTTGCACAAATGCGACCATGTCCGTGTATCAAACTGCCCTCCCAGTGGTTTTTGAAACACTTATGACGTAATGAAGCCTCGTTTACTGAAATCACGTGACTTTGGCAGTTTGATACATGCTCTGAACCACTGATTCTAAACAAAAGATTTGTAAAGCTTCAAAGCTTCATTAAGGTTCATCTTGCTAGCAATGGAGGCCTCACTGAGTCATCGGATTTTATCAAAAATATCTTAATTTGTGTTCTGAAGATGAACGAAGGTCTTACAGGTTTGGAATGTCATGAGGGTGAGTAATTAATGTCAGAAATTTCATTTTTGGGTGAACTAACCCTTTAAATGGTTAATCTCTTGGATAAATCTGTCAATGAAAGCTAGATTAAAAAAAAAATGTTTGTAATTTTTACAGAAAAAAAAAAAAAAAATACTAAAAAAAAGGAAGCTAGGGTTAAAATCTGTTATTTGGTTAACTCTGTTACTTAAAGGGTTAGTTCACCCAAAAAATTCTGTCATTAATTACTCACCCTCATGTCGTTCCAAACGCATTAGATTTTCTTTCATCTTCGGAACAAAAATGAAGATCTTTTTAATGAAATCTAAGAGCTTTCTGTCCTTCCACTGACAGCTACACGGCTACCACTTTTGAGCCCCAGGCAGTAAAGACATCATTAACGTAATCCATGTGACTCCAGTGGTTTAACCTCAATTTTATGAAGCGACACGAGTGCTTTGTTTGCTAAAAAAAAAAAAACATAATTTACCACTTTATTTGCAAAATATTAATCTCCAATGTCTGCTCTCGCTTCAACACAACACGCATGATGGTCTTCTCATGAACGCGTTGGAGATTAATATTTTGTAAATGGTAAATTATGTTTTTTTCCACAAAAAAAAGCACTGCTTTATAAAATTGAGGTTAACCCACTGGAGTCACATGGATTACATTAACAATGTCTTTACTACCTTTCTGGGGCTTGAATGTGGTAGTTGCGTAGCTGTCAATGGAGGGACAGAAAGCTCTCAGATTTAATTTCAAATATCTTAATTTGTGTTCTGAAGATGAAAGAAAGTCTTACAGGTTTGGAACGACATGAGGGTGAGTAATTAATGACAGAATTTTCACAACAACTAATGGGGGATTCCCCATTACCCAAACACATTGTGTTATGGAAACACTACTCTCCAAGTGGATAATGATACCTCAGAACACTGACCTTCCCAGAACAATGCGGAAGAAGGCACAAAGAGAGGTCTTGTGGCTCACTATTCTGTGGTTCTGTCTCAATCGGGCTGCAGAAGCCTTCATTGTTGCGGCCTGAATGGATCCTCTCATGGGAGTGAGGGCCGCCCATAGTGACTTCTGTCAGAACACAGATGATAGGGCAGATAGTCTGCGCAGACACTGCTGTAAAAGAGCCCTTTGTTGTTGCCGGCTCCTCTACAAAAGGCAGAGGTGACGCTTCTGAAAAGCGTTGACCTGCCGCAAAGGCCGACAGAACGGATGAACGGCAAAGAATAGCTGCAGATTTTCACGTGCCAAGATTCCATTTTAGCAAAATCAAACATAAACAACCGCAGTAACACTTCATTTTAGATTCTTTTAACTAGTTGTTTATTAGCATGCATATTATTAGAATATTGGCTGTTTATTAGTAATTAATAAGCACATATTAATGCCTTATTCTGCATGACCTTATTCTACATTCTTAATCCTACCCAATACCTAAACTTAACAACTACCTTACTAACTATTAATCAGCAGTAAGTTAGGAGTTTATAGAGGGAAAAGTCTTAGTTAATAGTGAATACATGTTCCCTATACTAAAGTGTTACTAAAACTGACAATGGAATGTTGCTGTAGTGATATATAGTTCTAGAGAAAAGGTGGAAGATGTCCCTGGGTGAAAATACAAACTGGTTTTGAGTTGCAGAGAAGTTTGTCTTGCAGAAACAAAAGATGTATTCTTAAAAGTGCCATTGAAACAGGAACTGTAACTGCACCTGCCATACTACAGGCAAAAAAATGTGTCCTAATGTGTCATTTCAGACTAATGGAAAGTAAACATCCAAAATACACTTTTAAGTGTTTATTTTATTACACCTTATCTGTTTAGGTCTGTAGATTTCAAATTACAGTACATTTAGAGCTGTGAATCTTTGAGTAGAATGCAAATTGACTCATGCTTTTGATTCAATTTAAGAACAATTTTAGATTCTATGTTATTCAATTCTGTATTTTTTAAGTGCATTCACAGGATTATTTAAATGCTTCCCCAAATATGTCTTAAGCCGGGCTCAGACTACAGGAGTTTTAGGCTGATTTATCGCCGAATAAGCCCTCCTGACAATCTGAGATAAACTCTTGTCCAGTACCTTGCTCAGTTACTATGTTTGGCCCAGATTATCTGATAATGTGAGGTATTTTCAGTTCAAATCTAAGGGTGTGTTCACACTTGGCGAGTTTGGTTTGATTAAAATGAATTGCTCTGTTAGTGTGGTTCATTTAAATAAGTGTGAATGCTGCCATCCAAACCCTGGTGCGCACCAAACAAGTGGACAGAGACCGCTGAAAAGGTGGGTCTTGGCCCTCTTAAAAACGAACTAAAATATGAATGCAACACAGACCAAAGACACCTAAACGAACCAAAAACAGGATGTGAGGTCACCAGATGAGACCCTAAAAAGGACAGAATGCTGAAGTATACCTGTTTTTACTCATCATAGGAGCTATGTTGCCCATTACAGTTCGGTACACTCTTAAAAATAAAAGGTTCCAATAGGGGTTTTTGCAGCGATGCCATAGAACAGTTTTTGGTTACCCAATGAACCTTTCAGAGAACATTTCTTAAAAGAACCATGTTTTTCTTAGTGTGAATGACATTTTAATAATCTAAAGAAACTTCTTCTAGAAAAGAACCTTTTGATGAACCAAAAGGGTCCATGGATGTTAAAGGTTCTTTACAATTATAAACAGTATAGACAATTACTAAAGCTGGATGATGGTAAGTTTTTCCTTTTTACCCGATCTTGTACATTAGTTTCCATTTTTTCTTGAACTTTGTGACATTGTGCTCCCTTGATTTCCATTGTCTGGGCAGCGTATGACTATACTGTGTACTGTATTTATTAGCAACACATATCATACACTGTGTTCTAAAATCGGCTCAAAATATCAAACATGTTTTAAATCCTCCGACTGGATGGAATCAAAGTCTGAAGCTAAAAAAAATCGGAGTCTGTGACCATCATATACTACGCGATTTTCCATGAAATCTGTCGGCTCAAATCTGCAGACTGGCTCTGACTTTTGGCAACTAGCGTCAACTTGTTCAGACTGTAAATTGGGAGAAAAATCGGGGCAAAAGTCGTGTAGTGTTTTCCAGCCTTTAGTCGGTGCAAATTACACAGCGACCACGAGCGCAAAAATCCCTTTTGTCCATTGTCAGATATTAGCTCATGTTAGTTGAGCTACTCCGTTTGTGATGGGTCACGCAGGTACTGGGCTACTCCGCAACAGTTGTCATCCCACCCAGTCTAAAATAGTAAGAATATAAACACTTACTATAGGTGTATTGTAGTGATTCAGGAGGATAAGACAAAAAACAGTTCGTAAAATAGATTCATGATGTAGTTGCTCATAATATAAATTGTGTAAATTTTGAACAAAAAATGAACGCTACATCACTTTATTTTAATAGCCTATAAGACTGAGGGTAACACTTTAGTTTAGGGCCCAATTCTCACTATTAACTAGTTGCTTAATCTAGCATCCATATTACTAGGATATTGGCTGTTTATTACTTATAAAGCACACATTAATGCCTTATTCTGCATGACCTTATTCTACATCCCTTAATCCAATACGTAAACTTACAACTACCTTACTAACTATTAATAAGCAGTAATTAGGAGCTTAAGACAAAAGTCGCAGTTAAAAGTTAATAGTGAGAATTTGACCCTAAACTAAAGTGAAAACTATAAATATAAAACAAGATTTAAAAAGGCTTTAAAACTATTGTTAGTTCATGTTAACCATTTTATTGGACAGTGTTAAAATATAGGCTACATTTCAGTTTCAGTTCGCGCAGCCCTACATTCAATAGAAATGTGCGCATGCATTTTAAACGCATTGTTATTGCTCTATCCATGCAATAAATGCACATCCTTGAACAAGCATGGTTTTAAATCAGTCTGAGCTATAGAAATGTAGGTAACACTTTAGTATAGAGAACTTGTATTCACTATTAACTACGACTTTTTCCTCAATAAACTCCTAAATTACTGCTTATTATTAGTAAGTTAGTTGTTAAGTTTAGGTATTGGGTAGGATTAAGAATGCAGAATAAGGTCATGTAGAATAAGGCATTAATATATGCTTATTAACTACTAATAAACAGCCAATATTCTAGTAATATACATGCTAATAAGCATCTAGTTAAAAGACCCTAAAATGAAGTGTTACCGAAATGTATCTTCATACTTACAAGTAAAGCTTAATGTTATGGGATTTTATCTATTTCCATGACTTTATCAATGGTTTGAGCGGTTTGACTCAAGACTATAGTGCTATTGTGAGAGAGTTGTCATCTGATAATCTGACAGCAGTGGCCATCCTGAGGGGAGATCAAACACTGACGGAGAGCGAGTGCAATCCAGTGAAAGGTAAAGAGTGCAGCGTGTATCTGTGAGGGAGCGAACAACGGCGCAGCGTCTCCATTAATTTGAGCATTTAATAATTTAATGCTTATATATTTTAAAGAAGTGAATTGCTATTGAATGGTGATTCATTTGATTCTTAGCATTTTAAATTGATTATTGACTGAAACAACTGATTCACGATTCAAAAATCCATGTTTCAAGATCAATGCATATGCATCATCAGGATTTAATAGATGCATCCAGAAAACAAGGGAATCGCTACACCACAATACATATCTTTAAAGGCCATTTTCTCAAAATGAGGTTTTTTCTTCTGCACTGGTCCAGAAATCTCCACTCCAATCATACACCAGACTTTTAAGTTTTATTTCTATCTATATTCTGGAAGGGTTTTACAGAGGGTTTTGCTCGTCATTTGCCTGATTGTATACAACATTTTATTTCTAAAGAAATTGTGATTTTTTTTGACAGTATTTTCTTGTTTATGGGGTGACAAAAAGAGATATCAAAAAAACTTTGTGTCTAATATTTCAAAAAAACAAACAAACAAAAAAAACATGAATTTTCAATCTGGCTTTATGCAATGTTCAGATTTCTATTCTGGAAGTGTATGCAAATTAGTGCATATTTAATCATATAATTTAATCATTTGCATTTTTAAACATTTCAGAAAACTTGTAATACAAAAAATGTTTGCAATTCTTAATGTAATCATTCAACTGGGGAAGTATGGTGATCTATTCGTTCATTTTTTACCCTATTCACCTGGGATGTCTTGCCTTATATTCTGCAAAGAAAAACTATGGTTTCTATTGAATTTACTATTTAATTACAGTAACACCTACAGAACATTAAAAGGGCGAGGAATCCATGAAGTTCAGTGGCGGCCATGTAGTGAACATCTTAAATGACAAGGCAAAGTCCACTCTCTGCGTTTGGGTTTTTATAGACCATTAAATTCATGTTTCATTTGATGTTTACACAGTTTCCAGGTTACAGGCTTATGGAACATCAATAACCTCCCAATATCAACAAGCAACCAATATCCCCCAGTATATGACTATAGGGAGTTTCGGGGTCAGTTGATCCATTGTTATATAATGTTTGTTAATCTAGCTGAAAAACTTAGATGAGGTTTTGTCAAAGTTGTACAAATGACTTGTGACAGTCTTGCAAGCATTAGAATCTGTTGAAAACTAAATCAGTAAACAATAGCCCCTTTCACACATATAGTCTTTACTGGTAAATTATCTGTAAATTACCGGTAAGAGATCAAGAGTGAACAGGATCCTTTCAAAAATATCGGTAAATTGGTTCTGGCAATTTACTAGTGAGGGAAGTTGTAACCAGTAAATTACCGGTAATGTGCACTGTGTGAACACAGAATGTTAGAACAGCAAATTGATTGACACGTACGAAGTTAGAACATGCTGATGTAAGAAGTCTGCTTCGGGCCAGTCAAAATTCTTATGGAGATGATGTGATTACTCTGTACTGTTTACAGTAAGCTTTTAGTGCAGTAAATATGCGCTAGATGATCGTCTTTGATCATTGCGCCACGTCTCGCAGCTTTTTCAACATGTCACGCTCGAGACCCAGCCTTCTATTCCATTCATCAGCATTGCAGCTCTGCAGTTGAATACTATTAAGAGCAAAAACGTGTTCTGTTTGACCACCCGTTATGCCTGTCCAAAAAATGTTGTCAAATTGAACAGGTAGTGAAACTAAAGTGCTTCTCCTCATGCGGGTGAATGAAGACAACGGCACAGCGTTTAATGATCGTTTCCGATGACTGACATCACAGAATTTACTGGTATTTTGCTGCTGATGTGTGAACGTCTCTTACTGGTAAAAAGCCAGAACACTGTTGCTTGTGTGAACAGCAAATTTGTGTATTTACTGGTAAAGTCATTCTGGTAATTTTAAAGTAATTTTGTGGGATTGCTGTGTGGGGGGGGGGGGGGGGGGGGGTATGTTATTATTTCTAACCAAGCAAAATATATAAAAATAAACATAAATCTTTCTTCGGTGGTATGGCAAGTCTTTGGAAATGGTTGTAAAGTGTTACTTCAGAAATTGTTTTACTCACTATTTCTTGACTTTTCCCCCAATAAACTCCTAATTTACTGCTTATTAATAGTTAGTAAGGTAGTTGTTAAGTTTGAGTATTGGGTAGGATTAAGAATGTAGAATATGGTCATGCAGAATAAGGCATTAATATGTGCTTAATAAGTACTAATAAAGAGCCAATATTCTAGTAATATGCATGCTAATAAGCAAATAGTTAAAAGACCCTAAAATAAAGTGTTATTATTTTAATACTGTCAGTTATTTTGGATGAGCAGTCTTGATGAAAGCATAATTCTGTGCTACTGCCAAGGATACAAAGTCAAATGAGTTTCAGCGTGGTGGGTGTGAGGAGATCTGTCAAGCGTCTCAAAGAAGATGTGGGCATGAAAGTGCCATGTAAGGACATTTGTGCCCATGCACTGACACCCAAGCCATGCAACTAATTCTACAGCATCTCCCTCCTGCTGCCACTAGAGTATTAATAACATGCTTGCCCCATCTTTACTGCAAATGCAGCAAACAATACCACGCTAAGATTCAGGGAAGGGAGCTGACAGATCCAAAACAGCCTGTCAACAGGTTTCTCTCACACACTTCACTACAGACTTCCCCCCGCTGCGGGCTCTAAGCCCACCAGCATCGTGGGCCAATTATGACCTCATAATGGAACCAGCAGTTGGGTTACTGTCACCCCAGGAGTCATCAGACATGTATGGGGATCACGAGGATGGTGAATGGGCCAAGACGCTGCTCCGATGCTGATGACATCATGTTACCTCGTAACATATTGCTTTGCATCCAGGCCGTGTGAATACAGAGGGCAAAGGAGCCATGAGTTCATTCGTTCCCTGAGATCTAAATGCGGTTCCAATATGTACTAGGCGGAAAATGACAGCTATGTGTTTTGACTGTAGACGGGCGTTAGAAAAGCAAGGAGGCTTCTGAAACATTTGTGTGACTCAGGGGTTGTCTTTCCAATGCTAACAATCATGTTTAGGACGACAAATGATTATGACTTTTGGATAAGCAGAAAATATTGTTGTGGATTCACAAAAAATCTTTGTATGAAAGAAGTTTGATTTAAATGATGAACATTATATTTAATTTAATTTAGACTTATTCACTTATATACACAAACATACAGCGCATCACGTATGGTAAAATATGGTTACAATGGTCCATGTGACTACAGTGGTTCAATCTTAATGTTATGAAGGAACGAGAATACTTTTTGTGCACAAAAAAACAAAAATAACAACTACGTCAGAACACTGGCTCATTATTGGTTGGCTCCTGCGAAAGCAGTGTACGTATGCATCATGGTGCTCGTTTAAAGTGTTCGGCAAATACTGAGCCAGTGATCTGATGTAAACCCGGAAGTGCTGCACTGTGTTTAATACGTGAACAGCATAGGAGACTGACATGGAAGAGAAGAAATAGTTGAATAAAGTAATTTTTGTTTGTTTTTTGTGCACAAAAAGTATTCTCGTCGCTTCATAATATTAAAGTTGAACCACTGCAGTCACATGGACTATTTTAACGATGTATTTAATACCTTTCTGAGCCTTGAAAGTGGTAATTAAATTAATGTCTATCGGAGGCTACAAAGTTTACAGATTTTATCAAAAATATCTTAATTTGTGTTCCGAAGATGAACAAAGGTCTTACGGATGTGGAACGACATGAGTACTTAGTGACAGAAATTTTATTTTTGGCTAAACAAACCCTATAAATCATTGCTTAGATGTAAATAAAAGCTAAATTAAATCAGTTCGTCATATGAACTAGGGCTGGACGATATGACCTAAAATTCGTAACATTTCTTACAGATTTCTGCTCATTGTAAATCAGATACAGATAAATTAGCACAGTACCAGTACATTTATTTTAATGCATTGAGAGAGAGATTACTTTTCGATTTAATCGTCCAGCCCTAATATGAAGAAACCATTTGTCTTCACAAGACTTGGATTAAACAGCCCCATTTATTTTGATTAATTTTACGACGACACTGACATTTATGGATCGTTTGAGTTTTGGTTACCTGGACTTTCAATGGAGAAGCAGAAACCTCTCTATTTAAAATATCTTAATTTGATCATTAAGAAATTTGAAAATTAACCAAAGTCTTATGGGTTTGAAACAACATGTGGGTGAGTAAATGATGACAGTATTTCCATTTTTTTGGGTGAACTATCCCAAAAAATTAAAATACTTGTATTTATAGATAAATACTGAAATTTGTTTTGTGAATTAACCCCTGGTCACTATGGGATATGTAATGGTCACAGTGAAATGAAATAAACTGTAGTCAGTTTTGACGAGATACTTGCATCACATGCTGCTCTCTCACTCGCTCTCTGCCTGTTGAGGGAAGCCCTGGGCATCATTCCAGATGTCACCAGCCCTGCATTTATTCACAATGATGTCACGGCCGAGCCTGGAATTACACCCAAACTGCCCAATGCACCGAAGCCAAAGACAGACAGGCCCAGACACGATGCAGAACACACACTCTGGGCCAGAACACACACAGAGCTCAGAAATACTGTATATGAGTGAACGCCCATGATCTCACAGCTCTCATTTACACTTCAGGTACACTTCCTTGCATCTCATTTGCCTTTTCAATGCAGAGTTCCTGCAAAATAGCGTTAAGTGAAATGACGTATGTGCATATGCAAAGTTGGGATGGGGATGAGTAATCGATTAAAGAGTAAATACATTAGTCAAACTATGCAAAATGATTTACCTTGGCAACCTCCTTAACAAGGAAATACCTTTCCCACTTCACTTTGACGTCAAATATGTGCAGTGCCACTCAAAACACAAATTTCACCAATTATTGCTTGATTAAAGGGTATTTCTGTCATTTATTACTCACCCTCATGTCGTCATACACTCATAAGACCTTCGTTCATCTTCGGAACACAAATTAAGATATTTTTGATGAAATCCGAGGTTTTCTGAACCACACATAGGCAGCAACATCATTGCACCTTTTGAGGTCTAGAAAATACTTTTTATGCGCAAAAACAAAACAAAAACAATGACTTTTTTCAACAATTTGAACTGCTATCCTATATGCTTTCTTGTATGTTCAAAGATGCTAGACAATGTTTATAGCCAAAGGGTAAATACTTGAATAAGGTCATGACTTGATAAAAAATGTGTTGATTTATATTGTCAACACAGACTCAAAGCTGGAAAGAGATGAAGAAACGACTCTGCATGATTCATCAGACCCAGACAGAGGAAAGGTAAACTAGACTACTGTACCTGATCTACTAAATGTCTCACCTGTGCCTGTGTTTTACTGCATCACAGGTTAGTCAAACTATGCAAACTGATTTACCTTGGCATCCTCCTTAACAAGGAAATACCTTTCCCACTTCACTTTGACGTGAAATATGTGCAGTGCCACTAACAAATTTCACCAATTATTGCTTGATTAAAGGGTATTTCTGTCATTAATTACTCACCCTCATGTTGTCATACACTCGTAAGACAAATTAAGATATTTTTGACGAAATCCAAGGGTTTCTGAACCACACATAGGCAGCAACATCATTGCACCTTTTAAGGTCTAGAGAATACTTTTTGTGCGCAAAAACAAAACAAAAATAATGACTTTTTTCAACAATTTGAACTGCTGTCATACGCTGCTGAAGTAGTGAACGCAGTGTTTCCGTGTTTACATCCAAACGCCGGCTCAGAATTGGCTGACGCTGTTCACGTGAGCACCACGACATATGCGTGTGATGCTCAGCAGGAGTCGTGTTCTGACGTAGGACCCGGAAGCACTGCACTGTGTTTACTAGGTCAACTGCATAGGAAACTGACATAGAAGAGATTGTTGAATAAATTCATTATTTTTGTTTTGTTTTTGCGCAGAAAAAGAATGTCTTTATATAACTTTCTAATATCTTAATTTGTGTTCCGAAGATGAACGAAGGTCTTACGGGTTTGGGATGACATGAGGGTGAGTAATTAATGACAGAAATTTCATTTTTGGGTGAACTAATCCTTTAATATCATATGAAATGATTTCCTCTTTTTAAACACTCATATCTAGATGCAATTAATCTGCACTGATATCTCACATTCTGCTTAAATATGTTCCACGCTGATGATTTACCACAATAATAGGTGACAATTACATCACAGTTGACATAAGGGGGGATAATATTGCAATATGATAGAAGTTTACAGTAATTCACATGATTTAACTTGTTTATTCAGTCTGATAAGAAATTTGAATCATCCCTAAAGCTCTCTAAACCAATGCTGTGCATTATGAGATCAAGTTAACAGTATTTTTAGGACATGACTAGAAATTCCCATCATAAGGAAATAAACACTTCCTCCCATTCTTCTCATGAACTTTTCCAAACTTGTGAAGTTTTAAAATACCCTTTTCCCTCATGCAAAATGCATAGAAGGATGTCTCATGGTATGACACCTCGATGACATGCTGTGCTGGTTTAACACTTTTCACCTGACGGGGGTCATATCTTGAGTTAGAAAAGGAAAATGCAAAAATGATGAAGGGAAGTTGTGAGCAAAAGCCTGCTGCATTCCCCTCATGTTAAGCAGTTTAAAAATAACTGCATTGATCTGAAATATGTTTGAAATAGGAGGCTGCTATATCAGAAAGCAGGACCTCCCACGAGGCTACAGACGGCCACACTCGCTTCTGAGGTTCAGGTAAACACCTGAACAGCTGCCTTTTCACTCTGTCATGAACGATGACATCAGTGAAATGCATGTGAACTTTGTTTGAACACATTTGTTGTGACTGATGGGGCCACTACTCACAGGTTCAGAATCTGTTTCATGAGGCGTATAACTTTATGCTAGTGTTTTCACACCCATGGTCTGAAATGTGGTCAATCTAGGGGTGTGCGATGTTGACAAAAAAAATTTTTCTGGGATTTTCTCGATAACGATAATTAGATAATATTTTGTGTGTGTTTATTGTGTTGGTACCTTGGCAGGTTTTGGGCTGCCGTGGGCAGCTGACTCCTAAAGTTTTTGATATTCTTCATATTTTGTGCTGTGGTTTGTTCACTGCAGTGACGGAAATTATCTTTTCCAATAAGTTTAAATTGTTTTTTTTTTTCCTTTTCATGTGCATTTTTACCTTTTATAAAGTAATTTTTAACCTAATTAAATGTATGCCTCATGGTGTCAAATTCTTACATTTAATCAAATTCAATTAGAACAATAAAAAACAATAGGGTTGTTACCAATCAAATGAAATCAGTATCAACAAAATTAATCTTTGCAATGCAGAGGAAACACAGAAGCTGCATCTGAAATGGCATTTCAGAACTAACAAATGCATTTCAACTGCAGTTACAAATGCATAAATAATGTTTTGATGTTATAAACATAAAACATTGAAGGGGAGGTTTTCCACTAGTTAATCGATCACGGATGGTTTCATTATCTTGGATGGATAAAAAAAAAGTGTAGAAGAGAATAATAATAATAATAATAGCAAAAATGTGTCTCCAAATATACCTGGGTGGCCCGCCCAAGTAAAGTCTATGTGTGGGAAGCACTGGGTTGTCTGAAGAGTGAGCAGGTTGGCGCTAAACCACGTAAGTGAGAAAAGAGTGCTATAATTTTCATAATACCATGGTCTGTCTTAATATAATTTATGACTGGCTGGAAGGTGTGCAATAAAACCATTTGATGCACAGGTAGTTCCAGTCATTTTAATCACCTTTCTAAATTAATGTGCTGCTTTCACTGAAGCACACACACACACACCACACGTACATGCACAGACATCACATGCACTTCGAAGACCGCTCTGCGCACAAACAGAATCATTCAGGAGTACAGTGACTTATAAATGCGTGACTTTTACTGATAAAATAGCTTCGCTACTGAATCGCTTCATTATATTTCTTGGCAACAAGGGGGTAACATCACTGTTTTTGAAGTATTTGAAATCCGCAGCTTCACTATTATTAGAGAGATGCTGCACAAACACGGGTAATTCACACACCTCCCTCTCTCTCTCTCTCGATCAATAATTCATTCAAATAAATGTAATCTTACCACACTGCTTTATCTCTTTGTCTGATTTCAAAGTGGGCAGATATGCTAGATCAGGGGTGTCCAACCCTGCTCCTGGAGAGCTACTGTACCACAAACTTCAGTTCTAACCACAAAGCAATCCTGCAGCAATCCTGAAAACCTTGATTAGCGGGTTCAGGTGTGCTAGATCTAACGAGCCATAACCATAACTGAAAATGAAAATAAATGAAAATTTTTAACCACTTCACGTCAGGTGGTTCTTTGCCTCCACATCATGCATTTAAATTGTTTAATGCACAGCTAGCCATGGATTATCCCTTACGTATAATATGTATTTTGATAAAAAAAAATAAAAAATCGTTTAGTGTCAAACTTACACCACCCGTTCAAAACTTTGTGGTCAGCAAGTCTTTCATGCTCACCAAGGCTGCATTTATTTGTTCAAAAATACAGTAAAACAGCAATCCTTTAAAATATTTTAACAAATTGAAATAACGGTTTCCTGTTTTAATACATTTTGAAATGTAATTTATCCCTGTGATTGGAAAACTGAATTTTCAGCATCATTACTCCAGTCTTCAGTGTCACATGATCCTTCAGAAATCATTCTCATATGCTGATTTGATGCTAAAAAACCTTTTCTTATTATTAGCAATTTTGAAAACAGTGTTGCTTAATTTTTGTGGAATACATCGTTCCAAGATTCTTTGATGAATAGAAAGTTCATAAGAAAATCATTTATTTTATAGAAATCTTCTTTAACATTATATATGTCTTTACTGTCACTTTTGATTAAATTAATACATCTTTGCTGAATAAAAATGTTAATTAAATTTAAAATCTTACAACTTTTAAACAGTAATGTGCACAATAAATTATATTTTAGAAAAAGTATCTGTGATATAAATGTTAGTTAGAATCATAAACATAATATAGCTTTTTTTTTCAAAGAACACTTTACTATTAAATTTGCTTAGAGTATTACTTATAAACATAAAAACAAAATATTATTTACAAAAAAACTGCAACAGAAAACTGGTAATAAAGAAATCTGACTGATGATAAATATGGACCCTGTCTATATCACATGTCTATGCTCCATCAGGACATAAATAGAAAGTGCTCAGAGAAAAAACAAAACAACAACAACTGAATTTCAAAGGAACTTCGAACTAAAGAGCTGCTAATTTAAGTAGGAAGCTGGTGATCTCAGAAAACCTGTGACAAAATCTACAATTCAACACCCCACAAAAGGAAAACATGAAGTGACACTGAATCAATTGCATCAGTCATTTTCATAGAGGCCCACACGTAGATGATGACGATGACATTTGTCGTCACAATTTCCTTACAATGAGGTCTTGGTAAGTCAAATCAAGAATGAACACATCAGCTCCTTCACAGAATATTTCAGACCACCTACAAAGTTCCAGTGCAAATTTCTCACTGACTATGATAACAGTCAATGGACTATGAATTACACAAAACAAAAAAGTATTTTACAAAAATACTTACATGTTGGGTTGGCAGCACATTGTTCATAAATAAAGACTTTATGCCAAATAAAGCAAACAGGAAAAAGGGAGGCAGAAGGATGACGGCTCTAATAATGTGACATACAGCACGCGAATGTTTGTGAGAAGATAAGTATATCATGAAGGCCATGTAGCTCATGTGGTTTTTACAATAGTGATGGGAACGCAGTGATGTATGCCCATCATTTTAAACACACATACTCAGCTAAAAACAAGCCTGGGGGCTTTTCCACCCACAAACAACAAGTGTGAAATTCTGAGCGTACTTGCAAAACTGTGGGAGAAGCATGTACAGGGGAAAAATAACCACACAAGCATGCTACAGTACTGACTGCTGTGTAAACATTTAAAGTCCCCCTGTGGTGAAAATCAAGTTTTTAATGTTGTTTATATGTCTATCTGGTATTTTTAACATGTTTTAAGACAAACCATGTGCAAATTCATAAGTCAACACCACTGCAGAGTATTTTCTCTTTAAACCTGCAGTAAACCAAAGACAGTCTCAAACCCATGGTTTGAAATCGCTGGTGTTTCTGACGTCACAAACTACCAGGGTTGGGTAGGTTACTTTTAAAATGTATTTCACTACAGATTACAAAATACATGCTTTAAAAAGTAATTTGTAACGTATTTTGTTACATTACTCAAGTTTAGTAACTTAATCTAAATACTTTGGAATACTTTGAAATACTTAAAACAAAGGACCATATTAACTTGATGACCTGTTTTAAGTTTACGTCCTGTTTTAAGTTTACAACCTGTAAATAAAAATGACCTATATGCATCATAGGATTTGGTTTTCCGCTACAAAAAAACAAAACAAAAAACAAAAAAAAAAAAATACAAAAAAAGTTCTTTCACAGGTGCTTTCAAAAATACCATGATACATTTTTAGA
This sequence comes from Hypophthalmichthys molitrix, assembly GCA_037950675.1. NCBI lineage: Eukaryota > Metazoa > Chordata > Actinopteri > Cypriniformes > Xenocyprididae > Hypophthalmichthys > Hypophthalmichthys molitrix. Next base: position 17,570,725 of record CM075512.1, on the reverse strand, counting down.
CACCATGGTATTTTTGAAATGCCCTTCTGCATATAGGTTGTTTTATAGGTTGTTAGATTCGAATCGACACAGTGGTTTAAATTATATTTAATAAAAGTTTGTTTGTAACATTTAGAACATTTATAAAAAAATTTTTTTAAATGATCCACCCAATCGTCTTGAGAGAAGGCCTATATATTCATAGCTGACTCACCAACGGTTTCATAACAGTTTTTTGCATTCCTCCACCACCATTATTCTCTTTTAGTGTTTCACAAGAAAGTAATACAGGTTTGGAAAAAAATATGACAAATGTCATTTTGTGTGAACTATCCCTAGTATCCGTTTCTATTGCAGCAAGCATCCTGTCAGTAAGTTTGGTCTTTACAATATATCAAAGGAAGAAAAAAACAGATTTGTTTAATGAATGGAGAAAACTTGATTCTCTCACTTATTATCCTCTCTATGAAGAGACTACCGCCACAACAGAATCGCTAAGTCAAACTTGATAGTTATGATGCGTTTCGCAAATCAAATATGGTCGCAATGAAGTTCAATGGAATTTACGACTATAGTTATCTAACAATGCTTTCGGGAAACACACCCCAGATCTATCAAATTTGTGAATAATTCATTCACAATATTTTTGTAAACAAAAACAAATGATTCATTAAAAGATAGTCTCAAAAGAACAATTTGTTTACGAATCGGATCATGAACTCGCATAAATGCGCCATATACCTGAACATTTGTAATGAATTATTAAGATTTAAAGTTTGTCTGTAAAAGTACAAAAAGCCATTGGCTTTATAAATCATTATTTAACACACGATTAATCGGATGTTAATTCTATGTGGATTTCGTGTTATTTTTCAAAGACCTACTTACCTCAAAATACTTTTTCAGATTATATGTTGAATCCTTTGAAGCCGATAGAAGTTTTGTTGCAGGTAGCTTGCATTGCACTGTGATGTTACATCCTTTTTAATGTAATAAAAGTATCTTTGAAATTCCACAAGAGAAATGCATTACGCGCTGGTTTCCCGTTTTGCACTCTGCAGGTTGCTAACTGAACTGTGCCTTTTTTTTTTTTTTTTTAAACAGACAGAGTCGGAGAATCATCAACAATTGCCTCGTTGTTTAAAAATCCTCAAACAGCTTTCGTTAATATTAAATGAAATAAATGACATTACCAAAGTGATTACTTTGAATTTTAATCTAAAATACTTTTTGAATGTAACTGTAATTTGATTACCATCTATTTAAAATGTAACTGTAACGAAATAGTTACTCAAATTTTGTATTTTAAATACGTAACGTCGTTACATGTATTTCGTTACTCCCCAGCCCTGCAAACTACCTAGTAACCAATCACGTCAACGTGCCGGCGGGCTTTAGCATATCATTAACTGACTGCGCAAGAGAGTCTCAAAAGAAGGTAATCCCGATATATTTTCTGTTGATATGAAAAATCGGGTAGATTTAGCAATACGGCATGTTTATGATGCATATTACGATGTTATGATGAACTATATGATAACTAAAAATTATTGACTACAGGGGGACTTTAAAGCTAACACCAAAAAAAAAAAAAACCCCTCTGCATAAAAACACTATCTTGTACATTCATTATTAGCATTAATTTATTTCAACATTTTATTCCTTCTTTAAATACATAGACATTTTATGCACTAACTCTAAACTTTCTTTCTTCTAATGGTTTTAATCATAATAGAACCTTGATAAAAAAGAATAATTCCACAAACTAACTGCTTTCTTGTACTTTCCTTTTGAAATTCAAGAAGAGATAAAAGAAAAGGTATAACCACACAACAAATACAAGATACTATGCTCTGTTTACACCTGGTTTTAACATATGTCGTGGGTGATTTGATCACAAGTGGTCAACCTAATGGCATTTAACGCTTACACCACCACATGCACTTCAGAAGCATCTCCTGAGACAGCTTGTGATCGGATTTCATCCAGGGAAGGGTCTTTCATTTTATGAGTCCATACATTACTAACTGTCACTGTATTAATGCATATACACTACTGTTCAAAAGTTTGGGTTTGGTAAGATTTTTTAATGTTTTTGAAAGAAGTCTCTTATGTTCACCAAGGCTGCATTTATTTATAAAACAGTAATATTGTGAAATAATAATGTAGTTTAAACCATTCCTCCAGTTTTAAGTGTCAGAAATCATTCTAAATACACTGATTTGCTGATGTCATTTATTGCTCACCCTCATGCCGTTCCACACCCGTAAGACCTTCGTTTAATCTTCGGAGCGCAAATTAAGATATTTTTGTTGAAATCCGATGGTTCAGTGTGGCCTGCATAGACAGCAATGACATTTCCTCTCTCAAGATCCATTAATGTACTAAAAACATATTTAAATCAGTTCATGTGAGTTCAGTGGTTCAATATTAATATTATAAAGAGACAAGAATATTTTTGTGCACCAAAAAAAAAAAAATAACAACTTATATAGTGATGGCCGATTTCAAAACACTGCTTCATGAAGCTTCGGAGCATTACGAATCTTTTTATCGAATCAGAGGTTTGGAGTGCCAAAGTCACGTGATTTCAGCAGTTTGGCGGTTTGACACGCGATCCGAATCATGATTCAACACAAAATATTCATAACGCTCTGAAGCTTCCTGAAGCAGTGTTTTGAAATCGGCCATCACTATACAAGTCGTTATTTTGTTTTTTTTTCGCACCAAAAATATTCTCGGCGCTTTAGAATATTAATATTGAACCACTGTACTCACATGAACTGATTTAAATATGTTTTTAGTACATTAATGGATCTTGAGAGAGGAAGTGTCATTGCTGGCTATGCAGGCCTCACTGAGCCATCGGAGTTAATCAAAAATATCTTAATTTGTGTTCCAAAGATTAACGAAGGTTTTATGGGTGTGGAGTAATAAATAACATCTTTCAAATAAAAATCTTTTGTAACATTATAAAAGTCTTTAGCATGATAAATTTATGCTACTTTCACATGCTATTGGAAATTTATGACTTCCCAGTTCTGAAGTTGTGATTACGAGCTTGTTGCAGCTTGTTCAAGCTTTTTTGTCAGAAAGAACAGGAATCATGGAGGACACCAGGTTTATTCTTGCCTATTTATTGGGAAAATCTTATTAAAGGGTCAGTTCACCCCAAAATGGAAATTCTGCCATTAATTACTCACTCTAATGATCAATGTTTACATGTGAGTAAAAGCCTAAATTAAATCTTTTCATCATAAAAAAATGATCGATTCTCTTCAGAAAATTTGGACGAAACCACTCGATTCATATGGATTCGTTTTACGACTACAAAGGCAGTCAATGGAAGGAAATCTGACAGCATTCTGTCATCAAAAAGATCTTCATTTGTCTTCTGAAGACGAACGAAAGTCTTTGGGGTGTGGAACGACATGAGGGTGAGTAATTAATGACAGAATTTTCATTTTGGGGTGAACTAACCCTTTAAAGCCAAAATTATATTTAGTGTCCCATTCTTTGACTGCTCTATATACATATTCAGCTTGATGACAATTCTGGAATTTCACATACCACACCTCTAAAATGTGGCTTCAGTGACTGTATTCCAAAACACATTAGACCTTATTTACACCTGTATTTATTTAACATTGGCCACTTGTGAGAGATGGATGTTAATACCAGGTGTAAGTAACACAGTTTTGAGGTTCTTGACAGCGTGTAACTGAGAGAGATGCACATGCTCCTAACTTACCTCAAGCTCCTTAATCTTCTCATCTGCGGTCTTCTGCTTATCCAAAAGCTGATTGGTGATCTCATCTTTTGACTGTAAAATGAACCTGGAAAATTGAGTATGGGGTCAACATAATGAACATTCTCATTCAGGTCTCCTTCAGGCCCAGATTTTACACCAACACAAATGCACATACATGCGTCCTGCTCCCTCAAACATGCGAGTGGTGTCAGGGAGTGACGTGATCTCTGCATGCGTGAGGTTGGCGTGCTTCTTCATGCGGCTCAGCTGTTCGATCTGCAGGTCTGCCAGCTTCACCTTCTGCTGGGTGTCAATCATTTTAGCCTGCAACTCTGCAAAGGCCTGTGGCATACAGATGTGAGGGTTTCAGTTTGAGTTAAATGAGATCTGCTGCAATATAATAACTTTTTTCATGCCCTCAAGCACGTTAAAACATTGTTTATTGGATGTGCATGAGAGTTATTAGAGGTACCTGAGAGAGGGTTTATTCTATCTACATACTCGAATGAGAATGAATGTGCAGAAATAACAGAAATCTAAAATTTAGACTAGACTCTGTACTTTTGCAAAAGGTTTACAATTGTATCCTAACCATAGACTTAACCATATAACGTAGTTACAAACAACCAGCAACAGTCAAAGTATATGAAATATAAAATATGTGAAAATGACATATTTTGAAAGCTTTTTACACCATATTATGCACGTATATATATTAATTTATAAAGAGTTTACGGTAGTTAGTAAACGTGTAAAATGATATTTTGACTTTATACCAAAAATAAATAAAAAAATTAAAAGGTTTCTAGTGCACCGAGGTTACATATTGCCAATTCACATTGCTTTTATAGTTTCATTCCATAATTCTGATCTACCTTGGTTTTTAAAAAAAACACTTTACTCTTTATTTTATCATGACGACGCAATAATCCCGTTTAGTTTCTGTAAATAAATCTGTAAACCGCCGTTTACCTTCTTCAACTCGAGGTCTACGGGAGCCGCCATGATGCTGAGAGAAGAATGGGTCACTGCGCATGCGTGAAACGAAGAGTTGCAAAACCTACTGAGCGGCCTACATAGACAGCATTTTCGGTTTCGAAATAGCAGCTGAATCCCAAAAATGCTCTCTAGATAGATAGCACGGTAGGAATTTAGACATCACCGTAAACTCAAAATAGTGCAATCCCAGGAATGACAGTGCTAGAGTTATTAAATAGACTTTTATATTTAATGTTAATGTGTAATGCTGTTAAAAAGGGCAAAGTCAAAAATGTTTCAAAAGCCAAAAGGTGACTATCATTTATGCTGCCTTTTCTATTTTTACAGCCCATTTTGCACTACATCTACAATGTTTCACCTCGGGTGCATGTTGTTCTGTCTTGTAAAGTCATGAATGTTCTGCACTGTGGCTCCTGAAGACACTTTGTTTCTTCTGCCGTTCAAGAGACAAACGACAGTAAACCAATTTGGGACTTGAGCATACTAAACCAGTTGAGTATATCAGCTGTATACATAACATTTTTATATCTTTACTCACCCCAGTGACCCCTCAATAGTATAACCTTACAACATACTTGTACATAACCAACATATCCCTACTCAAAGCACTACAGTTAAAAAAAAAAGGGAAAACATTTACCCAAGTTGACAAATATGCTGCATCTTTCCAATATAAACACTAAAAACATGATCACAGACACGTTAAAATTCACAATGTGACAATAATTGTTTATTAAAGTCAAACAACAGTAATGTAATTGGTTGAAATTGCTTGAAATTAGTAAATGAAATTGGGTTATTTTGTTATTTTTTACACACAGTACTTCAAAAATGCTTTGATAAACATATTCAGTTTTATTTCACTTAATTTAAGCTACACTTTCTCAGTAATACATTTAAAAGACCTACAAAGCCCTGTCTCTGACAATCCTCCACAGTACATCATTGATTTTCATTTTTAGAGCTCCGTAAATCTGTTTATTTCACAGTTTAGCTATAATATTATTGAAACCATATTACAGAGTCTTCCATATGTGATTGTACAGTCTGTGATGCAACTTCAGTCCTATTAGAACATTATTTGATTGTCTCTATCAATAATAAATATACAATAAAAAACATTTACAAACTTACAGTGTATTCAGTACACAAAATTGTTACATATCAAAATAAATAATACATTATAAATAAATAATTACAAGTGCTTTTTGGTGTTTCTGACAGTACTATAGACTCAGACTGATGGGATAAACCAGAAACACCTATTTTAAAATAAATAAATAAGCAATGAGCAAAAAAGCAACTTGATTGAAGTACATTCATCCAGTTCAGTCCTCTCAGTATGTTCTCCAGGTGGAGAATTCAATGAGAAAGTCATTGTATTGTACATGGAAGCAGTGTTCAAAACATCCTTCATGCCAGTGCAGACAGACACTATAATCGCAGGACATCAGGGGCATGGATCAATTTTTAAAGGAGAGCAAGGATTTTTTTTTTTTTTTTTTTTTTTAAAGTAATGATTACCACTGGGAATAATGTAAAAAAAATATGCCCCTGATCCTCAGCCATACTGCTATCCATCCATGGGTCACATGTCGTTTAGACTTTCATCGTCCTGTAAAACATTAATAAATATTATATAAAAAATTGTATATATATATATTTAAAATATTTAACAAATAATAGACAACTATTTACCTTTCTTTCCTTATCACTACTGTATTGACGTTGCCTCAAGTTTGACCTTTTCTTCACTTTCTACATCAGCGTCATCTTTTTTGTGGTACCTGTAAGGAGAAACATGCTGAATATCTAAGGAACTTTGTAAAACATTAACAGTTTAATGATTAAGAATAACATAATGCTGATTCATAGTAACGTACCTTAGTGCCAGCAAAATAGCGATGATTGCGAGACACATGAGGGACAGAACCACAGCTATGACAGCTAGAGCTGTGGTCCGACTGTAACGCTGTTCCTCTTTAGCTACTGGTAGGGTGAATAAATGACATCTCTCCCCTGAGTAACCTGCTTGACAACTGTAAGAAAGATCATTCAAAAGTTCAAGATCAGTGCAACGTCACACAAGAGGATCATATCAGGAGAGAAAAGCGATAATTCCGTTATCTATTATCATTCTACTCTTTTTCCTCTCTAATTTTGTTGAAACTGTATATTGTACCATTGCTGATATTGTTGGCAGAACAAAACATGTAATTTGTAGAACAAAAGGTGGAGAAAAGAACAAATGCACTGCATGAAACTCACACACAAGAATGAGTGTGCAACTCCTTCAGATACTGACACACTCCATGAATGCAGAAATCTTTGTATTCCCCCAGGCAGGGGTTCTTTCTCCCCTTGCCTTTTCCTTTGCCCCTCCTTTTTCCTTTTTTTCTCGCCTTCTCAGTGGTGGGCATCACCGACGGATGTTTGGGTTTGGTTGAAAATGCCACTATTGAGCAAGAAAGAGCAGTGATGTCAGTCTGTGATGATCTAATATTGTACAACAGTCTAACACGCTCATTGAATTTCACGCTCATTGAACGCACTTGCATTTCCTGTAGAAGTATACAGCACTTAGTTTTATTTCTTATAATAAAATAATAATCAATTGTGAAACCGGTTTAACAGAAGTGGCCATCCTAGTGTCATTCCAAAATCTATCTTTTTATTTATTTATTTATTTGTTTTTGTTTGTTGAGTACTTATGTAAAATGGTGTTTATTAAAATACATAAGATATTGGTATCAGCACTGGGCATTAAAAACATATTCGCTGACCATTTAAAAAAATGTGTATTCGGTGAAAAGAAGCAACTCTACCTATTGGCACTTTAAGGTCATAATCCCCAGAGAGATAATCATCTTCATCATAATCATCATCTTCATCATATTCATACACATCTGTCCCATTGTGCACCTGGTGCCCTGTTGTGTTTGTTTTCTCTGGGGTGTGAAAGAGGTTGACCACTGTTGTTCTGGGTTTGCCACTCTCATACCTGTCCACAGAGGCGCCACTGCACACCTTGAGTAACACTGGAACAGAACAAGACGCTTTTTAAATATATAAAACACATATTTTGTGTATCTTAGATACAGTAAACGTGTAGAAGATAAAAACAACGGCAACATTTAAAGCTGGTGGTGATTATAGATACGTGTATAATGTAAAATGTTAAATAAACCACGGAGTAAATAGGGAATACAATCAGTAATGTGTCAAAAGTGGTTAGAAGAATAATACTGAAGCAAAAAAAATATTATTTTAAAAGTAAAAAAAAAAAAAAGTAGCCTACTCGTACTCATATAAGAACCCTGTGTAACCAAGTGCCACATATTGGGCAGGTCCGTTCTAATGAAAAGCCATTGGTTTTAAACACTCACCGAGATAATTGGAAAGAAAGATCACAATCCATAACGAATTCATATTCCTTTTAGTACAATCCCAGATTTTGGAAGATCAGAAGTTTGTCTCACTGTACCACCGTGCCTCCAGCCCCGTCGGCGATCTGCACGCAAATGCGCGTGCTGGGGACTGTGTCAAAAGTCTCGTGCTGCGAACTGAGAAGAAGGGCGCGCGCCGGTGCAGTTATATAGACCGTCAGACCAACACATTTCCATTTTATGAATCACTGGCCACACCTAATCAATCACCGGCACAAAAAGCCAAAGCCAATATCAAGATAGATTGATTCATAATTTAATTCGTCAATAACTTGAGGGGATAGAAGAGTCGCTGGTGTTTTATTGTCTCATATTGTAACTAGTTGCTAGGTTGAAGATGGTTAACCTACTACCATGTTCCAAAAAACATATTAAACTTAAACTGCTACGATGACCAACTCATAGCTGGTTTGGTCATTGTCCACAAGTTTGGACCTGCTATACGTGCTTAAATTGAAATTTTCCAGCTGGGAACTAATATAATATTTGTAAAGGATTTGGTCAAGATGCTTCAAAATGTATAGATTTCTAACATTTGTACGCCAATGATTTAAGGGAAAATTGAAGTTAAAATAAAAGTATAAAGGCCAAGTTAAAACGGTCTAAATTAACTGATTACATTTAAATACATGGATTTGCATATATTGTTTAAGAATACAGAATGTGAGCATGCTTACGTTTAAATTTAGTCATTATCCGCAGTGGGATCGCTGGCACCATCTGGTGCTCAAAATGCAGACATAAACCTTTTTATAGTCATGAGTCAGGAGCCGCCTAAACAAAGCCTATATTTCCCAAAATCTGCTAATTTGGTTAGTCTTTAAAATATGGTTTATTGTTGGTACTTGTTTTGACCTCTTTTCATAAGACAAAAAAATGTGCATAAAGCAGACAATACATATGTGAATGTTTATTAACCATACATATGAAAAGTCAAAGACAGACCAATAGAGGGAACTGCAACATCTACAATAATGAAAATTAAAATTTGTGAAGTAGCCAGACAAGAAAAGAAAAACATTTTCCAGTTTATATTTAAAAATCACTTTCATCAAAGTTCTTTCGGCATTATAAAAAGTGGAGTTGCAGGACCTCATGCCATGTGAGGCTTGTGTTCTACAGTCTCTGAAGTGAAGCATATGTCTGGAGGATATTTACAAGCATTACTAGTGGGGCTCGTGGACAATCGCCAAGACTTGAGATCAATGGCTGAACCTTCAACTCAGGAATTTCAGGAAATATAATACTGATTCCAACGTTGAGGTTCAGAGAAAAGGTGGGCAAGGAGTGAATGTGATTCTTCCCATAGTCATCATCACAAAGAACAAAAAAAAACAGACAGCCTCAGCAGAATCGAGACGACCCAAAACTCAAATATACTTCTTCAGGTGCATCTACATGCCCCAGCCTCCTCCCATGCCATTCATGCCGACTGAGCCACGGCTGCCGCCATAATAACTGTTGTTCATTCCACCTTGGCTATCTGTTGAGGTACAGGAATATTCATGTGAGAACCCGAAAACTGTACAAAATTAGAAAATTTACATTAAACCATGGTACAAAGTTAAAACGCACTGTAGTCATTGTAGCCTCCCATGCTGGACTGGTTGCTGTACCCTCCAGTGTAGCCTCCACCCATCTGCTGCCCTCCGTGCCCATAAGACGACTGGTTTCCTAGAAAGAACAAATATTATACTGTTATAATATTATAATACAAATGTTATACAAAGTAGTAGTTTAATCTCAGCCTCAGGTCAGCTTCACTAGTCAGGTTTCCATTCAAGGATTTTTTTGGGTAAAAAATTTTTAGTGCTTCAAAATGTTTAGCGATACAGCTGATGGAAATGCCATTTGTCAATAAAACTTCTCAAATGTCGACAGTCTTTTTTCGTTTATCTTTAGTGCATAAATTCTAGGTCGATACTTCAAATGTCGCAAAAATTGGTTTGGAAACACTTTGTTGAGAAAAAGGGCTTTAACGCAAATTAAAGTGGTGTCACATGATAGAATTAGTCTATACATGTCATGCAGCGTCTGCGTTCGTGATGTTGCTCCCTTTAAAGCACCGTTTCTCTGCAGTTCAAAAGTGCATCACAGGGATGAGGAAAATAGTGTAATGAAAATCTCTGCAGCTCGACAAAAATAAGCGGGGTGTCTATCAAATTAAGGAAGAATGTTGGAGTTTTCAATGCTGACAAAAAGAAAGGTAAAATAAAATACAGAAATGCTACTTCTGTATCTGAATACATAAAAGTACTGTCAGAATCGTTAGTCTGTTTCGATTTCATGATAAGAAGAGGTTTTAGACTACATGACAAATGAAAATCACAAACTGACACTTGTAAATGAAATAATTTTATAAGTGCAATTTATTAATATAGAATTTTATTACAAATAAATTAGGAAATAAAATGGTTTACTCAAATCTCTAACAGAATTTTAGAAATGTTATTTAACAAACCGTGAATGGCTTGACTGCATGTTCAAAGCGTTAAAGATTGTTGCAAATATGCAAAGACTGAATATTAGACCCTAAAATTTTTGCATACAGGACAAGTGAGTTGCTGTGTCCAAACCTGTACATCATCAAATAAAGGCAGTAAAGTCCTGTCAGATGAGCTGCTCCACTTCGCCGTCGTCTTCTTACATTTCCCGTTTAATAACATTATATGTGAAAATAAGCAGCACTGGCAAATTTCAGTTGTCTCATTACTCTGTTTATTTTACAAATATTTGGGATGTAAGATACAAATTTGCTATATACGCAAAATTATGTATGGAATGGGCTCAAGGGCAGATTTTTTTAGCAATATGACAACTTATGCAACAATGCATTTTTTTAGGGATGACATCACGCACACCATTTTATCTGTAAAAGGCTAACTGGATGGAAACAGCCTTGAGACAGCAAATATCGCAAAAAGTTTTTTTTTTGCGCATATTTGCTTTGTCGATAACAAAACATTGCAGAAACTGGATGGAAACTTGGCTACTGTTGTCTGTACAACCATTAATAGATATTAGTTACAGAGAATAAGATGCATGCTGGTCTATTATGATTTTAATATCACAGCAACTTGCCCTTCTCAACTTTACATAAAAAAAGCTAGAGTGGTTAAAAACTATTATCTTACCCATTCCGCCCATCATCTGCCCCCCGTAGCCCCCATTACTGCCTCCTGCTGTTGAGTTTAAGAATAACTCAACATAACGGTGTTCTGAAATACAAGATATTTAAACAAAGAAATTAAAGATTTTAATATAAAATCCTCGCATTTAATATCAGGAACACAAAAAACAGGTCTTTCTAGTCAGGATACACCTAACTTACGCATATTTGCTTTGTCCTTTGACATTGCAGCTACTGCGTCTTCATGTGTCGCAAATTCCACATCGGCCTCACCGGTTACCCGCCCATCTGGACCAATCTCAATGTGCACACGCACCGGGTTCAGAGGAGAGAAAAACTACACAGAAAAACACCCAATTATTATACATTTCTAAATGAACGTAATAAGGTCATAAGATCAAGCAAAACAAACAGTGGCAACTTACATTGTAGATGTCAGGTTCTGTTGCCCGGTAAGGGAGTCCCCTCATATGAACACAATGACCCGTGGTACTCTGAAAATTACCACCATCACCATAACGTCCATCTGACACTCCTATTTAAAAAAAATAAATAAAATTACACAAGTAAATTCAAAGCAAGCACATGCAAAATGGCTAAAGCACAAAAATGTGGCACTTCCACAAAAGAAGCTGGTCTCACCTCCACTGTATCCTCCACGTCGCACCCGATCAAAAGATCCCCCACGACTCATGCCGTTGTAGCCCCGGCCTCCTCCACTGGGTCGGTCGTAAGGCCCAGGCCTCTGCATGCCCATGCCTTTACGTGGGGGCTCATAATGTGTCCGCACTTCAGCTCGGCTGCTCTTAAAGATCTCAATATACCTACAACCATTCAGATGAGCATTAAGGTGCAATGCATGAACTCATCACAATCACTCCTGTTCAAAAGTAAAATGGAATGCAAAGAAAAAAAAACAAGTGGACCTTCACTTGTTCTACATGTATAATATCCATGCATGCATTGAGAGCTCAATAACAAGTATTCTTGATACCAGCTAATTCAAAGAATTATCTCCACTTCTAGATTTATAAAAGAACGCTGGGGCCTTATTATTTTAAATATACATTTTAAAATATACCCAGTGCTGCATAGTAACTGATTACATAATCAGATTCCAAAAATTAAATACTTAGAACTAGATATTACATTTTAAAATACTCTTCAAGCTAGTAACATTTTTACTGATTACATGATTACTTAACATTCACAAAATGGAAGGCATTTCATGATTTATTGTTTCTCACCAATTCTCTTTTTCTTCTAAAGTTTCCTTTCTAAAACAGCCTATTGCTTATATGTTCAGAAAACCTTCCAGTTTTGTGGAGTGGCACGAGTCAGAGCAGAGACACAGCAATTATTTTTTAAATTTCATGTTTGTGTTTTTTTTAATTGATTGTTTTTATTTTTTAAATTTTATATTTTTATGGTTTAATTATTACCTTTTCATTGACTTACGAACCCCCTGCAGTTCCTTCACAAACTCCAGTTTGGAAAACACTGACAATGTTTAATGCCTTTCATGTTGTTGATAAATTTCAACATTTTTTCCCCCTTTTCTCTTTGTATTTTTATATCACTTTGGTACAAGATTGTCCTATTCAGATTAATGTGATGTAAATATGGAAGCCACGGAATTAAAAAAAAAAAAAAAAAATTGAGACTTTATAACTTGCAATTCTGACTTTTTATTTCTCGCAATTCCAAGTCTAGATATAAACTCAGAATTTTGGGATATAAAAAAAAAATCAACAATTCTGAGAAAAAAAAAGTCACAATTAACTTTTTTCTTTTTTATTCTGTGGCAGAAGCAAGTTTCAATAGATAATTAAGTTAGGTCAAAAGTAATCTGATTATATTACCTACATTGTGTAATGTAATAAGATTACATGTTATTTAAATTCAGTAATGGACTACAATTTGTAAGTAATCTACCCGGTACTGACAATACCTAAAATAATCTTTTCTGTATCCCAAAATCGCAGATTTCATAGTTTTTAAACAATGTGCCGTTCATGCATTAAACTCTTAACGCTTACTTAGGGACCTACAGTTGTCAAAAGTACTGACTTTGGTACCAATCGGTACTGAAATTTTAAAAATGTGATGCTTAGAGTGCTGTTGAGTGGATTCGTAAATGCCTCTGATTGGCTTCAATGATCAACGCACAAGAGTGTTTGAAAGCACACGGAAGGTTTTGAATTTGAAAGCGAGAGCGTTTGAAACCAGTCCACTGATAGACGCCTGCTTTCAAACACTCCCGTGTGTAAGCACTCAGTGAAGAGTGTCATTGATGACGATTTACAGCCCTTTTACAGCGTTGATCATCGAAGCCAATCACAGACATATCCGATTCACGGGTGAACACAATGGCCAATCAGAGATATTTATGAATCCGCTCAACAGTGCTCAAAGCATCACATTTTTAAAGTTTCAGTACCGAAGTCGGTACTTTTGACAACTCTATAGGGACCCATTACAGGATCCAGTCTAAAATGGTATTCAAACTGGCACTTGTTTGTATGCTTAAGAATTAGAAAATCCCTTGATGCCCAAGTGCACCATTGCTTCACACTAAATGTGCATTCAGCATTTTTGAATCCAGACATTGATGACTGCTCACAAATAAACAAATAAGAAAAAAAAAAGTAGGAATCCATCTAGGCCCTGGGAGCCCTCTGGTAAAGACGTGTGCGTGTCCATGTGGCGTGTGTAAGATCATGTTGCATACCACTTTGAAGGTTTACTGTAGTAGTAAGTAGTAGTAGTAGTGTTTACCACATGAAAAACAGCTTAACCATCCAACCATCCATCCCCACCTGTGCCCTATTCTTTCCTTGTGTTTCTTTAGAGCCTTTTCAGCTATATCCTGTGAAGCAAACTGCACGAAGGCCTCCCCCGTACTCCTCCCCTGGAAGTCCACCGGCAATGTTATCCCATTTGGCACGATTTCCAACCCTTCAACCCAAGGACAGATAACCCCAACGGGGACATATTAAATAAATCCACATGCCCATTTACAAGTTTTGCTTTGTTCTTTTCTTGAATGAAAATAAAAACATAAAACAAAAAAAAAGCATATTGCAATGAATCCTACTGGGAGAGTTCCACCACTTGGAAACATGGCCTACAAGTGGGCAAGCATTCCACTAACTTGGCTTAGACTTGATGATAAAGTTGCCATCCCAAGAGTTGGTATCTATAAAGGTAATATCCCTAATGTAGCAGAATAATTTGGAACAAAAATGCTGGATTAACTGATGAATCAATGTGCCAAATTATTCTAGCAACCATGGGAATGGTCAAATTCACCTCAATGAGGACTACGCTTGGCCATTACTTCTCCCGATGACTATGTGAAGGGTTGCAGGAAAGAGTTTGAATATACCTGAGAAAAACTGCACAATCTCTTCCTTGCTACATCCAAAAGGAAGGCCACGCAATCTGACCAGTCCGTCTCCCTCAGTTTCTGGACAGTTCGGACCAGTGTGCTTCATAACCCAGTCCATTTCCACGTTGTTTGATTTGAATACTGAGGAAAAAAGAAAGAGCATAAACAATTTAAAACTGCCTTTCAAAACTGCCGTTTGGGGTTGGCTAGTTTTTTAGAGGTCTCTTCTGCTTACCAAGGCTGCATTTATTAGATCAACAATACAGTAAAACAGTAATATTGTGAAATAATATTACAATCTAAAATAACTGTTTTCCATTTAAATATACACTACCAGTCAAAAGTTTGGAATCGGTAAGATTTTTAATGTTTTGTCTGAGAAGTTTCGTCTGCTCACCAAGGCTGCATTTATTTAATTAAAAAATACAGTAAAAACAGTAATATTGTGAAATATTATTACAATTTAAAATAATTGTTTTCTGTTTGAATATATTTTATAAAGTAATTTATTCCTGTGATCAAAGCTGAATTTTCAGCATCATTACTCCAGTCTTCAGTGTCACATGATCCTTCAGAAATCATTTGAATACACTAATTGAATTATACAGGGATCCCTTTTATATGGTACGTTATATATTAGAGGTTAAAATTAACAACAGAACTCAAACTATTATATTCTACTGCAATTTATTTTCAGATATGATCAAACTGAAATGTTTGTTTTTATTAACACTTGTCATAATGGCAAATTTATTCAAACATATATAATTAACAGTAAATAAAAAGCTCCTCTCTAGTGTTTTTTTTTTTAGCTAACTAACAAAATGTGAATACTGGATAACTTTCCTAAGCTAAACGCAAGGTTAAGTGTTCACAAGTTGTTTTATTGATGTCTTTCCGCAGTTGAAACACTGAAAAAACAATTACATGAGACATGACGTTTCGGTAAGTTGTACTGTATCTTTCAACATATCTTTTGATGCTCATGTACGTATTTTCATGCTATAACTTGTATTAAAGTAGAAGAAAAACTCTCAATGCTGCCACTTGAACTGAGGTACTACAGTTATCTGAAGTAAAGCACAAACTCTTTTGATTTACTGGATGTGAAAGGAAATCTTGGCTTGAACTACTTATGATTCATAGGGTGATTCAACACAAGAGACTTTTTCTTCACACAAAGTATCAGATGCAGTCTGATGAATTTTAGACGATGTAATCGGCCCTGATCGTCAGCTGTTTTTTAAATGTGAAAATAATTTCTATTCTGTATTGGCTGATACACAGGCGCATCCCTAGTATGAACCCAAACTTTTGAACGATAGCGTACATAAAATTCTACAGACTCTGAAATTCATACCTTCTACATATCTATGCCCCATTGACTCTCTGTCTTTTTTGACTGCAATTTTCAGGTCTTCCTCTGAATCCAGCTCCACGAATGCTTCTCCACTAGGTCGACCTTCTCGTGTGTATGTGAAATGAATGGCTGTTCCATTGTTGGCAATTTTGCAGCCTGAAAACATAAGTTTCAACTTTGTGTTAACTTTTAAGCAAAAATAATCAGAGTATTACAAGGATTAGTATGAAAAGACCACATTCTTACCTGAAAAAAACCTGGAAACTTCTTCTACAGAGCACGACCAAGGTAAACCTCGAACACGGACGACATATCCTTCATCATCAGCCATGATAACACAATGAATTTGCTTTCAAGCTAGAGAAAAACAGAGATTAGTAAACAATGGCAAGAAAAACGTTCAATGCTCCATCATTACTGACAAATATTCAGAAAACACTCTAATCAGTGACTGGGATGCAACAGGCACTAAAAGCACAGGGGTTATTTATAGCCTTTATATTAGTGATGTCCACACCACTTCAAGCTTTAATGGAAGCTGGCTCGGGAACCCCTTTAAATAGGTTGTTAAACAGACTGGCCACTGATATTTATTATATGGAGCAAAAACAGCAGCTACCGACTCTATTATGATGGCGCATTAGGACAGATAAGCGGCTAGTGCCGAAACAAAGAGCGCACGCAGGCCTCCAAAGGCCGGCAGCTCCACATCAAATACTCTTTTAAAGCAAACAGGAATTCAGCTTGTGAAACAGCTGTTAAACCTTGTTTGTAAACACGATTTAACTGATAAACAAATAATGGAAATGATACCTTGATATAATTGATATTTTCTCTGCTCGGCGTGGTCACGTTTAAACGTTTCCCTTCTCATTCAGCAGCGCAGGTTCACGACAACTTCCGGTAAGTGTCCACGCCCACTTCCGCATTCGGACCCAACGTGTTGCTTTCATTTGCTGAAACACGAATTGATTTTCCTTAAATATTATTGTTGTTGGGTTATTACTGTGTATATGTCAGTATTATTGGTCGACATTACTGTATTCGATATGTTAGTTTTGTATGCTGTAAATTTCACACAGTACAATTTTAAGTCCGCACGTTTTTAAGCAAAGCAAGAATAATGTTATGCAAAACTATGTGCAACTAGTTTTATTATAAAAATATTTGTTTTTATACATTATTACTTAACATAAAAAAATTAATGTAACGTTAGTTGTTTTTAAATTTTAAGAAACATTTGATGTAAATCATGTTAAAATGTATAGTATCATCGATTGCTTGTCTCATATGTGGGGTTATTTATGTTTATACTACTAATAATATATCGTAACTAAATCACATATTCAAAAACTCGAAAACATTGGAGGATGCGGGCATCGATCCCGCTACCTCTCGCATGCTAAGCGAGCGCTCTACCATTTGAGCTAATCCCCCTCCGTAGAAAGCGTTTCGGTACTGCCACAAATAAAGCACCCCATGACCAGTTTTACTCATATTAGTTTCAAAATCAATGGTCAGTGTTTGATAAATTTTTCTAAAGAATACAATTCGTGATTAATTAGTAAACAGATTATCTGACAAACCAAATCAACAGATAATACGTTCTGAATAAATACATTTTATTAATTTCACTTCCGGTAAGGATGAGCCAGTCAAAATAAAAGCTATAATAAAATGGATGTTTTTCAAAGGCGAGAATTTACTCGTTACGTTTTCATATTAATATTTCTCGGCGCTCTTTATAGCATATAATGCCTCAGCATTTTTTTTTTTTTATTCACAGCACATGGGACTAATTTTATCATTCAGTACCACACGAACAAGAGGTATTACAGTCACATAACGTAAACTGCCAGAAAAAAGTCACATAAATTTCAGTGTTTTTAAAATAAAATATTACGTTTTCCGTGCTTTTTGGGTTTAGTTTGTTCCAAAAAAAATGTATGTATAATTTATAAAAATGTAAGAACTGTGGTTTGAAAAGTGTCCACTTGTTTTTATGTATATGGTATTTTCTAAATAAAGTAAATGATTGTTCTTTACATTCCAAAATGAACATGGCATTACATGAGACAACACCAGGAAGAAACTTTTATTCACAACGGAATTTAGTAAGCAGAAGAAAAAATAACAATAGGAAACTGCCCACATCATATTCAATTATTATAAACTGCACGTCATTCAATGACATTTAAATATCTTCAAGTTCTTAAGTATTATATATATATATATATATATATATATATATTTATATATATGTATATGTATGTATGTATGTGTGTGTGTGTGTGTGTGTGTGTAATACTTTAAATATGGACATGCCAGCGCAAAATGCTGGTCAAAATGATAGACTTTTATAAATTCAGCAATGCACATGTGACTTAACTACACTGGGCTTATGCAGACCTTAGAGCAAAATGATTGTTGGAAAATTCACACCGGATATGCACATTTACATTTGATAGCCAGACACTTGTCATGCCAAAGGAGCAATAGAAAACAGTCCAGTCATGACAAAATGGCGAGCGGAGTTGGAAGTGAGTATTGCTCTCTATATTTTCATCATACACATGCATGTACGTCCTGCACGGGGCAGAGGACAGATTATAATTGATGCATGTCAAGCGCGTGCATAATGGATGCAGCGGTGCGCGTGCCGCGCATAGGTGTTGCGGGATTTGACACGCAGAAGTCATTGATAACAATGACGCTCATTGGCCGAATCACTGAACACTTTACCAAAATGACACATTTATGACTACATCAGAGTAGCTACATCATATTTAAAATCAGGAATGTGAGACGCCGATGATGCTTCGACAATCTAAAATGGCCCCGTTATTAGTTGTCAAACTGCCCACCCATTCATCATCTCGCAGCGTAGCACGTACAGATGTGCTTAAATGCTGTTTACAACTGAAATACTTTTTTCCCCTCATTATGATCTGCCTTTTTATTCTTTGTACAGAACATAAATTGCTGTTGGGCCCAACAGAGCCATGGTCAATTAGGGAAAAGCTGTGCCTCGCCTCCTCTGTCATGAAGAGTGGAGACCAAAACTGGTGATTTTTACATTTATATCATTGCTTTAATTCAGAGGTTCTCAACATTTTTGACTCCAAGGTCCTTCATTGACCACAGAAAATATTCAAATGGGTCCATGACCAAGAATAAGGATAAAAATGAATCACAATTTCTACTCGATAAAATTGTTTAGAGCTCTCTATTACTAAAATGTAAATTCATTATAAATAAACATAAAAAAAATAATATATATATATATATATATATATATATATATATATATATATATATATATATATAAACGGTTAGTTCCTGTCTTTGATTCTGATTAGTAAGATAATGATTAATGATAATGATTAATGATAATGATTTATTCACGATAAAACACACTATGACCGCAACGGTTAGCACTCTTAGCAACGTAAAGTTAAACTGTTTGTTCTCAGTTGATATTGTTCATTGAAGCTTACTGTATGTAGAACTAAAAAGAGTATTGTGAGAAAGAGATCGATTGAGCGAGTTTATTACCTGCATTTAGATTGAGCATTTTCCTTCAATAAATGATCAGTAAATGTCAGTATTTTCAATGTAAAAGTCTTCGCTACTGACTGACACACTCATAAAGACAGTCTTTGCCGCCATCTAATGGCGTAATAATGTAACTTCTGTTGCTGTCAGGGTTGCCAGGTTTTCACAACAAAACCCGCCCAATTGCTTCTCAAAACTAGCCCAATCGCGTTTCAGGGTAAAAATCATGTTCCAGGGGGTAAAATCGCGTTTTTGGCGGGGTTTCCTGGTAAAATTCGTATCCCAGGGGCTAAATATCATGTTATTTGGGGTCGCTTCAACCCGCGGCAACGGTGTAAGAATAGCCCAACTCCGCGGGAAAACCGCGGACTTGGCAACACTAGTTGCTGTTCACGATTAGGGACTATTTTTTTTTCCGGCGGAAGGAAGGCTTTTAGTGAAAGTTTACTTCATGAAAGTTGCATTGGTACATATTTTTGGCTTTAATATTTGTATTGTGTGGTAACCGTTTTATAAAACCAATAAGGTACTCGAAGCTAGTGCTGTATTGTGAATAAGTCACGGCTGAAGGGGTTGCAGAGACTCGGCTTTGTGTCGTGCCTAACAACGCCCTTCAGCCACGACTTCTCGTCCTCCATATCTCGTACCTTATTGCTTACATATATATACATAAGGTTTAGAAACCCCACTTTTAAATTAGGCTACCTCATATATCCATGTTTTTAAGACTGTGAGAATCCTGGTTCTTCAAAGAAAAAAAAAATCAGGTGTTGTGGGGTTGATTTAAAATAAGAAATCTCTTTATTTTTAGTTGTTTTGGCTCATTTTAACGCCTGCTTTGTTCCAAAAAGTTTATAGTTTAAAGTCATTTTAAAAATGTAAGAAATTTAATTTGCAAAGAGTATATGGTATTTTCCTAATAAAACAAATAATTGCATAATGGATTGTTCTTTAAGTAAATAGGTTAAATTACTTAAACTTCAACATATTCTTTTTCAGTTAAATAATTATAAATGAATAAAAAACAATAACATGCAACATCATAGTAATGTGTTTATGTACACTGGTTATTCTAGGGTGTCTGTGAGCCGAGCCATTAAGCCATTTGCAGAACCTGGGCGCCCTCCTGATTGGTTCTCTCAGAAGGTATTGGGGAAGCAGTAAAACAATCCAATGACATAGGAAACTTAAAGGAATAGCTCACCCAAAAATTAAAATTCTGTTGTTTCATTCTAAACCTGTATGACATTTTTCTTGTGTGGAACAGAAAACTAGTTTTGAAAAATGCTGCTCTTGCATACAATGAAATTGGATGGTGACAAAAAGGACAAAAAAGCAGCATAAAATCATCACCCATTCCAAGTCTTCCAATGCTTTGTAATTTTTGGGGTAAACTATTCCTTTAAAGATCAATTAATAAGACACTTATAACACACACACTCTTTATTCTTTTCCTCACTGTTTCACAGCATTGTGCATCACAATACTCTGAGCTCCTGGAGACAACTGAGGCGCCAAAGTGAGTCCACTTCTTGTTCATTTGCGTTCCAACACTCACTCCATTGCTGACAGCAGTTAACGGTGAGCGTATGTGTGTGCATGTTCACAGGAGAAAGCGAGGCGAAAAAGGGGAGGTGGTTGAGACGGTGGAGGATGTGATCGTACGCAGGTTGACGGCGGAGAGGATAGAGGAGTTGAAGCGATTGATCAAGGACACACAAGAGAAGCACAGGTACCAAATGTTCACATGTTTACCTGAACCATTTCCTACTGTCGACTGACTGTAACTCTATTACTGTCCTTTCAGGAAACTGAAGAGAGAAACTGAACTCATCCAGGCAGGTCATCTAGACTCCAAACTTGAGGAGTTATGGGAAGAAATTACACGGTAGGAAGCTGTATACCAGCTGTATCCATCGTCAACACTATCTGCTATAAATATACAACATTTAAATAGTTCCCAGCTAAATTGTCATTTAAATAATTTATCAGCTGTTTTTTTTTTAAGGATCCTAACATAGATCTTTTTCATACAACAGTTCATAGTGACCATCATTATGTTCCTCCCACAAAGCTATCATATGACTTCATGTGATATAGTTATTTTAAAGGGGTCATGAACTGCATTGTTTTATTGTTTTAGAATGTTTCCTGTGGTGCACTTATATTGTTAGTATGATTTTTACATCATAAATTGTCATAATTTAGAAATATATAGGCATTTTTCTTACCCTGATTTTAGCCCTCTGATTTGAACGCTCTGTTTGAAGGAGCGTGTCTGCTGTGATCTTTGCATATGAAATAGCCAAGTATTACTCTCTCTTTTAGCACGTTTTTACGTATTACAGCTCTCAAGGTTAACTAATTGTGTAAAGTGTTGATTATATTTAGCTATATGGCATTATATTTAGATCGTGGCATGAAAGGTTGCAGCGATGAGAATGTAGCCAATCACAGACATGTTGTTGAGTGCATGAATGCAGCGATCTCGTCATTGTAACTCGATTTTTTGCACACTAACAAATGCTTTCATTACTAACAGTGCAAACACACTGTAAATAAGAGATTCCTTGATTATTACAGGAGTTTTGGCACGAGTCTAGAACTCAGTCACTGATAAACTCGCGCTGTTTGATTGACAGCTCCAGTGATTGTAAAGGGAGCGTTCTTTGATCGCTTTCTATATATAATTTAATCACAGTTTAAATAACATTATTTTCATCCTACTAAGAGAAACAATGTGAAGTTGACCCTTAAGTCATCACTGGTTTGATTTACTGACACATAGACAAAGAACATCTGACTGTACATGAATCATTACAAATCAGAAATCACTGGTCACAGATCAGGCATTAGAATTAACACGGTTACTTACATGTTGTCGCATTACTGTCGAGTCCATATCATGAAAGTCGGTTTGCAAAGCTTGCTTTAAAATTGCGACTGATTTACCAATGAATCCACAGTGAAATGTACCACATAAAAAATAAATTATGCTGAGACATTCACATTGTTGAAAATAAATAAAATAACCACATTCCTAGCATTAAGATCCTTTGGAAGGTGTTATTTTAGTCCAGTGAGTGATCCTGTGCTCTTCTCTCTTTCTCATGTCACTAAAGCCAGTAGGCGGGCTACAGTGGTAACAATGTAGAAGCAGGCGTTGATCCTTTTCTGCAGAGGTGGTCTTTCACCTACCTATAGATAAGCACATTTCAGGACGAGTCGTTCGCTGGGCTTGGTAACATTAAAAGCTGTTTTTGGACTAACAAGGAAGATTTCAGTTCTGAAACTTACAGGATATTCTTATAGTATAATGACCTCTTATATATCAAAAGCTCAAGGAAAATTTGATTTCTCAGTTCATGACCCCTTTAATATTATTTATATACTATTATAGTATTTATTAATCTTTTGAATTGGCTTTTATTTTTATGTTTTCAGTTTTCATTTTATTTTTTAGTTTAAGTTTTAGTGAGTTTATGCGCTTTTGTAATTTCAATGAGTTTTTGTATTATGTATATACAGTCAAACCAAAAATTATTCCGACATTTTTTATATTTTTTTATATATTTTTACTAGTGGGTGCAGGACACTATAGTTCATTTATGTAAGTGAGGATAGCAAAATAAAGTAAACTGTGACATATTATCCCCGAAAATTTTTCATACAGTGGACTACCAGTGAAATTGATAAAAAATTTGGAACCAAAAATTATTCAGACACTTTGACCTGACCATGTTTTGCTTAAGTGTTATCTGACATAAGATTATTTTTTTCTGACACGGTTTTACTCTGAGATCTTGTCATATTTTACCATTTTTTTAAACTATAGTGAATAAACTGAATTAATGAATGAAATGTTCAAGATATATATCATTTTGTGCTGTTAAAAAAATCTATTTAGCTTTAATTTATTTTAGTTTTAGTTTTAGTAATTGTAATACTTCAACTTAAATTTATTTATTTCACTTAGTTGCCAATTCAACATTTCTAATTTTCATTTAGGTTAAGTTTGAGTTTTTCAGTTTTTCATTTATATTTTATTTTAGCTTTATTTATTTTATTTTTTTATTTTATTTTTTTTTATTTCAGTTACTGAAAGCAGTTTTTAATAGTTTTATAACAGATCCTCCTTTAAAAATTCCATAAGTTTGCAACAATGTGATGTTGAGTAAATTAGAGACATTTCATTCTGATGGTCAAAGCCTTTAAAGTGAATGTTTGTTGGTTTAGTGATTTAAATTCTGGATCTTAATTAGGAGCAGAAAACAAGAGGAAGAAGAAGCTGAGGTGAAAAGAAAGGCCACAGATGCAGCATACAAGGGTACTAAAGAAAGCCCACAACGTGTCATTAGAATAGTCATTTTCACATTTGTTTGTCTGTTTTGTGTCTTATTGTCTTAATGACGTTGTTTAATAAAGTAATTAATGCATATTATAGCATTTATTGCATAAATGGGCAAAACTGCGATTCTATATTCTAAACAGTCATTCATAAATGCTTCATAGTAAGAGCTGTTTATCTTTTCTTTTCAGCCAGGCAGGCAGTGAAGAACACTCCTAAACGCGTGCCCAGTGTGACTGTGCGCTCCCCATCTGGGGCCTGCTCTCCAAGCATGGATTTTCCTATCGGAGATTCATCTGAAGATCATAGTACCACTGTGAGCTTTTTTTTTTCCATTATTCTTTTTAAATAGTGTCATTTCATTTTAATCTGTCATTTATTTTAACAATCATCCTTCTCCGGTGCAGGGGGCAGGATCATCAGTGTTTGTACCACTGACGGAGCTGCCAGGTCCTGGAGCAGTAGAGGCGAGTTTGGGGTCACTGCTGGATGAATCAACACAGAAGAAGCTTTTGGGTCAGAAAATCACACCGCCGCCTTCCCCTCTCCTGTCAGAGCTGCTGAAGAAAGGCAGTCTCCTGCCCACCAGCCCCAGACTGGTCAGAATTCCTCACACACACACACACACACACACACACATCACAGAAGAATTGTGGTAACATCTCCAAAATGCTTGAAAAACCCCATCTGCAAGTTTTAGGCACTTGTATAAAAATGCTGTAAAGTGAGGATGCTTTCAAAAATAATGTCATAAATAGATTTAATTTATCAATTAACTTCTATTAACTAAATCAAATCAATAATTGGTGTGACCATCCTTTGCGTTAAAACAGCCTACCTAGGACAGGTACACTTGTGCATAGTTTTTCAGGTAGCTTTGCATGTAGGCTTCTTCAGGCGTCTTAGAGACGTTGCTACAGTTCTTCTGGATTTAGTCTGTCTCAGTTTTTTCTGTTTCTTTATGTAATCACAGACAAATTCGATGATGTTGAGATCAGATCTCTGTGATCTCCTTGTGCAAACAAAAATCTCACTGGATTATTACAATTAATGGCAAAATGAATGTTTGGAAATGTAAACTGATATTTCCTACTGACACACTACAGCAAAAGATACAAATAACTGGCTTAAAGGGTTAGTTCACCCAAAAATGAAATTTCTGTCATTAATTACTCACCCTCATGTTGTTCCACACCTGTAAGACCTTCGTTCATCTTCAGAACACAAATTAAAATATTTTTGATGAAATCTGATGGCTCAGTGAGGCCTCTATTGCCAACAAGATAATTAACACTTTCAATGCCCAGAAAGCTACTAAAGACATATTTAAAACAGTTCATGTGACTACAGTGGTTCAACCTGAATGTTATGAAGCAACGAGAATACTTTTTGTCCACTAAAAAAACAAAATAACGTCTTTAATCAACAATATCTAGAGATGGGCGATTTCAAAACATTGCTTCATGAAGCTTCGAAGCTTTACGAATCTTTTGTTTCGAATCAGTGGTTCGGAGCACGTATCAAACTGCCAAATGAGGGTGAGTAATTAATGACAGAATATTCATTTTTGGGTGAACTAACCCTTTAAAACCTTTTTTTTTTTTTTTTTTTTTTTAAACTAATGTGCCTAAGACTTTTGCACAGTACTTTATATTAGTGGGCTTGCACGGAATCTGCACCTGCAGATAGCTCAACAGAAATTCTCATTCACAAAGTTCTACACATATCCTGTCCATTGTAACTTCAGTTTTACAAAAACTGTACAATATATATTGGATAACTAAATCATAAAGTTTATGATATTTAGATCTATTCTGCTGATTTTACTCCACAACCAGTAAAGAAGATTTTTCAGTGTGCATACACTACCATTTAAAGGTTTGGGGTCGGTAAGATTTTCAAAGAACTTTTTATAATATATTTTAAAATGTAATTTTCAGCATCATTACATTACACTCTTAAGTGTCACATGATCCTTCAGAAATCCTTCTAATATGCTGATTTGGTGCTCAAGAAACCTTATTACTATCAGTGGTGAAAACAGTTAATATTTAATATAAATATGAGTTTTAATATGAGTATAATGCAGTTTTTTTAAGATTCTTTGACGAATAGAAAATTCAAAAGAACTGCATTTATTTGACATTTTGATCAGTTTAATGCATCCTTGTTGAATAAAAGTGTTCATTTCATTCAAAAAATAAAATCTTGCTGACCCCAAACTTTTCAACATAATCATTAAGATATATATATATATATATATATATATATATATATATATATATATATATATATATACAGGTGCTGGTCATATAATTAGAATATCATCAAAAAGTTGATTTATTTCACTAATTCCATTCAAAAAGTGAAACTTGTATATTATATTCATTCATTACACACAGACTGATATATTTCAAATGTTTATTTCTTTTAATTTTGATGATTATAACTGACAACTAAGGAAAATCCCAAATTCAGTATCTCAGAAAATTAGAATATTGTGAAAAGGTTCAATATTGAAGACACCTGGTACCACACTCTAATCAGCTAATTAACTCAAAACACCTGCAAAGGTCTTTAAATGATCTCAGTCTAGTTCTGTAGGCTACACAATCATGGGGAAGACTGCTGACTTGACAGTTGTCCAAAAGACGACCATTGACACCTTGCACAAGGAGGGCAAGACACAAAAGGTCATTGCAAAAGAGGCTGGCTGTTCACAGAGCTCTGTGTCCAAGCACATTAATAGAGAGGCGAAGGGAAGGAAAAGATGTGGTAGAAAAAAGTGTACAAGCAATAGGGATAACCGCACCCTGGAGAGGATTGTGAAACAAAACCAATTCAAAAATGTGGGGGAGATTCACAAAGAGTGGACTGCAGCTGGAGTCAGTGCTTCAAGAACCACTACGCACAGACGTATGCAAGACATGGGTTTCAGCTGTCGCATTCCTTGTGTCAAGCCACTCTTTAACAACAGACAGCGTCAGAAGCGTCTCGCCTGGGCTAAAGACAAAAAGGACTGGACTGCTGCTGAGTGGTCCAAAGTTATGTTCTCTGATGAAAGTAAATTTTGCATTTCCTTTGAAAATCAGGGTCCCAGAGTCTGGAGGAAGAGAGGAGAGGCACACAATCCACAATCCAGTGTAAAGTTTCCACAGTCAGTGATGGTTTGGGGTGTCATGTCATCTGCTGGTGTTGGTCCACTGTGTTTTCTGAGGTCCAAGGTCAACGCAGCCGTATACCAGGAAGTTTTAGAGCACTTCATGCTTCCTGCTGCTGACCAACTTTATGGAGATGCAGATTTCATTTTCCAAAAGGACTTGGCACCTGCACACAGTGCCAAAGCTACCAGTACCTGGTTTAAGACCATGGTATCCCTGTTCTTAATTGGCCAGCAAACTCGCCTGACCTTAACCCCATAGAAAATCTATGGGGTATTGTGAAGAGGAAGATGCGATATGCCAGACCCAACAATTGCTGCAGTAATTCAGGCAAAAGGAGCCCCAACTAAGTATTGAGTGCTGTACATGCTCATACTTTTCATGTTCATACTTTTCAGTTGGCCAAGATTTCTAAAAATCCTTTCTTTGTATTGGTCTTAAGTAATATTCTAACGTTCTGAGATACTGAATTTGGGATTTTCCTTAGTTGTCAGTTATAATCATCAAAATTAAAAGAAATAAACATTTGAAATATATCAGTCTGTGTGTAATGAATGAATATAATATACAAGTTTCACTTTTTGAATGGAATTAGTGAAATAAATCAACTTTTTGATGATATTCTAATTATATGACCAGCACCTGTATATATATATATATATAAGGAAAATCCTTATCTGGCAAATGACTGGAAATGTCATGGAAAAATCATGGAAATTCATTGGTCAGAAAGTGAGGGAACCCTTTTAAAGTGGCACAGCTATCTCTTCCATGTAAATCTGAGCAGTATTATTTAGACTTACAAATTTCTTGCCAATGGAAACTGATACATCATGCCTGTTAGGACTGTTATAGCTTCTTTCCACCGAGGGGTACGGTTCAGTACAGTACAGTATGCAATTTTTGCAGTTTCCATTGTCAGAAGTTGTGAATGGTAACCCTAATTCTGAACCATACCGGACTACTTTTTTGGGATCCTTCTGTTGGGGTACCTAGCACAATAGTACCAATAGTACCGGAACCAAAAGAGTGGAGCTACACTCACTGCAGAATGTTGGTTGACAGAAAATTGTCACTTGCCATGCTACAAGGTGAATGACAACACAATACCGCTGCAACACAATGTGTATTTTTCAACTGTTTTTCCTTGCAGCCTTCAGCCTTTGCTCAAACAAAGCTGCTGTATGTCCTCCATTGTTGTTTACTGTCACTTTCTTCTTTACATGAGAATGATGTCGATCACTACTTTCCGGCATACACCATGCCTAACAAGTAAGGGTACTGTTGACAGTGGCGAGCCGGATCAGGGTTTACCATCCCGAATCGTACTTTACTGTACTTTACTGTACTGAACTGTACCACTGGTGGAAACGAGCCATTAGATTCTTTCTTATTCTTTAGAAAAGGTTTTTTGAGTCAAAGGCTTTTAAAAGATGGCAATTTACAAAAAATCCTTATTGCAGGCAGTTGAAGGAGAATCTCCATCTAGTCAGCTTGCAGGAAGTCACGATAATCAGATGATGACTTCTTCACTACCTGCCTCTCAAGCAGCTACAGGTATGGATTCATACACACTTATCTGTGCACTGAGTCTAGCAGTGCAACATTTTAGCATCTGAGCTGTAGAAGCAAAGTGACTAATTCTGTATCAGCAGCATCGTTGCATTTTAGTCTTTGTGTATTATTCATGATATGGGTATCTCTTCCAGCTTAAGGCCAGCCTGCTCTCTCTGTGCACTGTGTGTGTGTGTGTGGGTATGTCGTGCCATTTGTACATGTGTCTCAGGTGCTCCGACACTGTCTCGTCTGCTGGAAGCTGGCCCCGCCCAATTTCCCTCTCAGCTGAGCTCATTGGCCACTGCAGACTCCACCCCCAGCGCTGCCACCTCAGCAGTAGACACAGCTGCCTCGCTCAGCACAGGTCTCTCCTAGATGCTGTCTTATCCTTCTCCAGTCTTTAGTTCATATCTGATTTATTTTGGACCTTTTTTCGACTGTCTCTTGTTTGTTTGGTGTGTTGGAACTAGAGACCTGCGTGGGATGGATTTTTTTTAGTTCCACTCCTGTGGGATTCTGTTCTGCTTCCGCAAAAATATGTTACCTTCTCCCGCTCCCAATCACAAAATTCATGTTTTGTTCCACTCCCGCCAGTAAATGCTCACAGGTAAAAATATATTTTTTCAGTACGTCCATGAAATTTCCATAAAATACACAACTACATCCCAGCATAAATGCTCCCGATAAATGATTTGTTATTAAAGTGTCTACATTCACAAACCACTGTTAATTTGAACAGAAAAGCAAGCTTAGGCTAATGCATGCGTGATTTGGTATGGCATAAAGTGTGCAAAAGGCGCTGACTTTATAATCAAAAAAAGTTGTCATTCATCTTAGTTAATCGCGTTCTCACAAAGTTCCATTATAATCAATGAAGCTGTCTACACTTCACAATGAATCATTTATTTATATTGTGTCTACACTGTTTGTTATGATGAGAGGATTGGCGAGCATGCAGAACCCAGCATTGAACAAAAACACCTGATTGGTCACTGCGTTCAAGAAATCAACAGATATGTTTGGGATTAGCTACATTGCTTAACACATTGTAAATAGAAACTTCTGACACTCCAGAGTGCAAACACAAAAACGCACTGAATCGCTTCCAAAACCGTTTCATCACTATGCTATTATTACAGAGAAAACTGATCCCTGGTTTGTGTTGCTTTTGTGCAATAGATGAATAAAAATATATTTGTTTTTAGACATTTTATTTTTAGACATTTCTATTTTGCGGGAGTCATTTTATT
This sequence comes from Hypophthalmichthys molitrix, assembly GCA_037950675.1. Classification (NCBI taxonomy): domain Eukaryota; kingdom Metazoa; phylum Chordata; class Actinopteri; order Cypriniformes; family Xenocyprididae; genus Hypophthalmichthys; species Hypophthalmichthys molitrix. The sequence goes on along the minus strand of CM075512.1, from coordinate 17,540,798 downwards.
CTCCCTCAACCCACACACACGAGTGTCTTACCTCTCGCACTCTCACATCAAATCTTGTCCTGTGCCGCGCTCTGCTGCATTGGGGTCCCACGGTAGTCCCACGGGAGTGCAGGTCTCAAGTTGGAACACAAATCTCTGCCTGATATGAATGTCTAAAGCCGATTAGTTGTTTTGATATGTGTGTAATACTTTAAACAGGAGGCGATGGAGCCCCAAGTGCTTCAGTGGATAATAAGGAGGCAGTTTTAGGGGAGGAGGACCTAGTGACTGTGTCCTATATGGCAGAAGAGCTGGACTTAGAGACTGTTGGGGACATCATAGCCATTATTGAGGAGAAGGTAAATCAGACATATATACAAATACATTACATATATTTGTATATAAATACATTTATATCATGGTCTATCCGAATACTCGATTCTGATTGGCTGAAAGTGCAATAATGCACAGGTAATTTAATCACCATTCTATATTAATGCGCAGTTTTCATTAAAGGGGTGGTTCACTGTTTTTTTTTCTAGGCTTGATTGTGTTTATGGGGCGCAGTTTAACATGTCTTAATGATTCATTTTTTTTAAAAACTTATTTTTCATATATTTTACCTTTATTCTACACCGCTGTTTCCCTTCTCCTAAAAATACTCTGTTAAGTTCTAGGCTCTATGAAGACCCTCCCTCAGAAATACACAATGGGCTCAGATTGGTTAGCTGGCCCTGTGTATTGTGATTCGCTGTCCGGAACACATTGTCACGATTCACGTTGTCCAGAAACGCCACTCCCCTTACCATTATGGGCAAAAGTCGCATGTTCTTCGGTGGAAATGTAAATAATGGCGTCAATATTGCCGTATCAAATTGAGCTCGAATCAGACCCAGATAGCAGTAATGATGAAGAGGGTCAAGCAAAATCTCTGCAAGCACAGCTTTTAAAGGACGTTTATGAATTGTAAGTATTTTTGTTTGTATTTGTGTCAAAGTGTTTAGATATGCTGTCAACTTGTAAATGTTACTGCTGTTAGCTTTCAATATACGGTGTTATCCTGATTAAAGCTTTACTGTAGCTGAATACATGAGTAGTAGCATTTTTGTACAGGTACTGTTTAATTTATAACATGAACGAGCAAGTGGGTAAACACAACATAAAAGCCGCAATGAAACAATGCTGTACACTGATAACAGAAACGCCAACAAACACCAACAGAAGTTCGCTGGTGTGATTACATAGAAGTTTGTTGGTGTTTGTAGGCGTTTGTTGGAGAAGTATGAAATAGAATTTAGCTAACTGGCTAGCGAAGCCAAACCGGGTTGGTCTTTGTTTACGTCCCAGAAACTATATACGTTAACTTTATAAACAATAAAACATACTTACAGGTTGGGGCCCATAAACAGCAGCTTCTGCTTTTAAAGTGGGAACTGCTCCATCTTTCAGTAATAGCCTTTGTGCAAATCCAGCATTGAACTCGTGTAGATTCTGAAAGCTGTCTTCCGTAAAATGTGCAGCACAGACAGCTAAATTAGCATTATAATTGTCAGGAACAGAATTAAACTTAAATTTTTAACATTGTTCCCAAAGTCCAGCGTCCCTAGGAAGCCCAAACACAGAAGACTTGTATGCACGCGACATGGCCTCGCCTACTTTGTTGCGTGTTCCCGGGGGCAGGGTTTATGTTAATTGCAGGGTTTATGATGTCACCAACCCGGGAAGAAGCTTGTTGGAGTCCAGATTGGTCACAATTGTAGGCATTAAACTGCCGTAACTTTAAAAGACAATATCTACATTTGCCTTGAACTTTTAGCACTGTAACTTTGGAGATACTGTTTATGCTCAAGCAGCAACATTACACACTAACTAAAGTTAAACAAGGGAAATCGCATTAAACCACCCCTTTAAAGCGCACACACAGATTCGCACACAGAGATCGGAGATCTCACTGCGCACACACAAAATCATTTAGCAACACAGAAACTTCATATCAACGCTGCTCCGTGGCTTTTATTAATAAAATAGCTTTGCTACTGAATCACATTATATTTCTCAGCAATGAGGGGGTAAAATTGCTGTTTTTAAAGTTAAAGGGTTAGTTCACCCAAAAATGAAATTTCTGCCATTATGAATTTGTAAAAATAAATGAGAAATAAATCATTTATAAGACAAAATCAGTTTTCTTAAACCAGCTCTATTGAGGTTCAATAGACCATTTGAACAAGGAAAACAGTATATTGAGGAGAAAGCTAAAAATAAAACATCTGTTTTGAGTTTAGACTGGGTCAAACTTGCTGACATTGCAAAAATACAAAATTAGCCTGTAAACCATTGAAGCTTGTGTTTTACCACTCAAATCTTCGGACTTTTCCTGCATAGTCCAACAGAAAATCATTGTCATCCTGTGTTCACATAGGGTGACGAGAATGCTGAGGCGCTGGATGCTGCAGCAGTGGAGGCAGCTCTGTCTTTGTGTGAGGACACGGGTCACACCCTGTCAGGTACCTGGGAGCCAAACCCCTTCAGGCCCATTGGCCCTGATCCCTCCAGCACTTCAGAGGACTTGGACCCACATTCCCTGCATTTCTCAGAGGGGAAGAGAGATGGTTCTGACATGTGTGGATCCAGCAGTGGCTGTGCACAGGGGTACCTGACACCCTCCACCACTGTCCCCTCTACTCCTCAAAACCTTACTCAAACAGCAGGAGCCCATTCAGAGCCAGATACCCACAGACCAGAGCACACAGATGAGGCCCAGGATGGGCAGCCAGAATCACTGCATGCTGTAATCAAAAGTGAGGCTAACGAATGGACACGGTCTCAATCAGGTACTCCATGTTTTGCATTTACACTACTGCAAATTAGTTAAATGATTTGACATTGTTGAAACTTAATGGGTCAATATCATTATGCTATTTTTTATATTTTTAAAAATGCCATTCATACACTACTGTTTGAAAGTTTTGGGTAAGATTTTTTTCTAATTAATACTTTTATTCAGCAAGCAGAGATGTATAAAAGTGATAATAAAGACATTTATAATGTTAAAAAAAGATTTCTATAAAATAAATAAATACTTTTCTGTTCATCAAAGAATCCTGAAAAAAATGAATCACAGTTTTCACAAAAACTGTTGATAATAATAATAAATGTTTCTTGAGCAGCAGATCAGCATATTAGAATGATTTCTGAAGGATCATGTGACACTGAAGACTGGAGTAATGATGCTGAAAATTTAGCTTTGATCTCAGGAATAAATTACTTTATAAAATATATTAAAATAGAAAACTGTAATAATATTTTAAAATATTACTATTTTTACTGCATTATTGATCAAATAAATGTAGCTTTGGTGAGCATAAAAATATTACTGACTCCTAACATTTGAATGATAAATATGAATACACATTTTCTGAGATGAATTTGTTCAAATTCATACATTTTTGGGGCATAAAGTCAAAGTAAGGCAGTGTCATATTGTCCAAATATCATTATGGAAAAAACTCAGAAGAACTTATTAAATGAGTGAAATTCTTGTAAAGAAATCCTTAGTTTGGCCTAATCATTTATAAGTATTTCTTAGAAAAAGTAGTTTAGGAGCTTTGTTAAAATTGATTTGCCAAATCAAGGTCATGTGGTGCAACTAGTATGTGAAATAAATAAGAAATTATATCATAGACCCTTATGACTGTGTGTCAAAGTCAGTAATTTGATCTTTTTATGACTAGGCAAGGTTAGTTCAGGTTGTAAAATATCAAGTGGTGTGACCCCCCCCAAAAACTTGATGAAACTTGAAAAATGGTTTCAGTGGTTACATTTGTCATTAAATTTAAACATTTTTTAACCCATACATTTTATCAGACAAATATGAGTACATTTCTAAAAACATGCATTTTAAAGTAAAATTTTAAAATTATTTTTTATTTTGGAAATTCTTATTTGTCACTGACCCCAGCTGCATGTGACACACAAACACACCCTGGAAACAGGATTTTGGTAAGAACTCACAGATGTTCCGTTTTCTTCCAGATACACAGTCAGAAGATGACCCGGTGATAAAACAGCACTCAAAGGTGTGACTGTCTGCATACGCTAACACATAATGTACCAGCCACGAGTATACATACAGGTGCTGGTCATATAATTAGAATATCATCAAAAAGTTGATTTATTTCACTAATTCCATTCAAAAAGTGAAACTTGTATATTATATACATTCATTACACACAGACTGATATATTTCAAATGTTTATTTCTTTTAATTTTGATGATTATAACTGACAACTAAGGAAAATCCCAAATTCAGTATCTCAGAAAATTAGAATATTACTTAAGACCAATACAAAGAAAGGATTTTTAGAAATCTTGGCCAACTGAAAAGTATGAACATGAAAAGTATGAGCTCCTTTTGCCTGAATTACTGCAGCAATGCGGCGTGGCATAGAGTCGATCAGTCTGTGGCACTGCTCAGGTGTTATAAGAGCCCAGGTTGCTCTGATAGTGGCCTTCAGCTCTTCTGCATTGTTGGGTCTGGCATATCGCATCTTCCTCTTCACAATACCCCATAGATTTTCTATGGGGTTAAGGTCAGGCGAGTTTGCTGGCCAATTAAGATCAGGGATACCATGGTCCTTAAACCAGGTACTGGTAGCTTTGGCACTGTGTGCAGGTGCCAAGTCCTGTTGGAAAATGAAATCTGCATCTCCATAAGGTTGGTCAGCAGCAGGAAGCATGAAGTGCTCTAAAACTTCCTGGTATACGGCTGCGTTGACCTTGGACCTCAGAAAACACAGTGGACCAACAACAGCAGATGACATGGCACCCCAAACCATCACTGACTGTGGAAACTTTACACTGGACCTCAAGCAACGTGGATTGTGTGCCTCTCCTCTCTTCCTCCAGACTCTGGGACCCTGATTTCCAAAGGAAATGCAAAATCTACTTTCATCAGAGAACATAACTTTGGACCACTCAGCAGCAGTCCAGTCCTTTTTTATCTTTAACGCTTCTGACGCTGTCTGTTGTTCAAGAGTGGCTTGACACAAGGAATGCGACAGCTGAAACCTATTTCTTGCATACGTCTGTGCGTGGTGGTTCTTGAAGCACTGACTCCAGCTGCAGTCCACTCTTTGTGAATCTCCCCCACATTTTTGAATGGGTTTTGTTTCACAGTCCTCTCCAGGGTGCGGTTATCCCTATTGCTTGTACACTTTTTTCTACCACATCTTTTCCTTCCTTTCGCCTCTCTATTAATGTGCTTGGACACAGAGCTCTGTGAACAGACAGCCTCTTTTGCAATGACCTTTTGTGTCTTGCCCTCCTTGTGCAAGGTGTCAATGGCCGTCTTTTGGACAACTGTCAAGTCAGCAGTCTTCCCCATGATTGTGTAGCCTACAGAACTAGACTGAGAGACCATTTACAGGCCTTTGCAGGTGTTTTGAGTTAATTAGCTGATTAGAGTGTGGCACCAGGTGTCTTCAATATTGAACCTTTTCACAATATTCTAATTTTCTGAGATACTGAATTTGGGATTTTCCTTAGTTGTCAGTTATAATCACTGAAATTAAAATAAATAAACATTTGAAATATATCAGTCTGTGTGTAATGAATGAATATAATATACAAGTTTCACTTTTTGAATGGAATTAGTGAAATAAATCAACTTTTTGATGATATTCTAATTATATGACCAGCACCTGTACACCCGGAAACCATTAACTCTGCCCTTTTTAGTATTTTTTAACACTCCTCGTTAACAGGAAGTGAAAGAGGAGGAGGAAGCCGTGAGTGATGCAGAGGAGGGCAGTGTGTCGGAGATAAAAGCTGGTTTAGAAGGGGATGGAGCTGAGGATTGTGGGGGAGAGGAGGAAGGAGACGGCATTTATCTCTCTGAGCCAGAGGGGGAGACAGAGTTGGACCCTCCAGCCAGCGAGAGTGAGGACGGCTACAGCATGCATACGGCATCCTCTTCCATACAGCTCCACACAACTGCAGACTCCATTCCCAGCAGCCCTGCCTCCTCACAGTTGTATGTGCCGAAATTACACATAATTAAGCTTTCTCACCAAGTCTGATTGTTTGACATAGAAAAACATGTCATGTACAATAAAACTTTAAAGTGAAATAAATCTTAGTAAGCCACTTTAGATCAAATCCCAAACATTGTGATAATACATCATTTTATTAATTCAGGTTGATTTTTCAAAAAAATTTCAGATTTAATTTTTGCTATAATTATTGTTTATTAAATTAACACTGGGTTTCACAGACATGGCTAGTTCACCCAAAAATAAAAAAAATATAGCTTACTCACCCTCAAGCCATCCTAGGTGTATATGACTTTCTTCTTCAGTCAAACACAATCAGAGTTCAGTTAAAAAACATTCTGGCTCTTCCAAGCTTTTTAATGGGAGTGAATAGTAATCAAGATTTTGAAGCCCAAATAAGCACAGTTCTTCAGTCAAAAAGAAATTAAGGAAGACATTCCAGGATTTTTCTCCATATAGTGGACTTCAATAGGATTCAACGGGTTGAAGGTCCAAATTACAGTTTCTGTGCAGCTTTAAAGGGCTCTACATGATCCCAGACGAGGAATAAGGGTCTTGTCAAGCGAAACCATTGGTTATTTTCTAAAAAAAAAAAAATAAATAAATAAAAAAGATATACTTTTTAACCACAACTGCTCATCTTGCACTGCTCTGTGATGCGCCACGCATTACATAATCACATTGGAAAAGTCACGCATGACGTAGGTGGAAGTAAAGTGGTAGGGCAAAAAACTTCATATCTTTTTCTCCTCCAACTTCAAAATTGTCCAACATCGTTGTTTTACCTTCTTTTTTTTGTAAAGGGCATTTAACTTGGTCTTTGCACGTTCGCTTTGTAGACACTGGATCAGTACTTCCGCCTACGTCATGCGTGACCTTTCGAACGTGATTACGTAATGCGTGGCGCATCGCAGTGCAAGATGAGCGTTTGTGGTTAAAAAGTATATAATTTGTATTTTTTTTAGAAAATGACTGATCATTTCACAAGACCCTTATTCCTCGGCTGGGATCATGTAGAGTCCTTTGAAGCTGCATTAAAACTACAATTTGGACCTTGAACCCATTGTACCCTGTTGAAGTCCACTATATGGAGAAAAATCCTGGAATGTTTTCCTCAAAAACCTTAATTTCTTTTCGTCTGATGAAAGAAAGACATAAACATCTTGGATGACATGCGGGTGAGTAAATTATCAGGAAATTTTAAGTCTGAATTGAACTGAATTGAGCAACTTGTACTGCCATATCTTAAAATATGTCACTGGCATTGTTTTGTCTCAAGATGCACAACAGTAATGTTTTTTTCTAGGGCACGTTTATAAAAGCTACTTAAATGTCCTAATTGAACAAATCCTAAAGCCTAATCCTGGCTTAATCTAAGCCCTGTCTGTAAAACCAGGCCTACATGTTTAATTTAATAAAATAAATAAAATCAAACTCTGTAAATAGTTCTGATGATTATGATTATACTTAAAAATTATTTAATACTTTTTTGTGACTTGGTATAAACAAGCCTGCTTTAATGCGTTTTTGCTGTGATGTTCAATTAATCGACATGCTGTTATTACATAATGCCCTCTTCCTCATCCTCCACAGCTCTATCTGCAGTGAAGATCAAGAAGCAATTCAGGCTCAGAAGATCTGGAAAAAAGCCATTATGCTGGTGTGGCGAGCAGCAGCCAATCACAGGCGAGAGTCTTCATTACATTGTTCCAAATCCCCGCCCCATTTTATCTGACTCATTAGCTCTCTGCAGCCCGAATAAACTGAGTGATAATTGGTCATTTTCAACAGGTATGCAAATGTCTTCCTGCAACCAGTGACAGATGACATCGCCCCTGGTTACCACAGTATTGTGCACAGGTGAGAGCAAATTGTTGAAAGTAAATTTAAAGGTTTTTGCAGTTAGAGGAACATGTACTTATAAGGAGGAATCCAACTGTCCTTGATGTTTTTTTGAGAGAAAAGTTGAAGGCACAATGAAAATAAATTCCAAAATGTAATTTAAATAGCTTTGCCACAATTCCGGGTTCTTAGGCCAATGGATCTGTCCACTATCAAGAAGAACATCGAGAACGGGCTGATCCGCACCACAGCCGAGTTCCAGCGTGACATCATGCTGATGTTCCAGAATGCAGTGATGTACAACAGCTCAGACCATGATGTGTTCCACATGGCCAGGGAGATGCAGAGGGACGTTCTGGAGCAGATCCAGCAATTTCTGGCCACACAGTTGATCATGCAGACGTCGGAATCGGGCATCAGTGCCAAGAGCCTGCGCGGGAGAGAGGCCAACCGCAAACAGGATCCCAATGACAAGGTGCGGCGATTTATATGTAGCAGCACTTCTGCACATTTCAGCACATAAGAAGATTCTGGATCACTAATGTTAGTTCACATAAATACACTATATTGCCAAAGGTATTGGGACACCCCTCCAAATCATTAAATTCAGGTCTTCCAATCACTTCCATGGCCACAGGTGTATAAAATCAAGCACCTAGGCATGCAGACTGCATGAAAGAATGGGTCACTCTCAGGAGCTCAGTGAATTCAAGCGTGGTACCGTGATAGGTTGCCACTTGTGCAATAAGTCCATTTGTGAAATTTCCTCACTACTAAATATTCCACGGTCGACTTTTAGTGGTATCATAACAAAATGGAAGCAATTGGGAACAACAGCAACTCGTAAAAAAAACAAAGAGCGGGGTCAGCGCATGCTGAGGCACACAGTGCGCAGAAGTCAACAACTTTCTGCAGAGTCAATAGCTACAGACCTCCAAACTTCGTGTGGCCTTCAGAATGGCTCAAGAACAGGGCGTAGAGAGCTTCATAGAATGGGTTTAGGGATGTTTGGGGATGGCCCCTTCCTGTTCCAACATGACTGCGCAACTGTGCACAAAGCAAGGTCCATAAAGACATGGATGAGCGAGTTTGGTGTGGAGGAACTTGACTGGTCTGCACAGAGTCCTGACCTCAACTCGATAGAACACCTTTGGGATGAATTAGAGCGGAGACTGTGAGCCAGGCCTTCTCGCCAACATCACTGCCTGACCTCACAAATGCGCTTCTAGAAGAATGGTCAAAAATTCCCATAAACACACTCCTAAACCTTGCGGAAAGCCTTCCCAGAAGAGTTGAGGTTGTTATAGCTGCAAAGGGTGGGCCAACTCCATATTAAACCCTACGGATTAAGAATGGAATGTCATTAAAGTTCATGAGCACGTAAAGGCAGGTGTCCCAAAACTTTTGGCAATATAGTGTATTTACACACCACCATCAAAAGATTAGGGTTGGTAAATTATTATCATTGTTATTATTATTATTTTACATTTTTGGAAAAAGTCTCTTATGCTCATCACGTCAGCATTTATTTGATCAAAAATACAGTAACAATTTAAAGTACAATTTAAAAATAACTGTTTCCTTTTTTAATATATTTTAAAATGTAATTTATTCCTGATGAAAAAGCTGAATTTTCAGCATCATTACTCCAGTCTTCAGTGTCACATGATCCTTCAGAAATCATTCTAAAATGCTGTTATGTCTTATAATAGTTCAAAAACATGTCTTATAATAGTTGTGCTGCTTAATATTTCTGTGGAAACCCTGATAAATGTTTTCAGAATTCTTTGAGAAATAGAAAGTTTAAAAGAACAGCTTGTCTTGAAATAGAATTCATTTTGGGCAGAGTTAGGATCCTTCCTTAATTCGTATGAAATAGCCACCTCGTAAATTACTTACGAATTATTGTGAGATCGGGTTGGCAGATTATTGGGCTGATAATACAGTCAAGTGTTAAACACATTAATGAAACCAGCTTAAAGGATTAGTTCACTTTCAAATTAAAATTACCCCAAGTTTTACTCACCCTCAAGCCATCTTCCACCAGACCGCCTTCCGTATTCAACGTACAAAGAAAGTGTAAAACTCTTGAAGTTCAAAAAGCTTGCGCTACATCCTACACCTTCCCTATTCAACTTACGGAAAATGTGTAACTGACGCGACAGTTTACACTTTCTTCAAAATAGCCACCTCATAAAATACTTACGAATTACCGTGAGATCAGGTTGACAGATCATAGGGCTGATAATACAGTCAAAGTGTTAAACACATTAATGAAACCAGAATTAACTCCATCTTTCTTTTTTTTAATGCAAAATTCACCTTTTAACTGCTTTTGCATTTGAGTGTTGCAAAGCACCTTTATTCCTCTCTCTGATGCTGACCTTTGTCCTCTCATAGGACTGTGTTCCCATGGCCTCTCCTGCATTCCTTCTCTCTCTCTTTGTAAGTACCCTGTCTGCCCCTTCTTCCCCTTATGAATGCTACTATTCCTACAGAATAACCACAGAGACAATGTAATGGGAAGGAGAAACAAGCAGTAGTAAAAAAAATCATACTGGTCAATATGGGGACTGAAGGAATTAAAACTCATCTTTCAGATAAAAGAGCCAGTCACTTTTTTTTAGAATCACCTTTTTGTTTACTAAATAAGTAACGTTTTATGCCGTTATTGTCAGATTTTCCCCCCAGTTTGACATACATGTAAAAGTAATCGTAAAAAAAATGGCTGTTAAAAGAGAAAAAAGTGACTTGCTTTAAAGTGACTGACAACCGTCACTCAGCGACTCCGTCTGTCTCTGCAGGACGGGGGCACCAGGGGGCGACGCTGTGCTATAGAAGCAGACCTGAAGATGAAGAAATAAGCAGTTGGACTGGCCAGTGGGCGGGTTCCTTTGAAACACTAATAAGTGACTGATTGATGAAGACAGCATAGGACAATCTGTCTGAACCATTTCGCTAACACCCCCCTCCCACACGCTTAAACAGTTAACTTGAATATTCATGAGGGTTTCACTGGTGTGTGGTGTTTGGGATTGGACAATGATAGGACTGCCTCAAAATCTGTGCATATATGTGTCTGTTTGTATGTAATTGTTGTGAGATGAGTGTTGTGCTGTACTAAACTTGTTTTGTGTACGAATAGTGCCTTTACAGGTATTGATGAATGACCGGGAATAAACAAAAGGATGACAACTTAAATTTAAAGGCCTTTTAATGTGTGAACAAGGTTACTGATATTTTATCACCTTTCATTTTCCCCTACAATGCAGTATTCTTGTTCCAAACCAATTACTTTTTTTTTTTTAAACTTAGAGAGGTTTTAAATAATGGTCACACTGCTGTCCTCTATGTAGTAACAGTGGATGAGGACCAAGGACTTTCAGGCCCAAATCCAGGCTCACATCCAAATAGGGGCAAATTTGACTAAGCTATAATAAATGATCTGTGGGGTATTTTGAGATGAAACTTCACAGACACATTCTGGGGACACCAGAGACTTATATTACATCTTGTGAAAGGGGCATTATAGGTCCCTTTTAAGTCTGAAGTAATATGATAGATTGGTGTGAGAAACACCACTTTAAAACTGAAATTTAAAGTCGCAATGTAATAGAAGTAGAGACAGATCTTTTTCTTCTGTATTGTGACATACATCTGAGTGAAACAGGGAGTGCAGTTCTGTGCATTGGCTGTTGCTTGGATGGAGGAAGAATGCTGTAAGAAAGGGGCGGGGTTTATACAAACAAAATGATTGGAGAAGTCTGACACAGCAACCGAGAGAGGTCCATTTTATCGGAAGATCAAGGTATAACATTTTTATTAAATTAAAAGTTAAAAAAAAAAACATTGTAACAGGAATGAATCGTTCACAAGAAGAACATGAATTTAGAAAATAGGGTGGATTTGCATTTCCTGCTGACTTCAAGTCATTTTTTATTGAAAATCTTTGGCAACCATTCACTTTCATTGTATGGAAAAAAACCTTTAGAAAGTAGAAAGTCACAGTTTTCAAAAGGCAAATAATTTTCATTTAATTTTTGAGTTAATTATTCCTTTTATGCAATGAAAAGTGCTATAAAACTAAAAGGATCAATTATGATACTGATGATCACCTCTTCCTAACAATTTTGGTCAATATTTAGTGAATTCAACATACAAGCATACAACTTTGGAGAATCACAGACCACAGAGAAACCGTGTTTGATTAATGTTTTATTTAAGCGGCACAAAACGCACTCAATCCAAACAAAACTTCCACCAGCTCGCATACTGCATGGAAACAAGATCACAATACCAATAATGGCACAAACTCTCCACTTCACATCCAATACTCTTCCTCTATTTCATCCCGGATAGCGCTTCTGAACATCTCATGCTCAAATTTGTGCTAAAGATCATTATGTTATTATATATATAGAACATAGTGTTCAGTGACATGATGTAAAACATTAATAGTAGTTCGAAACAAATGCTCAGTAACGGTTATTTGCCTATTTAGAATTACTGATATTAAACTGTGCTGTTAACAGCTTTGAACACTAACAAGAAAGGAAGAAAGCATGGATGGATGCATGCAATACACAAGAAGTTAAGACCAATAAAGTGCCAAAATATAAATGAAATACTGCAGATGAATAAATCCGAGGTAATGGCGTTCAGCATTTCTGTCAGTGCGCAGGCCATTTTTATTTTCTTCACAAAAAAACATTGCTTAAAAACAGTTGCCTACTATTTTTTCATGTTCAAAACATACAGCACCGTAACAAATGACTGAAAATCTAATTTAATGTATACAAGTTTTTGTTTTTTTTTTGCTACGGCCAGAGAGCTTTGAAAAGCTGTAGTGGTTTATATCCCTGTTTGAGCTTTTTGTCCTATTAAAAGTTATAACTGTATTGTCAAATGTAATTCACAGCACAAATTCAGGAAAAAAGAAATTAAATATGTTAATTTAAATAAGTTAAACTCCTATAAACAATAATGCTTAAATGCGACTAATAAACAACAATCACTAGCTTAAAACCTGTCGGCCAGCCTGGAGCCGGTGCTCCTTAATGTAAGGAAAAAAATGCCAGGCTCTCGCATGAATTACCCTCTTCCACACATGGTTGTGCGTCGCAGCTGAATCAGATGCTTGAGCCAAAGGCCTTCAGACTTCACCCCATTAACGGATGAAAGGCACAAACGCTCATGAGAAAAATCAGCTTGGGCTACTACTGTCACATGTCTTACCCTTCCTTTCTCCTTCCCAAAAAGGTGACCCACCCAAGTAAATTGAAATATGTAACTGATACTAAAAGCTCTTTGATTAAGCTAACCATGCTGTCTGATGATGCCTCACTCTCCTCTCTGTCGGCCCATGAAGCGGTGCAGCTTGTCACAGTGATCCAGTTTCATGGTCTCAGCCTTCTGCTTCAGCCGCTCGTCTCGGTACAGTTGGCCCAGGTTAGCTAGATCAGATTCTAAAACAAAACAGCTCAGCTTTAATAATAGGGGTTTATATTACAGCAGGGCTGCCAACTCTTACGCAACTGACAAAGGATGACAAAGGTTCATTTTTAGGTCTGTTCTGCCTCAGCGGTCTTACAGTGCTTGTCAATGTCAAAATGATGGCCAATCAGATCAAAGAAGGTGGGGCTTTTACTGTTCACTGAAGGACCGGTGCGAATTCCAATGCGATGCTTTAGATTTTACAGTGTAATATTTAAGAGTATTTGCACAATAAGATGTTAGTAGCTAAACATTTAATATTTGACAACTGTTTTACAACAGATATGTTCAACAAACCACAGTAATATACAGTGATGCAAACTACTCAACTTGTTTTTTTTTTTTTTATGGAATTTCACTACTTTGAATGAATATTCTATAATTTACATGATCCATGTCTTTCATAACTAAATGTGACAAAACAAACATTTTGCATTTTTGGCAGATTAGACATACAAATATGTGTGAATGTGTGCATATTTTAAATTAAAATATCATTTGCAAAGAACTTAAATGGATTACTTCACAACTACAGTTAGACCTAGAACACTTTGGTCCCCCCCAATGTTTAAAACATGGTTACAGCCTTGGCTGTAGCGCCTCAGTTCAGGAGAAGTGGGAGCACACGTGAATCGATCCTCTCTTTAGCCCCGATAGGCGATACACACTCCAATCCCAAAGGAGGCATGTGCGGTAATGCAACACTGTTTGCTAACTGCCACAACAGGAAAAAGCGCAGAAGACGAATAAACAATTGATCGGTATGTTTACATGTAATCTCTTCAATCAGTTGTCATATGTAGTGAACTCAGTGCAGGCTTCCTTGTTTATGTCCGAATGCCGGCTCATTATTGGCCGGATCCTGTGTCAGCATCACATGCATGCATCGTGTTGCTCACGTGTTCAGCTTCGGCCAATACTGAGTTGACGTTCGGACATAAACAAGGAAGCCTGCACTGAGTTCACTACATATGACAATGGTTTAAAGTCATTATTTTTTATTTGTTTTTGTGCACAAAAAGTATTCCTGTCACTTCATAACATTAAGGTTGAACCACTGTAGTCACATGGACTATTTTAACCATGTTTTCAACTACCTTTCTGGTCAAAAGGTGAAATGACGTTACTGCCTATGTGTGGATCAGATACCCTCGGATTTCATCAGAAATATCTTAATTTGTGTTACGAAGATGAAACTCCGTCTTACGGGTGTGGAATGACGAGGGTGAGTAATTAATGACAGAAATTTCATTTTTTGGGTGAACTAACCCTTTAAATCAAGCTTATGAATCAAATCGTGAAATTTATGTCAATAACCCCCCTCCCCCTCCCCCTCCCCCCCCTTCCTTATTCTCACTCCAAGCTGAACTCAAAAGTTGGCAGCCCTATATTACAGCTGTGCAATTTACAGCTATTACTGAAACTAATGGATGAAAAGCCATCTTACTCTGTTGCTTCTCTTTCCAGCAGCTGCTCTGTAGGTGGTCGATATAGTCGTTCTCAATGGTCTTCTCCAGCTCGTCCAGGGCAGCACCGCGGTACTCTTTCTCAAAACTCTTATCCACGTAATATGGCACACCCATGTGCTGGGTTTCCCTGGACACCACTAACCCCATGGACCTGTGAGACGGAGAGTACATGTCAGTTCTTTTCTTAAAGCGCATGTTTTACATCATGTGTTGTGTTTGACTAGTGTTAATTTCATTAACAAAATCTATGACAAAAAACGTTTGTTGATGACCTTTTTTTCCCCATGACTAAGAAGAGACGACGACGAGAAAACACCAACGTTATTAAACGATAACTGTGACTATATTAACATGCAATATCGTTGACTAAAAAAGACAAGACTAAAATGTATTTTAAAAAATAATAAAAACTTTGCCAAAATCTCTCTTTTTTGTTGAAAAAATAGGAAACAAAATATTACAGACTGTTTTTAACAAGCCTAGAGGCTAGCTTTCATGATTGCGGTTGCCAGATATCAAGATTATAAACCCCCCAGAGCTTTTCTAAAAGGATACATTTTATGCCCAGCATTTTACTAAACCATGCACATGCACTCTCTACCTTGTGGAGGTGCCACAAATGATCTGAAAACACAGTAAACACTAACAAACGTAAGCTGGAGTTTAGCGATCTCCATTTGAGATATTCTGCTTAAATGAAAGTGTCATTCAGCCAGTCTGTGTTCTGTCACGAGCAGATTGTGCTGTTTGCTGCGACTAAATCTGCAATCAAAAACTTCTCAGTGAGGACCTGTAATAAATTCATATTTACAAATCCATATTGTGGTTTGACAGCTCTGTGTGACAATAGAAAGTCTTTTTTACTGTTTCTTTAATAGAAAAACATTAATGTAATTTAAAATGATTGGAATTACTATTAGGAATTTCACTGTTTTAATTTTTGAGAGAAGTTTCTTGTTTTACCAGTTAATTTAGAAGATAAATAGCCTATAACAAATCAGAAAAATAGATGAGGTAAAATAAACCATGCATATGGGTTGACATTCTCTTAAAGGTACAATATGTAATAATTTTGTCCGCTAGAGTTCGCTAGAAGCCTATTCAAAACAAAGGCGTAGCTTGATGACGCCAAGTTTTAGAGGGGAATCTTGGGACATGTGGTCTCCATCTCAACGGACAGTGCAAAAGAATAGGGATTGGAGTCGGGAAGAAATCATGTTCATGGATGCGATTATTAACGTTACTGTAGTATGAAGCAGAGCAGGACCGAGTGTTGTGGGAGATGAACGAGGCCGCTGGAGCGATTGAGCAACACACGCCTCACGAGCAGAGGAACTTTTATTATGTCACAGTCGCCGGCGCCGCTTCCGCTTTTCCGGTTATGACTATGAGGTAACACAGTTCTGTTTATCATATTAGACACATTTGAGAGTGTTGAAAATGATGTTATAACGTTACTCTGTACGTTCGCTCGGCGGCTGCTGTGAGACACTGTTGCACACTGCAGTAAGATAGATCGATTTTAGATTATCATATTAAATGCTGGATGGCTTGTGTTGATAAATGGCATGCAATTAATTTTAAAACGAATTGTATGATGGAGAAAATTATGTATTACTGTTAATAAAAATAAAGCTGCATCTGCATTATGCTGTTAGCTACTTGACAAAATAGTGTTTTTCTCTGAGGCATGGTACTCGCAAAAAATCAAGAAAATTAGATTTACACAATGAAACTAAACGTGTTGAGCTATATAACAACAATTAGTTTTCTGTCTATAAATATATCAAAACAGTTGTTCCCTTGTCTATTAAAATGTGTAATATTTTAAAGCGTCTTTGGTGTTTCCATGGTTTCTACAAAATAAAACCGGAAACCGAGGCAGACCAAGGGTTAACGCGGGTATGACGCAATTGACAGGCGGCTCCTCACACGTCCGGGAGCCTTGGTTAAAATTGCAATTTTCTCACGATTTAAAAATAGTTGGAAACATCTGGGATATTGTAAGTATTCAAGTGAACAAAATATATAACACTGGCCTAGTGGTTTTTGGATATTTTACTGCAAAAATATTACATATTGCACCTTTAAAAGGTAAAAGGATAAGGCTGACTAAATATGGTAAAAACTAAAAAGTACATTTGACACAGGGATAAGACTAAATTTATAAATAGCTGGCAAAATGAACACTATGTTTTGACTCACGGTTTGTAGAAGAGGCTGTAGGGAGGGTTGGTGGCCATCAGCTGAGTGAATACAGAGATCAGAATGAGCACCAGCACCGGCAGCAGCTGCAGGAGAGCTGTGAAGTTGTTCTACATGAAGAGAAGCAGGAAAAAGTATTGAGATGGGACATGTTTACAATATGAAAATCATAAACTGAATAGGTGGGGTCACATTACTGATGTCAATAGTGTTGCGATGCAGGAAACTCAGGTTAGCCACTTTCAAACCCAGCAGCTTTCTGTTAGTCATTCCACAAGGTGAATTTGCGTGACCAACTTGAATCAGTTGTGCAATCTGCGTGATAAAATCTTCCACCCTCACACAAAATTCCAAACTGCACAGATTCCTATTGAAATGACTGGATTTCACTCGTGAAAATGCACTGAACAATGGTAAATGTGACCCACCTTAAAGCTGCAGTCTGTAAGTTTTGCCTCTTTGTCGCCATCTCTGTTTGAAACCTGCAATTGCAGTGATTTGCGGAAATATCTTTACGTGGGTTGTGCATCGGCATGGCTCCTCACCGCGGATTAATCTAATGTTTGCTGTCAGTCACCACATCGGTGTGGATACTGTACTTTGGAATCACAGATTGTAGTTTTGGAAGTATGACCAAAATAAGAATTTTCACTGGAAAATATCATCTAAACAAGTAAGTAACATGTCTGCCACTTCTGTTCTGACCAACTGAGACAAAAAAGCATTACAATAAATCGCGCTGCCAATGGTGATTAAACCTATCGATTGCTTAGCTCTTATCACATCAAACCATGGAAATTATTATTATTGTTATACTTTGTTCTCAAATTGTTAATGTTAACAACATCAGTATTGCGTGACTGTGTGTATTATCCTTACCTGTAGATTTCAATTTCAATAGCCACTCCACAGTCCGAAGTCTTTTGCTTTTGACTATGGGTGAATCTCCAGTTATCACTGATGATTGTCATTTGCACCTTTCTGGATTACAATCCGTCATCAAAATGCTAAGTTTAATTATTGCAGCCGCTGTGAGAAAAGGCTCTAAATGATCCGCCATCCTCACATGTGATTTAGCCTACTAGCTGGGACTCCTCCTTTATGTGTACAGACCGGATGTAATGATGCAAATATAAACGGCGGCATGCTCGAATTTCCCGCGGAAACCCACCAGTACCGATTTTATTATAAAACATTATTACAAGCTTACTGTTGTGAATCGGGCTAAGGTAAGGAGATAGTTTTGAACACTGGCTGGTTATGTACTTGCTCAAAAATTGATTTTGGATCATTTTTAACCAAAAAAAGTTACGGACTGCAGTTTTAAGGCAGTGTTTTATGGGTCAAGACATGACTCTCATATCTGGATCTATTCAAAAATACAATTCATACATGAAGCGACTTGATTATACCTCTTGTATGAGGAGCATGTTTTTTTTTCTAATAACTTGGTACATGTTTTTTCATAGACACTTATTTGTCATGGGCCCTTATTTGAAGATTGGTCTTGTGTCCCCACATGATTAAGTGATTGTAGGATCCTCTCACCTGACTGTGGCTCTCCTCCACCTCTTCCTCCCGTCTCTCGTATGCACGGCGTCTGCGGGGCTGGTAATAATGAGCGTAAGAAGCTCCTCGGTTGGTGTACACATGGATGTTGCCTACATGAGGATAAGGATTGTTTGTTCTTTAAATGTGTGAGAAATCTTTAGTTTGTATTAAAGTCCCCCTGTGGTGAAAATCAAGTTTTTAATGTTGTTTATATCTCTATGATGTTTTAATATGCTTTAAGAAAAACCATGTGCAACTTCATAAGTCAACACCATTGCTGAGCGTTTACTCCTTAAAAATGCAGTGAACCAAAGACAGCCTCAAAAACGCAGTTTGAAATCGCTGGTGTTTCTGACATCACAAACTACCTTGTAACCAATCACGTCAACGTGTGATCATCAACAAGTGGATCTCTGAGCTGGTCTGAGTGAGTGGAGGCGGGGTTAATTTGCATATTCCTAGAACCGTGTATACTAAATGAGGCAAGGGTGTAGAGTTAGCTATTTTAAGGCATAAAGAAATTTTTTCAAAGAAAAAACATTTAAATATGTCATTTGGTGATCAAAGATGAGTTTTAAGAGATAAAATTATTGACTTCAGGGGTTCTTTACTGGAGCAGAGAAATGTGATGGACACAGAATAGCAATTTGAAAAATGTAAATATGCAGGAGAAAAAAAATTAAGTAAATTGTTCTAATAAACAAATAATTTAGTTAGCTGTAATGATTTTCAGGTTCAGACCTGTAGGAAATCTGCCCCCAAAGAAGATGTTGAAGAGCTCCTCTGGGGAGATGTCCGCCTCAAAGTCTCTGCTGAAGGAGCGGTGGTGTCCGTACGCATGACGGGGTTGGGCTGAAGTATGACTGGATGTCTCTGCAGGGCCCTGATCACCACACTCATCATATTGCTGCCTTTTCTCTGGGTTACTGAGCACTGCATATGCATTGCCTATAGCTGAATAGAGGACAGGAGTAGAGAAATATAAATAACTAACTTAGATTTGTCAGCAAAGCTGGAATTCAGCAACCATTACTCTAGTCTTCAGTGTCACATGATACATCAGAAATCCTTCTAATATGCTGATTTGGTGCATACTGATGTTGAAAACAGTTGTGCAGCTTAATATTTTGTGAAAACTGATTTATTTTTATAAATAAAAAGATCAAAAGAACAGCTTGTATTTGAAATAGAATTTTTTGTAACATTGTGAAAGTCTTTACTGTCATTTTTGATCAATTTTATGCATCCTTACAAAATAAGTGTACAAAATAAGTTTTTAAAATCATAACCTATATGAGATACCTTTGAAAGCATCAGTCGCTCCAGGGGCACAGTTCTTATCTGGGTGGAAGCGTAGCGCTAGCTTCCTATAGGCTTTCTTCAAGTCCTCATCACTGGCATCCTTTGGCACCCCCAGAATTTCATAGAAGTCTCTGCATCTCTTTATCCTGCACAGGTTTAGGAAGTAGATAAATAAATAATGATTGAATTTTAATTTTTGGGGTGACGATTCCTCCATCAGTACCTGAGCACTCCTTGCCGCTGCTCCTCCGTGTAGCTCTTTTTGTCATCGCTGGATCCCTCTGCTCTCTCCTGCGCACTGGGCCGTTGATGTGGAGCCGGGCCGTCTTCAGAGTTTCTCCAGCCAGGCGGAGGCGTGTAGGTGCGCTCCTCTTCAGGGGGAGTGCCACCATTCTTCACGATGGCATCAATCAATACTTAATGAGAGAAATTAGAGATCATTTCATATATTGTTGCATTGAGTGTGACTTTTAAAAACAGCTTTTACTTGAATACTACTAGAAAACCTATGTATTAGTATTAGGACTCCACAATAAGAACTTTTTTGCTGGTCCACCTGGGCTTGTTGCTCTTTAACATTTCCATTAAAGGATTAGTTCACTTTAAAATGAAAATTTCCCCAAGATTTACACACCATCAAGCCATCCTAGGTGTATTTGACTTTCTTCTTTCTGATGAACACAATCGGAGTTATATTAATAAATATTCTGATGCATCCAAACTTTATAATGGCAGTGAACGGGATTTATGAGAATAAAGCTGAAGAAAGTACATCCATTTATCATAATCATACTCCACACGGCTCCGGAGGGTTAATAAAGGCCTTCCGAAGTGAAGCGATGCATTTGTGTAAGAAAAAATATCCATATTTAACAAGTTATTAAGTAAAATATCTAGCTTCTGCCAGACCACTATCCGTATTCAACTTACGAAGAAAGTGTAATGCCTCTCGCAGTTTGCTACATCTATCCGTAAGATGAATACTGAAGGCAGTCTGGCGGAAGCTAGATATTTTACTTCATAACTTGTTAAATATGGATATTTCTTTTACACAAATGCATCACTTCACTTCAGAAGGCCTTTATTGACCTCCCGGAGCCGTGTCGAGTACAGCTTCATACTCGGTCACATTCACCGCTATTATAAAGCTTGGATGCGCCAGGATATTTATTAATATAACTCCGATTGTGTTCATCAGAAAGAAGAAAGTCAAATACACCTAGGATGGCTTGAGGGTGAGTAAAGCTTGGGGTAAATTTCATTTTAAAGTGAACTAATCCTTTAAAGTCAGTAAGGAACAAGCTGCGATAGTCTTTTCTTTCCTATTGTGAAATATATTCGAGTGAAACGGCTTCTCAAACAAGAGAAAAAAAATCTAGGGAGGGACTTGATTTTGTCCATCAGGATTTGACTGGATGGTTGTGGTTTGCTATTGCTGTGATCTCATGTGAATGACAGGTTGTCCCGCCCTCAAGCCAGTAAACACGTCATCAGAGAAGAGATGTCGCTGCAAGAGGGAGGGGAAGATATTTTGATTAAAGAATACGAGGGCACGTTTGTCCACGGTTAAATCATTATAAATCAATAAATACTGCAATATTCCATAATTCATAAGAATGAATTAATAAGAAATCAATTTTGATTTCATGATGACTTTAAATTGAAAAAAAATATCAGCTTTGGTTCCCATCGACTTCTGTTGTATTTTTGTCCATACAATGAAACCTAAACGTTTGGTTCCAAACATTCTTCAAAACTTTTTTTTTTTCTTTTTTTTGAGTGTGTTCTACAGCAGAAACAAATGCATACAGGTTTGGAACCACAAGAAGGTAAATGATGAAAGAATATATATGACGAAATTTGCAAAAAGGTAGAAATTACACAGCCTATGACATTGAGCGAATTCAGGTTGATTGGGACACTTTTTCCCAGTCATCTCAATGGCAAAATGTGTCCCAATCAACCTTGCACAAGTTTTTTCTTTCTTTCTTAAGATTGGATCACACGGGAGGCGTATTTCACAAGATCAGCCTCCAATGAGAGGCATCAAAGCTTCTAAACGTCCTATGTCAGATCTTTTCAACCACTGAGAGACCCAAACCCACCGCTGACCTGATGACAGATTATATAACACACAACATCCAGACGCTGCACTTTCTATTTCAGCACACTGACCAAACACAGCTGATTTGTCAATCAAACAACAGCAGAATGATACAAACCTCTGGCCCGGGTGCTGGGGTAGATCTTCTGCGCCTCGTACAGCAGCTGCAAGGCTTTCTCTTTGCGTCCTGACCGCAAGCACAGCTTGGCTTTCTCTATCAGCCTGTCAGACTCCTCTTTATCCATCTCAAACATTGTCATTTCAAGCAATGACACCTCAAACCCGCATGAAATCACTTGCAAAGAACCAACGGAAGCAAAATAATCAAAACAAGTCTTGTTTGGTTGTAGAAATTACTCGCAATGTTGTTGACATAAAGCTAAATCTAGTGCGTTATGCTAATGAAACCACAACAATTTAACTTCCGATTTTAGACATCTTCCGTTCTCTTAAATGACCCCTCTACGACGCGACTTAATCGAATATGAATTTATTATCAAAACTATTCATGTTTGACCCTTTGGCTTCGTCATTGTAAAATGTGCGAGAAAGACAGAAATGCAACACTGCTTGCAACCTCCATCGCTAATCGGAAGCGGAAGCGCATGCTGCAGGACTACAATCCAAACCGCCAATCAGAGGGCGACAATCCTTGCCGTAAATGGCATGATGGCAACACGCTAAAAATCCTAAATGGTACCCGGTGTTAATGAGTGATGCTGGCATGTGTGTTTATGGATCGAAGCCGGAGAGAATCATGAGCTTTGATGGCTCTCATAGACTGACCACGTTTAGATTAGAATTATTTTAAATTAGGGTTTGTAGCGCCCTGGAATTCATATATACTTTCCAATGCATTCCTTTAAAAACAGAAACGAAGGCTGGAAGAGAGATGCGAACAGTAATTTTAATGATGAATGTGATGTCTGCCGCCCTCATGTGGCTGAGAGAAAAAACACAACCACTTCAGGTGAAAGAAATAATCATCAAATGGACAGTGAGAAGTTTCAATGAGCCAAAAAAATAATATATATATATATATATATATATATATATATATATATATATATATATATATATATATATATATATATATATATATATTATTGTGTTATTCTATTTTATCACCCTTATCCCTCTGTATGCCTGTACTTTTTTCTGCACTGGAAGCTCCTGTCACCAAGGCAAATTCATTGTGTGTAAACATACTTTACAATAAAACTTACTCTATTTTTATTCTGCTGATTCTGAAATAGCCTAAGTCTGGTAAATATATATGGGAGAGCCAGGGGCTAGTTGTCACATGAAGTTGTCACAAGGGCTAAATCTCACTAACCATAAGGTTTGGAGAGAAAAAGTTCAATTACACAAATGCTTATTTTCTTTAACAATGGTTTTTTGTTAGTTTCTAACATCAAAACTTAAGTTGGGCTAATTTGTTTGTGAATGTAATCCTTCAAAATAAACCCCAACATAATTTTGTAAAGTTGTTGGATACATTTTTAATTAATTGGTTATTTTTTAGGACACAGACATTTTTCATTAATATCAGGTCAGAACAATTTGAACATGTTTAATTGTACAAATTAGGCTTTATTATACAAAATACCTTTGTATGCTAATATATATATATATATATATATATATATATATATATATATATATATATATAAAGACATTTAACATTACTTCAATGTTTGTGAGAATCTCAAGCCCTTATAACATCATAGTGGAAATAGAACGTTCGCGCGGGACTAAAAAGCGAGAAACTCACCTGCTCACTTTGTAGCGAGTAAGGAGTTGTGTTATCAACAGTGTTTACATTGCGTTTGCAGTTGTTGATAGCGTTTTATCGTGTCGATTATGGGACAGCGACTATCTCGTAAAGAGAAATCGGAGGGAGGAGGCGAGTGTGTGCACGGGGTAAATCCCTGTACACCACTGACACCCACCGACCACAAGGCGGAGCACCATCCTCGTCCTGACGAGACGCCTGTGGGTACCGGTGAGGGAGGCGGGCAGGAGAGAAAGGACAGAGGGGAAGAGCAGACAAAGAAGAAGAGGCAGAAAAGGAGGAGGTTTCGAAAGTTTGCCTCTTTTTTCACTTGTTTGTCTCGCCCCAAATCCACTGAAGCTCAGAGTGAGCAGGTAGAGCAGGGTGAGGTGGACCAGGACACTGATGAGCCCCCATCCAGGAGGTGTACTGATGGTAAATGACAAGAAAAACATAAAAACGTCTCTTAATCATTTACACACAATATAAACGCCACATTTTAGTCACACATTATAAAAATGCAGATCAATAACTTTCCACGACACGTGATAAATTCTTTAATATAGATGAAACATAGTTTGAAAACATTTCATCGTTCAAGATGTAGCTAAAGTAACTAAAGTTTCCACTAAATTAAGAATTAACATGAGTATGCAATATTTTATTTAGCTATATTATTTGATTAAAACAAGCGTTTGGTTGATATTCCTCTCTTTAGATCAGGCTTCTCTACAGGATGTCATCTGCACTGTGGAGGACAATGATCATCAGGAACCTCCTTCCAGTAGTCCTGAAGTCTCTCCTGCTGCTGAGGACCAGCGAGTGGAGGACGTCCAGCCTCAAGATCAGGACAGTCCAGCCAGTCTGTCAGTGGGTGAAAGTCCACCACATCTGCTGAGACAGCTGGACTGTGGTGAGATCATGAGGATTGAGAGTGAGTTTACTGTCATAACCCAAAATAAACACACACACACACACACACACACACACACACACACATTTCTTACAAGTGAATGTGTGTGTGTATGTGTATTGAAAGTGTATATTTTACATAATGCAATTGTAATTGCTGCAACATTTCTTTTTTTTTCTCCATCATTATTATTCAACATGTAGCTTGTTTGCAGTTCACTTAAATAGTCCTGCAGTATGACAAATTCATTCCATATATTTCTCAAGTAATATGAGATAATTAATTGTACAGGTATAATAATGATATAAGAATTACAAGCAATGTTAACATAGTAACAAGTTACATTGCAGGACACTGCTTTATTAAAATGTTAGAAATTAAATGAACTAGAATGATTTTTTTCTTATAATAGACCACATTTGCTGGAAATACACCATCGGCAAGAAGATGGGGGAAGGAGGATTCGGCTCTGTCTTTGAAGGGGTCCGTTGCAAGGATGGCCTTGTTGTGGCTGTGAAATTTACAGAAAAGACAGAGAACGAGCCGTACATCAGCCTTGTAAGTAGACTTCACTCTCTATGTTGTCTCTCTATCAGACTGGGCTAAATCCTCATTTGAGAAACCACTTCAATCTAATTATCATGAAAATTGTCTTTCTTCTAGCCTGACCATCCCAGGCCAGTTCCCCTTGAGGTGGCCCTGACAATCTTGGCCAATCAAGGCCCCAGCTGTCCCCACATCATAAAGCTGCTGGATTGGCAGGACCATCCCAACCAGACCATCATGGTCTTAGAGCGGCCCATACCCTGTATGGACATGCACAGTTTTTGGGAGCATCACGGCGGCCTCTTCAGTGAGGAGTTGGCGCGTCATTTCATGCAGCAGGTGATAGACGCTGCTGCCGTCTGCTGTTCCCGGGGGGTCTTTCACCGGGACATCAAGATGCCGAACCTCCTGGTCAACACAGAGAACCTTGAGGTTAAATTGATTGATTTCGGCTGTGGGGACCTCCTGAGAAGCTCTCCCTACCTCACCTACAGTGGTATGTATTATCTTTCACACATGTAGTTAGGGACTTAAACTCTAGTGACCAGTTACACCATGTCTCAGACGAGATATTGCAAGACATTAACAATGCACTAAACAACATTCTCAGAAGAAGAAAAGCCAATCATAATATTATTTTTGTTGACTAAAATTAAATGCCATTTCAGTCAGAGTAAAGTGAGAAAACATGCAGTGGTAAAGCAAGCTTAGACATGTGACAAACTCTTTCCTCTAGGGACAGCAAGGTACTGCCCTCCGGAGTACTTCACGAAGGGCGAGTACCACGCGAAGCAGGCAACGGTGTGGTCATTGGGAGTGCTGCTGTTTGGCATGATCACCAGCCTTTATCCAGACAGCAGTGATATAAATTTGATGGATGCAGATATCTGGTTCCAGCCGGGCTTCTCAGATGGTGAGAATTTCATTACAACAAAGAAGGACAATAGAACTCTTATACATGTAAAACAGAGAAAGCAAATATGTTCTTTTGAATAATGCAGGAATCTTCCCCAGTTTTACAGCTAAGAGAACAAGTGTAGAGTTGAAGGTAATAATCAGACATCTCTCCATCTTTCTGCACAGAATGCTGCTGTTTTATTCGGGGTTGCCTGAAGAGTGAGCCAGAGGAGAGGCTTCATCTGGAGCAGATGCTCTTCCATGACTGGTTCAAGGTACTGAGTCTAAGAGAAGCTAAATCATTGAAGATATAATGACATTTGTTTTTTTTTTTCTTTTTGGTTGGGTTTGATTATGTGAATATAGACATCAGCTTCCTTATGTTGCCTTTCAATACCTGCTGCAACTGTCATAAATCTATCCTCATCCACTGCACAGATGACAAGTTGTATTCTTATACCTTATGAACTATGTTTCTCTAATGTGTACAATTTCTAAATGTGTTCCAGGTCGCCCTGTAGGTCATGGAGAAAAGGGTCAGCCTTGCGTCTGGCGGGCTGACATGGGTGGCCCCTCCATCCCTCCAGCCTTTGCGTCTTGCGGGGCTGGCATGGGTGGCCCCTCCATCCCTCCAGCCTTTGCGTCTGGCGGGCTGACATGGGTGGCCCCTCCATCCCTCCAGCCTTTGCGTCTTGCGGGGCTGGCATGGGTGGCCCCTCCATCCCTCCAGCCTTTGCGTCTTGCGGGGCTGGCATGGGTGGCCCCTCCAACCCTCCAGCCTTTGCGTCTTGCGGGGCTGGCATGGGTGGCCCCTCCATCCCTCCAGCCTTTGCGTCTTGCGGGGCTGGCATGGGTGGCCCCTCCATCCCTCCAGCCTTTGCGTCTTGCGGGGCTGGCATGGGTGGCCCTTCCATCCCTCCAGCCTTTGCGTCTTGCGGGGCTGGCATGGGTGGCCCCTCTAACCCTCCAGCCTTTGCGTCTTGCGGGGCTGGCATGGGTGGCCCCTCTAACCCTCCAGCCTTTGCGTCTTGCGGGGCTGGCAGTCCTTGGTTGCGTCTGGTGCCTTGGCTGCTACGGATCCACAGCACTGTGTCATTGCAGCCCCAGTTGCAAAGCATCCCAGAGGTTCCTGACATGACCCACAGGGTCACACTGATGCCCGTCATGTTCGCCTCAAAGATTCATGCCAAGACTGGCAAGCGGCGATGGCCGCCCGCTGTTTCCTGTCATAGCCTCAGTCAGAGCTGGTGTCTAAGGCTCCAGTCCCAGAGCTCCTCTCTCAACCTCCCTGGTCACAGAGGCTCCTGCTAGCTGCTCTGGTTCAAAAGATTTCTGTCTTTACAGCATTAAAGGATCCTTTCACTACCACGTTAAACTACAATGTTTGTGAAAATAAACACAAAATGTGTTATTTTATTGAGAAAACAATATGATGATCTGGATATAAACTATTCCTATTATTCTTCAGTATTAGAGAGGTTAAGCCTCTCGTTGTGCTGGTTTATTTTTATCACTTCAAGAGTGTGGTAATTCACATAATAAACTCATGTAGAGCCAGGTAAGTAGAGAAGGTCAGATACACCATTTAATATTGTAACCAGCCTTTTCAAATCATTTCTTATGTCATCTTTCTAGGAATGTGTTGTGGCAAAAAATCAACAGACTCTTACTGCATAAGAGATAAACACGTCCAATTGTCTTTCAAAGTTTTATTTCTTGCAAGAAAGGTCAAACAGTCATACAGAGACACAAGTAGCTGCAGAGTGTAAGACAAAGATTACAGTTTTTCAGTCCCTCTTATACTCTCTAATCTCCAAGGTTGAAACTCTATTCTCTTCCCATATTAGGCACATAACGAGGAAAAACCTGTGCCACCTGTCACGTGACAATCATAACCCTCTTACACTGCAAAACGTATACAAGTTTCATACAAACATGGTCTTTTGCTCAGGCTTGGCCACAAGCCAAAAATAAGCCCCCAAAAGTAGCTGTTCTACGTGAATGAAAAGCTGTACACACACACACTTGTAAGAGAAGACAGCTTAGACTTCTCCTGAGAGAAAACTTGTAATCATCAGCACATACACTTCTAAGAGAAGACTTGTAATCATCAGCATATAAGGATAATTACCATAAATTTTAAAATTTCCACAACAGAATGCAATATGCACATTACTCAAAGTAACATTTAACTTTAGCAACACTGTGAAAGTGAACAGCACATAGCAGGCACATACCGGTTCCATACGCATCACATGACTAAACATGCAAAATCATTTTCATAGTCCACACTATAATCTGAAAATGGCATTGTCAAATTTATCCACTTGGTAGGCCATCTTCAAAAAGATGATCTGATTCAGGTGTGTTAGCTAAGGGAGACATACAAAACGTGAAGTGCTGTGGGCCTCTGGGACCAGGATTGGAAACCACTGATGTACAGTCAGCCCGGTCATTATTGTAAAATAAACATCTGAAGGGTGATCAGGACAGTGACATGACAAAATGACTATTTACCTAATAAATAAATACATAGACATCAAATTCACTATACATTCATATAAAGTCTTAGCTATATAAAGAACCTCTGCTATTGCCCAGGGGAAAAAAAAGAAAAAAGGAATATTTAATATATGAGTTCATGGCAGATATGATGATATTTTTTATATGCAGTGCACCAATGCATGTAATAAACATAATGTGTGATCTGTACACAGACCATCAGTAGAGGCAAATTAATTCACATTCAGTCAACATTATAAATATATAAAATAAGTATGCAGCCTCCAAACTCCATACACTATGAATGAGTGAAATCAAACTCCATCTTTGATCCCCAGCAAGTCTCTGGTAAGTTCTTGGTCCTCATTGTCCACTATAGTGCTGTGAACTGAAGAGATCTGAGGAGAATCTGTTTCTGCACAGAAGAGAGGTGAAACTTACAGTCGCACATTTACGGTTTCATATATTTAATGTCAAATGATGCTATTTTCTTGATATCAGTCACACACACACACACGTTTGTGAATTGTGGGGACATTCCATAGGCGTAATGGTTTTTATACTGTACAAACCATATTGTCTGTCGCCCTACAACAACCCTACACCTAAACCTACCCATCACAGGAAACTGCACATTTTTACTTTATCAAAAAAACTCATTCTGTATGATTTATAAGCCTTTTGAAAAATGGGGACATGGGGTAATGTCCTCATAAGTCACCCTCTCCTTGTAATACCTATGTCATCATACAAATTTGTGTCCAGATATGTCACAAAAACGCACGCGCAGACACACACACACACACACACACACACACACACATCCTTGTTTATACTACTTTGTGGGGTCCAAATGACCCCACTAAGATAGTAAGATGAGGAATTTATGGCATTGTGGGGTCCTTTAGTCGGACCCCACGAAGACAACATCTTAAAAGTCAGATATAAGAATGTTTGACAAAATCTTAAAAGTCACTATAGTATGGCCCTTCCCTACACTATGGCCCCGTCCACACGGAGATGCGTTTTTGTGAATACGCACAAATTTTGTATCGGATAGGCGTTTCGTCCACACGGGTGGAAGGTGAAAGGTGAAACCGCTATTTTTTGAAACCGGGTCCCAGAGTGGATAAATCTGAAAACGCCGTCTTTGTGTTTTCATGTGGACAGCCTATCCGTGTATTTTGTGAAACGATGATGTCATCACCCCACATGTCGACCCTAGTCAGACGCCGCTAACAGCACAAAACAGCAACAACAACAATAACAGCAGACTTTAGATGCTTGTGTTCATGCTGCAGAAGCTACTGAGCCAAAATAAAGCGTTATTTCTAAGCTTTACAATAGTTTGTATACAGTGCGCAAGGTGTATGCGCATGCTCCAAGTCTTATTCACTGTTTTAAGTGTATCTCTGTGGCAGAATTACAGCCCCACATACTGGTCTGGCATGTATACTACATCGTTTTGAGTCATTTCAGTGGCTTCGTTTGGATGCAGATATTTCTTGAGACAAGGAAAAAAAAAGATCGGATAGGGTAAGCTCCGGCTTCGTGTGGACGTAGCCTATACCTAAACCTACCCGTCACAGGAACCTAACGTAATTTTAACATTCTTATATATATATGTAACATGTCTCCTATGTTTTCTGTTTAATTAGTCATTTCAACCCTGCTGTTGCCCTACTATGCCTTGAGCAGAAGGACCGCTCCCTGGAGTCACACACCATGGATTTTTTGGAGCTGGCGTACCTCACACACTATCCTGAGTCCCAGGCATTCCTCCCAGGGAGTGGTCCTCGTGAAGATTTCGCTGCATTCGTGGAGTGGGTGCTGGAGAACAATGACTCCCCGTTCACCATCGGCCCGGCTGAGGACGACACCAGCCACACTCCACTGCCAGAGACCAACCAACCACCACCAGCGAACGACGCGACGGAGATGTTGTTTGAGCCCACCGCAGACTGTGGAGACCGGCCACCCGTGAGAGACGAGCCCGTACCGAGGATAAGGACAGAGTTTTTCAGCGACTCGGAGCCCGGACCACTGACAAAGTCTGACCAGGTGCGCGAGCTGGCAACACCGTTCGTCATTGAGGGAGTGATTGTGGAGCTCGAGGACTGGGAGGAAAGCCCCGCCCACGACACCACCGCTGTAGAAGTGAGTATTTTGAACTCTGGCCATTATTTTGAAGAACTGAAGGATTTGTTTGAGGCTGATTTAATTTACTTTTTTGGAGAGGTGATTCCCAACTCCCCTGTACCTCCAGTGCCCCCTATATCTCCAGAGACTCCTGTATCTCCAGCGCCTGTATCTCTAGTGTCCCTTGTATTTCCTGAGTTCCTACCCAGCCTCCCTCTCCCGCCTCCTCGTTCAACCAGTTCCTCAGCCCCACCATCGCTGCTGTCCTTCAGCCCTTCTACATCTTCCACATGCCAGATGCCACGTGTCTTCAGGCCACCAGTTCCATCTCACACAGAGGGTCCCCTGTCTCCACCTCCAGCCTCTGTGCCCCCTGCTCTACCTCGGCCCGTCAACACTTCGGTTCCACCGTGGCTCCTCCCTCCCTCGGCTCCACCGGACACCATCGGCCATACAGCTTCTCCGGGCTCCCTCGTCTCTCTGGCTCCACCTTGGTCAGCCGTCGACCTGCCTGCACCTACGGCTCTGTCTGGCTCCGCCTTTCCTCCAGCTCCACCTCCACCTCCATCCTCGGTCCCATCGGCTACATCTGGGTCTCCATCTTCAGCTACATCTCTGTTGGTCATCCCCAGGGTGTTGTCTGCCACCAAGTCGACACCACCACAGCTCCTCCCACCTGCGACTTGTGTATTTGTGTATATATATACCCTGTGTTCTCCCTCATTCCTCGTCCGTTCTCGTTGATGTTTAGTTGTGTATATTGAGTTCCTGCCTGTTTCTGTTATTAAATACTACTCTTCGTATTCTCCTTCGTCCTTGTGCCTGCTTATACACACGTCATGTAACTATATATATATATATATATATATATATATATATATATATATATATATATATATATATATCACAAGACCTGAGAAAGAAAATAATTTCTTTACACCATAAAGGTGGAGGCTACAAGAAGATCAGCAAAGCTTTACTTATCAGTCAGAATACTGTAGCAAAAGTGGTACAAAAATTTAAAAAAGATGATTAATTGATTTAAAAAAGAACCAGGCCTCACAGAGGTGTCCAGGTCGTCCATGGAAGTTAACACCTCGACAGGAGCGTCTTCTGATGAGAAGGTTTAAGAAAATTGGCATGCAAGTTCACTGCAGTTATCTAAAGAAGTAGAAAGCCGAACTGGGGTGACTATTTCCCGTGACACAATGTGGTGTACACTGCAGAGGAATGGCATGCATGGGTGTCGTCCACGAAAGAAGCCTCTCCTAAAGCCCAGGCACAAAAAAGCCTGCCTAGAGTTTGCCAGGGCCCATGCTGACAAAGATGAAGACTACCAGGACTCTGTACTCTGGAGTGATGAGACCAAGATAAATGTTTTTGGAACTGATGGCTAAAAACTGTATGGCGTCACAAAGGTGAGGAATACAAAGAAAAATGCATGGTGTCTACAGTGAAACATGGTGGTGGCAGTGTCCTTATGTGGGGCTGCATGAGTGCTGCTGGTGTCGGGGAGCTGCATTTCATTGATGGCATCCTGAATTCACAGATGGAGAGAGAAGATGCTACCATCTTGGTCCAGCTTGGTACCAGCTCTTGGTCGTCGTGCACTTTTCCAACATGACAATGATCCTAAACACACATCTAAGGCCACTGTTGGATTTCTGAAGAAGAACAGGGTGAAAGTGATTCAGTGGCTCCTGATCTGAACCCAATCGAACACCTATGGGGAATTCTGAAGAGACAAGTTGAGCATCACTCTCCATCCAGCATCCAGTCTCTAAAAGAGGTCATTCTTGAAGAATAGAAAAGGATAGATGTTGCAAAATGTTGCCAACTTGTTCATTCCATGCCTAGAAGACTTGGTACTGTCATTAAAAATCATGGAGGCCATACAAAGTACTAGATGTAGTAGTTTTTGTTGTGGGGTGTACTCATTTTTGCATCACCCTAATTTGAGTAAAACTGAAAAATGTGTAAATTAAGTTATTTTATTAACCTTACTTTCATGTTCTAAGTTAAACAGATGTTCTCTTAGTCTTGTCAACATTTTGGACATTGTTTGTTTTTGTGTTCATTGAGATATTGTTTAAAATGTTACTTTTGAAAGGGGATGTACTCATTTACGCTGAGCACTGTGTATAAGAATGTTATAAGGTTCTTATAACATTCTTATATATATATATATATATATATATATATATATATATATATATATATATATATATATATATATAATAATGGTTCAACATTTTAAAAATTCTTAAGTTTCTTATATACACTACCAGTCAAAAGTTTGGACACGGTAAGTTTCGTCTGCTCACCAAGGCTGCATTTATTTAATTAAAAATACAGTAAAAACAGTAATATTGTGAATTATTATTACAATTTAAAATAACTGTTTTCTGTTTAAATATATTTTATAAGGTAATTTATTCCTGTGATCAAAGCTGAATTTTCAGCATCATTACTTCAGTGTCACATGATCCTTCAGAAATCATTCTAATTTGCTGATCTGCGGCTCAAGAAACATAATTTGTGTACAATTGTACAAAATATTTGTGTACAATATTTTTTTTTCAGGATTCTTTGATGAATAGAAAGTTTAAAAGAACAGCATTTATTTGAAATATAATCTTTTGTAACATTATAAATGTCTTTACTGTCACTTTTGATTGATTTAATGCATCCTTGCTGAATAAAAGTATTAATTTCTTTCATTTCTTTTCACAAAAATTAAAATAAAAATTCTTACTGACCCCAAACTTTTGAACGGTAGTGTATAATGTTACAAAAGCTTTGTATTTCAGATAAATGCTGTTCTTTTGAACTTTCTATTCATCAAGGAATCCTGAAAAAAAAGTACACAACTGTTTTCAACATTGATAATAATCATAAATGTTTCTTGAGCAGCAAATCAGCATATTAGAATGATTTGTGAAGGATCATGTGACACTGAAGACTGGAGTAATGATGCTGAAAATTAAGCTTTGCCATCACAGGAATAAATTACTTTATAAAATATATTCAAACAGAAAACAGTTATTTTAAATTGTAATAATATTTCACAATATTACTGTTTTTACTGTATTTTTAAATAAATAAATCTAAAAAATCTTACCGTGTCCAAACTTTTGACTGGTAGTGTATATACTAGTGTTTGTACCGCCGTGGAATTCATATATACTTTCCAATGCATGCCTTTAAAATAGAAACGAAGGCTGGAAGAGAGATGCGCACAGTAATTTTAATGATAAATGTGATGTCTGCCGCCCTCATGTGGCTGAGAGAAAAAACACAACCACTTCAGGTGAAATAAATAATCATCTAATGGACAGTGAGCACTTTCGATGAACCAAAATAAATAATATTAATACATTAAGTAAGTAAATAAATAAATAAAGAGAGAAAGAGAGAGGGGGGAATAGGTGAATTCAAACCTGAAATATGACCACATGCATCTTAAAAGTATGTTAGAAACATTACATTTTAATTATTTAGAGGAGCATAAATGTAGGCTATATAACACATATAGCATAGCACATTCGTTTACTCCCAATTTGCACATCTGTAAATCATTTACATCTGTAAATAGCACATCTGTAGGCTATATTCTATCTTATATATATATATAAGATAGAATGTGTATACACATACATACATATACACACACTGTATTTTATTAGGCTATATAATTTTATTGCCTGTTTTATTATTGGGTTATTTTCTATTTTATCACCCTTATCCCTCTGTATGCCTGTACTTTTTTCTGCACTGGAAGCTCCTGTCACCAAGGCAAATTCATTGTGTGTGTAAACATACTTTACATTAAAACTTACTCTATTCTTATTCTGCTGATTCTGAAATAGCCTAAGTTTGGTAAATATATATGGTAGAGCCAGGGGCTAGTTGTCACACACTTTAGCAATGTTTTTTTTGTTAGTTTCCAACATCAAAACTTAAGTTGGGCTAATTTGTTTGTGAACGCAGTCCTTTAAACTAATCCCCAACATCATAATTTTGTAAAGTTGTTGGATACATTTTCGATTAATTGATTATTTTTAGGACACAGACATTTTTCATTAATATCAGATCAGAACAATTTGAACATTTGTTTAATTGCA
The DNA here is from genome assembly GCA_037950675.1 of Hypophthalmichthys molitrix. Lineage (NCBI taxonomy): Eukaryota > Metazoa > Chordata > Actinopteri > Cypriniformes > Xenocyprididae > Hypophthalmichthys > Hypophthalmichthys molitrix. Next base: position 17,505,908 of record CM075512.1, on the reverse strand, counting down.
CAAATTTGGCTATAGCCTATTATATAAAATATATACCTTTGTGTGTGTGTGTGTGTGTATATCTATCTATCTATCTATCTATCTATATATATATATATATATATATATATATATATATATATATATATATATAAAGACATTTAACATTACTTCAATGTTTGTGAGAATCTCAAGCCCTTATAACATCATAGTGGAAATAGAACGTTCGCGCGGGACTAAAAAGCGAGAAACTCACCTGCTCACTTTGTAGCGAGTAAGGAGTTGTGTTATCAACAGTGTTTACATTGCGTTTGCAGTTGTTGATAGCGTTTTATCGTGTCGATTATGGGACAGCGACTATCTCGTAAAGAGAAATCGGAGGGAGGAGGCGAGTGTGTGCACGGGGTAAATCCCTGTACACCACTGACACCCACCGACCACAAGGCGGAGCACCATCCTCGTCCTGACGAGACGCCTGTGGGTACCGGTGAGGGAGGCGGGCAGGAGAGAAAGGACAGAGGGGAAGAGCAGACAAAGAAGAAGAGGCAGAAAAGGAGGAGGTTTCGAAAGTTTGCCTCTTTTTTCACTTGTTTGTCTCGTCCCAAATCCACCGAAGCTCAGAGTGAGCAGGTAGAGCAGGGTGAGGTGGACCAGGACACTGATGAGCCCCCATCCAGGAGGTGTACTGATGGTAAATGACAAGAAAAACATTAAAACGTGTCTTAATCATTTACACACAATATAAACGCCACATTACAGTCACACATTATAAAAATCCAGATCAATAACTTTCCACTACACGTGATAAATTCTTTAATATAGATGAAACAGTTTGAAAAGGTGTAATAGTTCAAGATGTAAAGTAATCAAAGTTTCCACTAAATTAAGAATTAACATGAGTAAGCAATATTTTATTTAGCTATATTATTTGATTAAAACAAGCGTTTGGTTGATATTCCTCTCTTTAGATCAGGCTTCTCTACAGGATGTCATCTGCACTGTGGAGGACAATGATCATCAGGAACCTCCTTCCAGTAGTCCTGAAGTCTCTCCTGCTGCTGAGGACCAGCGAGTGGAGGACGTCCAGCCTCAAGATCAGGACAGTCCAGCCAGTCTGTCAGTGGGTGAAAGTCCACCACATCTGCTGAGACAGCTGGACTGTGATGAGATCATGAGGATTGAGAGTGAGTTTACTGTCATAACCCAAAATAAACACACACACACACACACACACACACACATTTCTTACAAGTGAATGTGTGTGTGTATGTGTATTGAAAGTGTATATTTTACATAATGCAATTGTAATTGCTGCAACATTTCTTTTTTTTTCTCCATCATTATTATTCAACATGTAGCTTGTTTGCAGTTCACTTAAATAGTCCTGCAGTATGACAAATTTATTCCATATATTTCTCAAGTAATATGAGATAATTAATTGTACAGGTATAATAATGATATAAGAATTACAAGCAATGTTAACATAGTAACAAGTTACGTTGCAGAACACTGCTTTATTAAAATGTTAGAAATTAAATTAACTAAAATGATTTTTTTCTTGTAATAGACCACATTTGCTGGAAATACACCATCGGCAAGAAGATGGGGGAAGGAGGATTTGGCTCTGTCTTTGAAGGGGTCCGTTGCAAGGATGGCCTTGTTGTGGCTGTGAAATTTACAGAAAAGACAGAGAACGAGCCGTACATCAGCCTTGTAAGTAGACTTCACTCTCTATGTTGTCTCTCTATCAGACTGGGCTAAATCCTCATTTGAGAAACCACTTCAATCTAATTATCATGAAAATTGTCTTTCTTCTAGCCTGACCATCCCAGGCCAGTTCCCCTTGAGGTGGCCCTGACAATCTTGGCCAATCAAGGCCCCAGCTGTCCCCACATCATAAAGCTGCTGGATTGGCAGGACCATCCCAACCAGACCATCATGGTCTTAGAGCGGCCCATACCCTGTATGGACATGCACAGTTTTTGGGAGCATCACGGCGGCCTCTTCAGTGAGGAGTTGGCGCGTCATTTCATGCAGCAGGTGATAGACGCTGCTGCCGTCTGCTGTTCCCGGGGGGTCTTTCACCGGGACATCAAGATGCCGAACCTCCTGGTCAACACAGAGACCCTTGAGGTTAAATTGATTGATTTCGGCTGTGGGGACCTCCTGAGAAGCTCTCCCTACCTCACCTACAGTGGTATGTATTATCTTTCACACATGTAGTTAGGGACTTAAACTCTAGTGACCAGTTACACCATGTCTCAGACGGGATATTGCAAGACATTAACAATGCACTAAACAACATTCTCAGAAGAAGAAAAGCCAATCATAATATTATTTTTGTTGACTAAAATTAAATGTCATTTCAGTCAGAGTAAAGTGAGAAAACATGCAGTGGTAAAGCAAGCTTAGACATGTGACAAACTCTTTCCTCCAGGGACAGCAAGGTACTGCCCTCCGGAGTACTTCACGAAGGGCGAGTACCATGCGAAGCAGGCAACGGTGTGGTCGTTGGGAGTGCTGCTGTTTGGCATGATCACCAGCCTTTATCCAGACAGCAGTGATATAAATTTGATGGATGCAGATATCTGGTTCCAGCCAGGCTTCTCAGATGGTGAGAATTTCATTACAACAAAGAAGGACAATGGAACTCTTATACATGCAAAACAGAGAAAGCAAATATGTTCTTTTGAATAATGCAGGACTCTTCCCCAGTTTTACAGCTAAGAGAACAAGTGTAGAGTTGAAGGTAATAATCAGACATCTCTCCATCTTTCTGCACAGAATGCTGCCGTTTTATTCGGGGTTGCCTGAAGAGTGAGCCAGAGGAGAGGCTTCATCTGGAGCAGATGCTCTTCCATGACTGGTTCAAGGTACTGAGTCTAAGAGAAGCTAAATCATTGAAGATATAATGACATTTGTTTTTTTTGTTTTTTTTTTTCTTTTTGGTTGGGTTTGATTATCTGAATATAGACATCAGCTTCCTTATGTTGCCTTTCAATACCTGCTGCAACTGTCATAAATCTATCCTCATCCACCGCACAGATGACAAGTTGTATTCTTATACCTTATGAACTATGTTTCTCTAATGTGTACAATTTCTAAATGTGTTCCAGGTCACCCTGTAGGTCATGGAGAAAAGGGTCAGCCTTGCGTCTGGCGGGCTGACATGGGTGGCCCCTCCATCCCTCCAGCCTTTGCGTCTTGCGGGGCTGGCATGGGTGGCCCCTCCATCCCTCCAGCCTTTGCGTCTTGCGGGGCTGGCATGGGTGGCCCCTCCAACCCTCCAGCCTTTGCGTCTTGCGGGGCTGGCATGGGTGGCCCCTCCATCCCTCCAGCCTTTGCGTCTTGCGGGGCTGGCATGGGTGGCCCCTCCATCCCTCCAGCCTTTGCGTCTTGCGGGGCTGGCATGGGTGGCCCCTCCAACCCTCCAGCCTTTGCGTCTTGCGGGGCTGGCATGGGTGGCCCCTCCAACCCTCCAGCCTTGGCGTCTTGCGGGGCTGGCAGTCCTTGGTTGCCTCTGGTGCCTTGGCTGCTATGGATCCACAGCACTGTGTCATTGTAGCCCCAGTTGCAAAGCTTCCCAGAGGTTCCTGACATGACCCACAGGGTCACACTGATGCCCGTCATGTTCGCCTCAAAGATTCATGCCAAGACTGGCAAGCGGCGATGGCCGCCCGCTGTTTCCTGTCATAGCCTCAGTCAGAGCTGGTGTCTAAGGCTCCAGTCCCAGAGCTCCTCTCTCAACCTCCCTGGTCACAGAGGCTCCTGCTAGCTGCTCTGGTTCAAAAGATTTCTGTCTTCACAGCATTAAAGGATCCTTTCACGACCACGTTAAACTACAATGTTTGTGAAAATAAACACAAAATGTGTTATTTTATTGAGAAAACAATATGATGATCTGGATATAAACTATTCCTATTATTCTTCAGTATTAGAGAGGTTAAGCCTCTCGTTGTGCTGGTTTATTTTTATCACTTCAAGAGTGTGGTAATTCACATAATAAACTCATGTAGAGCCAGGTAAGTAGAGAAGGTCAGATACACCATTTAATATTGTAACCAGCCTTTTCAAATCATTTCTTATGTCATCTTTCTAGGAATGTGTTGTGGCAAAAAATCAACAGACTCTTACTGCATAAGAGATAAACACGTCCAATTGTCTTTCAAAGTTTTATTTCTTGCAAGAAAGGTCAAACAGTCATACAGAGACACAAGTAGCTGCAGAGTGTAAGACAAAGATTACAGTTTTTCAGTCCCTCTTATACTCTGTAATCTCCAAGGTTGAAACTCTATTCTCTTCCCATATTAGGCACATAATGAGGAAAAACCTGTGCCACCTGTCACGTGACAATCATAACCCTCTTACACTGCAAAACTTATACAAGTTTCATACAAACATGGTCTTTTGCTCAGGCTTGGCCACAAGCCAAAAATAAGCCCCCAAAAGTAGCTGTTCTACGTGAATGAAAAGCTGTACACACACACACTTGTAAGAGAAGACAGCTTAGACTTCTCCTGAGAGAAAACTTGTAATCATCAGCACATACACTTCTAAGAGAAGACTTGTAATCATCAGCATATAAGGATAATTACCATAAATTTTAAAATTTCCACAACAGAATGCAATATGAACATTACTCAAAGTAACATTTAACTTTAGCAACACTGTGAAAGTGAACAGCACATAGCAGGCACATACCGGTTCAATACGCATCACATGACTAAACATGCGAAATCATTTTCATAGTCCACACTATAATCTAAAAATGGCATTGTCAAATTTATCCACTTGGTAGGCCATCTTCAAAAAGATGATGTGATTCAGGTGTGTTAGCTAAGGGAGACATACAAAACGTGAAGTGCTGTGGGCCTCTGGGACCAGGATTGGAAACCACTGATGTACAGTCAGCCTGGTCATTATTGTACAATAAACATCTGAAGGGTGATCAGGACAGTGACATGACAAAATGACTATTTACCTAATAAATAAATACATAGACATCAAATTCACTATACATTCATATAAAGTCTTAGCTATATAAAAAACCTCTGCTATTGCCCAGGGGAAAAAAAAAAAAGGATGAGTCCTGTTTAATATATGAGTTCATGGCAGATATGATGATATTTTTTATATGCAGTGCACCAATGCATGTAATAAACATAATGTGTGATCTGTACACAGACCATCAGTAGAGGCAAATTAATTCACATTCAGTCAACATTATAAATATATAAAATAAGTATGCAGCCTCCAAACTCCATACACTATGAATGAGTGAAATCAAACTCCATCCTTGATCCCCAGCAAGTCTCTGGTAAGTTCTTGGTCCTCATTGTCCACTATAGTGCTGTGAACTGAAGAGATCTGAGGAGAATCTGTTTCTGCACAGAAGAGAGGTGAACCTTACAGTCGCACATTTACGGTTTCATATATTTAATGTCAAATGAGATGCTATTTTCTTGATATCAGTCACACACACACACACGTTTGTGAATTGTGGGGACATTCCATAGGCGTAATGGTTTTTATACTGTACAAACCATATTGTCTGTCGCCCTACAACAACCCTACACCTAAACCTACCCATCACAGGAAACTGCACATTTTTACTTTATCAAAAAAACTCATTCTGTATGATTTATAAGCCTTTTGAAAAATGGGGACATGGGGTAATGTCCTCATAAGTCACCCTCTCCTTGTAATACCTATGTCATCATACAAATTTGTGTCCAGATATGTCACAAAAACGCATGCGCAGACACACACACGTTTTCATGTGGACAGCCTATCCGTGTATTTTGTGAAACGATGATGTCATCACCCCACATGTCGACCCTAGTCAGACGCCGCTAACAGCACAAAACAGCAACAACAACAATAACAGCAGACTTTAGATGCTTGTGTTCATGCTGCAGAAGCTACTGAGCCAAAATAAAGCGTTATTTCTAAGCTTTACAATAGTTTGTATACAGTGCGCAAGGTGTATGCGCATGCTCCAAGTCTTATTCACTGTTTTAAGTGTATCTCTGTGGCAGAATTACAGCCCCACATACTGGTCTGGCATGTATACTACATCGTTTTGAGTCATTTCAGTGGCTTCGTTTGGATGCAGATATTTCTTGAGACAAGGAAAAAAAAAGATCGGATAGGGTAAGCTCCGGCTTCGTGTGGACGTAGCCTATACCTAAACCTACCCGTCACAGGAACCTAACGTAATTTTAACATTCTTATATATATATGTAACATGTCTCCTATGTTTTCTGTTTAATTAGTCATTTCAACCCTGCTGTTGCCCTACTATGCCTTGAGCAGAAGGACCGCTCCCTGGAGTCACACACCATGGATTTTTTGGAGCTGGCGTACCTCACACACTATCCTGAGTCCCAGGCATTCCTCCCAGGGAGTGGTCCTCGTGAAGATTTCGCTGCATTCGTGGAGTGGGTGCTGGAGAACAATGACTCCCCGTTCACCATCGGCCCGGCTGAGGACGACACCAGCCACACTCCACTGCCAGAGACCAACCAACCACCACCAGCGAACGACGCGACGGAGATGTTGTTTGAGCCCACCGCAGACTGTGGAGACCGGCCACCCGCGAGAGACGAGCCCGTACCGAGGATAAGGACAGAGTTTTTCAGCGACTCGGAGCCCGGACCACTGACAAAGTCTGACCAGGTGCGCGAGCTGGCAACACCGTTCGTCATTGAGGGAGTGATTGTGGAGCTCGAGGACTGGGAGGAAAGCCCCGCCCACGACACCACCGCTGTAGAAGTGAGTATTTTGAACTCTGGCCATTATTTTGAAGAACTGAAGGATTTGTTTGAGGCTGATTTAATTTACTTTTTTGGAGAGGTGATTCCCAACTCCCCTGTACCTCCAGTGCCCCCTATATCTCCAGAGACTCCTGTATCTCCAGCGCCTGTATCTCTAGTGTCCCTTGTATTTCCTGAGTTCCTACCCAGCCTCCCTCTCCCGCCTCCTCGTTCAACCAGTTCCTCAGCCCCACCATCGCTGCTGTCCTTCAGCCCTTCTACATCTTCCACATGCCAGATGCCACGTGTCTTCAGGCCACCAGTTCCATCTCACACAGAGGGTCCCCTGTCTCCACCTCCAGCCTCTGTGCCCCCTGCTCTACCTCGGCCCGTCAACACTTCGGTTCCACCGTGGCTCCTCCCTCCCTCGGCTCCACCGGACACCATCGGCCATACAGCTTCTCCGGGCTCCCTCGTCTCTCTGGCTCCACCTTGGTCAGCCGTCGACCTGCCTGCACCTACGGCTCTGTCTGGCTCCGCCTTTCCTCCAGCTCCACCTCCACCTCCATCCTCGGTCCCATCGGCTACATCTGGGTCTCCATCTTCAGCTACATCTCTGTTGGTCATCCCCAGGGTGTTGTCTGCCACCAAGTCGACACCACCACAGCTCCTCCCACCTGCGACTTGTGTATTTGTGTATATATATACCCTGTGTTCTCCCTCATTCCTCGTCCGTTCTCGTTGATGTTTAGTTGTGTATATTGAGTTCCTGCCTGTTTCTGTTATTAAATACTACTCTTCGTATTCTCCTTCGTCCTTGTGCCTGCTTATACACACGTCATGTAACTATATATATATATATATATATATATATATATATATATATATATATATATATATATCACAAGACCTGAGAAAGAAAATAATTTCTTTACACCATAAAGGTGGAGGCTACAAGAAGATCAGCAAAGCTTTACTTATCAGTCAGAATACTGTAGCAAAAGTGGTACAAAAATTTAAAAAAGATGATTAATTGATTTAAAAAAGAACCAGGCCTCACAGAGGTGTCCAGGTTGTCCATGGAAGTTAACACCTCGACAGGAGCGTCTTCTGATGAGAAGGTTTAAGAAAATTGGCATGCAAGTTCACTGCAGTTATCTAAAGAAGTAGAAAGCCGAACTGGGGTGACTATTTCCCGTGACACAATGTGGTGTACACTGCAGAGGAATGGCATGCATGGGTGTCGTCCACGAAAGAAGCCTCTCCTAAAGCCCAGGCACAAAAAAGCCTGCCTAGAGTTTGCCAGGGCCCATGCTGACAAAGATGAAGACTACCAGGACTCTATACTCTGGAGTGATGAGACCAAGATAAATGTTTTTGGAACTGATGGCTAAAAACTGTATGGCGTCACAAAGGTGAGGAATACAAAGAAAAATGCATGGTGTCTACAGTGAAACATGGTGGTGGCAGTGTCCTTATGTGGGGCTGCATGAGTGCTGCTGGTGTCGGGGAGCTGCATTTCATTGATGGCATCCTGAATTCACAGATGGAGAGAGAAGATGCTACCATCTTGGTCCAGCTTGGTACCAGCTCTTGGTCGTCGTGCACTTTTCCAACATGACAATGATCCTAAACACACATCTAAGGCTACTGTTGGATTTCTGAAGAAGAACAGGGTGAAAGTGATTCAGTGGCTCCTGATCTGAACCCAATCGAACACCTATGGGGAATTCTGAAGAGACAAGTTGAGCATCACTCTCCATCCAGCATCCAGTCTCTAAAAGAGGTCATTCTTGAAGAATAGAAAAGGATAGATGTTGCAAAATGTTGCCAACTTGTTCATTCCATGCCTAGAAGACTTGGTACTGTCATTAAAAATCATGGAGGCCATACAAAGTACTAGATGTAGTAGTTTTTGTTGTGGGGTGTACTCATTTTTGCATCACCCTAATTTGAGTAAAACTGAAAAATGTGTAAATTAAGTTATTTTATTAACCTTACTTTCATGTTCTAAGTTAAACAGATGTTCTCTTAGTCTTGTCAACATTTTGGACATTGTTTGTTTTTGTGTTCATTGAGATATTGTTTAAAATGTTACTTTTGAAAGGGGATGTACTCATTTACGCTGAGCACTGTGTATAAGAATGTTATAAGGTTCTTAAAATAACTGTTTTCTGTTTAAATATATTTTATAAGGTAATTTATTCCTGTGATCAAAGCTGAATTTTCAGCATCATTACTTCAGTGTCACATGATCCTTCAGAAATCATTCTAATTTGCTGATCTGCGGCTCAAGAAACATAATTTGTGTACAATTGTACAAAATATTTGTGTACAATATTTTTTTTTCAGGATTCTTTGATGAATAGAAAGTTTAAAAGAACAGCATTTATTTGAAATATAATCTTTTGTAACATTATAAATGTCTTTACTGTCACTTTTGATTGATTTAATGCATCCTTGCTGAATAAAAGTATTAATTTCTTTCATTTCTTTTCACAAAAATTAAAATAAAAATTCTTACTGACCCCAAACTTTTGAACGGTAGCGTATAATGTTACAAAAGCTTTGTATTTCAGATAAATGCTGTTCTTTTGAACTTTCTATTCATCAAGGAATCCTGAAAAAAAAGTACACAACTGTTTTCAACATTGATAATAATCATAAATGTTTCTTGAGCAGCAAATCAGCATATTAGAATGATTTGTGAAGGATCATGTGACACTGAAGACTGGAGTATTGATGCTGAAAATTAAGCTTTGCCATCACAGGAATAAATTACTTTATAAAATATATTCAAACAGAAAACAGTTATTTTAAATTGTAATAATATTTCACAATATTACTGTTTTTACTGTATTTTTAATTAAATAAATCTAAAAAATCTTACCGTGTCCAAACTTTTGACTGGTAGTGTATATACTAGTGTTTGTACCGCCGTGGAATTCATATATACTTTCCAATGCATGCCTTTAAAATAGAAACGCAGGCTGGAAGAGAGATGCGCACAGTAATTTTAATGATAAATGTGATGTCTGCCGCCCTCATGTGGCTGAGAGAAAAAACACAACCACTTCAGGTGAAATAAATAATCATCTAATGGACAGTGAGCACTTTCGATGAACCAAAATAAATAATATTAATACATTAAGTAAGTAAATAAATAAATAAATAAAGAGAGAAAGAGAGAGGGGGGAATAGGTGAATTCAAACCTGAAATATGACCACATGCATCTTAAAAGTATGTTAGAAACATTACATTTTAATTATTTAGAGGAGCATAAATGTAGGCTATATAACACATATAGCATAGCACATTCGTTTACTCCCAATTTGCACATCTGTAAATCATTTACATCTGTAAATAGCACATCTGTAGGCTATATTCTATCTTATATATATATATAAGATAGAATGTGTATACACATACATACATATACACACACTGTATTTTATTAGGCTATATAATTTTATTGCCTGTTTTATTATTGTGTTATTTTCTATTTTATCACCCTTATCCCTCTGTATGCCTGTACTTTTTTCTGCACTGGAAGCTCCTGTCACCAAGGCAAATTCATTGTGTGTGTAAACATACTTTACATTAAAACTTACTCTATTCTTATTCTGCTGATTCTGAAATAGCCTAAGTTTGGTAAATATATATGGTAGAGCCAGGGGCTAGTTGTCACACACTTTAGCAATGTTTTTTTTGTTAGTTTCCAACATCAAAACTTAAGTTGGGCTAATTTGTTTGTGAACGCAGTCCTTTAAACTAATCCCCAACATCATAATTTTGTAAAGTTGTTGGATACATTTTTGATTAATTGATTATTTTTAGGACACAGACATTTTTCATTAATATCAGATCAGAACAATTTGAACATTTGTTTAATTGCACAAATTTGGCTATAGCCTATTATATAAAATATATACCTTTGTGTGTGTGTGTGTGTGTATATCTATCTATCTATCTATCTATCTATCTATATATATATATATATATATATATATATATATATATATATATAAAGACATTTAACATTACTTCAATGTTTGTGAGAATCTCAAGCCCTTATAACATCATAGTGGAAATAGAACGTTCGCGCGGGACTAAAAAGCGAGAAACTCACCTGCTCACTTTGTAGCGAGTAAGGAGTTGTGTTATCAACAGTGTTTACATTGCGTTTGCAGTTGTTGATAGCGTTTTATCGTGTCGATTATGGGACAGCGACTATCTCGTAAAGAGAAATCGGAGGAAGGAGGCGAGTGTGTGCACGGGGTAAATCCCTGTACACCACTGACACCCACCGACCACAAGGCGGAGCACCATCCTCGTCCTGACGAGACGCCTGTGGGTACCGGTGAGGGAGGCGGGCAGGAGAGAAAGGAGAGAGGGAAAGAGCAGACAAAGAAGAAGAGGCAGAAAAAGAGGAGGTTTCGAAAGTTTGCCTCTTTTTTCACTTGTTTGTCTCGTCCCAAATCCACCGAAACTCAGAGTGAGCAGGTAGAGCAGGGTGAGGTGGACCAGGACACTGATGAGCCCCCATCCAGGAGGTGTACTGATGGTAAATGACAAGAAAAACATTAAAACGTGTCTTAATCATTTACACACAATATAAACGCCACATTACAGTCACACATTATAAAAATCCAGATCAATAACTTTCCACTACACGTAGTTCAAGATGTAAAGTAATCAAAGTTTCCACTAAATTAAGAATTAACATGAGTAAGCAATATTTTATTTAGCTATATTATTTGATTAAAACAAGCGTTTGGTTGATATTCCTCTCTTTAGATCAGGCTTCTCTACAGGATGTCATCTGCACTGTGGAGGACAATGATCATCAGGAACCTCCTTCCAGTAGTCCTGAAGTATCTCCTGCTGCTGAGGACCAGCGAGTGGAGGACGTCCAGCCTCAAGATCAGGACAGTCCAGCCAGTCTGTCAGTGGGTGAAAGTCCACCACATCTGCTGAGACAGCTGGACTGTGGTGAGATCATGAGGATTGAGAGTGAGTTTACTGTCATAACCCAAAATAAACACACACACACACACACACACACACACACACTCACTTGTAAGAAATGTGTGTGTGTGTGTGTGTGTGTTTGTGTATTTAAAGTGTATATTTTACATAATGCAATTGTAATTGCTGCAACATTTCTTTTTTTTTCTCCATAATTTTTAATCAACATGTAGCTTGTTTGCAGTTCACTTAAATAGTCCTGCAGTGTGACAAATTCATTCCATATATTTCTCAAGTAATATGAGATAATTAATTGTACAAGTATAATAATGATATAAGAATTACAAGCAATGTTAACATAGTAACAAGTTACGTTGCAGAACACTGCTTTATTAAAATGTTAGAAATTAAATTAACTAAAATGATTTTTTTCTTGTAATAGACCACATTTGCTGGAAATACACCATCGGCAAGAAGATGGGGGAAGGAGGATTTGGCTCTGTCTTTGAAGGGGTCCGTTGCAAGGATGGCCTTGTTGTGGCTGTGAAATTTACAGAAAAGACAGAGAACGAGCCGTACATCAGCCTTGTAAGTAGACTTCACTCTCTATGTTGTCTCTCTATCAGACTGGGCTAAATCCTCATTTGAGAAACCACTTCAATCTAATTATCATGAAAATTGTCTTTCTTCTAGCCTGACCATCCCAGGCCAGTTCCCCTTGAGGTGGCCCTGACAATCTTGGCCAATCAAGGCCCCAGCTGTCCCCACATCATAAAGCTGCTGGATTGGCAGGACCATCCCAACCAGACCATCATGGTCTTAGAGCGGCCCATACCCTGTATGGACATGCACAGTTTTTGGGAGCATCACGGCGGCCTCTTCAGTGAGGAGTTGGCGCGTCATTTCATGCAGCAGGTGATAGACGCTGCTGCCGTCTGCTGTTCCCGGGGGGTCTTTCACCGGGACATCAAGATGCCGAACCTCCTGGTCAACACAGAGACCCTTGAGGTTAAATTGATTGATTTCGGCTGTGGGGACCTCCTGAGAAGCTCTCCCTACCTCACCTACAGTGGTATGTATTATCTTTCACACATGTAGTTAGGGACTTAAACTCTAGTGACCAGTTACACCATGTCTCAGACGGGATATTGCAAGACATTAACAATGCACTAAACAACATTCTCAGAAGAAGAAAAGCCAATCATAATATTATTTTTGTTGACTAAAATTAAATGCCATTTCAGTCAGAGTAAAGTGAGAAAACATGCAGTGGTAAAGCAAGCTTAGACATGTGACAAACTCTTTCCTCCAGGGACAGCAAGGTACTGCCCTCCGGAGTACTTCACGAAGGGCGAGTACCATGCGAAGCAGGCAACGGTGTGGTCGTTGGGAGTGCTGCTGTTTGGCATGATCACCAGCCTTTATCCAGACAGCAGTGATATAAATTTGATGGATGCAGATATCTGGTTCCAGCCGGGCTTCTCAGATGGTGAGAATTTCATTACAACAAAGAAGGACAATAGAACTCTTATACATGCAAAACAGAGAAAGCAAATATGTTCTTTTGAATAATGCAGGACTCTTCCCCAGTTTTACAGCTAAGAGAACAAGTGTAGAGTTGAAGGTAATAATCAGACATCTCTCCATCTTTCTGCACAGAATGCTGCCGTTTTATTCGGGGTTGCCTGAAGAGTGAGCCAGAGGAGAGGCTTCATCTGGAGCAGATGCTCTTCCATGACTGGTTCAAGGTACTGAGTCTAAGAGAAGCTAAATCATTGAAGATATAATGATATTTGTTTTTGTTTTGTTTTTTTCTTTTTGGTTGGGTTTGATTATCTGAATATAGACATCAGCTTCCTTATGTTGCCTTTCAATACCTGCTGCAACTGTCATAAATCTATCCTCATCCACCGCACAGATGACAAGTTGTATTCTTATACCTTATGAACTATGTTTCTCTAATGTGTACAATTTCTAAATGTGTTCCAGGTCGCCCTGTAGGTCATGGAGAAAAGGGTCAGCCTTGCGTCTGGCGGGCTGACATGGGTGGCCCCTCCATCCCTCCAGCCTTTGCGTCTTGCGGGGCTGGCATGGGTGGCCCCTCCATCCCTCCAGCCTTTGCGTCTTGCGGGGCTGGCATGGGTGGCCCCTCCATCCCTCCAGCCTTTGCGTCTTGCGGGGCTGGCATGGGTGGCCCCTCCAACCCTCCAGCCTTTGCGTCTTGCGGGGCTGGCATGGGTGGCCCCTCCATCCCTCCAGGCTCTGCGTCTTGCGGGGCTGGCATGGGTGGCCCCTCCATCCCTCCAGCCTTTGCGTCTTGCGGGGCTGGCATGGGTGGCCCCTCCATCCCTCCAGGCTCTGCGTCTTGCGGGGCTGGCATGGGTGGCCCCTCCATCCCTCCAGCCTTTGCGTCTTGCGGGGCTGGCATGGGTGGCCCCTCCATCCCTAGCGTCTTGCGGGGCTGGCAGGCCTTGGTTGTGTCTGGTGCCTTGGCTGCTACGGATCCACAGCTCTGTCATTGTAGCCCCAGTTGTAAAGCTTCCCAGAGGTTCCTGACATGACCCACAGGGTCACACTGATGCCTGTCATGTTCGTCTCAAAGATTCATGCCAAGACTGGAAAGCAGCAATGGCCGCCCACTGTCATAGCCTGTTTCCTGTCATAGCCTCAGTCAGAGCTGGTGTCTAAGGCTCCAGTCCCAGAGCTCCTCTCTCAACCTCCCTGGTCACAGAGGTTCCTGCTAGCTGCTCTGGTTCAAAAGATTTCTGTCTTCACAGCATTAAAGGATCCTTTCACGACCACATTAAACTACAATGTTTGTGAAAATAAACACAAAATGTGTTATTTTATTGAGAAAACAATAAGATAATCTGGATATAAACTATTCCTAATATTCTTCAGCGTTAGAGAGGTTAAGCCTCTCATTGTGCCGGTTTATGTTTATCACTTCACCAGTCAAGAGTGTGGTAATTCACATAATAAACTCAGGTAAGTAGAGCCAGGTAAGTAGAAGGTCAGATATACCATTTATTATTATAACCAGCCTTTTGAAAGCTTTTCTGATGTCATCTTTCCAGGAATATAATATGAACATTGCTCAAAGTAACATTTATGTTTAGCAACACTGAAAGTCAACAGCACATACCGGTATAAACATAGATATCTATAGGTACAGTATGCATCACATGACTAAATATGCGGCATCCTTTTTAAATACCTCTTAAGTCCACACTATAATGCGAAAATGGCATTGTCAAATTTATTAAATTGCCATTTACAAAAAAACAAAAACAACAATTTTTGTTTTTTAATAGATTTTTTTTTTTTTTTTTTTTATCTCAAAACCTTATAATTACTAAGGTATTCAGTATCTTACTTTTTGCCTTATATTTGACATTAGACATAAATGCACTTTTTTTTTATCTGAAAAAAGAAGAGAAATACAAAAATTGACATTTACTATTGACGACTGAGTCCTGTTTAATATGAGTGCATGGCAGATATAATGACATTTTTTTTTTTATATGCAGTGCACCAATGCATGTAATAAACATAATGTGTGATCTGTACACTGACCATCAGTAGAGGTGAATTCATTCACATTCAATCAACATTATAAATATATAAAATAAGTATGCAGCCTCCAATCTCCATGCATTATGAATGAGCGAAATTAAACTCCATCTTTGATCCCCAGCAAGTCTCTGGTAAGTTCTTGGTCCTCATTGTCCACTATAGTGCTGTGAACTGAAGAGATCTGAGGAGAATCTGTATCTGCACAGAAGAGAGGTGAACCAGTAGCACATTTCACGAGTTCACACTTACAAATAATCAGTATGCAAATTTCGCATGCTGTACGAGGGTAGGGTTCCGAGCTTGGAAATTTGGCCTGAACCCAGAGTCCCCCTGTATCCCTGGCTAAGATAGTAACCAAGCGAGTGTTATCATTGTGCATCATTGATGGTTTCATATATTAGAATAATGTCAAATAGGATGCTATTCTTTCGGTATCTGTCACACACACACACAAAAAAAAGAAAAAAAAAGAAAAAAAAAAGGAATGCATGTACTTACTGTTTTCTGTGTTTATTGTCCTCACAGAGACAAGAGTGATGCTCTCTTTCTCACAGTTGCTGCTCACGTTGCTTGATCAAAATTGAGACAGTAGCTTAAATGTATTTTCAACTGATCTGTTATCTAAATATGGTACATAATATTATATAATATTTTATTAATCTTTTTTTCTTGTATAAATAAAACAAGCAATGATGATAACTGCACATTCACAGTTCTGTCATGACAACTCTCGGAGTGTTTGGCTGCTGCTGCAGAGCAAGTACATGCTACTGCCAATACACACAACATGCTGCTGTGAGCAAGACAAACATGCTGCTGCTGTACAAAATAGCATACATGAACTACCCTTAGAAGATCTATACAGGTGGAACTGGGGAAGGTGGAGGGTTTCTGAAAGCGCACTGCAACTGCTACAGCAAATGCTAACCAAGTATTTGAAGGTTGAGCAACAAGCTCATTGGCTACTGATACAGCAGGAACCAATCAGCTGTGCCCTTAGAGAATTATGTGATTGCAAGCAGGTTGAGTTAAGGACCTATTAGCCTGCGCCTCTAGAGTTTCATGACAGAACTTTGTATTTGTGTGTTGGTTTGTCCTCACCTGTCCAATACCACAGAGTCATAGCTTTTAATACCTATTCAAAAAAAAAAAAAAAAAAAAAAAAAAACTGATTTTAAGCTTGTTGCCATGTATTTTTTGAAAAGTAATCTTTAAACTGACAGAATGAGAGAGAAACCCACCCTTGTGCTGCCTGGTATTTTTACACCGTCCCCTGAGGTTGATAGTGGTCACCAAGATCACCATGACAACAATTAAAATTAGTATAAGGCTCATCACACCTGTAATTGCAGACAGGAAATATTTTAGCACAGGAAATAATGTGCGTAATGAGAGTATCAGTATAAAACCTACCAAAGGCAAGCAAAGTGAGACTGCTGTCTGGTGCTTGTGAAGGTGTTGCCGTCATTTCTGGCATGCTGATGTTTGAAATAACTGTTGTTGAAGTCATTGGACGTTCATAAGCACCCACTGCACATAGAAATAATCGTTTAATGTAGTCTAAAATGGAACATGCTTGACTTTACCATACAATATGACCAATTCTTCAACATATAGCTCAACTAAGGAATACAATTTTTTTTCCCATAAGCTTACATTTGAAATATACAGTACACTGTCAACAACTTTCACTGATTTTGAATCCAGGGATTCAACCATCCAGCTAACGGAACATGGCTACTTTGGATAACGTTCTGGCAAGATTCTCTCGAAGAAATAATGAACAAACATTCAAAGTTATCTGGTCTTTAATAATGTTCTCAAAACATAAGCACATAAATTGGATGTACATCTAACATTTAAATGTTATTGTTACAGAATGTTCAGAGAAAATTCAAAAGTAACTTTAGTTCACAAAAGGAACTTTATTAGTAGATAAGCAAGATTACAAACAACCATGAAAAGTCAAAATCTTCTCGCATGTTCTGAATATTCTAATTAAAAGCAGTTAATAATTACTACCTGGTGTGCTATTTGAAGAAGAAAGGCTGGATCCATCCGTACTGCCTGGAGAAACAGTGGTACAGGTACAATGCGTGAGCTGAATGAGCAGTGCTGCTATGTGCAAACTATACAGTATATTTACATCATCTGAAGTTATATTTGTGCCTTACCTGTGTGACTGGAAGATAAAGGAGCTGTGGTTGTGCTCACGGTTGTTGAGGTGTGGTTGGTCATGATATACTCATGTTGAGATGAAACAGTAGAAGACACTGTTTTTTCTGTTTGGACATTTAAATCAGGATAGGGATGAATATCATTTACAAGCAAACTGAGAATATACAGAAGGGTCTGATACCAAAAATTTTAAAATTTTCCTTTCTAAAAAGTATACAATAGTAGGCTATAGTGTTGTTACATGTTCGGTCGGTGTCTCCCTCCTTCATTGTGTTTTTGGTTTAGTCCGTGACCTAGTTTTTCCCCTGTCAGTCTAATTAGTAATGTCATTCACCTGTGTCCTGTTAATCACTCCTCATTTGAACTTGTATATATTCTCCCTGTGTTTTTCAGTTCCTGGGGCCCGTTCTTCGTACATTTCTAACTCAGCTGGATTTGACTGATGACGATTTGGCATTATCTTGGATTGTTCGGTTCTTCGACGCTCATCCTGGACTTGCTGTTATAGCAACAGGTCCGTAAGCTTAAACCTGCTCGGGAGCATGTAAACAGGATTAGATTGCATCTTTTTAAGTGGAGGTGATGCTCAAAGTTTGTCCCAGCCACTGCTTCTTTCCCACGAGTGTACCCTAATGTAAACCAGGGATGATAATATATCATAATATAGACACAGGCAGTTTTACCCATTGAGAGATTCATTCGTGAGGGAATAATTACCTAATAATTTTATTGGAGTCTTACACACATGATGTACAGATAGTCTATGCCATGCGTGTATTAATTTGAACCGCGACAGCTATTATGTATTATGGGAGTGGCTTGATGAAGCACAGGAGATACAGATAACTTGATCATGACCCTTAAGAAACTTTAATTAATGCTGTCAAATCTGCTTCAAAGGTAAATTAGTTGCTAATTACAACATTGAAATAAAAAATGCCTGTACAAATACTAGAAATCATGAATATAGCCTAAATAATGGGTAATCATGAAAAAAAAAAAAAAACTGCACAGTATTGAGTATCGATACATCTGCCCTTTTCAGGGAACACGAGAACGTGCATTAATCTTAGACAACTTAATCCAGATATTTTAATCCAATCCGCAAATTCATTTGAAGAACCAAATTAGCCAGAGTTCAGTTATCATGATTAGAAGATCTAGCATCTGTCAAATCATCTCAGATGTATTAAGCAAGGTACGAAGAACGGACACCTGGTTTGATCTCGTCAATGTGTACATGTGTGACTGTGTTTGTAAAGAGTTTCCTGAGATTCGTCATTAAAGATCCTGTTTCCTGTTATTACAAACAACCACAAAAAGTCAAAATCTTCTGCCATGGTGAATATTCTAATTAAAAGCAGTTATTAATTATGACCTGGTGTGCTATTTGAAGAAGAGAGGCTGGATCCATCCGTACTGCCTGGAGAAACAGTGGTACAGGTACAATGCGTGAGCTGAATGAGCATTGCTGCTATGTGCAAACTATACAGTATATTTACATCATCTGAAGTTATATTTGTGCCTTACCTGTGTGACTGGAAAATAAAGGAGCTATGGTTGTGCTCACGGTTGTTGAGGTGTGGTTGGTCATCATGACATCCTCATGTTGAGATGAAACAGTAGAAGACACTGTTTTTTCTGTTTGGACTGCTGAAATAAAATTAAGACAGATACATTTAAATCAAGATAGTGATGAATATCATTTAGGCCTACAAGCAAACTGAGCCCAAATCTGAGACCATAATGAAAATCTGGGATTCAGCATTTTATGTAATCCTGGAAATAAACAGAACAGAGCATTAGGCTGAAATATAGGGACTTTTTTCTGCCCAATATATATATATATATATTAAAAGCAATTTTATTTGTATATTTTATAAATTACTACACATGCTGAAGGACAGTGTTGGGTAGTAACTGATTACATGTAATCTGGATTACATAATCAGATTCCAAAAAATAAGTACTTGTAATTATATGATTGTAATGGTATGTTTTAAAATACTCACAATCAGACTACAGTTACTTTTTTTATTGATTACATGATTAGTACGTTATTCTCACAATGGCAGTTATTTATGTATAATTCATTGATTCTCCCTAATACTACTTTTTTTTTAATCTTTTATCTGGCCCACACATACATCCGCTCTAGCCTCCGAGTCTGCTTCAGTCTCAGCTCCAGCCCCTAAGTCCGCTCCAGAGTCCGCTCCAGTATGTTCTCCAGAGTCCGCTCCAGTATGTTCTCCAGAGTCCGCTCCAGTATGTTCTCCAGAGTCCGCTTCAGTATGTTGTCCAGAGTCTGCTCCAGTATGTTCTCCAGAGTCCGCTCCAGTATGTTCTCCGGAGTCCGCTTCAGAATGTTCTCCAGAGTCCACTCCAGTATGTCCTCCAGAGTCAGCTCCAGAATGCTCTCCAGTGTCTGCTTCAGCCCCAGAGCTCAGCCCAGGGAGCATTTCACTGTCCATAATGGCCCTGGCAGTGTGTGTCAAGTCAAGTCAAGTCACCTTTATTTATATAGCGCTTTTTACAATGCAGATTGTGTCAAAGCAGCTTTACAGTGATAACTGGTATATAATTTTGGCTGCACAGCATTTCTTAAAGAAAATGGTGTCAGTGCAGGCAGATGCTAAGCACTGTTGAATATCAAGTGTCCCCAACTAAGCAAGCCAAAGGCAACAGCGGCAAGGAACCCAAACTACAACAGGTGACATAAGGTGGCAAATAGGTGTTAAAATGGAAAAAAAAAACCTTGGGAGAAACCAGGCTTAGTCGGGGGGAGAGCAACCACCCAGTAGAGAGTTACAGTAATCTAGCCTTGAGGTCATGAACGCATGAACTGTTCTGCATTTTTCATTGAGAGCATATGTCAGAGTTTAGATATATTTTTAAGATGGAAGAATGCGGTTTTACAGATGCTATAAACATGGCCTTCAAATGAAAGATTGGTATCAAAGAGCACACCCAGGTTCCTAACTGACGACGAAGACAACAGAGCAGCCATCAAGTGTTAGACAGTATTCTAGGTTATTACATGAAGAAGTTTTTGGTCCAAAAATTAGAATCTCTGTTTTTTCTGAATTTAGTAGTAGGAAATTACTGGTCATCCAATTTTTTATATCAGCTATGCATTCCGTTAATTTTGTGAATTGGTAAGTTTCATCAGGGCGCGAATCTAGCAGTTTTTAAGGCCTTTCTTTACTCAATCATTCTCTCTCTCCACAAAATGCGAAAGACTTCTAGTTTTGTTTTCTTCCAGCTGCGCTCAATTTTTCTGGCTGCTCCCTTAAGGGCCTTGCTTGATTTAATTTAATTTAATTTTACTAATAACTGTCTGGCGGACATCTCACAGAGAGGCACGAAATCACTCTCCAGGACATTCTCGTTCACTGTCCCTTGCTGGTGGAATGATCTTCCTGCCTTCATCAGCAATGCAGAATCCCTGGCAATATTCAAAAGACAGCTGAAAACTCATCTCTTTCGTGAGCACTTATCCTCATCCTAAAAAAAAAAAAAAAAAAAAAAAAAAAAATTCCTATACCTATCCCTATCCTTCACTTCCTTTAATCCCTCTCTATTGTAGCTTATGATACTCTGAGCACTGCCTAAAACTTGTATTGTGAGCACTTCTTGTCCCTATTTGCCTCGTCATGACGACTCGCTTATTGTATTCCTCACTTGTAAGTCGCTTTGGATAAAAGCGTCTGCAAAATGAATAAATATAAATGTAAAATAAATGTAATTCAGGGTACAGACACAGTCTCTATGTGATAATATCTAGGTGAAAGAGTTTCTATGTGTTGGAAATTATCTGACTTCTGTGACGTGAGGCGGCTAGTAGACGGTCGGTTTAGCCGGTCTGTCTGCTTCCTGACCTGGGCCCCAGTTTGTCATGTTTCAGCTCTAAGACTATATGCCATATTACTAGAGAGAAGAGCAGCACCATCCCAGGAGGGATGAAAACCATCTCTTTTCAACAGGTCAGGTCTGCCCCAAAAACTTTTCCAATTGTCTATGAAACCTATATTATTCTGCGGACACCACTTAGACAACCAGCCATTGAGTAATGATAATCTGCTAAACTATAAATATGATAAACTATCTCATCACTCTGACGAACAGGAAGAGGGCCAGAGCAAATTACTTTTTCTGACATTGTACTTGCGAGTTCACACACCTCTTTAATGTTAATTTTAGTGATCTCCGACTGGCGAAGTCGAACATCATTAGTGTCGACGTGAATTATAATTTTAGAGTATTTACGATCAGCATTAGCCAGCACTTTTAAATTTGCTTTGATGTCAGGTGCTCTGGCTCCCAGCAAACATGTGACTATGGTGGCTGGTGTCTCTATTTTCACGTTCCGTGTAATAGAATCGGCAATAACTAGGGAACTTTCAACAGGATTCTTAGTGGGTGCGTCACTGAGTGGGGAGAACCTGTTTGATGTTCTTATTGGAACGGAAGAGTGGTGTTTTCCGGAACCGGAACCGAACAATGTACAGAGTTCACCAAGCTAGTCGCATTCAAAATAGTATCTGAAGCCCTTGCATTCTTACTATCCTCGATTAAGGTTTGGATGCGTGTCTCTAATTCTGAGATTTTCTCTGTCAGCCTGACTATTTCCCTACATTTATGACATGTAAATCCCTCGTCGCTGACAGAGAAAGCTATACTGAACATGTGTCAAGCATAACACAATACAATACTAGGAGAGGATGACATGACTCACCGTGTTTGTAGACTGATCCGACTTACCACAGCTGTTTGATGAACGCGTAGAAAAAGAAAAGGAGCGCTCGAGAGACTGATGACAAGTTAACAACGGATGTGCGGATGTGTGTCACACACACATCCGCTTTAGCCTTTGAGTCCGCTCCAGCCCCTAAGTCTGCTCCAGAGTCTGCTTCAGTATGTTCTCCAGAGTCCACTCCAGTATGTTCTCCAGAGTCCACTCCAGTATGTTCTCCAGAGTCCGCTTCAGTATGTTGTCCAGAGTCCGCTTCAGTATGTTCTCCAGACTCCGCTCCAGTATGTTCTCCAGAGTCCGCTTCAGTATGTTCTCCAGAGTCCGCTCCAGTATGTTTTCCAGAGTCTGCTCCAGTATGTTCTCCAGAGTCCACTCCAGTATGTTGCTCCAGTATGTTCTCCAGAGTCAGCTCCAGAATGCTCTCCAGTGTCTGCTTCAGCCCCAGAGCTCAGCCCAGGGAGCATTTCACTGTCCATAATGGCCCTGGCAGTGTGTGTCTGGGTCACACACACGCTCCAGCCCCTGAGTCCGCTCCAGAGTTTACTTCAGCCCCTGAGCCCACTCCAGTGTCGGCTCCAGTCCCTGAGTCCGCTCCAGAGTCTGCTCCAGCCCCTGTGTTCGCTCCAGAGCCCGCTCCAGCCCCTGAGCCTGCTCCAGCCCCTGATTCCGCTGCAGCCCCTGAGCCCACTCCAGAGTCCGCTTCAGCCTCTGGCTATACGTCCCCGGCCATAGTGGCTGAGCCAAGCTCCCATGGCAAGGCCATGGAGGCCGATCCTCCCTGCATCCCTGAACAGCTGGTGCCTCCCTGGCACCCAAACTGCCAGCACCGTCATGGGCCCTTGAACTACCGTTACCAATCATCATCTGCCTATTTAAGCCTTGAGTTCTCATCAGTCCCATGTCCGTTCTCGTTTGATAATAGTTGTTGTGTTATCATTCTCTCCTGAGTTTCTCCTGTGTGATTAAAGTCTATTCTTTGTCTTTGTGAGCTTTATCTACATTTATCTACATCTATTTAGCAACCCGTGATGCTTATATATGTTTAGAAGCTCTTCCGGTTTTGTGAAAGTGCACACACAGACCAGTGTTTTCTCAACAGCGCAACATAGCATATCTAATAAACTCCTGAAGGACAAATTATTATTTAAATTATCACTCAGTGAGTCATTTAACCACATATTACTGTCTCTGGAAGGCTGTTGTCTTTCAAACACAATAAAATCCAGTCCTGGAAACCCTGATGTAGTATAGTATTTAATGCACTTCATGTTGCTGATAACAAAGAATTTAATATATTTTCTTTCTTTTTGTATTTTTATATCACTATGGTACAAGATTATCCTATTCAAATCAATGTGATAAATGAGTTAGGTCCAAAGTAATCAGATTATATTACCTTAAATGTGTAATGTAACAGATTACGTTACTACAATTTTTATCATGTAATTTGGAATCTGTAACTTATTACAATTTGTAAGTAATCTACCCAGCACTGCTGAAGGAATAATGACATCTTACGCTTAATGTGTAATTGGTTCATATGAAATACCATCACAGATACATTTATAAAGCATGTTATTGAACATTAACCTATGACTATTATCTAAACAATGGTAAAATGATGGTTTGTAATTGTTTAATATATGTTCAAATATCTTTAATATGGTAATTTCTTGTTCAGATTTAAAATGTTGTTACTGAGATTTATAGACCTACCTGTTTTTGAATCAACAGACCATGGAGATGAAGCAGTTGTGTCTGGAAGGGCCGTACTTGTGAGGTTTGTGTCATTTCCTGTGCAGGTCCCATGGAAAACATACATTTTAAAATAGATATACAGTCAAACCAAAAATTATTCAGACATTTTTGATATATTTTTACTAGTGGGTGCAGGACAGTGTAGTTCATTTATATAAGTGAGGATAGCAAAATAAAGTAAACTGTGACATATTAAACCCAAAAATTCGTCATACAGTGGACTACCAGTAAAATTTATAAAAATTTGGAACCAAAAATTATTCAGACACTTTGACCTGACCATGTTTTGCTTAAGTGTTATCTGGCATAATTAAGATGATTTTTTTTCTGACCGTTTAACTCTGAGATATAAACAATCTTTCTCTTTTTATTTTAAAATACTTTAGTTTACTTAGTAAGTAACACACACCCACACATTTGAATTGGCTTCTGACTGACTTACCTGCTGAGATGACGGATGAAGATGCAATCGTAAGAATGAGAAGAAAGAGGAGCAGCTTCATTGCTCAATCCAGATGGGTTTTACTCTCATTTGTCTACACGGAACCAGCCGTATGTATCCCAGATATCCAGATATAATTACGATAATTAAAAGTGTATAAAAACGACAAAGCAGGAAAACACTATGGAAATGTTCTTGGGCAAGTGACTTTGGCTGAAGTATGAACCAGTATGTCTAAATCTGTTTCCTGTTGTGTATAATAAGAACACATGAGGGAGAGCACATAGTATTACAAAGCCCTGCTGAGAAGCGTATGTATGGGTGTGTATGTCAGTGGGCGCTGAGCTCTGGTTTCAGTGACTGTGGAAATTTCCTGTGGAAGAATAGCAGGAAACAGGTGGAATGAACTCATGGAAAAAAGCTCTCATTGACCGAGCATTTAAACAGCAGATAAACCTTATGCATACTATGGTCTTTGCATTTCTTAACATTAACAGGTTAGTTTACCCAAAAATGAAAATAATGTAATTTATTACTCACCCTCATGTCGTTCTACACCTGTAAGACCTTCGTTCATCTTTAGAACACAAATTAAGATATTTTTGATGAAATCCGATGGCTCAGTGAGGCCTGCATAGACAGCAATTGTACTTCCTCTCTCAAGATCCAGAAAGGTACTAAAGACATATTTAAAACAGTTCATGTGAGTACAGAGGTTCTATCTTAATATTATAAAGAGATGAAAATACTTTTTTTGCGGCAAAAGAACAAAATAACAACTTTTCAACAATATCTAGTGACGGCCGATTTCAAAACACTGCTTCGAAGCTTTACGAATCTTTTGTTTCGAATCAGTGGTTCGGATGGCGTAAACAAAGCCTTGTTTACTGAAATCACGTGACTTTGGCGCTCCGAACCACTGATTCGAAGCAGTGTTTTGAAATCGCCCGTCACTAGATATTGTTAAAAAATGACAGCAACATTACTGGTAATGGAGGCCTCACTGAGCCGTCGGATTTCATCAAAAATATCTTAATTTGTGTTCTAAAGATGAACGAAGGTCTTACAGGTGTAGAACGACATGAGGGTGAGTAATAAATTACATTATTTTCATTTTTGGGTGAACTAACCCTTTAATATTACATCTAAAATGACATTTTCATTCTTAATTATCTGTCAAATAATCAGTTTGAGAACAATAAATATATATACTTTTTTTTTTTCAAACCAGCATTGAAAGGGGAAAGACATTATTAGTTCATGCATATTTTATTCAAGAGTAAAAAAAGTGATTTGTCCCATAGGGCATGCTTACAATATGTGTTTTCATTTAGGAAGTCAATTGCGAAAACTTAGTTCCAGAGAAAATTACAAGAAAAATAGTCACAAATCCATAAAATTCCTTCTTTGAAATAAACCACGTCTGGACCAAACAAGGATCAGAAAACAGTGGAAATGAAAGAACTGTAAGCTTAATCGTAAGAATAATAAGATCATCAAGAATCATAATGATAATATAGTTTTCCTCTTCAAAGTGAGACACTGAATTTTCCTTGTGTCCAATTAGTTTACATTTGAATAAACCATGCGATCATGCTTTGGCAGCCTGAATGTTGCTTTTCACTGAGTAATATGTTCATTCACACTACTGAACAACTTCTGTACACCAACTGAACAGAGAGAACGAAACCAAAATAAAGAACGAAAGATGACGAAAAAACACCTCGGAAAGAGCGTCAGTGCCTGTACAGCGAAACTATACAAAAGTAAAATCAACAATAATAAAATGATATTGATGGAAAAAAAAAAAAAAAAAAAAAAAAAAAAAAATTAAATAAAAGATTACAAAATCATATCTATTTATAGAGATATAAAAACAAACTAGACCTTTACAAATATAATTTGAAGGGAAATAATTCAAGTCTACTATATTGAAACACATCACAATTATAATTTCACATATCAATAAGGAACTTAGTTGCATGCACTGATGCGTTCAGTACCATAGATGCTGTTAAAAATCATTGTCCTCGACCATTGTTAATAATCATATATTTAAATATATTTATATATATATTTATATATAATATTTATTTGACTTGCGAAATGTACTATGTGCATTCTCTCTCTTGAGATACAGGCAGGTGAGAAACAATCAGGAAGGTGGCGCCAAAGGTCGAGCTTGAGCTCCCGCTGCGGTTTTCCTCCATCCAAACAGTTGCTTTGAACGAGAGTCTACAGTGGACAAGCAGAACCGCTCTGCTCTTCTACTGCTTCGTGGCATCTTACCAAAAACCAAATCAAGAAATAAAAACCCCCAGGTAAGATTGCATCGTAAGTAATAAAATGTACAGGTTTTGTCGTTAAATGTCCTTTCTTACAAACATTTTTTCATTTTTTGTCATTTCAAATTTGTATATTTATTAATACTAGTAGCAAAACATCATCAACAGTGAGATCATTTCATTATGAGATGGGATCATGAAGAAAAAGAGGAAAAAAGTGTGCATGTAACTGGTACAGGCTCATCACCCGCACCGACGAACTGGATGGATGAGGCTTAAGAGAGTTCCTAAACCCCGCCCACTTGATTTGTGGGTGGAGTCCGCAAGGAACTGAGACTGCCCCCTCTCTGATAAAGACACTTTCAGCCCTTGACAGGCATATCACCCCCCACCCCTCCTTCCCGTTCAACACTCCCATAAAAGGCAGAAACTTGCCGTTGGCAAGGTATCCGCTTCGAAAATTGCAAGCGGCAAGCTGACAGCAAGAAAACAGTCTGCCCCTTTTCAGTGACACATTTAAGATAGTTTGGTTCTCTAATTGGACATTGGAGCAGGGAGGGATGTGTAGGTGATGTCATTGGGTGTTTGTTGGAAGCAGGAGGCCTTAAATCACAAGTTTGGCATTGTCCTGCCATGCGTCGTGGCGGTGGCATGGACTCAGGTGCAGGTGAGTGGGCAGCCATTTCATCACTGGATGTTACTGTTGTCGTCGGTGCCGTTGGTCTCAGACATGTTCATCTTGCCCATGGAGTGGCCCACGTGGTTGACCCCGTCCTTGCGGGGTGGCATGCGCTCATTGATGCGGTCCAGACCTTTAGCCTCTTCGAAACTGCTGATCTTGTGCTGTGGAGAGAAGCCACGGATGGCTGCAGAGAGACGGAAAAAGCCCACAATGAACAGCAAGACTCGCAGTTCTCATTAGCCACTACATTTGTAGTGTAAATAACACCATGGGGCCTTTCATTTCTCTTTATTAGAGTCTGATAAACTAGTTTGTCTGACCTGCTATATATATATATATATATATATATATATATATATATATACACATATATACACCACCATTCATCAGTTTGGGGTCAAACTGTTTTTTTTTTTAATTAATCCTTTTATTTAGCTTGTATCAAAGTTTAAAATATTGAGAAATACAACTGTTTTTAACATTGATAATAATCAGAAATGTTTCTTAAGCACCAAATCAGCATATTAGAATGATTTCTAAAGGATCATGTGACACTGAAGACTGGAGTAATGATGCTGAAAATTCAGCTTTGCCATCACAGGAATAAATTACATTTTAAAATATAATCAAATAGAAAAGAGTTATTTTAAATTCCAGTATTATTTCACAATATTACTGTTTTTACTGTATTTTTATCAATTAAATGCAGCCTTGGTGAGCTTTTATTACAAAACATTTACCAATCCCAAACTTTTGAAAGGTGTATAATAAAATATATTCTATGGAGAAATAATATTTTATTTAATTAAAAAAATTAAATAAAGGAATCAATTATCAATTTATTAATTAATAAAAATCTAAATTGGTAAATGACTTATTAAATTGAACTTATTAAATATTAAAAACTGTTTAATTATTTAAAAACAACTAAGTGAAAAAAATAAAATAATGCATTAAGAAATGACTTTTAAAATTGACAAATACAGACATATTTAATGCATGTTTAAAAAATAAGTTAAATATTTAGCATATTTTTAGTACATTTACTAAAATTAATTTAAATGTTTATAATGTTTTAATGCTGTTTTAATATAAAAGTACTTTAAAAAAAAAAAAAAAAATGAAACCTTTATAGTCGTGCATCAGTTGTGTTTCCAAAAGTGCAACAGTGCCTATTGAATTTTTTTATGCGGCATTGGTTCCGGAAATATTTTTTCCATTTATTTTTCCCATTTTTAAAAAGTCTTTATTAAAGTGTTAAAAAACCATGAACCAAACCAACCAGCTACGAGGTGAATCACAACATTGCACACTTTGTTTTGAAGCAAAAAAGTATTTTGAAAATCGGACAAAAAACAAAACAAAAACAAAGGTACTTAACGGCTTTAATGAGGGAAAGAACTACAATCCCATGAAGCTCGACAAACAACATGTCAAATTAAAAAAATGACGGAGAAATATATAACTATTAATTTAAAAGTTGTTGATTATATCTATAGAAACAATAGATTTATTGCAAGTTTATTGAAAATATGCATACATGCACACAAATTTATAAGCATTTTACAGGGATAGTTCACCCAAAAAAGAAAATTACCCCATGATTTACACACCCTCAAGCCATCCTAGGTGAATATGACAATCTTCTTTCAGACGAACACAATCGGAGAAATATTTAAAAATATCCTTAGTCCTCCAAGGTTTATAATGGTTGTGAATGGGGGGCCACGTTTTGAAGCCAAAAATAATGCATCCATCTATAAAAAAAATGAATCCATACGACTCAAGGGGGTTAACTTCGACTTGCGCATTCTGTGTACGGTCCTTATTTGAATTTATAAAGTTTTAAATATGGATATTTTTCTTACAAAAACGCGTTGCTTCGCTGAAGGCCTTTATTAACCCCCTGGAGTCGTATGGATTGCATTATTTTTTACTTCAAAATAGATCTCTGATTGTGTTTGTCTGAAAGAAAATAGTCATATACACCTAGGATGGCTTGAGGGTGAGTAAATTTTCATTTTTGGTTGAACTATCCCTTTAAGTATTTTGAGAGCATAGGGAAACTGACTCGATTATGTCATTCGCAGTGCCTCATGGGAGTAGGCATTCCATGCAAGCTCTTTTGAGGCTATTTGCCAACACGACAACTCTGACTGGTGGAATTTTCTGTACAGCATTATGCATAATGTAATTTTTAATCCACAAATTGAGCTGTAACACGGCTGCCGGTTTCAACAGAAGTATTTACCATCGATTAACAACCTCGTAGCTCACAGCAGTCTGTCTTTAATTGTCAACAGATTAACTGTAGAAGTAGGAAGCAGTGTCCTAACCCCTTGTGTCCATCCATTTGTGTATCACTGAGGTGAGCTGGTCTTAGAAAGTGAGAGGTTGCAGAAGAGGAACACACTCTGGTTGGCTGAGAGTTCCTGATTGCGGTTAATCACATGCTACGCCCACACTGAAATCATGAGGGCCGGAGGAAAAGCAGCGCCCCACAGACCATATAAAAAAAATCATGCCTCCAGTTTAGATGCTACCTCAAACCATCATGCAAGATAAAAAAGGAACGTTCCCTTAATGTCACCACTCAAAAAGGGCACGGCAAATATCTGGTTAAATTGCTGTTGCTGTTTAAAAAGCAAACAAGCATTTTGAAGGCAGCATTCAGTAGATGTATCCATCAATGCCTTTCTGCATGTAGTTTGACGGTTAGTAGAAAAGGCTGGATGATGGAGCAGTTCAAATAAGTAAATAATTCATAAATGTTTTTTTTTTCTTGTTGTCAACGTCTAGTTGCAGATTAACTGAGAAACACCTATTGTAGTCATTGCAGGGCTCAACAATAAGGATGGCTGACCTGGGGTCAGTGGCTTGCGATTGGCTTGGTCACATAGTAAGAATGTGTTGAAAATTACAAACCAATCAGTAATGTTATGGCATGGATGCCATTATGAGTTTATTGCTGTCTTGAAGAACTATTTCTGAAGACAAAATTTGAAGACAAAAAAAAAAAAGTATTCATGAAAAATGTATAATAATATTTTTTAAATATATTTGAAAATAAATAAATAAATGTAAACTTTATACATGTAAAGTTGCAAATATAACATGTTAAATGTACATATACACTACTGTCAAAAAGTTTGGAGTAATCAAGGCATTTATTTGATCAAAAATACAGTAAAACAGTAATACTGTGAAATATTATTACAATTTGAAATAGCTTTTTTTCTTATTTATTCCTGTGATGGTAAAGCTGAATTTTCAGCATCATTACTCCAGTCTTCAGTGTCACATGATCCTTCTAATCATTCTAATATGCTGACCTGCTGCTCAAGAAACATTTATTATTAATATCAGTGTTGAAAAAGTTGCTAATATTTTTGTGGAAATCATGATACATTTTTTCACAATTCTTTGATGAATAGAAAATTGAAAAGAACAGCATTTTTTTTTTTAAATAGAAATCTTTTTTTTTCAACATTATAAATGTCATTATTCCCACTTTTGATTAATTTAATGCATAATTGCTGAATAAAAGTATTTATTTTAAATCTTACTGAACCCAAACTTTTGAAATTTATATAAAAATAAATAAAAAAATTTTGTGAGTGAAAATGTTTGCAGCACAAGTAAAAATCACAACAGAAAAAAAATCCATAGAGTTGAGCCCAGCAGTGAAAATTTCCTTGCTTATCTCTAAAGCTCACATGAATTTGGTTTGGGTCATTCAATGTGATGTTATGTTGCTTTGGAAGTCTGCATGAAATCACTTTCCTTAGGAGCTGTCTGTTTAGTCAGCTGCCTTGTGTTTCGGACACAGTCACAGTGTTAACTAACTAGTGAGCAATCCAGGCTATGTCAGATCATTTGAAAACAATTTGACACCAAACTGCTCCCAGACATGTGCGGTGCCCTTTCGTAGAGATGTGGTGGATTCTGTCTTGTAGCTCTTCTCTAATGTGGTGTGTTAGTTAGTTAGTTAGAGCAGTCACCTTCAGAGTGTGGTGACCCTGGTGGAAAATCCAGCATCCACTGGTAGATGTGTTTTGAAATGTGGTTCCAACTGGTAGACCATGTTGAAACAAGAAACAAACCAGATGCCAGCTGGTCTCACCAGCTAGAACCCATCTACCATGTTCCAAAACACGGCTACCAGTCTATGCTGGATAACACCCAGATACATGTCCTGGAATTACCTTCTCCGTCTTCTTCCGTCTCGATGGCTTCAATGGCTTCAATGGTTGCTGGAGGGAGAGGAGGGTAGTGTGTTACACCTGAACAAGCCATGCAACAGCAGTAACGCACAGGCAGCAGTTGTGCACGAGCAGCGGTGGGCGCCGGGACAACCCGTGAGACGCATGCACGCCAACCAGACTATGGACCACAGACTCAGACAATCCCCTAAACCATTCGCACTCTGCAGGAGGCTTCTCCTGCTTTTCACGCTTGCTGTGCTCTGGACACCCTACAGGCCTCTCAGAAACTCATTCTCACCCCAGTTTACCAACGACGGGTAAACCGACCCACTAATGTGTCCATGCTTTGGGGGAACTAAAAGAGCAGCACCCCAAAGCCTGGAGTTTGTCAGAGGACACAGAGAGAGACAGATGGAGAGACAGGTGGAAGAGACAGGGACAGACACTATAGAGACAGTAGAGGGGGAAATAAAAAGAAGTGAGGGAGAGAGAGAGGGAAGGAGATAGAGGGAGACAAGAACCAAGAGAGGAACATGGCCAGTATTGGCTTGTGAGCTCACCACTCTGTAGAGTCTGTTTGCCACCAGAAAGCACCCCGCTTGGCAGCATACCGGTAGGGGTCAGGCCCTTCAGGGTCAACACATTCTCACTCTCCTCTCTGCAAAGACAGGATATAACCATCAGAAAGAATAACACACACTGATTTTACACTGCTGTCCAAAAGTTTTTTTTAATGTTTTTGAAAGAAGTCTTTTATTCCCACCAAGTCTGCATTTCTTTGATCAAAAGAGCAATTGTTATTACAATTTAAAATAACTGTTTAATATTATAAAGTATAATTTAAAATGTAATTTATTCCTGAATTTTCAGTCTACAGTGTCACAAGATCCTTCAGAAATCTTTCTAATATGCTGATTTGGTGCTCAAGAAACATTTATGATTATCAATGTTGAAAACAGCTGTGCTGCTTAATATTTTTGTTATATTGTGTAATATTTTATTTTAAATAGAAATCTTTTGTAACATTATAATTGTCTTTACTGTCACTTTTGATCAATTTAATGCATCCTTGTTGAATAAAAGTATTAAGTTCTTTAAAACAAAAGAAAAATAAAATATTGTACTGACCCCAAACATTTGAAAGGTGGTGTACATAATATAAAATAAGTCATCAGTGAACTTTGTATTCAGTACATTTAAAATACCTAGCAGATTAAACCAGGAGTAATTAAACTGGGGTCTGCTGAAAATGTCTGATGAGAAAAAGTTAAAATTTACTGAAATTGTAATTATTACACTTTCCTTCTGCATTCGAAAGGCTGGACATATATCACAATACAAATTGTGATTTTTTTTTATTTTAATTTTTTACAGTAAATAAATAATAAATATAAAAAAGAAATGTGAATATATTTTGGTTTTAAGGGGTGTGACGTGACAGCTAACGAGACGAGATTGAGATTTTTTACACAGTATTTTTAAGAAATCCTCAATGATGAAATACATGACTAGAAAAATAGTCTGCAGGTGTATTTGAAATGTTTTAACTAATCATCTTGTAATTAATGTCAATTCAGTTCTACTTTCTGAGTATGAATTATCGTATGTAGTTAAAGACAACAATACTCAAGCACTGTAAAAGGTTTTGCCACAAACTCAACTGACTGGCTTCTCTCCTATATGATTTCATATGAGTCTCTTCAGACCTTAGAACTGTACATGATTTATGAACTTCTACAACTTTTGACCTCCTAACTGAACTCCTTTCCCCAAATTGATCATAGAAATAAAAACAGTATAAATAAAAATGAATAACACAGTTTTCTCTTAGTTTTATTAAGAGTGAAAATAGAGACCAAAGTTTTTCTATAAACATGATACAGAGCAAACTACACAGCTACAGCCTAAGATAGCTTTCATATTGGGAGATATTTGCATGCAACAGGGAGGCGCTTTCAAAATGCGGGGTATTGAAATCTCATTTGAATGCGAGCTCGCGTTTTACTTTCGCTTTCGCGATCGCGCATACTCCGTGAATAGGGAGCAGCAGTGCTGATCGCGAATTCTACAAGATAAGACATTTATCAGAGGCTTGCTCTGTTGTGCAACGAATCCTCTGCCATGGTCTTGTCAGTCATCTCCTCATTTACTCTTGTCACGTGATCAGTGAACTCTGATTCCTGCTGCACTACGTACAACTCTGCAGCCCGCGTTGGAAAAGCTGGATGGAATTGAAGCGACCCTCACGCTCCATCATGGCATTATTGCGAGACAGCTTTACACCTTGACAAAAAATCATGTCACATTTTAATCTCGCCACTAGATCATATAATTGTTTTCTTTATAAAATCCTTTTACTGTGTAACAGTTATGCACTTTTTTGGTTTCATGTTCATTGTGTTCAGTTCCTGTTGCATCTACCTTTGGTATCTAGTTTGTTGTCCTTTGTTCTCTCTTTCCCACTACTAGTTTGTTTCTATGGTTACTCATTAGCTTCCTCATTTAGTGCACCTGTGTTTATCCATTTACCTTTGTCTGTCCCTTGTATATTTTGGGGTTAATTTGTGTTTGTCAATTCTCATCTGTGTGTATGTAAAGCCCGGAACACACCAAGCTGATGCTGACGAACTAGTGGTGATGAAAGTAGACTGCGGGGTTGGCTCATGTCAGCAGCGTCTGGGTCCAAAGTTGCCCTGACACACAAAACCGACGCTCGACACCTGACGGCCAAGTAGCACGTCCTTTCTACGCCTGCGTAAGAAGAAATGCCTTTCCATACCAGCAGGTGGCAGTAGCTGAACAGCCAATCAGATTGATCAGATGGCCCGACTGACCGACGAGCTCCGACGGCGATTCAACATGTTGAATCGGCCGAAAAAAAGCAGACGAGGACCAACTTCAGCCAACGATGCGGAACACACTGAGAAAACTGACGAACAAAAACTGCCCGCCGTCTGACTGTCGGCTTGGTGTGTTCCTGCCTTAAGTGTAATGTTTGTTTCGGTATAATTTTGCGTTTTTGAGAGTATTTGAGTTAATAAACGCCATTTAAAGATATCTTCCTCGTCATGCTTACTGGCCTGCACCACTCCTTGCAAGTGTGACATACTGTTTTTCTTAGACAGTAAAAATGGGTCTTTATGAATCAAACTATACAGCTGCCTTTATATTTTAGGAAAGGGGTCTCTCAAAGATACTTACTGATAATTAGATAATTATCCTCCCCAAATAACTTGCAATTTTATGTTACAACCACAGATGTCCAAAGACAGAACAGAATTCCACGTTGTACCTTTAAAATATTACTTTTACAGCAGTTTCTTACATCACAGTTTTATGCTGTACTGGATATCAGCAATATCTTGCTTTTAAGAAGCCTCTCCTCTATTTATCATATATGACAAGCAAGAACAGTTTCATAAGCATGTGACTCAGCTGACCGCAGACTGAATGACTCAGCTGGAGGAAGCCCCATTTGTACCTGAGCACTGAGAACATCTTGGCCATCTTCCCAATGGCACGGATCTTGTTCCTAATCACCTCTTTGCGAGCAGCTGCTGCATTGGCTGTGGGCGGAAAGAAAAAAATAAAGCGGTCTCAGTCTGTATGACCAGAGGCTAAAAACCTCCAGAAACTTTTCTTCTTTTGTATACA
The DNA here is from genome assembly GCA_037950675.1 of Hypophthalmichthys molitrix. NCBI lineage: Eukaryota > Metazoa > Chordata > Actinopteri > Cypriniformes > Xenocyprididae > Hypophthalmichthys > Hypophthalmichthys molitrix. The sequence goes on along the minus strand of CM075512.1, from coordinate 17,470,672 downwards.
TAAATGTAGACACACAAGAAAATATGTATTGTGTTGGCGGCAGTTTCGAGAGTAACTAACTTAAAGAAGCGACTACGAACTAGCCTACATGATTCAGTAGTGTGACAATAGCAGCTTTTTTCATAATCAGGTAGCTTTTAAAGTAACAAGCTACTTTTTCCAATGACAAAACACTCACATTGTCACATTGTATATGGTGTAAATTGTTTAGTGAGATGAGATTCATTCACACAAAACCCTAACTGTTTTTGAATCAGATTAAAGTAAATAATAATGCTAAAATATTCTTTTTAACAGCTTACTGCTAACCAGTTTTACTGTCTTAAATTAGTAGCTTGTAACTTGAAATGCTTCAGTTCTAAAGTAGCTTTCCCAATACTTGTTGGAGGTAGTTGCTGTAGCGGCTAGCTAAGCACAAAGAAAAAACTTAAGGTCTATTACAAACACAGTATGACAAAAATGCTACTAAACAGGAAAGATACTGAAAGGACTATGAGTCATAATTCAGGATGTACCTGACGTCAAAGAAAAGGCCCTTTCTGTTGAGAAATCATAGTCATGTTTCATGTGGAATAAATCATGTTTATCTTCTGTATAGGACAGTTAAGAGGATGTCTCACCGTCAAAGATCTCGTCTCCATCATTCATCAGCTCATCGTCAGAACAGATGCTCAACACATTTACCAGCATCTCCGTGACTGCAGGCCAAGCAACAGTCAGTCACAACATATCAGAATGACATTTAGTTGAAAGTATCAGACATTAGCAAAAGTTTTTGTTGAGTCTGTTTTTTCTTAAAGGGTTAGTTCACCCAAAAATGAAAATAATGTCATTTATTACTCACCCTGATGTCGTTCTACACACGTAAGACTTTCGTTCATCTTCAGAACACAAATTAAGATATTTCTGATGAAATCCGAAGGCTTAGCGAGGCCTGCATAGACAGCAGTAGTACTTCCTCTCTCAAGATCCATAAAGGTACTTAAAACATATTTAAATCAGTTCATGTGAGTACAGTGGTTCTACCTTAATATTATAAAGAATATTTTTTGTGCACCAAAAAAACAAAATAACGATTTTTTAACAATATCTAGTGATGGCCGATTTCAAAACATTGCACCGGAGCGTTATGAATCTTTTGAGTCGAATTAGTGATTTGGATCGCGTGTCAAACCACCAAACTGCTGAAATCAGTGGCGCTCCGAACCACTGATTTGATTCATAAAGCTCCAAAGCTTCATGAAGCAGTTTTTTGAAATCGGCCATCATTAGATATTGTTAAAAAGTCGTTATTTTGTTTTTTTGGTGCACAAAAAATATTCTTGTCGCTGAGATAGAACCACTGAACTCACATGAACTGATTTAAATATGTTTTTAGTACCTTCAAGGATCTTAAGAGAGGAAGTACCATTGCTGTCTATGCAGGCCTCACTGAGCCATCGGATTTAATTTTTGCGTGAACTAACCCTTTAAGCAAAATGAATTGTCAAGCCTGTCAATATCCAGTTGTGTATGTATGTGACAGAGAGGTACCTTTCTCCCCCACAAATGGCAGTGACCAGGTGAAGACGTCCATGAAATTTGGCAGCCAGTAAGGATGAGGGGAGCAGTTAAACTGCCGGATGTTCATTACATTGTTCTCGTACTTCAGAACGGCAGCTGAGGAAGTGAGTAATAAGAAAAATGAGCCACCGGCATTTGAGTTTTTTCTAATCAATAATATGAGAAATAATCTCAAGAGACCGTGGCTTCCTGAGCCTCTGGGTTTGTTTCCTAATAAACTAATTCAAGTGGAAAACTGCTAAAAGAGTGTGTACACACAATGATATGACAAAACCCAAGCTAAATGAGCTTTCTGAGGGAAAATATGTAAATCAAAAATGGTGTAAGAACATCCAGATATACAGTATATCAATTTGTGAACATTCATTTTCACAAAAAGCCTCCACTAGATGGTACTGCTGAGAGGTTGACCCTGTTCCATCAGCGGATGATAAGACCACATGGATGGAGTCACTCGAGCTGATGGTTCTGCCCACGCTCTTATCCAGCTCTCAGTTCCCATCACAATGCTCCATTTTTTCACACGTATCTCACTGTAAGGGAAAGCAGGGCTCACCTTTGTTATTGTAAACATCAAGGTAGTTTGGTGCAGAGAAGATGGTAATTAGAGAAGGGAAGCCAGTGGTCTGACTCTTCCTGTACATCCGGTATCTGTGAGAAGAGGGAAAGGGAAGATAAAAACATTTTCATTTACTTTCATATACAAAATGTGCAAAAACTGTACCTGTATGGAAAGGAGTACACCTTTGTATCTTATATACCCCTAAAAGGTGAATATTAGTACACAAATTAAAAAAACAAAAATGGAAGGAAAACATACCCAGCATCTTGTGCTTCGTGTGCTCGAATGATTGATAACAAGTTATTATTCTGTAGGAAGTCACAGACAGCCGGATAACTGCAACACAGAGATTGAGAGAAGGAAAAGAGAATAAGAGAGAAAATAAGAGCCAACATTCGGAAACTGTGGGTGGACGAGTCTCATTAATGTTGTATTGTTTTTTCTATGCTGTCCGCTGTCAGCCAACCAAAACATTCATGTGTAAATGGAGCATGAGTACAGTTCCACATGTGTCCAGCAGGGGCAGTGTGGTACTCAACTGTTTATCACTTCATAGATATCAGATTACAGATATCCTGAGAAAAACATGCCTTGTTCTTACATATTTTCAATTCATATATGTTTATATATGTTTGGATATACATTAACATTCACTCACTTTTGCACTCACAGTCTCAGCAGATCCTGACATGTTTTGAGTTTCAATTATTTAAATGAGTTACAAAAATTTATATTTCAAAAAGTATTGTGACACTTTGTCTCATGATGCTCTATCAGTATTCTCATGCCAAGAATTTTAGGCGTATTTTTAGTCAATTTTTCAGAAGAATATTTAGAGCAACTCTATGATAAGGCATGCATAATAACACTTAATCATTTCGGTAACAATTTGTTAACATTTGTTAACATTAGTTAACTATATTAGTTAAAGTGAACTCACAATGAAAAATACATATAAAGCATTTATATTAAAGTTTGACATTATTAATTTCAACATTTATTAATACATTATTCAAATCAAAGGTTGTATCCATTAATATTGTTTAATAGACGTGAGCTAACATGAACTAACAACGAGCAGTTGTATTTTTATTAAATAATGTTAACCAAAATGAATAAATACTGTATCAAATGTACTGCTCATTGTTAGTAAATGCATTAATGTTTACTAATCGAACCATGTTGTTAAGCGTTATCATTATTTCTCTTCAAATTAAATTTTGCAAATGCACAAAGCATTTACCCGACAACTAAAAACGGAAAACTTTTACGCAATTTGGCTGTTTATTTACACGACAACGCCATTTTGGGGGCCTGAAAATACCGTTATTGTGTCTATGTAAACTACAAAACCACAAATTTGTAAAAACGGTGATGTCATGCACATGTGTATAACGTGTTCAGTCTTTAGGCGCGCAGTGTGTTTTTTTTTTACAAAGTGACATCGCCAACTACTGGCCTGGCATGAATAATACAGCGATTTTAGTCGTTTTCACAGATCCAACACAATGTTGTCATCCGCACACGAAACCTTTAAAAAAAAAAAAAAAAAAACGCAAAGGAAAAACTTTTTAATTTTTAGTAACCTAAGTCCAGCGCTGATAAAAAAAATAGCAATACACACAGAAAAAATTGTAAAAAATCATATTGCAACCAAGAAATTGATATAATATCCTACATCCCCAGAGCTCTGCTGATTCCCACCTATATTCTAAACCTGTAAGAACAGAAAAGGAGTTGTCAGGCAGAATGTTCTCTCTGCTCTTTTCCATACAACGAAAATGAATGTGGAAGGACGCTGTCAAGCTTCACTGTAAGAAAGCGCTAGCATACGTTTGCCTATAAAAGGGTGTGTGAGCTGCGTTGTGTCTTTCTCTCGTGTCGTCGGTTAATGAGGGGGCACTGCTTTCTACCAATCACTTCTTCCTCTGCATCTCTCTTTCTCTCTCGCTATCACTCGCTCCAGTTTGGGAAGAGGAAGCGGGTCGTCATGGCAACACCACACTGCAGAGCCCTTGGGGATTGTGGGATAGATCGCAAAGCTGTGTTGCCGTTGCTGGCCGCAGTGTAAACCCTTCACTCACTCCCTCCTTCCATCTCACTCTTTCTGCTGACTACAGTACGATCAAGAGGCTGAAAAGGCATCCCCCCTTCTTGCATAGTCTGACATTTGGCTATCAGCATAAAGTCTGGTCCACTTTCAGATTATTCTGACAAAGAAACACCCACTTAGACAAATATAGACTGTTTTTACATGTTTGAAACCATGGTGGAAAATATATGAATTGGAAAAATACATATAAATACTAAGTGTTTAATACAAATTCTTCTTAACTGACTGCACTTGTGTTCATTAACGCAAAAAAAAAAAAAAAAAAAAATCATCTGCACTTTTACAAAGGAAGCCAATCCGTAAAATTAAAAATACTCAGCGTTTCAATAGTAGCCTATAGCTACAGGGCGTAAACAATATTTATGTCAACTTGTATTGAACAGGGAATATTGCTTAATAATTTGCTACTAATTGCTTCTTCTATACTCTAAATGTCTTCATTTGTACAGGTGCATTATGAGAAACCATATACACATAGCCTGCATTAGCATGAAGGCAATCACATAAACAAACAGAGTGAATGGAGTGAAAGAGGAGTGATTAAACACCAACATGGTGATTCAGGGAGGTGGGCAGCTTGAGGAACACTGACAACACAGATTAAAACAAATGGCTTCTGTGAGCCTTGCATAACAGAAATGTGTGTGGGTATTTATCTGTCTAAGTAGAGTATGAAGCGTTGTGTGTATGTGTAATAAATTCAGTCTTGTGTGTCCTGTAACATGGCTGCCTCTAGTATACGCACTAAGGAATGTAAGGCTCCAAATCAGCAGCCCAAACTGGCAGTTTACAAGGATGGATGGATGGATGGATATAGATGGGAGGACTTTCTGTCTGTTCCTCACACAAAGCTACTGTATAGCTTTAGAAGATTAAATGCTAATGCTAATGCTAAAGCACAACATTAAAATACTGAAAAACAAAAGATCAATCTTCACTCTCGCTCTATGAGAAACAAACACTCATTCTCACATACACATGCTCACTTCCGTTCCATCAAATTTTCGGCAGAGTGTGTGAAATATTAAGAGACTGTTGCTTTAAGCAGTCAGAGCAGAGGGCAGAAAACAACAGCAACCCTGAATACATGGAGAGACCCAACAACCCCCAACCGACTCGGCTGTCCTCATACATACATACACACACTCACATGAATACACTCAAATATGTGCACACGTTCTGTTACACAAGCATCTACATACACGCTGACACATATACCTATACAATGTATGCCTATTTACCTATACATACAAGGGAAACTGGGGCTAGTCATCACAGAAGTTGTTTCTTTGTTACTTTGATATGTTTAACTGTCCAAAGTCCAATACAGACATTTCATTTGTAATTAAGATGTCTTAAAATGTAAAAAATGTATATATGTTTTTATTCTGGAATGATTTTATAACATCATATATCAACATAGTGCAAAATGGTATTAAATTTATGTGTAGAACTTGTTGCTTTGTTATGAGAAATAATGTCCAGAAAAATGAATTTCATTGATGTCATTTGGAATAACCAATATAAAGGGACCATTCTGGATCAAGTCATGCGGTCAATATCATGTGACGGGATGTGACATCATTCAGACACCTGCACACATGGTCGTGAAGCAAAGTAACTAACTCTCTCTTAACTATTTGAAAAATTCATGTTTTCACTTGCACATATGCATGTCCCGAAACATCAGGTCATTCGGTACAACCGCTATAAAACATGGAAAATGTTGTAATATTTTAAAAACTTGTACTAAATGCAAAATGTTTGATTGTCCTTTTGCTAGCTAGCTAGCAAGCTAACTAACTAGCTAGCTAGATATCAGCCTGTTAGCATTGTTTGAAAATACTGTCATTCGGAATAACCAAAACTATCATTCGGTAAAACCAAAATTTTGGTTAAACTGAATTAATTTTTTGGTGACAAATTTTGTCCATCTTGTAAAAAATGACAAAAGCAGTGTTAATTGATTATAAAAACCACTTAATCTCATTGTTAACACTGAATAAAACTTTAATTATAAAATTTTTAATTATAACTCAATTATGTTTTTTTACACTATTAAAACCTTATTCGTCAATGACCCATAAACAGATTTTTTTTTTTATATATATATATTTTGAAATTGCATGTAAAAATATATACTGCCATTCAAAAGTTTGGGTTCAGTAGGATTTCTTTTGAAATAAATGAATACTTTTTTATTTATTATGATGCATTAAATTAATCAGTGACAGTAAACACATTTATAATGTTAAAAAAGATTTCTATTTCAAATAAATTCTCTTCTTTTGAACTTTCTATTCATTAAAGAACCCTGCGATAAAAAACAAAAAAACAAAAAATGTATCATGTTTTCACAAAGAATTCAAGCAGCAAAACTGTTTTTAACATTGATAATAATACATTTTGTCATGTTTTTATTTGGGCAAGTTGTCACGTTTTAATCTCATTTTTTTTATTGATAACAATATTTTTTTTCATAAAACAATGATTGTATATTACCTTTTACATTTTGGTTGTTTGGTTGAAATCTGCAAGTCCAAAATTGCAGATTTCTTTGTGACAACATTTCCTATATAATTCCCACTCAGGCACATCGAAACACCCTAAAAACAAACCAAAAAAATCACCCACCTGTAGAAGTATGAGCAGCCTCTGACTGTGTTGTGGGTAAAGTACTCTTGGCTCTTTTCGTTGCCGAAGTCCTCCAGGGGATCAGACCAAAGCAAATCACACATAGGCCCGAATGCTGGGGGCTCCTTGAACCGGTCCAACTAGGCCACAGAGACACAAATATAATACAGAATACAGAAATACACACAGACATACACTGCTTTCTTGTGGCCATGCATGAAATCTTTCTCCTCCCACACACAGCGCTGCTGTTCACGCATGGCTTGGCAGTACCTTCTTTATGTCGTCTAAGGTCTGTATTTCTGGGGACAGTCCACCGTGGACGCACAGGAACTGTTGGTTCATGAGAGCTGCCAAGGGCAGACAGTCAAACGCGTCCATACAGGAATCGTAAACCTGCTCTGAATACTTGATTTTACCTGATACAAAATGAGGGAGAAAGAGAACAATTGAGTACAAAGGAAGAGAAGTCATTTTTCTCTGTTCAAATACAATAGCCAATATTTATTACTCTGTTTTTCACTTTCAAACAGAGACATTTTTCAGTCCTAGCATAACAAAATGAAGACCAGAGAATATGCAGTAGGTGTGTAATTGATGCTTTATCTGTGAATTTTTTTTTCATTCTTGTGCTGTCACAGAGCATGATGGGAAATGTAGTTTGGTTGCACACATCTGTCACCTCATAAACCTGCTGAATGAGTAGAATTTTTTTTTTACTTTATCACTATTCTTTCTTAACAGTAAAAACTAAATGGTACCATCAACATTCACAACTGCAACTTTAAATGATAAATAGGGAGACGAGTGCCCTTCTCACCTCGACATTCATCATCTGCATCCTCAAAGTACTGTACATGAAATCTGAGATTTGGATATAAAGCCGTTTACATCAGAAAAAATCATAAATTAATATTGTATGAATTAATTTATTAATTTTAACTGAAAACCACTTATAATGTTAGTCAAGGCTATAATTGCTACTGTACCTTTAAGACAAGAACAGATAAGTCATATATTATGTCTATCATGACAACTCTCGGAAGAGTTTAGTATGGTAATGGATATAGTCTAGGCGGAATAGATCAGCTATAGATCAGACATGCTGCTGCACAAATAGCATATATGAAATTACCCATAACAGATCTATACAGGTGGAGCTGGGGAAGGTGAAGGGTTTCAGTGGAGCTCTGAAAGCACGCTGCAAACTGCTACAGCAAACGTTGACCAACTATTTAAATGTCAGCAAGCTCATTGGCTACAGATGCAACAGATACCAAACAGCTTGTGCCGTGTAGTGAACAATGTGATTGTCAGCAGGTTATGTTAAGGATGCGCCTGCGCCATCTAGAGTTTCATGACAGAACTTAGTATTTATATAAGTGATCTCTGTTATGACTGGTTATTCTCAGCAAAATGGCACTTTTGTTGTTATCAGGGAGAAGTTGCTGAACTAAATGAGCATATGTAAATAAAATATGCTACATAAATCTATACGTTAAGTGTGGCGGTCATATTCTAATAAGGTAACGATTCTGACATCATAGGCATACATTGTTAAAGGGATAGCTCACCCAAAATGGATGTTTTGTAAGATATTTTTCTTACAAAAAACGCATTGCTTCACTTCAGAAGCCCTTTATTAACCCCCTGGAGCCCTATGGATAACTTTTATGATGGATGGATGCACTTTTTTGGGCTTCAAAATCTCACGCCCCCTTCACTACCATTATAAAGCTTGGAAGAGCCAGGATATATTTTAATATATGTCCGATTGTGTTAGTCTGAAAGAAGATAGTCATATACACTTAGTATGACTTGAGGGTGAGTAAATCGTGTGATAATTTTCAGTTTTGGGTGAACTAACCCTTTAATATTAAAGTATATTTACATAGTACATCAAGCTCTTTCATTTCAAAAGAACAAAAAATTCTTGTTTTCCACAATATGCCCCCTAAGGCTAAATGAAGTCATTTTGAGAAAGAAATCAGAAGAGGTAACATAATTTTTTTTTTTTCAGTTCCTTTGCTAAAAACAACCTAATATTTGTAGTAAACAACAGCTATTTTGTTATAACAGCACTTATCATGTTTTTCACTGGCCTCATTAGATTCCTACTGGGACCGAACTTTAACATTCAGCCCCATGTGTCTCAGTGCGTCACAAACACTCACACACAAGATAAACAGTGTCTCCAGACGGAGAAGTTTTTTTCTCTCATTGTGTCGACGCGTGTCCTATTCTCATTATGTCTCAATACGCCACCTCTCAAAAGCATTTGTAACCATGCCGACAGGTCAGTGGAGTAGACACAGAAAGAGTTTGCCGTCAACTCCGCACCTCTCCCTCCCACCTCACCTGTCTCTGTGCTTCGCTGCTCGGTATCATGGGAAGGCTCCATTCTGAAGCATTACCTCATACTCCACATCCCACCCCCTCCCAACTGCTCTGCATTATAAACCTCATTCACCTTAAATGGAAAGATTTGTCCTTTCAGGAACAATAGACATAGTAGGAAATTGAGGGCTGTGCTCTGTTATTCTGATTTATTTATTGTGAAATATCAGGATATGGAATTCATACACCTTTTAAACTTGAACCATGAATTACAAATAAAATATACAGATAAAATGCTAACACTTTACAATAAGGTCTCATTTGTTAACATTAGTTAATGCATTACCTAACATGAACAATGTTTTATTTTTACAGCCTATATTAACCTTTGTTACTGTTATTTAATAAAAATGTTCATGTTAGTTCACAGTCATGTCAGTTCACATAAGCTAATGTTAATAGATACAACTTTTAATCCTAAATATGTATTAGTAAATGCTGAGATTATCATGAACTAAGATTAAATAATACTGTAAAGTATTGTTCTTTGTTAGTTCATGTTAACTAATGTAGTTAACTATTGTTAACAAATGAAACCTTATTGTAAAGTGTTACCTATAAAACATTAACAATAAAATTATTCTATTAATAATTTTAATATTCTAAATTAGGAAATATATATCATATTTAATATATACCGGAAAAGTGATTTTCAGTGAAATATAGGAAAATAAATCACCTTTTAAACCATTATTCTGAACTATGAATTACAAATCAGATGGACAACATATGAAATGGATTTACAAATTTTGAAATATATTATTAAAATAAATTGTATATATATATATATATATATATATATATATTTTCCATTTTAGAAAGAAGTCTTTTATGCTCACCAAGGCTGCATTTATTTGATCAAAGTAAAGTAATACTGAAATATTTTTACAATGTAAAATAACTGTTTTCTATTTTAATATTTTTAAAAATGTAATTTATTCCTGTGATGGCAAAGCTGAATTTTTAAAAGTATTATTTACTACTAATGATGCTTTTCAGTCATAATTTTTTTGCCATTACAAATGACATAACCAGCAAATTAAAACAAGCACAAAAGGAGAATACTCACATTCTTGTTTGAAGGTGAAATATTCTGTCAAATGTCTACATTCATGATTTCCTCTCAGTAAAAATAGCGTCTTTGGGTAGAGGATTTTCAGTGACCAGAGGTACAGAACACACTACAGAGAAAGAAAGAGAAAAAGAGCTGAAACATATGACCACATCCGTGAGATATCTACAAACATCATGCTAATGCAGGCCAGCGCAAAGTCTGTGTAGTGTTAATGATACACTTCCAATTACATTACATATGTTATCACATCTACTGTCAGCCCCCATCACCTTCACTGGCTGCCTGCGGCCCAAACCATACATGGGTTTCCTCCACCTCCTTTACTGCTAATACACACACTGTTAAGCACAACCAGGCTGACTAACTCTAATCTCATGTATTTATGCATTAACAAACAGAAGAAGAATTCTACACCAAAAACATTGGGAGCTGAGTGATTTAATTGAGCAGTCGGTGTTGAGATGTGTTCGCAGAGCTAATCATGGCCTGCAGTCAAAGATGGCAGAAACTGGACATGTCAAAGAACGTGAATGTCAGAGCACAGCGCTCACGGATGACTGATTCCTCCTCTCTGTTTGAAGCTGGAGGATGATTCCCTGACGTGTGTGACAAAATTGGCAATTCTTGTTATCAAAGGCACACTCTAGAGTTACAAGATAACTGGGATGAGATTATCAGCCAATAACCGTGTCTGCTTGGTCAAAAGAAACTGCAGGTTCCAAAACCTACCGACTGCCTTGAAAATGGAACGTACATTTTTGGGGGGAAATTTTAAGACGTGAATGAATACAGGGAGGAAAATTCATTTTTGAGCTGCAGACACTTGCTATTTGTATATGTTTATTTTATTTTATATTTTATTTGATTGTTACTGGCATATTATTTAATTTCTTATCATTAATATATTTTTTTTTCTCACATAGTGCAAACAATTACAGTGGTGTCTTGCAATTTGGCATGCTAGAATCCATTGAAAAGCTTATTAAAGGGGTCACGAAGTAAGAAATCAAATTTTCCTTGATGTTTTGACATATAAGAGGTCACTGTACAATAAAATATCCTGTAAGTTTCAGAACTCAAAACTTCTTCATTAGTCAAAAAACAGCTTTTATTAAAACCAAGTTCCAAAAATGGCTTGTTTTGGATTTTGTCACATTATGACGTAATAATGTGCCTCTGCAGAAGAAAATCAATGCCTTTTTCTACATAATTGCCTCTTTAGCCCCACTCACCAATTCACACATCATGTAATGATAGATACGAGAGAGATGCAAACACAGGATTACTCCAGCAACAAAATGATAGAGGTGCCTCTGAGGATTACAAGACATTTTGCAGTGACAAGTTGTGGAAAAACACAGACTTTGCATTGCCATCCTTGTGAATCTAACATTACGAAGCTTGGATGAACTTTATTTTTAACGAAGTTCCAGATCGCATCAGTAAGACGCTTTATTGATCAAAGTAGTTATCATGTTTATTATTATTATTATTATTTTTTTTAGAAATGTTTCATATCCCGTTTATACATTTTTAATAGTATTTTGCTAAGTATTTATTGAATTAATATTTAGAGGGGACCTATTATGCACCTTTTACAAGATCTCTATGGTCTCTAATATAAGTCTCTGGTGTCCCCAGAATGTGTCTGTGAAGTTTCAGCTCAAAATACTGCACAGATCATTTATTATAGCTTAGTCAAATTTGCCCGTTTGGGTGTGAGCAAAAACACACCGTTTTTGTGTGTCGCTTTAAATGCAAATGAGCTGATGCTCCCAGCCCACTTTCCAAAAGAGGGTGGAGCTTTAACAGCTCGTGCTTCGCATACTCAACAACAACAAAGCTGGAGAATCTCATGCAGTCAAAATGAGGATTGTCAGTAACGGTGTTCAGCCTTACATTGTTCAAACCGGAGTCAGACACTGATGAAGAGACTCAGGGAGGACTTACAACTTTTAGATTGCAACTGGATGTTTCTAAACGGTTAGTGGATAAATTTATGTCGTTGCTGTGGAGTTGATTCAACTCATCGACTAGCATGTGCCGTCATGTTAATCTTTTGTGCAAATCCAGCGTTGAATTGACCCTCATTTGTGAAGCAGTCCCCTGTAAAATTACAGCATGGCAACAACACTCTACTACAAAAACTCTTCCTCTTCTCTAAAACAGCCTAACATGGCCTCACCCCCTTTGTTGCATTCCCAGGGGCAGAGTTTATGTAAATTTTAGGGTTTGTGATGTCACCAACCCGGGAAGAAGCTTGCTGTAGTCCTTAAAAAGTGATTTCTGTAAAAGAAAATATCTCCCTTTGCAGTGAACTTTTGAGCGTTGTAACTTTGCAGATGTTGTTCATGCTTAAACAGCATCATTACACACTAACTAAAGTTAAAAAAGTGAAGGACCCCTTTAAATATTTATTTTATTAATATTTATAAATATTTATTTGCAGTATTAATATTTCTTACAACATTTATCCTCTGCAGGTTTTCTAGTGCAGTTACTCTTTTTAACACCATTTCACCATATTTTTAAAAATTCTGCAGATTTTTCTTCAAAATCACTACTGAAATGCAGATTCAAACTAGACCTGGTGATGATACAAATTAATCTTTTCATTCAAATTAATCCAAATGAAGCAATTCGTGATTAAAAATCTACGTTGAAACCATGAATTGTTGGATGCATACTCTTCTCACCTCGATACTGAAGTAACCCCGGTCCACATAGTCGCCCAGGAAGAGGTATCGTGTCGTGGCTGGAGAGCCGCCCACCTCAAACAGCTTCATCAGGTCGAAAAACTGCCCATGGATGTCACCGCACACTGCATAAAGGAAGAGAAGGCAGTGGAGAAAGAGAGAGAGAGAGGAGAAAATATTGACTTGCTGAGATGGATGCAAACAGGTGCAACTGTTTGTTCAATATACAGGATATACAAATGTTAATCCATGGCGGATTCATACAACCATAGCTACTAAAATCATCATACTATAACTGCAGCTCTGTGTTGGGCGTAATCCCTTAATGTCAACTCGAACTATAATGAACTGATCGAATTGACAGGAAGCACAATCACAGCTGTGCACATCTGGGGGCGTGAACCACCTAAGAGCCTATATCCAACAAAGCTGGCCTGAAGATCTATGTTGCTCCTTTAGCAACATAATTCTCTCTCTCTGAGGGAGAGAGATGGAGAGAAATGCAAACTCTTGTTGCCATGGAGACATGAATTTGATGAGAATAAAGAATGAAATAAATGAGGAGTTTGCGTTGGCATGGAGATTCTGCCTAAGCGTTTGCCCCAGAGGCCTCTCAGCCTGTAGTGTGTGTGGGTGTGGCTACGGACAGAGAGGGAAACACACACATTTAAAACCCTCTTAGCTATTGCATCACATATTAATACCTAGATATGAAGCCCGCATCACTGCATGTCATGCAAAGATAAAGGGTCGTGAAATTATAAGCAAGAGTGTTTGTTCTGAGTTTGTGAGGAAGGAATTTCAGTCAGACTCCGGCGCTTGAGGAATCTGATTTTACAGCAAAAGTCCAGATTGTGTGATATGACCTAGTGTAAGTGCGTCACCATGCTTGAGACCTGTGAGAAACTGTGGAGCATCTCGCTTCCTGTTTCTCCCACTTAAAACACCATGACATCGCTCGAGAAGCAGTTTTATTTCCTTGTTAATGTACAATTCCGTTCAAAAGTGTGGGGTCTGTAAATCTCTTATGCTCATCAAACTGCATTTATTTTATCAAACATACAGTAAAAATGGTAATATTGTAAGATTTTACAATTTTATACTATTTTCTATTTTCACTTTTTTGTAATTCATTTTTATGATGGCAAAGCTGAATTTTCAGCATCGTTACTCCAGGCTTCAGTGTCATACGATCCTTCAGAAATCATTCTGATAAACCATGATACATTTTTTTTTTGCAAGATTCTTTGATGAATAGAAAGTAAAAAAACAAAAACCAGCATTTATTTGAAACAGAAATCTTTTGTAACATTTCTTTACTGTCATGTTTAATGCATAACTGCTGAATAAAAGTATTAATTTCTTTCAAAAAAACTGACTGACACTAGGCATGTGATGGTATCAAATTTTTATGTTGCGATAATTGCTGAAGCTTTTATCACGGTATGTGGTATTATCACGATATTGAAATAAGTTGCAAAAAATAGTGTTGTCATAATATAACAGGTTTAAGAACTCTTTCTCTTATAACAAAAACAACTCTGAACATTTAAATACAATAACAGTACAATAAAAAATAAATTAAAATGTTTCAAACAGATTAAAGTGCAAAGGAATTATAAAGAACAACAGGTAACACTAAATAAGGTCTCATTATTTAACGTTAGTTAATGCATTAACTAAGATTAAGAATGAGCAATAGCTACATTTGTTACAGAAGGTATTATTTTTTTGTTAATGTTAGTTAAAAAAATGCAACTGATCATTGTTAGTTTTACGTCCATTAAATAACAATTACAACTTTTGATTTTAGTAAGGTTAATAAACATTAACTGGAAATTAACATTAACTAAGAATAATAAATGCTAATAAATGCTATAATAAAAGTATTTTTCATTGTCAGTTTGGTAATAATGAATTGACATGTTAAGTAATGAAGCCTTAGGTCATCAAGTGTTACTGAACAATAACAAATAATCAGAAAATTTTCAATCATGTTGTAGTCCATATTAAAATTTAAAAAATGTTTAATTTGAAAATAAATAGCCTATTAAGTCTTTAAGTATGAAGTATTTGGTGCTGTAATGAACAACATTGGGAAGACAAAAAATATTCAATGGCTGAAGCATTTTAAATACTGTAGTACAGCAGCTGCTTTGTTTACGGGGTAACCGCAGCATTTCTGCTGTTCCATCAGAGAGTGAACGTGCACTTTCATTCAGCACATCTCCTTCACACGTTCCACCAAGTGCTTCTCATGCACGATGGGTTTGTTTACATAGTGCCTCTTTGACGCAGCATACAGTGTTGTGCATTTTATATGGTTGATGGGTAAAGTATTCTTAAAATGTAATATAAAAATTCAAATAATTCATAATAAATAATTATTCACGGTATTTTGAGGTGCCCACAGTAACAATATCGTGCATATTCATTATCATGATATATCGCATAACCGAATATCGGCACATGTCTAACTGACACCAAACTTTTGAAAAATAGTGCATGTCCTATTGAAACAGGAAGGCAATACATAAAAACAGGGATGTGCAAAATAAAAAATAAAATAAAAAAAGGTAATGGCTTGCAATTGCAAATTTATATCTCACAATTCTGACTTTTCTCAGAACTGTGAGATGTAAACTCACAATTGACCCTTCGCAAAGACCCGCCCCCCTTAGTTACTGTTGCTTTGTCCGACAAGCCATGGCACTGTCACGCCACACAGAGTGAAAAATACATCGAGGAGCAAAGAGGACACTGACAACATGCCGACAGACAAGACAGAGCAGGTTACTTATGATATTAAACAAAGTCCCAGCTTTCAAATTGTGTTATTTTTTAAGAAATTTGAACATTAAAAACCGTTTTGTGGCTCTTTAATATGTCATGACAGATTGCTGTAGCGCCTCAGCTCAAGAAGCTCGTGAACCGATCTTCTCTTCCTACTAGTTAGTTTATAGCATCAAATAAACATGAATGAACATGAGAAGGAATGTTGTTTCAAACGTGGAAAGACGTCAGTACACACTATTTTTCAAGTTCAAGTCCACCGAGGTTAATCTTCTAACTCATGACTGCTTTGTCGGACAAAATGGTGGATTTGGCGTTATGATTAGTTAGATCGCTTGTCAATCAAACTCCCGGCGAAGGGTCAATTGTGAGTTATAGTCAGAATTGTGAGTATAAAGTCAGAATTGCATGATATAAAGTCAGAATTGTGAGTTATAAAGTCAGAATTGCATGATATAAAGTCAGAATTGTGAGATATAAACTCACAATTCTGAATTTATAAGACGCAATTGTGAGTTTATATCACGCAATTCTGAGGAAAAAAAGTTAGAATTGCATGATAAAAACTCGCAATTGCAAGAAAAAGTCAGAATTGAGACTATATCCCACAATTCTGACTTTATAACTCGCAATTCTGACTATAACTCACAATTGTGAGTTTACATCTCACAGTTCTGAGAAAAGTCAGAATTGTGAGATATAAACGTGCTATTGTGAGAAAAAAGTCAGAATTGTGAAATAAAAAGTTGCAATTGACCCTTTTGATGGGAGTTTTATTGACAGACGATCTAATAAAACATAACACAGAATCCGCCGGTATGTCTGACAAAGCAGTCAGGGGAGTTATTAGATGAATGTCGGTGAGCTTGAAAAATGGTGTGTTAAAAGTTACAAAATGTGAAATTTGAGACTTTGTTTCATATCAAAAGTAACCTGCTCCATCTTGTCTGTCGACACATTGTCAGTGTCCTCTTTGCTCTGCGATGTATTTTTCACTGCGTGAGAACATGATGTGTGGTGAGAGATTGGCATGGCTTGTTGGACATAGCAACAATAACTAAAGGGGGCGAGTCTTTGCAAACGGTCAATTACCAGACTCCATTTGAACCTGCTCCTTATGGGCTGTTTTATACGTATTAAGAACAGCTAAAGAGAGTATAAGGGGAAATCTCATTCTAGTGACAATTTGATTGGACAAAATATGTGAAGTGCAGGATGAGCAATATTTTTGACTTGCTTTCCCAGAAGAAAGACACTTTTAGCACAAAAGAGAAATTGCAATCGTCATTTCTTCTCTATCGTGACTTATATCCAAGTGAAATGGCTTCTCAAATGAGAGAAAAATCAGTGCGACTTGACGAATTGATTGGATTGTTATCGTTTGCTAATTGCTGTGATCTCATGTGAGTGAAAGATTGCTGGAAGCAAGGGAAAATTAATGATTTTGATTAAAAATGACAAGTACACTTGAATTTTTAATAAATAATGATGTGCATGGATAAATCATTTATAATAAACATTGCAATATTGCAATATCAATTTGGATTTGATCTGCTAAAAGTGAAATTTGTCATCATTAATGAGTACACTAGCATACAGATAGCCACAAAGCTTTACAGGTCTTAAAGGGTTAGTTCACCTAAAAATGAAATTTCTGTCATTAATTACTCACCCTCATGTCATTCCACACCTTTAAGACCTTCGTTCATCTTCAGAACACAAATTAAGATATTTTTGATGAAAATGAGAAGTTTTTTTTATCCCCCATTAGAAAGCAACAAAATTACCACATTCACAACATTAAGGCTGAACCACTGTAGTCACATGTAGACTGTTTTAACAATGTTTTTACTAATTTTCTGGACCTTGAATGATGGTAATTACGTTGCTTTCAGTCGGAGATCAAAAAATACTCTCAGATTTCATCAAAAATATCTTAATTTGTGAAGATGAACGAAGGTCTTACAGGTGTGGAACGACATAAGGGTGAGTAATTAATGACAGAAATTTCATTTTTGGGTGAACTAACCCTTTAACAAGCATTCATGTTTCAAGCTTAATAAATATATCATGTTGCCCTCCTTTTCTTATAATGCTAAATCAATACAGGGACACAAGCATTCTGTCAGGCTCTACCCCAAACAGCTCCTTCACTTCCAGATCAATGCCCAAATCAATAGATCCATTCTCAAAACAACCATTCATTTAGCCTTAAAAGTCTCAGGGGAAGTGGCTTAAATTAAGATTCCTCATGTCAAATGAATTAGTGGACTTATCTGTCCTAAATCATACAGCAGCCGCAAGCAGTCCACCGAGTCTGACATACATGCAAAATGGGCCATTAACATGAACCATTAACGCACATTATAGACCAAAAGCCCTAGAAGTAATCAAGCACTGCAGCGTAGTCAGGAAAAACGAAAGCCTATAAAGGAAATGATGTCGAGAATGGCTAAAGGGACCGTTTTCTGGAAGGTCGGGGCCACAAGGGCAGCAGTTAGCGCTGTTTCTCTCACTTTTTTGCTGCAGGAGCAAGATTGATGAATGACAGTGAGGTGACAAGTTGAACTCTCTCGCTTATCTGCACACGCTCACTCCTCCACCAACTGGTAAAGAGATTCTTCCGCCCCCTTGTATTCAGCTGTTCCCACACCAGCCTTCTCATGCTGTGCTTTTTCCCTTCTCTCACCCTGCCTCCTCTACTGCATCCAAAGCATCGATTAAAAACAACATGCATTGTGGGAAATAGTGCACGACACCATTTGATTTTGCCTCAAATGAGATGTTACGAATCGAGTCATTAAAAACTCGATTCATGTTGGTTTAACTTAAAAAAGTAAGATACCTGGTTGCCTTAAAATTTTGAGTTCATTTAAATTAAAAATTTGAGTTAATACAATGAAGGCGATTGATTTAATCAACAGAATCTGAAAATATTATTTTATCTGAACCACATTAATTATCTAAGTTGATTTGACAAAAAAAAAAAAAAAAGAAAAAATGTTGTGATAAATCATGAAAATATTTTTTTACAGTGTGGGTGCCTGGTTTACTCCTGACGACTTCAAACCTGCTCATCTGGCAGAGCTCTGCCACGGTCTGAAATTCTTGTAGTTAAAGTCTTTGTAGATATGGATAGGTTTATATAATCCAAAACGGGGGGTGGGTGGGAAATGCAGATATGCCCAGTCACGTTGCAGCATCAGAGCTGCATAATGCATGGGCAAGTCAGATGCGCCCAGGCTGTGTTAGTAAATGGCGTTTACTGTATATAAATGAGCGGATCCTGCATATTGAGACATTACATTATGCATGAAGAGGTATATGAATTGTGCATGAAAATGATCCCGGGTCCTGGTGTTAAGTGCTTCTGTTTAAATGAAACGGCTGGTTCGCAGAGCTGATTTTAACTGTGCTTGAGGAGAAACAGGTATCAAATGTGCAATTAACATGCTTGTTCACATTCCCGGGTCACATGCCGCCCGAGTGCATGAGGAGAAGAATGTAGATGGAATCCGATGTGTGTCACAGTGACTCTCACGGCGACGACTGAATCCTGTTTCTTTCTGTCCTCCTTTACTCCTGATATCTGATCAGTCCAACAGATCACACCTCTCTCTTCTGTCTGTTCATCTCCTCTTTCTCCTCTTATGCTTTCATTTAGGTGTTCATTTTCTTTCTACTTTCATCTGCTTTGTTCCCATCTGTTCATTTCCCCTCCTCTTTTTTTACATTTCTCCTCTCATTTTTTCATCTCTTCTCCTCCTCACATCTGCTCCTCTTCTGTAATATCTCCTCCTTTTCTCTCTTCTCTCATATCATCATCTTATTGATTCATCTCCTCTGTTCTCTCCTCTTTTGCCATCTATTCACCTCCTCTCCTCTGTTCTTCTTCCTCTTCTCTCACTGTTCATCTACCCTTTTTCTCCTCTTCACATCTTCTCCTCTTCTGTAATCTGCTTATCTCCTCTCCTTTCCTCTCCTCTCTTATCATTTCATTGATTCATCTCCTCTGTTCTCTCCTCCTTTGTCATCTTTGTCACCTCCTCTCCTCTCACAGTTCATCTCCACTTTTTCTCCTCTCACCTGCTCCTTCTGTCTCATCTGTTCATCTCTTTATTTGTTTGACTCCTCTTTTTCTTCTTCTCCTCTCCTCACTCATATCCTCCAATCTTTTCACTTACCTTCCTCTTTTCTCTCCATCTCTCCTCTCATTTCCTCATCTCTTTTCCTCTCTCCTCCTCACATCTGCTCCTCTTCTGTAATCTGCTTATCTATCATCATCTCATTGATTCATCTCCTCTGTTCTCTCCTCTTTTGTAATCTATTCACCTCTTCTTCTCTCCTCTGTTCTTCTTCTCTTCTCTCACTGTTCATCTCCCCTTTTTTCTTCAACTGCTCTTCTCCTTCTCACGTCTGCTCCTCTTCTATAATCTGCTTGTCTCCACTACTTTCCTCTCCTCTCTCTTATCATCATCTCATTGATTCGTCTCCTCTGTTCTCTCCTCCGTTGTCATCTATTCACCTTCTCTCCTCTCCTCTGTTCATCTCCCCTTTTTCTCCTCTCATCTGCTCCTTCTATCTCATCTGTTCGTCTCCTTTCCTCCCTTTATGTTTGACTCCTCTTTCTTCTTCTCTCCTCACTCATATCCTCCAATCTGTTCACTTCCCTTCGTCTTTTCTCTCCATCTCTCCTCTCATTTCCTCTTCTCTTTTCCTCTCTCATCCTCATCTGCTCTTCTTCTCCTCACATCTGCTCCTCTTCTGTAATCTGCTTATCTATCATCATCTCATTGATTCATCTTCTCTGTTCTCTCCTCTTTTGTAGTCTATTCACAACTTCTTCTCTCCTCTGTTCTTCTTCCTCTTCTCTCACTGTTCATCTCCCCCTTTTCTCCTCTTCATCTGCTCTTCTCCTCCTCACATCTTCTCCTCTTCTATAATCTGCTTATTTCCTCTCCTTTCCTCTCCTCTCTCATATCATCTCATTGATTCATCTCTGTTCTCTCCTCCTTTGTCATCTATTCACGTCCTCTCCTCTCACTGTTCATCCCCACTTTTTCTCCTCTCACCTGCTTCTTCTATCTCATCTGTTCATCTCCTTTCCTTCCTTCATTTGACTCCTCTCATCTTTCTTCTTCTCTCCTCAGTCATATCCTACCATCTGTTAATTTCATCTGCTCTTCTCCTCCTCACATCTGCTCCTCTTCTGTAATCTGCTTATCTATCATCATCTCATTGATTCATCTCCTCTGTTCTCTCCTCTTTTGTAATCTATTCACCTTATCTTCTCTGTTCTTCCTCTTCTCTTACTGTTCATCTCCCCCTTTTCTCCTCTTCATCTGCTCTTCTCCTCCTCACCTCTCCTCTCCTCCCATATCATCATCTCATTGATTCATCTCCTCTGTTCTCTCCTCTTTTGTCATCTATTCATCCTCTGTTCTATCTTCTCTCCTCTCCTGTTCATCTCCCCCTTTTCTCCTCTCATCTGCTCCTTCTATCTCATCTGTTCATCTCCTTTCCTCCCTTCATGTTTGATTCCTCTCATCTTTCTTCTTCTCTCCTCGCTCATATTCTCCCATCTGTTCATTTCCCTTCCTCTTTTCTCTCCCTCTCTCTTCATTTCTTTATCTCCTTTTCTCTCCTCCTCTACTGTAATCTGCTTATCTCATTTCCCTTCCTTCTCCCCTCTCAAATCATCATCTCATACGTTCATCTCCTTCCTCTCCTTTCTTTTCTTTTTGTAACCCATCCTTTCCTCTCCTGGAGATGAACAGGATCACATCTATTCATCCCCCCTCCTTTCACCTCTTCTCCACTTACCTCTATTCATCTCCTCTTCTTTGTTCCTCTCTCTCCTCACACTGTTCATGGCCTCTTTTCTCCTTTCATCTGCTCCTTGTGTCTCATCTGTTCATCTCCATTTCTCCTTTCATTTGTTTGATTCCTGTTCTGTCCTGTTCTGTTCATTTCCTCTACTCTTTCATCTCCTTCTGTCATTTCTTCATCTCCTATTTATTTTATCTGCCTTTTCTCCTCTCCTCTGTTCATCTTATTCTCCCATCTGTTCGCCTCCTCTCTTTTCTCCTCTCCGCTTATCTGTTCACCTCATATCCTTCCCTCTTGTCCTCATCTTTTCACTGTAAAAAATTATTTTCATAATTTATCACAACATTTTTCTTGTGTCAAATCAACTTAAATAATTAACGTGTTTCAGAGAACATAATATTTAGAGTTACTGTTGATTAAATCAATCACCTTCATTGTATTAACTCAAAGTTTTAATTTCAATGAACTCAAAATTTTAAGGCAACCAGGTAACTTACTTTTTTAAGTTAAACCAACAATTCTTTCATCTAGTGACTATTCACTCTCATCTTCTCCTCTTATACTCCCATTTGTCCATTTACTCTCCTCTTTTCTCTCCTTTTCTCATTTTATCTCTTCTTTCTTCTTTAATTTTCTTCCTATCCTCCCATCTGTTAATTCCCTTCTCCACTCCTCATTGCCTCTCATCTGCTCTTCTCCTCCTTCCCTCGCTCCTCTCCAGTCATCTCCTCTCCCTTCCATCATATCATGTTCATCTCCTTTTTCTCCCTCATTCCATTTTTAACCTCCTCTCCTCTACCTGAATCTCTTTGATGTATCCTGTCCCCTCTCATCTGACTCCCTTTCTCATATACTCTCTTTAGGTTTCTCTTTTCACCTCCTCTCACATCTTATTCATCCATCTATTTATCTCCCCTCCTCTTTTCTCCTCTCTGCTCATCAGTTCATCTCATCCACCTAATTTATTAATCTCTTCTCCATTTCTCACATCTATGCAGCCCCTCTCCTCTCTTCATCTCCTCTCCTCTTTCCCCTCATCTGCTACTCCTATTCTCCCACCTGTTCAACTCCTCCTTTCTCTCATCTTCATCTCCTTTCCTCTCTCCTCTCCTCTGTTGATCTCTTCTTCACTTCACCTCATTCTTCATCCTTACTTCTCCCTTCTCAAATCATCATCTCACATGTTCATCTCTTTTTCTCTCTACTACTTTCAACTTTTCACCTCCTCTCCTGGACAGAAACAATTCATCTTCTCCCCTCTAATCTTTTCATCTCTCTCTTCTGCTGTCACCCACTCTCCATCTCCTCTCCTCTGTTCTTCTTCCTCTCCTCTCTGTCGCTCATCTGCTCCTCTTATTCTCCCATCTGTTCATCTCCTCTCCTCATCTCCCATTTCTCCCCACCTCTCTTCTCGTCTGTTCTTCTCTTCTCTCATCTGCTCCTCTTATTCTCCCATATGTTCATCTCCTCTTCTCTTTCCTCCACTCTTCTCATCTTTTCATCTTCTATTCATATCCTCTCCTCTCCTCTTCTCCTCATCCTCTCCTCTCCATTATGTAAGCTGGACTTAATGAGCGAGCAGCAAGCAGCACAAATCATTCTCAGCATAAATGAATGGGCCTGAACCACCGCTCTCTCTGTGTGTGTGTGTATCTGTGTGATTGTGTAAGCAGTCTTGATTAACAATAGCATGAGGTGATGGCCATACAGCTGGGTGAAGATAGTGACAAACAGCAGCAGATATGTCTTTGTTTGCCATTATGTTGCATTACAAAGGAAGCGGATCTACTGACAATGATGGGTCCTCGTGTACACTGTGCCTCCTGCATATTTCATATCCCTTTGATATTAATAATAGACAATCGGCAGGCATAAACTTCACTTGGCCTAATTTTGGCTGATCTGGGCAAATATTCTGAGCTCAGGGACAGACATCACACAACCAAGCACACACACACGCAAACACAGTAAACTGTAAATGGTGATAATTGTAAGTATCTCTCTTCATGTGTGGCAGTGACTGTGCAGTGCTGAGTGTGGAGGGGGGAGATGCTTATTCTCACATCACCCACTGCAGGCACACAGGGTGCAAGCAGAACTGGATGATGGGAAGAGATTTAGAGAAAAAAGAGAGAGAGAGAGAATATTGAGCTGTTAGATGCAGATGACTCAGAGGTGTAGGTGTGTTCTGCAGCAGAGAACCACTCTCTCTCTCTCTTTATCTCTCTCTCTCTCGCTCTGTAGGTCGCTCTGATCAACTGATGGATTTTAACAGCTGCACTGTACCAGACAAATCTAAGTGCACCGTGGAATTGAACTCTTCCTGTGAGACTGCGACTGAACCGGAGTGAACTCAAATGCTTTGTGCCTTTAAACACAGCAGTAAGCGACTCCTGATGCACCGAAGCTTGTGACCGTGTGACTTTTTCAGCTGCCAAAAACAGCCTTTGGTGCAGTGATTTTAACACAAGTTGTTTCAATTTTGCAGCCCTCCCACATTGTAAAACAATCACTTTTTTTGTTTAATCAGTAATTCAAGATATATTCTTCGAAACAAAACATTAGTAACTTTAAAATGTTGCTTCTCAAGTAGGCTAAATGTATCTTTTTTTTAAGGACTTTTATATCCTTAAACTAGAAAACAAAACAAAAATAGTAGGGCTGTTACAATATATCGTGTCACAATATATCGCAATATAAAAATGCAATAATATCATATCGTGGATAGTGACAATATTGTGCATAATTCACCCAAAAGGGAAAATTACTGTGTGAGAAAAAGTTTACAGAGTTTATCCTTTTACCGTATGTCTTAAAGTATCGCAATAATATTGTATCGTGAGTTCAGTATCATGATATGCGTCGAATCGTGACATGAGGGTATCGTTACACCCTAAAAAATACTGATTAAGAAAATGTCTTTTTGCTGTGCAAATAGCAACGTCGTTCCTAGCAGACATTAAAAATTAAATAAACAACAACAACAACAAAAGGCACTAAAGCAGCATTAAAAATACTGCAATTTTGCCAGTGTGAAAGGGATGTACCATTTGGGAGAGCAGAATCACATTACAAAGAAAAATTAATCAAGCTATGCCCATTATCTCTGCGTATTTTTATTTATTTATTTATTATTTTTTTTTTGGTGCAGTTACACAAGGACCTGTTTCTTTCAGGAGTAAGCGGCTCATACGCGAATGAGACAGCGGAAATCACGGCCAGCTGGTGTGCTGACACACTCCTGCAGATGGACGCGGGTATCAAGTACTCAACTCTATTGATTATCCAAAGACACTGATAAAAGCGAAAAAGTGCTTCACATTAGGAGACGCACTGCTCAGACGAGCCATGGAATAGATAAAGACATGCTTTATGTGGTACGTACATTACCCTAGTTTTATATTAAAATTACTTTTCCCCTATTCTCATTTCATAGTTGATGTGATGACTGGTAAGAAGGGAATTAAAATACCTGAGAACGCACACATGTACACAATCGCAAGTATAAAAGAGATCAAACTTTAAAGTGACAGCTACCTTCACAGGTAAACTTCATACGGAAACATCTCAAGCGCTTGTTCGTTTTGCCGCCATTTGTTTTTTTTTTGATCTTGTTCATTCTTTGAACTGCCAGTTGGGTGCTTTGGAGTTTATTTTTGTATTTGAGGTCAGGATTGTGCATTCTCTCTCAAACTCTCGCTGTCTCGCTGCTCTTTAGTCCTGTTTACTGACGGTATCAAAGCAGGTTGTCACTGATATACAGTTAACACATGCAGTTGGCGTCAGGTAACAAACTGCATTATGTACACACACAGATGCTAATGTACAGACGCTCTTTATCGACTAATGTCTGAAAATATATCCACCCTTCTGCAAAACACGGCACACATAGTCACTTAAATACAAGTCAAATGAAACCATTCTCTTTAGCACTTTGTAAATATTTCCCTTCATATAGTATGTGAGGTGAATCTGCCAAAAAAAACTAGGAAGTACCTGTGACAGGTGCCTCTATGTCCAGCATGGTCTTCTCCTGGCGTAAGATAGAGGCTCCTTCATTTATGATTCGGAGGGCCACGGTTTCCTCCACTCTGCCTTCTTTAGTGAGGTGGGCTTTCAGTAGATCCACCCTTGGTTTCCCCTCACAGTCAAACACCTCCTTCATGGTGAGGCGGTGACTCAGGGGGAAGGGAACGGCTGAGGGGAGCACAAAACAAAAAGAATACATCAGAACTTGAATGTTATAGTTACTTTTGATGAATCAGTTATGTTGCACAAAAGCATAACTGAATCGTCAATTTCAACTTTTCACTGAGGATTTATTTTGTAACTAACAACATCTGGCTATAATTTAAATACTTTCTGAGACCACACTAACTGTTTATACAATGCAGGTTCAAGGATTTGTTTGTTAAATCAAAATGGCTGTGGTGTGCCAAGCTACATTATTCTTAAAAAACTTGGGGTCTCTTATGCTCATCAAGGATGCATTTATTTGATAAAGTAAAAAAAACAAAAAACAAAAAAATTAATAATAAATATCATAATACATTTTTAAATTCCTATGATGATTAAGCTGAATTTTCAGCAACCTTTACTCCAGTCTTGAGCGGTGTTAAATTATCATTGAGTTTCAAATATAGTTTAATTAATATTTTTAATTCGTTTTTATTTTTATATTTTCCATATTTATAATGCCCCCATAATGCCCCTTTTACAAGATGTAATATAAGTCTCTGATGTCCCCAGAATGTGTCTGTGAAGATTCAGCTCAAAATACCCCACAGATAATTTATTATAGCTTGTCAAATTTGCCCTTATTTAGGTGTGAGCAAAAACATGCTGTTTTTGTGCATCCCTTTAAATGCAAATGAGCTGCTGCTCCTGGCCGCTTTCCAGAAGAGGGCGGAGCTTTAATAGCTTATGCTTCGGTTGCTCAACAACAACAAAGCTGGAGAATCTCACGCAGCCAAAATGAGGATTGTCAGTAACGGTGTTCAGCCTTACATTGTTCAAACCAGAGTTTTTTTTTTAAATATGTCTATATAGTTTTCATTAATTTTACATCAGGTTAAACTAAATTAAAATGAGAAAATGCAAACTAGCTGAAACAAAATATATATAAAAAATATTTTAGTTAACGTATATGTTATTTCAAGTAACGAAAATGTTTATGGTTTTAACTATAATGACCTTGGTCTTCAGTATATCATGATCCTTCAGAAATTTGATTTGGTGCTCAAGAAAGATTTTTTTATTATTATCAATGTTGAAAACAGTTGTACTTCTTCATGTTATTGTGGAAACCGTAACACATTTTTTTCAGGATTTTTTGATGAATTTAAATTTCAAAAGAACAGCATTTATTTGAAATAGAAATCTTTTGTAACTATAAAATTCTTTACTGTTATTATTGATCAATTTAATGAATCCTTGCTGAATATAAGTATTAATTAAAAAAATCTTACTGACCTTACTTTTAAACAGTAATGTACATATTTTCCAAAGGCAACTAGTTAGTGTCTTGCTTAAAGGGCTATTTGACCCCAAAAAGATGTGTTTCTTAGAGTATGTTCAGCAACAGCTGGATGGAGTTCAATTTTATCACGCTAAGTTAACAGGCTAAATAAAGCACCACCACTAAAAAAACTAAATCAAGTAATTGACCTCACTTATTATTTAGATAAGTGACCACTGTTACCCATTCTTAGAACATAAATTGCTCTCTATCAACTCCTTCAACCTTGGCAGCCTTGCATCATCATTTGTTAATTGAGTTTACTTACAGCAATGCAAAATTGGTCTTATATCACAAAATAAAAAAAATAAAAAAGCCGGAACTGCTATGAGTTAGTTGACAGACAAGCTGCTTATTAAAGCTTCCAAAGAGCTGGATGTGAATAATTGATAAAGGTGCAGCGAGAACGATGTACCGATCCTCAGCTGTGTGAAAATTCAATTTATAAATTAGACAAAGAAAACAATGTCTGTACCAAAAATTGGGGCAAATGCAGTTTCTTTCCGTTATGACTCACTAATGTGTACACTGATAATGTGGGACTTGGCTTCAACAAAACATTGGCATGGTGAATTATTTACGTGTGTGTGCTAGCAAAGATTCGCCCTGCACTGTACAGAAATAATTACTGAGTGCTGCTACAGTGCCATTGAGAAGAAAAGCTAAACATTGTTCTGATACATGATGACATAGTCTCTCAGAGCAGGATTTCAGAATAAGACTTCTGAGATATGGGCAATTCTGTGAGCAAAACATGCATTTTGTATTGCTGAGTAGAGGCTAGCAACAACATACACAGCTCAGAGAGAGAGAGAGAGAAATACAGTAGGGGAACTGGGGAGGGAAGCTCAGGGCAGAGACTCAACGTGATCAACACAAAGCTAAATAATTCATGTTTGACTTGAGGGGGAAAAAGAGAAATCTCATGTTCCTGCTGCTGGGATAATGAGACTAGGCCTAGCATAGGATTTTAACAGTGGTAAGGAAACAGCCCATTCGAAAAAAGTGTGTGTGGGTGCATTTGTGTTACTTCTGCATATTTGCACATGTTTGGTTTCCTTGGTCCTCAGCATGTTAACAAATCTTAATACACGGTCGAAATATAGACAAATTTTTGAGGAGAAAAAGGTTTATTATCTATTATCAATAGTATAGCGATGTGATAATCACGCCAAGGCTCACACACAGGAGTCACTTTCAAAAACCAAGCTTTCTATTGGTCAGTGTGATGAATCTGTGTGACCAACTAGAACTTGAAGTACATCTACAGTTTTTCAATTCAACTCAATAAAATTGAAATGGCACAGAAATTGTTTAAATGATTTTCAAACATTTGTAATAGTAATGTTTCTGTTTACATTTCAGTTTTGACTTGGAAATGAACAAACACTTGATCTCCAGATCAATACCTCACGCTGGCATTGTCAAAGCAGTGAATGATTATGTTAAATTATTTCTACATGAGGTAATTAATATTCATGAGTCAAGCCACCACCATTTCATGAAATCACAAATGGGACAAATCATGTAAAGACTTTGCTATCTTGGCAAAACCAAGAGACAATGCTGAGATCTCTTCTGAAACATCCAATGAGACACAGGTGAGATTATTAAGGCATTTTTCTCTATAATTAAAAGTCTGAGAAGTAGGAAAAATATAAATTTTCTGTTGCTTTGTTTAAAAACCCCAGATCTTTAACATTAAAATTATTAGCATTATCAGTAGATTAGAATAATTAATCATGATTAATCTTGTGATTTTTGTGGTTAACCCATTCACGTTGTTTAAAACAAGAAAACAAAACAAACAATATGTTTTAAGATAGTCTATGTTCACTGTTCATGCTGTAATTATGACAAATCTGCTTTATATCAAACATTTTTATTATCAGATAAATTAATTAATTCATTTTGTGATTTAAAAATGTTCAAGAACTGCATGTTCTTTAATAAAAACAATAGTTATTGAGGGAAAATAAAAATAAATATGATTTAAGTTTTTATTGGGAGCTTTTTAGCATTTTAAATTAGATTGTTAAAGGTGCAGTATGTAAGATTTCTGTCCGCTAGAGGTTGCTAGAGGCCTATTCAAAACAAAGGCGTAGCTTAATGGCGCCAAGTTTGAGCACGGAATCTTTGGACATGTGGTCTTCACCTCAACGGACGGTACAAAAGAATAGGGATAGGGCTCGGGAAGAAATCATGTTCATGGATGCGATTATTAACGTTACTGTAGTATGAAGCAGAGCAGGACTGAGTGTTGTAGGAGCTGAACGAGGCCGCTGGAGCGATTGCGCAACACACGCCTCACGAGCAGCAGAACTTTTATTATGCCACAGTCGCCGCTTTCCCGGTCATGAGTATGAGGTAACGCAGCTCTGTTTATCATATTAGACACATTTGAGAGTGTTGAAAATTATGTTATAACGTTACTCTGTGCGTTCGCTCGACGGCTGCTGTGACACACTTGTTGCACACTGCAGTAAGATAGATCGATTTTAGAATATCATATTAAACGCTGGATGGCTTGTGTTGATAAATGGTATGCAATTAATTTTAAAACGTATTGTATGATGGAGAAAATTCTGTATTACTGTTACTAAAAATAAAGCTGCATCTTATTATGCTATGTTAGCTACTTGACAAAATTGTGTTTTTCTCTGAGGCATGGAAAAGCAAAAATTCAATCGTGTGCACAATTTAATAATTCATTCCCTCAATACTATTTTTTTTCCCTGCATGTCATGTCCGGGGCTCCGTACTATCCAGTTTATCATGAGCTAAAAAAAACATTGATTTAGTGGCCCTTTGGCCTTTTTTATGAGTGACCACAAATTAGAAAGCAGTCATCTAAGAGACACATTTAATATGCAAAAGGTTTAAGGGTTTTCTTCTCAATGTGATGAAGCAAATTTGTGCGAAGTGACAGCATTTCAACAAATCGTTTGGCACCTTTCTGACTCAGTGTGAGAGTCCACCAGAAGACGTCACGGCACAGTCAGATGGAGGGAGCGAGAGAAAGACAGACAACGCAGAATCATCATCTGAACATAATGCCTCTTCCACAAGAACATAATGTCCCTATCTGTCCCCATCTTTGCCTTCTCCCAATACTCTAGAGGGCTAAGACGCACTCGCACAGCATCCTAAAAAGGCTGAAATATGATGAGATAGACAGGAAGTTTGTGTAAATATGAACAATAACGAGATGGTCCAGAGCGCAACGTGTGGCCTATCGGAGTGAGAAGAAACTTAATAGGAAGAATAGACAAGAGAGAAACAGGAGAACGTGTGAAATGCCTGATGAACAACAGTCTCCGTAGGGAGGAATGGAAAACAAAATGAATAGAGAGAGAGAGAGAGCGGTTCAAGGGTGAGATGGAAAACAGCAGCTTGGCTCTACACTTCACAAGATGTTGGACTGTGGTGCATGTTGCCGAGCAACAGCCGGTGACTACTGAAGTGTGGCCGGTTCAGACACAGTATACACTGTGATTTGGGACTAAATCTCCAATGTGCGGGTCTGCAGCAGCTCTTTCTTTCTCTATGCACACCATAAACACAGCAAAATATTCTATTCTGGAGCTAATAAACAATAAACCACTGTGCGCTTCAGCAAGAGAAAAAAAAAAAACAGCCAAGGCAAGCAGAAAGGCAACTCGCTCTTATTGGGAGTATCTCAGGGGTGTATAATTTACACATATTTACATATAAATATAAACAAGGTACATCCAGAGCATAGCACATTCATATAGAAGAATATACACAAAAACTGAATCAAGAATGAGCTGCACATAGCAAAATTAGATATAGCTTGAGCTAATTATGCTAAAATGCACAATGCAGTGTTATTTTAGTATCATATATATATATATACACTGTAAAGCCGATAATAATGGATTATTTCCTTCAGCTAAGACACTTCAGATATGCACTGTTTACCATGATGGTTCTGAATTGCTTAAAATATGATTGGAATCACTTCAAAAAGGAAAATACAGTTAAGTTCAACATATGCAGCGCAAGTCTGTCATATAGGCTACATAATATTATAATGAGAACGTTATAATTGTGTTTTGGACATGGCTTTTAATGGTGAGACTTTTGTTTTTGTAATCAGGCTCTCAAAAATTGTATAAAAATTTGGATTTAGATTTATCGGCCAAAATATCGTTTATCGCTTTCAAATATAAAGAATTATCGGTTATCGTATCGGCCAAAATTTTCATATTGGTTCATCCCTAGTTCATTCAAGAGCAAGGAGATGTGAATGAGGAATCCATTCTGTGTTCACGAGGTATTGAAACGCAGCTCTCTGTGTGTGCAAGTACCGAATTGAGTTCTCTTTTGCCTTTTCTTGTGCTGGAATCGTTTAAAATCAATTTAATGTGCAAATGATAAACTTTCACTCTTGGTTAAACTTTGTAATTGATTCGCGAATCACATGCGTGCCGAACTGTGGGGGCCTGGTCAAATCAACTACGATCCGTTTAACCCAATTTTGAACGTTGATAGCTTTTTTAGTATTAAATAAAAAATATAATAGCTGAAAATACGGCTGAAAGAAACTGCTTAAACTGGTCTTCAGTGCCAAAAACCATCGAACACATAAAAAATCTGTCAACTTCGTCTGCCAAATTAGAAGAATCTTTTTTCACAGTGCACTGTGGGATTTCCATCTGTGCAAAAGATTGATACAATGCTGTTTTTGTTCAAAATTAGTCAGAATATATGGTGCCTTAAGGTAGGCAGATCAATAAGTTTTGGAACAGACCTATAGTCTCTTCTCACATGCAGAAGTAACCTAGTGTAGCTCTTCATTTTTTCACAATGTCATTCAAACTTCACTTTCATTAGAAGTGAAATCTTGTCTGTATGCCAGACTCCATGACTGTACATTCCTCTCTGGATGAGTCTATTGTGGTCTCGCCTCATCTTACGTTCATCTAAACAAGCTCCGTTACGGTTGCCTGTCTTCCTGACTGTCTCACATGCAATCTACAGCTTTATTATGCCGAACAGCTCTTTCACTCCCTCTCCTCATTTGCTCCTGTGGGAAAGCTCTGGATGCCTGTGACTGACAGTAAACCTTTAGCTGAAACCTGAAGGGTGTAAACACATTACATCCCTCTTGCGTATTAGACAATAATATGGGAATAACCCCTGCCTGTGTGTGGCAGAAAATGCACAGCCATAGCGATTGTCTCTCTTCTCAATTCATGCATCACCAACAAGCACACCTGGCAGCATGACACTGTCTATGCCTGTCAATGTCCTCATCATGTTAACAGAAGAGCTTCAGCCTTAGGCTGAAACTGCACACAATTGTGCTAATGCTAACTGAAATGACATTTCAAATACACGCTGAATTGTCACTGCATGCAACATATGCATAACAATTTAAATGACTCACTAACCCAGAATCATTTAAGATAATTTACATATACTGACAGAAAAAGCCTCATAAAATGGACTTACAAAAATCCTGTAACACTGGAATAGCCAACATACTGATCTACTATTTAAACTTCTTCTGAGCCAAAATTTGAACAGTATCTCCCCCTAAAGCTTTCAAGATACAACCATCAAACTCGGGTCAGACCTTCAGACTGTTGACTGACTCTGTGTGCTATATCTTTTCTAACTGACCCGACTTACAATTTTCGTCAAACGGACGATCAAAGTGTTAAAACATGTTAATTCATGCTAGGAAAGTGTTAAAACATGCTAGCAACATGATAATTCATGCTAGCAATGTGGTAAAATATGCTAACAACATGTTAAGTCATGTTAATGTGTTAAAACATGCAAATTCATGCTAGCAACATGCTAAATCATGTTAGCAATGTGCTAAAACATGTTAATCCATGTTAGCAACATGCTAAAACATGCTAGTAACATTTTTTTATAATTTCTCTGAATAAAACCTTCAAACTTCAAGCTGTTATTTCAGACCTGACATTGTCAAGCCAACATCAAAGTTTGTTATCAAACTTTACTCATCTAGTTAAAAAAATTCTGTATGTATAAATATGACTAGGCGATAAAATGATAATTATTTCGATATAATTTTGCTCTATACAATTATAACAAACTTTCGATATAATGTTAATGAAACAGCGCCACTCATTTAAACTGCACCACACAGACCATTTATCAGCTTGGCTCAAACGGCAGCATAAAATGCTGCCTGTCAACATGTTTTTACAAACCCTTGCGCACCCTGTTCGCGCAGACATCGTATGTGATCAGCGCGTTTCATGCTATGCAGAGTACAGACAGACATCGGTCACTGAGCACCACAAACAAACAGCAGCCACCTTTTACATTTCCTACAGAATAAAAACCAGCGAGCTTATGCTGCTTTCACGCCATAACTACTGAAATGAAAACTGGAGCTGTTCACGTCCTCAGACTCGGAATTATGCATTTCCATGTCAACAGTATCAACACAGAAAATAATCTGCAGCAGTCAGGTACAAGCTCTCTGAGTTGTTTATGTCCTATTGCACCTTTAATTATATGATGCATTGAGTAGTTTAGCACTGCTGCAGTCCATATAACAGTTTCCCCTGCATTATGTTGATTATAAGGGACAAGAAAATTGATTTTTTGTCAAATTCGAATGACGTTTTAGTAATTTTTGGCAGTACGAGTGAGTTTAATTCATTGATTGATCAATCGTTAAAGGGAGGGTAGGCAGTTTCGGAGAGGCTAGCAATAGCAAGCTAGCTTTGAAAGCATGAGATCCCGCCCTCCCTTCAGAGCGCTCTCCAAAGCCATGCCTCCTCCAAAACACATGAATACACACAGCAGAGTCTGAAAGCATCACGAGAGACAGCAATAAATTACCTCATGTCTCAAAGCACATAACATTACAATAATTATGAACATAAACAACTTACAGAGCTCTTACTTGTACCACCTGACAGCTGAAGAATCATTTTGGCATTGATAGTGTTGAAATAGAAACGCATAAATCTGAGTCTGTGACAGCTCCGGGCAAAACATCATAGGTTGCCATCTTGTAATTACGGTTACGACACAAGATCATTGTTTTGGTTCAGAAGGAACTACATATCATGATCATGATTGGACAATTTTTTTGTGGTCCTGGGACTTCCACAGAAGATATATGTACATGTTATAATATTTAGACCACTTCTATTATTGATTGCTATCAGGATGTGAAGAGAGTTTCAACCAGTATAACAAAAAGTGTTTATAAAAAAATTACCTACCCTACCTTCAATCTGGTTAATGATTTAATGCACTATACACTGTTGTAGTTCATATCACTCTCCAACAACAGAATGCTAATTAGAATGATCATTAATTATTTTAAGTGAAATTAGAATTATATCTTAGTTTTACCAGCAATATATAAGGGTGAGTTCAGGATGACTGGGACACTTTTTGCCATTGAGATGACTGGAAAAAAGTGTCCCAATCAGCCTAAATTTACACTGTCATTTGTTATTGCATTTTCTAAAGATATGGCCAGACGTGCTGTCTAGCAATAACATTAAAGAGCGACAGCACTGGGAACTCCCACAAGCGTCTTCACAGTACAGAGACTAGTGACATACAGTACAGCGACAAAGTCACTGGCGGTGTGAATAGGGCTAAACTGGCCAGCCCATATTGTACAGCGGCCCACTGGGAAAACTCCCGGTGCTCCAGATGGCCAGTCTGCCCCTAAACTGCACAATGGTATTATTGCAGAAATGTGGAATATTCATATCAAATTTTATTATATTATTAATGTAGACATGTATTAAAGGAGTAACGGAATATAATTGTTAAGCTGTAGAATTTATGCGTTTGTATTTATACTAAAATGTATTATTTAGGCTACTGTTTTTCATAACAAATACCATAAAAACCACATAGTCATATTTTACCATGGTGGTTATCATGATCTAAATGTATGATGCAACTATGGATGACCAATGGTTAATTTTAATAAAAGTAAAATCCTAACTCAAACAGTCAGAATATGTAAATTTTACCATATGAGGTTGTTTCAATTCTTACTGTTATTGTTAATTGCCCAAAGCATCACACTGCCTCTGCCGGCTTGCCTTCTTCCCATAGAGCATCCTGATGCCATGTGTTCCCCAGATAAGCGACGCAAACACACACCCGGCCATCCACATGATGTAAAAGAAAACGTGATTCATCAGACCAGGCTACCTTCTTCCATTGCTCCGTGGTCCAGTTCTGATGCTCACGTGCCCACTGTTGGTGCTTTCGGAGGTGGACAGAGGTCAGCATTGGCACCCTGACTGGTCTGCTCTTATGCAGCTCCATACGCAACAAACTGTGATGCACTGTGTATTCTGACCCATATCAGAACCAGCATCAACTTCTTGAGCAGTTTGAGCTACAGTAGCTCGCCTGTTGGATCGGACCACACGGGCCAGCCTTCACTCCCCATGTGCATCAATGAGCCTTGGCCGCCCATGACCCTGTCACCGGTCCACCACTGTTCCTTCCTTGGACCACTTTTGATAGATACTGACACTGCAGACCGGGAACACCCCACAAAAGAGCTGCAGTTTTGGAGATGCTCTGACCCAGTCGTGTAGCCATCACAATTTGGCCCTTGTCAAACTCGCTCAAATCCTTCTGCTTGCCTATTTTTCCTGCTTCTAACATCAACTTTGAGGACAAAATGTTCACTTGCTGCCTAATATATCCCACCCACTAACAGGTGCCGTGATGAAGAGATAATCAGTGTTATTCACTTCACCTGTCAGTGGTCAATGTTATAACTGATGGGTGTATGTATATATATAATTTTTTAATTTTTGGATTTTAATAGGCAAATACTTAAAAGTCTATGGATGATTATTACAATGATTATTATTTTTCTAGCATGTTATATGTTTGGCAACGGTTCTTTTAAAAGATGGAGTGTGTAGCTTTTCATTTCTTAAACAACCATGTATTAAGATGTATCATGGCCATATTCCAGGATGACAATGTCAAGATTCATCAGGCTCAAATTGTGAAAGAATGGTTCAGAGAGCATGGAGAATCATTTTCACACATGAATTGGCACTGACCTTAACCTCAGTGTAAGTTTTTGGGATGTGCTGGAGGAGACTTTACAGAGTGCTCACCTCTTGCATTGTCAATACAATGAACCACCAAAAAATTATGCACCTCTCGATGGAAATAAATGTTGTGATGTTATTTCCATCAAGAGGTACATCAACTCTGTAAAGTCTACTCCAGCACATACCAAAGACTTTCAATGAATTTAAGGTCTGGACTCAGAGGTGCCAATTCATGTGTGAAAATGATTCTCCATGCTCTCTGAACCATTCTTTCACAATTTTAACCCTGGTGAATCTTGACATTGTCATCCTGGAATATGGCCATGATGTGTCTTCCTACATGGTTGTTTAAGAAATGAAAAGCTACACACTCCATCTTTAAGGGTTAAAAGAACTGTTGCCAAACATATAACATGCTGGAAACATAATCACTGTAAAAATGATCCATTCATAGATTCTTAAGTATTTAGGCAAATTCAATAAAAGTATATAAAATAAATAAAAGAATTTGATTTTTGTATTCTATTGTCCATTAAATAATATATTGATGAAAGGGCACGTTAATATTGAATTTAAAAATGTACTAAACAGCGTTTAAACTATCAAATAATGTGACAGTTCTGCATACTACACATATTTATTAAGGTACCATTACATGTTGCAGAGAATCCCAGAATGCACCACAACAAGATGGTGGATGAAAAGGTACTGAATACTGAAAACATTTAAATAAAAAATAGGGTTTATTTTCATGTCAGCATGATGGCTTTAACGTCATCATTCAGCCTTTGTAATCTTGGCCAAAACATCCAAACCCACAATTGCTGTAAGTGAACTGAAAGCTTTCATTACTCATTCTGCTCATGACTCGGTTACAATAACTTATGACTCTATTCAGTGAAATTTTTCACTTTTCACCATTACCCATTGTCAATGTTTTTGGCCTAATATACTGTGTACTGCAGACTAACAATGTATCTGTCATCGGCGCAATGTATCTGTATCCGTCATCGTTAACGTCGCACAGCGAATCTTTTATCAACGTATCATTTTAGGTATTTCAGAGGTGGCAGGGAGCTGTGGAGCCTGTTAAAAAGAACAGAGAGAAGTGGACATGTTGACAGGACATTATTAATAACTGAAGAAACTGAATTACATAACAGCCACCACAGTGTCTACCACATTAACTTTAGTGGGATGAATCGTGTGGCGTGAAGCACAGCAGCTAGGAATCACTCTGGAATAGTGATACAGACTAATGCCCTCTGGTCCCAATGCCGTTGTGTCCGACCTCAGTTGTTGTTTGGATTACAAAAAATAATACTCATAACTAAAAAGATCTGGCAACCAGAATTGGGAGCACTTGCTTTATGAGTCTCGACTCAAAACATGAGTGCCGCTTGTGTCGAAATGGGTCGGTTGTCCCGCAAGATGCACAGACCTGAAGTGTGCCGAGCCCTTGCGTGTTTATGGGCTGTGGCAGTGTGGCAGCTTGCAGGCCTGAGCACAACCCATGCATGAAAAGCCAATATGCTGGAGAAGGGAGAGATGAAAGAGATGGAGTTAGTGTGGCTGCCTGGCACTGCTGACTGACTGGTATGAGAATGGGAGGCAGGGGTTGGGCCAGAGCGGGCATGGCGGTGTGCTTTTGGACAGTGTGCAGAGAAATTATGGTGTGTTGATTCAGAGTCTTTATATGCACAATATATCGAAATAAAATGAAATGAACACAGTGCCACACTTCACTCTGAAACACGCAGCGGTGCATATATTTCTTTGCTGACAAACTGCCAAAAAAAAAAAGCAGTTTGAAAATGAATTAAGATGTAATTTTTCAGTGTATTATAAATTAAGATGTAAATATTAGTATTGTAATTTTACAGTGTACTATAAATTACTTTCATTTATTACAGGATATATTGAAATCAAAAAAATGTAAATAAATAATCAGCACCGTTCTTCACTCTGAAACATGCAGTGCAAATTTTAATTAAAAAAAAAAATTATAAAAAATAAAAGCTTTGAAAATGAAGAAATTAACATGTAAATATAAGTATTGTAATTTTAAGGAGTAGCTACAATAAAATACATTTTTTATTATTTTTATTACTTTCCAGAATATAAGGCATGTTTTTTTTATCATCTCAGTTTTAGTTTTGCTTTAAATACATTTTTTTTAGTCTTGGAATTCATAATGAATGCTGTTATGTTTATTTTATACTCCTATTTTTCATTCCTGTTCTGTTCTGAATACTGTTTAAGGGTGCGTTCACACTTGTAGTTCAGTTCATTTGGTTCGGACCAAAAAAAAAAAAAATGTAGTCCTGGTCCGATTAGCATTCAGATTGGCAATTTTATCACTGAACCAAAAGATACCGAACCTAAAGGCATATTGAATGGGCCAAAAACGGGGAATGAGGCCTATGAAATTTCAAGGGAAAAATTATTATTTTTTAAACTACTGAAAGAGATTTGAGTTGGGTCTTGTAAAGAGTATACCCAACTGTGAACACTCAAGGTTTAACTTATTCATAAAATCATAAAAGTTCAAAAATCAAAAAAATAATAATTGTTCAGCTTCCTATAACTATTTTTATTTTCTATACAAATGTACAAAAATCACCTACAAAATCACCCAAATCATTAAAAAATAATAATTCCTTCCAAATATAGCTATTAAAGTCATCTGGCAAACATTTCTATCACAATATATTACAGAAAAACAAAATATCATCCATATTTTAGGGCTGTGCAATGTCACTAAACTACAGCTAAGATCATTAGAGCTTTTTTGCAGTTTTTATTGTTGTTTTTTTTAAAGGACAGCTGAAAAATGACAAGAAATGATGAATAGAAGGGGGGGGGAACATGATGTGACGCAAGACAGATTTAAACAATATCGTCATGATATGAACGCCACAACTTAACTGAGCAGACCAGGGCTTTTGAAATTATCTCTCAAAAGTGAATCAATACACCATGACAAATATTCACAAGCCCCATGCCATGGCCCTGACCAGAACATAACTTAAAGGTACACAATGAAAATTTATGTTCAAAAGTACCTTATGAATCCATCTTCCAAAACGTGTTTTTGTCTTATCATGAATCATTACAGTATACCTATAATAAGTATTTATATTCAGACTATTTTAGCCCGGGCGAGATGACAACCGCTGCGGAGTATCCCAATACCTGCGTGACTCGTCATATACATAAACTGTAGCTCCAGCTACAGTGTTCTTCTGCAAGATCCATGCAGTTTTATTTTTTAACCACTAGAGCGCCACAAGTGACGTAGGGCAGCCTGTGTCCGAAATCGCATACTCTCTTGAGTAGATACTTATTTTGAATTTGTAAAAAAGTACATTCTATATGGTATGAATGTAATCTTGGCATACTACATCAAAGTCCCTTTAAGACAAGTCATGTCACTCGGCGGCCATCTTTGAAACGCCTCTCGGGCATCCAAGTGCAGCTCCTATCTCTTTGAATGGGGAAACATCAAATTTTCCAAAGCTGTTTGCCAAGCTTTTGATTAAATTTCATATTTGAAATCACCAATGAAATC
The DNA here is from genome assembly GCA_037950675.1 of Hypophthalmichthys molitrix. NCBI lineage: Eukaryota > Metazoa > Chordata > Actinopteri > Cypriniformes > Xenocyprididae > Hypophthalmichthys > Hypophthalmichthys molitrix. The sequence continues at coordinate 17,430,856 of CM075512.1, read as the reverse complement.
TGACAACAATTGTCTCATAAATTTTGTTTCTAAACGCTCAAATCTTGACAAAAAACAGAATTTTTCAGGCTGGATCAAGCGAATGCGCAGACCTCTTGTGCCTCATTACGGAGGCACGCGTCTGACTGTTTCTATAGGAACTGGAGCTTCTAACCGCAGCTGCAGTGATGCGATGACTTTACCAATTGCCGTTTGGCTCTTATTTAGAAGGCGGGACTTATTCCGCCATATTGCGCGTTGTTATTCTATAGTCTTTGACTACATTCACCATGTTGCCCTTATCACACGACCTACCATTGTCAGTTACGCCGCTTCACCGCCATTCACAAATCCTCTCTCATGGCCTCATGGGATAGTAAATTGTCCATTGGATGCACATTTCAGAATCTCACCGGGAGTACTATGTCATCCGGGTACTTTTTGCCTACTCTTTTATGAGTACCATGAATTCTGACATACGTCTTTTTCGCCTACTATACAGTAGGGAAGTATGCGATTTGGGATACATCCATAGTTTAACTTTAATGAAAGAGTGATAGCATTAGTGATGTTTGAAGCGTGTGTGTATTGAAGCAAGACTGCTATAACAAGCAGACGCTGAGACAGCTCCAGCCTTCATCCACAGACCTGTCATGTATATGTGCAGTTTACAAGCGTTCTCATGCGTGGCTCTCCTTCTGTCTCTACTTCTTTCCTATCGTCTGATTTTTCTCCCCCTCTTCTCTATGCCCTGCCTATCTACTTCAGCCTTTATTTGTCACTTTCTCTTCATGTTCTTTATATTCCCCTTTGTTGCCCTCCAGATCCGTTGTCCACCTTTCTCCAAGGAAACATCTTTGTCCTACACCTCTCCAGTCCTCTGACGCACACATCCCCCCATTCCCTTTTTCTGTTTCCCCTCTCTAAATACCTATTCACACCCAACGCAAAATGAAAATGCAAACAATTTGCAGTTGAAAGCTACACTATATGCACACCAAGACCTAAACAAATTTTGTTGGACTATATATATATATATATATATACATATACACAACAAATAAATAAATATATACATTTTTATTTTAGTGCTATCAACTCGATTGTGATTAATCGCATCTAATATACTTTTATATCAGATGTGATGAATCACGATTAATCGATTTGACAGCACTAATTTATTTGTTTTGTTTGCCATTGTAGTGCTGTTGTAAATTAATATCTTATTGACCAGTTAAATACATAAAATGTCTCTCTGCAAAAAACATTAGGTTTGTTGGCTGCTGCACCCAGTGAGAACAAGCCTATAGGAACCTACTGTTTTTATTCAACATTGTCCTCCTACTGAATATTCACTTTGGTGTGAATAGGCCTTAAGATTGTTCATCCTTTCTTTCATCTTTTCTTCTTCATTCCCTCATCTCCCTCCTCTTCTCCATCTCATCAGTAGACCTCAGGGAAGTGTTGTTATGTAAGAGAGCCATGTGAACTGAAACTGTGCTGCAAACCAATGCTTAAATAATTCACCCACACTATATAAAGCCTGCATGTACATATCAGGCAAGCAGATCCCCATGCAGCATCCATCTTGCTCCCTCTTAATCCTGTCAGTAATTACTCCACCTTACCATCCACCCTTGTGCACCTGCCCCTTCTCATTGCCTCTGAATGGACTCCTTCATCTAACAGATTATGCTCATATTTTGCTTTGAGCTTATTGCTTGAACAACAGTTCTGGATGATCACTCAATGAATAGCCCAAGGGATCACACTAATTCAAAGGGAAAACAGAGGCTTATTAACTCATTAAAAATGTATATCATGATGAATATGGGAAACTGCAACATTGTGGCCAGAAAAGGCTCATGCTGCGCTATTTGTATCAACCGACAAAGAAACCTAAGCTTAAATAACAGAGCATTTGTTTGGAACCATACAAACAATTTTTGTTATACATAGTATATATATACAGTTTATGTATATATGTGCTGACATTGTTTGTTCTGCAGACATGAATGGTACCTCAAATTATGTGGTTTATTGATAAGAGGAGTGATATAGCTTTTCTAAGTATGCAATAAGATATTCAAATTTAGGCTTACAGAGGAGAGACACAAACCATATATCATAGAAAATTGGTGGTAAGTAACCACTTAGAAACCAACCAGGGGCCAGTTGCATAAACATTGTCACTATGTTTAGACTTTGTCTTCAGAACTAGTCTGACCAACTAGCAGTTAGTCAAAGCAGTCAACTTTTCTTTAAAAGCTACGCTTTTATGGGTCACTGTGATTTTGCAAAGTAAGACATGTTCCTGGATCGACATTTTTTGTTGATCCTGGAATAACATTCCTGTCTGAAAATGTAGCCATATCCCTAACCCTAACCTAACCCTACCCATATGTTATCCCTGAAATCAGAGAGAAATAATAGATTAATAAAAGCAGAAAAAGCACCTAACCCTGGTTGTAAGCCTAAACTTGACAAAACTATATGGCACTCAAATCTGATTGGTTAATTGGAATGTTGTTCCAGGATCAACAAAGATGTTGATCCAGGAACATGTTGTATTTGGTAAAATCACGTTCACTCTTTTTATGTAACAGACTTAAAAAAATGATGACCTTAAAATAATTAGATGACAAACTGTTAAGACTAGTCTAAGCAGTTTTTGCAAATGGCCACAGAAAACCATAGCAACCGTATAGCAAATGCCCTAAAAATGAATCCTAGCAACTGCAATGCCCTGGCAAACACCCACAACACCTGAGAATTATAGCAATGATAAGGGATGCATCGATCTTAAAATTCACCCATATGATGATAATTATTTTCATGTTATGGCCGATAACCAACAAATGGCCGATATTAAATTATTTGTCCAAATGAATAAAAAACAAAACACTAAACACTAATAGTAATAATAATTATTTAATGACATTCAAGATAATCTAAACGTAAAATTCGAGGAAATTACCATGCACAATTAAATATACAATATCGGCTATACCTATCAATTAAAAATCTGTAGTATCAGCCAGTAACTGATATATTGTGCATCTTTAATGAGTTTCTTTCAAACATAACTTAAAGGAATAATATAAATACAAAACCGTTAGTTCCTGTCTTTGATTCTGATTGGTCAATAGTTTTTTTTTATTCACGATAAAACATGGCTATGACCGCTTCACCCAACGGTTCTGTGTATCACTACACAACACCCCTAGCAACCACTCTTAGCAACGTAAACTGTATGTTCTCAATTAATATCATTCATTAAAGCTTACTGTATTATGTAGATGAGTATTGTGAGAAAAAGATCGAGTGAGAGAGTTTATTACCTTTTCCTTCAGGTCAATAAAAAATCTGTTAAATGTCCGATGTATTATCTTGTCCTTTTAACAGTTAAGGAGTTTTCCCGTGACTTACAGCGCTAGTCAAAGCATTTGTCAGTTGCGTCTTCTTCTATTTTCAAAACAATTCAGTCTTTTCAATGTAAAAGTCTTCACTACTGACAGACACACTCATATAGACAGCCTTTGCCTCCATCTAATGGCATAATAATGTAACTTCTGTTGCTGTTCACTGTCGGGGACTATTTTTCTGGCGGAAGGAAGGCTTTTAGTGAAACTTTACTTCATGAAAGTTGCATTGATACATATTTCTGGCTTTAATATTTGTATTTTGTAGTAACTATTTTATAAAAGCAATGGGTACTCGAGGCTAGTGCTGTATCGTGAATAAGTCACGGCTGAAGGGTGTTGTTAGGCATGAAGCAAAGCGGAGTGCCTGCAACCCCTTCAGCCATCTGAATGCAGGTAATAAACTCACTCACTCAATCTTTTTCTCACAATACTCTTCTACATAATACAGTAAGCTTCAGCCTCTCGTACCTTTTTATATATACTTTGTATATAAAGTATATTATAAAGTATATTATATATACTTTATTAAATATATATATATATATATATATATATATATATATATATATATATATATATATACTTTGCTACACAATTACTTTCAAAGCAGAGTTGGATGCCACATAAGTAAGTAGAAACAACAGCACAGCTTACTTGGCAACATTTCTTACTTGACAATGTCAGGTCAACAGCATTGTAACAACACTAATTGTAGTAATTTTCATTTGTCCTTATCAGAACTTGACCCAAAGAAACACCACCACTAGGTGACTCACCTTTCCGAGTGTCCCATTTATATCCTGACAATACCTCTTGAGCCCCTTGTGGCTCGGCAAGCCCCATCAGAACTAACACAGTTAATGTCCTAGAATTGGACTCACCAAAGTAGGCCGTTCTAAGCCTGGCATGTAGGCAACCTAGAACCACGAGTGGGCAAGTGGGCAAGACTCCCACCAGCATTCAGAGGCTGAAGCAACACTTGACCTTCCTCCTCTGGGTTTTAAGACACTTAAGGTACTGATTGACATACTGTAGTTTCGAAGAACAATGTCTTTCTTCACTGTCTATTAATAACTGCACTAAACAATCACATTATCTATAACATCCTCCCCTGAAACACTATAATCATCTATGTCAGTTGTGCCCAATTGATTCCATTGAGTTTATATCTCTTAATGTGTTCAAAATGACTGCAAATAAAACAAAATGTGCTCATTTGACTCACTCACTCTCAGTAGACATTTAAATAGAGAACTAATGTTCAGTCAGTTGTAGTGTTTAGCAGTGTAATAGTGCTAAATTAGTGTTGCTATACCTCAGTATTTTTTGGTAAATATGGTAATATCATAACTACAGTTGTATGCACTTCTGACACATAGAAAAAAGATGCTTTGCGTGATCAATGTACTTTCTAAGTTTGATCTGTTTTAGAGGGGTCTGGGTTTGGAGCATCCACAAATTCTTGTGTCCACTAAAATTAAACCAGTTTGAAACCCAAATGGCCAAATATTTTATAATAATATTAATTATAATTATTTATTTTTTTATTGAAATTGTTAGTTTTCTTCTTCCGCTCGAGTCTATGGCAGCCCACAGAACCGTATGGTAAAAAGTTATGAAATTTGGCACACAGATAGAGGACAGTCTTGATAAATTTGGTCTCTACCTCAAACCCTCTAGCGCCACCAAAAGTTCAAAGATTCACTTATGTTTATGCTCATAACTTTTGACGCGCAAGTCCTAGAAACAAAATTCCATGCCTCATGCTGATTCAAATGCAAATTCATAAAAATTTTTCCACCATTTTAAATTTTCGAACTCCTCCTAGAACGTTTGTCCAATTGGCAAGAAATTTGGTATGTAACATCTACTCACTCTCAAAAAATTATCAAAACATTTTTGATCGGCCAATTCGTTCTTGTATATAGCGCATCAATGAATTTGACGGCGCAAAAATGGATTTGATGCTGTATCTTCGCAATGATTTGGTGTATTGACACCAAATTTGGTATATGTCATTACAGGCATGACTTGGGGGTACATGCACAGTAACGTCACAGCGCCACCTACTGGAGCCGAGATAGGAAAAATGGCTATCTTTGCTTATAACTTGAATGCCTTGTCCTAAAATCATGAGGATGGTCTCCTTAGATTCCTTTAGGCATGCCGAGTTGAACGATATCCAATTTTCTTTGGTCGGCCATTTTGGGCGTCTGCCAGTTTGAAATGCATGAAATGCTGTGTTTTACGAATTCGTATCATTACGAAACTCTGTATGATTCATCAAGGCCATGTTCTGAGAGAACCTGTAAAGTTTTAGGTTAGCGCACCCTAGTGGTCAAGAGATATAATGAAATTTATGAAAATGCTTATAACATATGAAAAATTCAATATATTGTCATTTAACTTAAATCATTAGATTTGTTGACTTATGCCGAGTCCTATAGAACCAAATTTGCCATATTCATACTTACTGTTCGCCATACTGAATTTTATTCAAAACCTACTTTTTCATACTCCTCCTACAAAATTTGTCCAATTTGTATGAAATTATGTAGCATCTGCACCCATGACAAAAAGTTATTTTTGATCGGCCCAACCATTGTTTTATGCTCCGTCAACAAATTTGACTGCATGCAGAGTTTTATCATAGCACCACCTACTACTCAGAAGTTATAAATCATGTTATTATGTTATAAGTGCTTTAACTGATGTAATTTAAACAGCTTTATCCTAACCTCATGATCACAGATGTCCACAAATATTTCCTTTTCTGCCCTTATTTGGCTTAACTGCTTACAGCTATATTTATTAATTATATATTCATTATAATATGTAAATATATAAACATTATATAAAATTTTTTAATTAATTTATAATAATAATAATAATAATAATGCTTGTGGACATTGTCTTCCTAAAATGGAAATGGAAGACTCAAGAGTTGAAATGGTTGAATTGTAATTATAGAAAATAATATTAACAGAACTATTATTGTAAAGCAATTACTGCATGTAAAAGATGCAGTCCTTAAAATATAAATATATTATAATATATAAATATTACACAAAAAATAAACTAAAATATATTATTAATTATACAGTAATAATAATTGTGTAAACTGTAAATAATTCACAGAACCACAGAACAGCCACAATGTTCAGCTTCTGCTACAGTTCACCTTTGCAAATCTGTAAAGTTTTTTAACGTAAAAAACTTTTTAAAAAAAAGAAAGTAAATTTACAGTGGAGTTTGTATTTGTGAAATATCACAATGCCTTCATACCAGGAACATTAAGACAGATTCATTAGCAAGCTTGAAACGAGTTTGAGAATGTTAGCAGTGTGGGTACAAATGAATGATTTAGCATATAGAGAGTGATGTTCAGTACAGCTCCCATGAGACGAGAAGATAAACCAGCATATCAAAATGCTAAATGGAAAGCGCCATAAAATCCATTATGCCAGTACAGAAATGAAAGGCCTAACTCTAGTTGCACTTAGTAAATGAGACTCTGCAAATGACACACCATGCACTGTTTTATGAAATCCTGCTTTGCCGCTGTGGGGATTCTATGCAGAGACAAATTCTTTGTTTGTCTCCTGTTTTTGGAGCTGCACACTGCTAAATATGAATGCTTAGCTAACCTGGGATTTTAGATGTGGTTATTTATTGATGCATTTTGTTGATGATAAAAGCCCTCAATTATACATAAGGGGGAGAGGAGACAGGGGTAGTTCAGAGAATGGCGTTACGGTTAAAACGGCCAGAACTAATGTACCTCTATGAGGTAGCCGGTGCGTGGGAGGGGGGTCACTACTGTGACTCATTACGTGGCAATGACTAATTCAACCTTAACTTTTAGAGAGGTCAGATGACTTGTATGAAAGCCTGAGTTTTAATGGCCCATGTCATAAGATCCTGCAAAGGCAGATAAAAATCAAATGTTCTGCCAAAAATTTCTTGTCAACAAATTCTTGTCAGAACTGAACAACATGTGAAATGATCTTCAGGGTGATATGTGCAATTATGCGCAATATTCAGGCCCTAAATCAGCCAAACATCTCCTTTTATACTCCACAGAAAAAAGTCATATGAGTTTTGAATGGTAAATCAGACATCCCACACAAAAGATGGCACAAACACCATTCCCCCTATAGCCCCCCCACCCCCTTACATAACATTGCATTACAACAGATTATATTATATTATATTACATGCGTTCGCGTCTCGCATACTTGATTTCTGGGATATATAATTGTATATAATTATGGGGGCGTCAGGGAGCCGCCATTAATATGTGGGAGACTCCCTGACCTTCCGGGAGAGGTGGGATGTCTGTAAATGATGACAGAATTTTCATTTTTTAGTGTTTTAAGTGTTAATACTATTTATCGAAACAACACTGTAGAAAACACATTCAAATGCAGCCACATTAGCATGCAAATTGAATTGTTTCAAAAGTTCACAGGCCCACAAATTTTTGCAATTCAAATCAATCAGCTAGGCTGAAGTGTTAATTTGTGTAAAATATAAATGAGAAAAAGACCAGCATTGGGGTTTGACTGCTTTGAGGAGGATGAATACCTCCAGAGTCTGCAATTTTACACAAATCTACAAGAATATAGTATCACAGTAGCCAACAGCTCAAGTAATGCAAATAAAATAAACTAGTTTAAAAGAAATTACATGTCTAATTAAATATTGAAGCACTTTTATGATTCTTAACTTAAAAGACAGAAATGGATTAAAACTTATGCTGCCTTCACGTGCCATCGGAAATTTCCCACTTCCCACCTCTGAAGTCGTGATTACGAGAACATCGCATTCAAATTTTGACTTGAGAAGGCATTCATGTCCAAATCTTTAACTAGGAAACCAGTATTTACGATAATTAAAGGCAGCATAAAATTACGTAAATTGTTGTTTACATTCATCTGCTTTTACTTATTCCAACACTAGTAGTGGTTTTAGACTTTATACTGACACCTATTGGCCTGGATGCATTAAGTTTAACTGCTGACACTACCGAAGCTGTTTGTGTAGCTTTTTACTTTTTATTTATATCTATATATTTTCACGTTTCTCTATATTTCTCTGTCTATTCAACTGTCTGAGGGGTCACACTCACACAACTATGTTGTTAGAATGTATGTTTACATTTATGCTTTGTAAAGCATCCTGAGCACTGGCAAAATTAATGATTTTATTAGTTACACGGTCAATTGCATCACACGCCCGGTCATGTGATCCCAACATGGTGGCACCGATGAAGGGGGCAACCCTCTCCATGTAGAACAAAACAGCTTTTTGCTATAAGACTGATTTAACTATTGACATTTATGCGTATGTGTATGTGTGTGTATTATTTTAATACTATTTCTCAACCTTTCAAACCTTTTTAGTAAAACATGACTGCATGCACCTTCAATTAAAAGGAAATGTAGTTTCTATATAAGACCGTGACGCTTATTGAGTCTCAATGATCTGCTTTTATGTTCCTCTGTGAATATTAATGTGCGCTACGTGACCGGTAAATGCAAGAAAATCAATCAGACGCAACGGGGGCGTGACAGTTTCCAGCTCGAATGATTTACCTTCAGACTGGAGGCTTCCCTCCAGAAAGCAAACAGCTAAAAACGAACTGAAAACCTTATTGCTTCATTGTCTCTGAAGAATACAGGAAGGGCTGCGTGATGCCACCTAAATCCTGCTGCATCACCGCCTCCACTGGATCTGCCTTATTTAACACATCTCCTTCTGCCTGACCGTGACTCAATTAACATCAATCCATAGCTGAGAAAATCATCGAAACGATCTCGTATCACAAAACCATTCACTCCTAAACACGAACCGAACACGTTAATAAATGCGATCGAAATGTCTTAATTAGCTGTGACAACATTTTAGGAAACTGTACATAAATAACGGCACGACATCCATATTTAACACTGATCACAGAAGAAAGATGCAGGTAGAAGAGAAGGACGAAACGTACACTTACATTTCACTACCCGATCGGTGGAGTTCAAGACCATGTCAGCGTTAGACATCTTCATGGGCAGTGGATGTCTCCAGGCGAATGTGTTTCTCCCTCCTCGCAGAAGAAGCGCTTTATTCTCGGCGTGTTTTCCCGATGGCGAGATGCGGTTGGTGCAGTGGCATCACTTGGATGCGTCTACTCCGTGTCTCACCGCCGGATAATGCTGCTGCTGCTGCTGCCTAGAGAGGGTGGAGGAGGACGATGCTGTTGCTGCTGCTGAGACTGAGACTGTCGTGAGGGGGAGGATGAAGCTGATGGGGTGGGGGCGGTAGAAAGAAAGGAGAGAGAGAGCGCGCGCGCTCGGGAGATCCTTTCAGCGCGTTGCACCACCCCGACATGGCGAAGCGGGGAACTCCCACGCACCCATGTGAAGGGGCTGCGTGATGCTGCCATCAGGTGGAGGTGAAGGGCTTTCCCGAGAAGGCGCCGCTCGCTCAACGCCATGACTGGTAATCAAGTCACTCAGGTCTGTACGAATGTGTCCCGCATGTGGCATCGTCCCACTACCATCATTGAAGAGTTTTCTAAATACATAACGCGAAGTTTTAGTGCTCTTTTAAATGGGAGTTATGGATAATGATCACAATTATAGTCTCGGAGAGTTTGGCATGGTGATGAGTATGACAATGTTGATATGTTTGGTCTTGGTGAAATAGATTTGCTACGCTATTGCTGCTGCTGTAGAGCAAGTATGGATCTTGCCACTGCCAATATTGAACAAGCATAAATGCAGGGTTGCCAGGTCTGTGCAACAAAAGTAGCCCAATGGCCAATCAAAAAAAGATTAAAAATAGCTCAATGCGATTTTCTCCATTGGATTCTCCACTGAATTTGTACGTCTGTGGGTGTTTTGGGGGTGTTGCAGTGCTGAAATAGTACGAAATCAACCTGCGGAAAATTGTTTTACCCGCGGCAACAATTTAAAAGTAGCCCAATTCCTGCGGTCTTGGTAACACTGCATAAATGAATGCTACCCCCGTAGCAGATCTACAGGTGGAGCTGGGGAAGGTGGCTAATACAACGGGAATCAATTAGCTGTGCCCTAGGGAATGATGTAATTGCAAGTAGATTGGGTTAAGGATTTATGAGCCTGCACCATCTAGAGTTTCATGACAGAACTTTGTAATGAATCCCACTTATCTGTGAGTCATTTAAAAATACAGAAGCTAAAAGTAGCTAAAATAGCTGTAGTAAATGTGGTATATATTTTTTAAGTTATGAATACTTTAAAAATGATAGTGACACTTCTTACTATCTAAATAACAATTATTTTTAATTAATAACTCATTATTAAAACTGTGATAATTTGGTAGGCTATATGTTAAAAAAGGAGCGATTTTGCAAAAATGATTATAGTAAATATAGGTATAGCTTGGTTTAACCTTTTTGTTGTTGTTGTTGTTTTCCCTGCAGGGTTATGGACAGTCAACCAAAATTAGCCATAATACAATGATATAATTTATTACTGCTATTGGTATTTCACATAAAACTGTGATATTAAAAAATTGCATAACAGTACTAACAGTATTTGTAAATTCTGAGAAATAAAACAGTTAAACAACAGCTAAGGCTGATAGTTATGTGAGAATATGATCATTTATCCTGTTATGTTAACGATTAACAGCCTATTCATTTTTATCATTTCTCAGTTGATTGAAACCCAAGTTTTGGGTGCATCTAATGTAACAGTCAAACGCCAATAGCTTTATTTGGTATTCTGTGGTGTTAAAAGATATATAATTTCCTCTTCTACTTTTTTTCACATTCACGCGTAAATCTTAAATCAAAATTCAGATTTATGAGAATAGCCAAAAGGCACTGTACATGCCCCAGGCGACACTGACCAAGTTGAACCAGTGAGCTTAACCGGTGCAACAAGCAACCAACTTTGAACTGACACTGTGGAAAGACATTAATGCGGCTTTTTTCTTACTGCTGAAAACACAGCTGCAGGGAACTCCCATTGGTTCGGAGGGCTGAACTGTTTTTGCATTTCTAGAATTATGCAATACCTCATTCTTCCCATAGAGGTCAGGGCAGGCTAAAGTTATGCAAGCCCAAACTCAGTTGCTGCGTTTCAAGCCATGTTCACCACATTGCAGTAAAATTCATATACCACATTCAAGATGATTTGTACTCTGTATTGCTAATTAAAGCATACATGTGCGTGTAAGTACAGATTATTAGAAATTTGTCTTTTTCGATAAAATGTGCTACAAACACCAGCTAACATCGAAAGCCGCAGAAGTACCAAACAGTAGTCGTGATTGGTTATGAGGTAAGTCAGTAAAAATGGCATTTGGACGGATGTCGCGGGCTGATATTGAGAAATCAAGTTTGAATATGCACAAGCAATATAGATGTGTAATAATGAAATATTATTACAATTTAAATTACTGTTTACAATTTTAGCAAAGCTGAATTTTCAGCATCATTACCTTAGTCTTCAGTGTCACATGATCCTTCAGAAATCATTTTAATATGCGGATTTGCTGCTCAAGAAACATTTCTTATTATCAGTGTTGAAAAAACAGTTGTGCTGCTTAATATTTTTGTAGAAACTGATTTTCTTTTTTTCCAGGATTCTTTCTAAACAGGATTCTTTCTTAACTTTCTGAAGATAAACATATATAAATTATATAAATGTAATTTTCAGGTTGTTTCTCACACATTTATGTTGTTATTGTTGTTCTTGTTTTAGAGTCTGAGAGTTTGTTGCATAGCAGGAAGTCATACCGGATTGGAAAGACATCTGGATGAGTAGGCTAAATGATGACTGAATATTCCTTTAAAAGGTTAGTTCGCCCAAAAATGAATATTATGTTATGAATATTAATTACTCACCATCATGTTGTTTACCTCTTTATTTACAAAATATCAATCTCCAATGCGCGGACACGAGATCACCACGATGCATTCGTGTTGTGCAGACGCGAGAGCGGATGTTGTTGCGTGAACGTGCGTTGGAGATTAATATTTTGTAAATAAAGTGGTAGGTTTTTTTGAGCAAACAAAAAGCACTCTATAAAACTGAGGTTAAACCACTGGAGTCACATGGATTACTTAAATGATGTCTTTACTACCTTTCTAGGTTTGAAAGTGGTAGTTGCATAGGCTGTCAATGGAGGGACAGAAAGCTCTCAGATTTCATTAAAAAGATCTTCAATTGTGTTTTGAAGATGAAGTCTTATGGGTTTGTACGACATAAGGGTGAGTAATTAATGACAGAATTTTAATTTTTGGGCGAACTAACCCTTTAATGTGTGCTAAGACAGAGCAACATTGATAAGCATAAATTGTGTGACTTCAGAATAATCATATACCAGATCTAAATCACTTTTGGATTTATGACTCATGCGAAAGCGTACATTTCCTGTCAATACGTATCAGTGAATGGCTTACCAGTGGTGTGCGGTGGTGTTTTAAAATGAGGAGGTAACATCCTCATTTATGTACCTGTTACACAATTTTCCTGGTTAAGTTAACATTACATAAAAAGAGAGACCAAATACAATTCTATTTTGTATTTTTACACTATGTAATGTTCTATTTATTAAAACCAAGTAGGCTATAAATTTCATCAAGTTAGTGTTTTTACACATTTTTACATTTATTCCAAAATAATAACTAAAGGGAGTAACAATTTAAACAATATATTATTTATAAACTAATATTCAGCTTTTCTTTTTAATAGTCAATTTATTTTCAGCAGTCATCAAGCTTGTACACACTGGTCACTCACTCAGACACAAAGATGTACTTTTAATTTCACCACGCTGATTGCTCACTAAAACCCCCCACAGTCATCATGTTTTCAGGCCATTTCGAGTTTGATTTTGACATGAAAGAAAGCAGTGATATCTACTGTAAGTGACAGTTGTTTACTTACTTTTTAATTAGTCTTCCCATTAACGCCATCACTGTCTTCATTCAGGCCGATTCGACAGGAACGCGCACAAAAACAATTTAACGCACGAGCCAATCATGTCTAATCGTAACCGATCATATCCAATCATAGCGCGATGGAGGCACTGCCTCCTCTCATGTGACTTTCCCCCATTCATTCTCAATTACCCCCCACTAAACCCACCGCACGCTTTGGGGGCTCTGCTTTGTTTCTATGAGCTGAAGGGAGGCACAAGAGACGTGGACTCCCCGCTGTAACTTCAACTGCAGGTGTCGCTGTTTGACAGTGTTTCTTTAGAAAAACAAGTGACTTTTACACTTTATAATGTCAAATTTTGTAACATTTGTGTTGTTTTATTTTTGTAATATTGATTATTTTCTCATCCAGTTTTTTTGAGGAGGCCCTTGCCTCCTCGGAGGAAACGCCCCTGTGGCTTACCTATAGTTACCTCTGCATATTAAACTATGGAATAAGTGGAAGTAACAGAAAAATAGGCACACTAACATATTCTAGGGTTAGTTCACCCCATAATGAAAATTTTTTCATTAATTACTCACCCTCATGTCATTCCATCTCATCTCTTAAGACTTTCGTTCATCTTCAGGACACAAATTAAGATATTTTTGATGAAATCTGAGAGATGTCTGTCCCTCCATTGACTGCCTTTGTAACTACCACTTTGACGCTTCAAAAAGTTCATAAAAAGATCGTAGCACTAATCCATAAGAATTGAGCGGTTTAGACAACATTTTCGGAAGAGACTTGATCGCTTTTTATGATGAAAAGATTTAATGTAGGTTTTTACTCGCATGTAAACATTGATCAGCAGAAGCTCAGCCGAACATGAATGACGCATAAGAACAGACCTCTTCTAGAAGCTCAAACGTGCCGCGTAACACACAAGAATGAACCTCATTGGTTACACAGCACGTTTGAGCTTCCAGAAGAGGTTTGTCTCAATCGATTCATGTGGATTCGTTTTCCGATCTCTTTATGATCTTTTTGAAGCATTAAAGTAGTCAGTGGCAGAGACAGAAACTCTCCGATTTCATCAAAAAGATCTTCATTTGTGTTCCGAAGATGAACGAAAGTCTTACAGGTTTGGAACGACATGAGGGTGAGTGATTAATGGCATAATTTTAATTTTGGGTTGAACTAACTCTTTAAGTACGCAATATAGCCAGATGACCACTAGATGGTGATCTTTCATTGTATGTTTTTCTCATACGTTCTTTCTCTGAATGACTAGAGAAATCTAGATTCTTTCTTTACTACATCATTATGCATCTGTTCTTTGTTTCATAGTCATTTTCGTGGTTGACACTTAAACATGCACTGTCGTGCTGATATTTCGTGTTTAGGAATCCCTGATGAGATCCAAACATTTTTACATTGTACCCTAGTGGATCTGCCTCATCAGCATCTCCTGTGAAAACATTCATATTAGACCACACCTGTTCCTCTGATGACAGTACTAGTCATTTGGCTCTTGAGTTCCTCCTCCCCTAATTCACTTTTGCCTGTCAGTGTTGAGATGGATCTCTGTGCAGCAGGGCTCAGATGGAGCTCACTTGCTTTTATACTACTGTGTCAAAGGCAGAGAGATAGCACAAGCTTTTCACTGTCATCCTTTCAGGTGCGGCTTTGCAGACAACCATATGCTCTTGAACACAGAGGGAGACTCAAAGAAGTGTGTTCCAATTTCCAACACGTTCAATGAAAAGGGCAAGAAACAGTCTAGAGGATACAAGAGATGCATTAAACACCAATGCAACTTTGAAAAACAATCGAACAAATAACGCATTAGTGAAACAGATGATCCAGAATGATGGGAAGCTTGTTGTGCTGAGGCGGCGGTGGGAGGTGAGCATGTAAAGGAGGCTGTGCCTCGGGGCAGAGAGGACAGAGCGCCACTGCGGTGTTTGTTTGGAAATCTCACACAGCTCGCAACATTCCTGAGCGTCTGCGAAACCGGACATCTTTCTCTGTTCGCTCTCTGGCTTTTCTTTTTTCGGACAGTCTTCTGGGGCACTCCTGCGGTGCTAGTAATGTATGCAGCTGGTCTGGAGTGGGAAGCAGTGGGCAGCGTAAAACTAATACTTACCCCCCCCTCCCTCTTTCTCTCTCACACACACACACCCACAGAGAGAACGCAACAAAGATCTGAGTGTGGCCGTAGCCCCGGGGCAAGCGCGCCCACCACCACTCTCCTGTGTCACGCATTGCTGCTCCCTGCCATAGCAGTAGCACTCATTCTTTTTCAGCCAATGTTCAGCCAAACAGGCAGCTCGGTATTTTCCATTTGGCCATCACTTTTAGGACACACATTTAGTAACTTATTTAACACATGTAAAAGCTTAAAAAAATTTGTATGTTTTTATATCGTCGAATAAAACTTGAAAATATACTGAGCTTGTGTTCACCACAGACCTTATTTCAAACATTTGACCAAAAACCCATTCAACAAACCCACTGACTTCAGGATGATGGAACCAGAATTGCTAAAATGCTAACTCGTTTTTATGTTTTGGCCTACAAAAATACATCATCCCTGCACCACTCGATAGCAAACCACAACCATCCAACAATTCAATTAATTCCCCATGGACAAAATCAAGTCCCGTCCTATGTTTTGTTCTTGATTGAAAGGCTGATTTACTCTGATATACGCCACAATAAGGAAAAAAATTAATTTTGTTTCATTTTGCCAAATTTAAAGGTAGGGTAGGCAATTTCAGAGAGGGTAGTTATAGCAAGCTATAGCTTTGAAAGCATGAGATCCCACCCTTGCTTCAGAGCGCTCTCCAAAGCCATGCCTCCTCCAAAACACATGAACATAGTGTAAACTTCAAATGTAAATATCTGCAGATAAATTTCGGTGTTGATAGTGTAGACATAGAAGTGCATAAATCTGAGTCTGAGGCTAGTAATAGCAAGTGATAGCTTTGAAAGCATGAGATCCTCCAAGCCACGCCTCCTCCAAAACACATGAACTCGCACAGCCTGAGCGGAGTCTGCAAAGTGTCATGAGAGATGGTGTTAAATTACCCCATGTTAGCACATAAAATTACAATAATAATGAATGTTTTAATGAAAATGAAAAATGAAAAATGTTTTAATATTTAGACCACTTCTATTATTGATTGCTATCAGGATGTGAAGAGAGCTTCAACCAGTATAACAAGAAGTGTTTATTAAAAAAAATTGCCTATCCTACCTTTAAGTGTGTAAGTTGAGTAATAAAATGCTGTTGTTGCTCTCGTTAATAATGAACTGTGTGAACATAACCGTATCAATTTAACAGGATAATATTTCACTGCTGAACGGGGCCAGTGTCATTTTATGTCTAATAATCTAGATTCTAGAACAAATACAAGTGTGCTATAGTCATATCTATGACATGCAAGAAAAAAAATTAAATCGTTCCCTCGATTTACTAATTCGTGTGCACGATTTACTAATTTGTTCCCTTGATTTACTAAATCGTACGCACAATTTACTAAAACTTGCACATGATTTACTATTTCGTTTCCTCGATTTATAAATTATGTGCATGATTTATAAATCGAGGGAACGAAATAGTAAATCGTACACACTATTTTTTTCCTGCATGTCATGTCCGGGGCTCCGTACATATCCAATCAAATGTTTAATAATTTAAAAGCTTAATTCTGGCTAGGAATTGAATTAGGGGTGAATTTAGGTTGAGTGGGACACTTTTTGCCATTGAGATGACTGGGGAAAAGTACCCCAATCAACCCTATAGGTTGGAAAAAAAAAAATACAAAATTGACATTTTTTAATTAATTTACTTTTTAAGAATTTAAGGATATTTCGTAAATAAAGTGGTCAATTTTGTTTTTTTGCGCAAACAAAGGCACTCGCGCCGCTTCATAAAATTGAAGTTAAACCACTGAAGTCACATGGAGTACTTTAATGATGTCTTTCCCACTTTGCTTGAAAGTGGTAGTTGCATAGCTGTCAATGGAGGGTCAGAAAGCTCCCATATTTCATTAAAAAGATCTTTATTTGTGTTCTGAAGATGAATGAAAGTCTTACAGGTTTGGAACGTCATGAGGGTGAGTAATTAATGACAGAATTTTCATTTTTGGCCTTTAATGTTTAATGCATTTCATTTTGTTCATGAAAAATTATACATAATTGTATCTTCTCTTTGTAATTTTATGTCACTATAGTACAAGATTGTCCTATTCAAATTATGTGATAAACAAGTTAAAGTCAAAAGTAATTTAAAAGTAGTCAGATTATATAACCTAAATGTGTAACGTTATGGATTACTTTACTAAATGTTTTCATCATGTAATTTATTCAGTAATGAGCTACAATTTGTAAGTAATCTACCATCACATGATTTTTCAAAAGAAATTAATACTTTTATTTAGAAGCTGCATTATTGATCAAAAGTGTCAGTAAAGACATTTACCTTCCATTTCACAGACAAGGCTGTTCTAACTGAAAGCAACTTGCACTGATAATTAGTAACTAGTAATTAAAAACTAGTAATTTTTTTTCTAAGGCATGTTTATAAAAACTACTTAAATGATCTAATTAAACTAAGGCCTAATCCTGGCTTAATCTAGCCCTGTCTGTGAAACCGAGCCTTATAATGTTACAAATAATTTGTATTTCAAATAAATACTGTTCTCTTGAACTTTATTCAGCACAATTGCTTTCTACATTGATAATAATAAGAAATGTTTTTTGAGCAGCAGATCAGCATATTAGAATGATTTCTGAAGGAAATCTGACACTGAAGACTGGAGTAATGATGCTGAAAATTCAGTTTTGCCATCACAGGAATAAATTACTCTTTAAAATGTATTAAAATAGAAAATTATAATATTTCACAATTTTACTTTTTACAGTATGATGAAATAAGTCATTTTATTATTTATCATGCTTTTAACATATAAATATATCACAAAACTTAGTCTACACTCTAAAAAAATGAAACAAATTTACGCAGTAAAATACCATTTTCGACAGTTTTGAAATAGTAATATACCAAAAAAACAATGCATGCTGGGTAATAGGCTATTTGTCATGTCAAACGATAAATAAAACGGTATATTACTTTAGTTTTTTCTTACAGCTATTTTTTCTAAGTGTTTGATGAAACACGGTTGACGGTTTCCTCGCGTTGCTATAGGCCACCTAAATACTTTGGGTTGCACGAGCAACAAAAATTCCTATAAAAATAATTTGCCCACGCTAGCGTTGTACACACTTATATAAACTGAGTTTCAGTCACCAATGTCGGACGGTCGGATAATATTTTCTGTCCCCTCCCCCTCTTTTGGACCTGTTTCTGGAGGACTTGAGAGTTGGCGGAGCCCAGGCACAGAAAGCGGTCAGGCACTTCGACATGGAAGTGATTTTCAAAAGCGAAAGGAGGACGAACGGATTGACGTCTGCTTAATGTAAGATACGGTGAGGCCAGGCACTTTGCCAGAGCCATAGAGACACTCAGGGGATTACGAAGCAATGCGTGTCCAATTTATTCACGCCAGCCCGTCAGTGAGGGACTGGATGCGTCCATTGTGCGCTTATCTCTCTGACGAAACCCGTGCGTGTCAGCCCACGACCACGAAAATATGTCAGCAGTGAAACAAAAGCTAATTGTCAAACTTAGACAACCCGTGTAACGCAGCACAAACCTGGATTAGAAAACAGTGGCCTCTGTACATGCTAGATATTTTTTCTGAACTGAGAAGAATCTGTATTGTTGATGTTCTGTATTTTTGACAGCTAATAATGAGAAGTTTCTTATGTCAGAACTTTTTGCTTTGCAACAGCTTAATAAATAGGCTAAATGAGATTTATTATTAACATAATAAATTAGACATTAATTATTAACATTAATATTATGGTTAATGACATTTTAGCATTTCACAGAGCTGTTGCTGTGCTAGTGTTGTATTTTCACACAGCTTGTAGCCTATATGTCAGTACTACAGTGTCAGACAGTTCCCATGAAATCACTATAGATTTACCAGAGCTTTATTCATTTTTGTCATTTCTTTCTTGGCAAAAGAGATTTACCAAAATGCTTTTATGGGAACGTTACCATGGCATCACCACACAGTTGCTATGACATTACCAGAGTGTTACTATACCGAGATGTTCTGAATGTTACCCAAAGACATTGGGTCTCTCTACGGTCTCCAAAAGAGACTGTCTTGTAGATCAATTCATAGGCTGTTTATCATGGTGATAATATGCATGCAGTTGCTGCAGTGCACTGAAATACCAAGAATATATGTGACTGGTATTCTTTATTAGCTTTTTTCCTTTGTCTTGTCATTAAAGTAGTCCATATTTACATATATGAATAATTATTTGAAGCGTATTGTATATTTTATATACAGAAAAAATAGCCTGTATTTGACTGAAATTCCAGAATCATCAGCAAGCTGTCTAGATAGCGTGATGAATATGGTTGTCAATAAATGGGACGTTAAATATTATTTTGGCTTTAATAAGATTTTCCCAATAAATAGGCAAGAATAAACCTGGTGTCCTCCATGATTTCTGTTCTTTCCGAGAACAAGGCACTTGAATGCGACGAGCTTGTAATCACGACTTCAGAAGTAGGAAATTACCACAAGAAGGCAGAATTAAAGACTTTATACTACATGAGATCTTCATGAAGCAGAATCTATGAATGCCATTGAGATTCAATCAATGTTGTAAATGCAGCAATGTCTAAAAGCAACAACAATGGAAATCTGGGATCCAAATCAAGTATTTTGAAAAATGTAAAATGAGTAAGAAATGTGCAAGATTTTGAATAGATCACTAATCAAATAAGCAAACTGTGTCATTGATCATGTGAACTCATTTTGGATGGTCAAGGCTGATTTATACTTCTGCATTGAGTGTACACCGTAGCTACAGCTTAGCCTACGACGTAGCCTGACGTGCACCTCTTCAAAAATGTAACAATGCGTCAATTCTAAGTGGACTGCAAACGCTGTGATTGGTCTGCTAGAACCCCTCCCTCGGGTCAAAAAACTGGCGCGGAGCAATAGGAGAAGAGCGAGCATTTTCAACTTCCACAGGAATGAAAAAATGCTCTGTTTCAGGGGACACATGCAGTCATACTGCAACAAAAGTCATTACCTATTTGCCGCTTCTCTGCCACTTCTATTTGTAAGGTTCTCTGACAACGTACATGACAAGCTGCTTCTTCTTCAGCTTTTGCCTTGATACTCAATATGACCGCGGACACTGCCTACTAGTGGTCTGCATGCACGTTGACGCGGACAGCGACAGAGAAGTACGCACAGACGCATAGCCTACATCGCAGAGGCTCCGGTGTAGATCCGACGCAGAAGTATGATTCAGCCTTCAGGTGTTATTAACGAGATAGTTGGAATGTCGGTAGGCCCCATTGACTTCCAAAGGATTTTTTTTTTCATATATATGGAAGTCATTGGGGCCCATCATTCTATACATACTGTGTACATGTAGTTACCGACATTCTTCAAAATATCTTCTTTTGTGTTTAGAAGAAGAAAGAAATTCATACAGGTTTGGAACAACTTGAGGGTGAGTGAATGATGACATTTTCATTTTGGGGTGAACTATCTCTTTAAGCAAGATTCTCTTTGGAACATTTCAAATCATGCTGGGGAATGACCATCAGGTTTTACACAAAACTATGGAGTTCATGCAAGTGACCGCCCGCTCTAAGTGGGACTCGAACCCAGGTACGCCGGCATGGGAGTTGGGCCCTCTAACAAGGAGCCTAAAGACTGCACTCTGTAGAGCACTGAGATCAGGGGAGTGAGGTTTACACGCACAGCTCTAACTAGCTGGCCTCCGTTACACAAGCTCAAGTGATGCTGTCATTAAAGCAAAAGAGATGTAGGGTGAATTAAGGGTGATTGGGACATGAGGTCAAATGAGAGTATAACTGTACAGAGATTATTTTCTTGCCTATGAATGAAAATAAAAACTTTTTTGCTGACCTAGCTGTGAGACCACATAATCAAAAAGGGATGCCCTCATTAGTGTGACATCATGTCGGTGGGCGGGGCAGGCATCAGACAGGATGTTGACCTTGAAATGCATAAAGTGGGGAAAATGACATAAGCTTTAGCTAATTTTCATAATGAGGTCATAAAATTGTCATAGCTACTTTATTGCACAAACCTTTAATGAAAACATTTGAGGCACTATTGCAACAAAATCAATAAAAACTGTGTTACTATCATGTTTCTATTTTCGTAAATATTATTTGTTTTTTTTTGCTTTTCTTGAAGTAATACCCCATATACATTGGAGCCACCCAACATTTCATCCAATGTTACCAAAAAAAAAAAAAACTTTACTTTCTTTACTTTGTTTTCAATTACTTTTGGACTTCAAGCTCTCCCAAATGTTTCCCCAAAAAAGATTTTGCCTCAGTTTATATTAAAAAAATATGTTACGCATCCCTTCATAATAATATAACATTGTTTCCTCCTCAAATGGTAACATTTTCAGTATTACAGAAATGTATCCTATGTTCGGCTGATTTTTTAATTCATGGAAACTTGGCAAGAAACCTTGCACAAGGTGAAAATTCAGAAACTGTCCCAATCTTAATTCGCCCTACTAAATAAAGAAATTCTGAAATTCATATTAATTTTTTATTTAAACCTTTTACTCAAATTATGAATAGGAAAATACTGTAATTTCTAACAGGAAAAAAAAATATTAATTTAGATAGATGCAAAAATGGAAGCCTTTTAATAATGACTCTTGGACTCAACTGTAGCCTATTTATATTAAAGTATTGGCACACTTGCTAATATAAACCTGTAACTGCAGCCAAACCACAAAGTGGCGTGTCGTTTGGCTAGCTCTGACAGCTGAGGAAAAACAATATCCTTTTAATGCTGATGAATATGATAAAATATCCTTGCGTCAGGAGTAAACTGTCTTTGATGCGCCTTCAATGAAGTGAAGGTTTCAGTAAAGGCGATATTTGTGTGTGAGAGAGGCGAGTATTGGTAGCACATCCCCTCCCCATTCTCTCGCTCGCTCGCTCTCTCTCTCGCTCGCACGCGCGTTATTTTCCAGCTCGGAGCCTCAAACCCGCGCGGCTCGATCGATTCGCATTGATTGTCCCTGACGAGCTGCTCCACTTTCTAGCCAATGTCAGCCCGTCTGCGATCGGGAAGGAGAGAAATGAAGGAAAATCTCTGCCGCCCTGGCGGTGTCATTTCCACACACTTCGGTTGGCCGCCTGCCAGCAGACAGGACATTCAAAAGAAGTGGAGTGGACTGAGCGAAACCAGGAGCCGAACGACCACAGCTGACCCCTGTTTACCATAGCAGACCACTCATTTCTTAGCGGAATAACGTGTGTTCTGCGTCACTAATGGGCACGGACATTTAAAAAAGCGTGCTTTAATGTTGTTATTCATGTGTTATTAATGTTATTCATATGTTTGCATTTCATTTTCATACTCTCGTGGGTCAATTTATAAAAAAGAGGAAATACTTTTAAAAACTTCTAGTTCTAAAAATTCCAAATTCTAAAATGTCTAGTTTTTAGAAATGCAATTATTGTATACATGTTGGTTTCATATTTTTTTGAATGTTCATCCCACTTTCTAAAAAATTATTTAATATTTTAAATTATTCATTAATAATAATAACTATATGTTAATGTCAGGTGGTGTAATCCTTAAAAACACTGTAATCCTTAAAAACTTGCAAGCTAAATACACTACAATATATATATATATATACACACACACACACATATATATATATTGCGGTTAATAACATAAAAGTTTGTATATAGGCCTATATATATATATATATACACACACACACATTATATATTTACATTGCGATGCGATTAATCGATTTGACAGCACTAATATATATATATATTATCGATTTATTAATCAAATGAATCGATTTTACATATATATGTCAAATCGATTCATTTGATTAAAAAATATTTACATTGCGATGCGATTAATCGATTTGACAGCACTAATATATATATTAATCGATTTATTAATCAAATTAACAGATTTGACATATATATAAGCGTTTCTTTTAATATATCTAAAATATTAGATAAAATATTAGATAAAAGACATGAGATTTATGATTTTTTTTTATTTTTTAAATTGGATGACACTGACAGTCATGATGGGTCTATAAACGTGTTGATCATAGAAGAGTCTTTTTTTTAACTTTTAATGCATGCTTTTAATTTTTAATGCATTTTTGAATAACCTCAGATCTGGACGAAAATGAGCATCAAGTCATTGACCCACAATGCATAAAATTAAAATGGCAGCCAATAAGGTGTGACTAATCTAATATTGCAGAGGAATGTGCTCTAGGCTACTGATAGGCTACTTAATCTTAATTCATATAAAATATATATTAATATTATATTATTTGCATAACAAAGTTTCAAAAAGTGCAAAACACGATTGAAACATTTATACTTTATTATTCCATACTAATTTATTCCGTTGAGTAATACAAAAATCTCACAAAATGAAAACAAATAGTAGGATTACAAAGTCATGCAGTCACCACGTGCATCCTTCTGACATTGTTTGATGGTAAATATGAATGTGTTGAAGGGAAGTTCAGTCTTAAAGTGGTATGACGACACATCAACTTTTGCTCCTAGAGAAAAAAAATCACAGGCAGCACAGTGCATAGGGAGCCAGAGTCGACACAAATCTCCGTCAGCAACATCAACACTCAAATCTTTCACAATGTACGAGCACATCGAGAAACACCCAACACGTTACGCTTCGACATTTAAAACGTCGCCAAAAAGAGGCGCTGCGTAACGCGAAATGTCTTTGTTTATCTCTGTATTTTCTCCGTCTCAGCGTCGCCGAAAGTCCAGTTCGGTTTTTACGTGAAGCTCCAAAAATCTATGAAATGTGTTTGCATGTTCTTCTGGATGTAGAGGTGGGATTGCGAGAATCGAAAGGTTGGTGAGCCCACACGCTCAGCTTCCCAGAAAGTACGTTTAGCAATAATTCACTATTCTCTTCCTCACGCGCTCGGCTCGGTCGAAAGCTACATGATTTCTGGAAGTGGAGAATAAGCTTTTTCTCCCTTCTTTTTGCCATCAATCTCAACGACAGGCTTGGAGAAGGGGCGCTCGGACAGTGGAAGCCCTCCCCTCTGCTCGGATCTGCCTTGGTAGGTGCGAATAAAAAAGGGGCCAGTGTTTGCAAATATGCAGATACATCGAAAGGGGGGGAATCATACTTTGTTGAAGTCTGCTCAAAGTTGGGATGTCATCTTCCTAACGATCTTGTTGGCTGGGAGAACGAGAGAATGATTGTACCGTACATTGTCAGTCGTGCTGCTGCAGACCGTACACTGGCACCGCAGAGACCCAGGTTTCAGATCATTGAGTCTAGACAAAAGGTATTTTTGTGCTGCTTTAATGTCAAATTAAATTAAGAACCGACACATATTTTTAGCGACTGGACAATATTGACTCGTTCCCGCAGATTTTTTTTTTTTTTTTTTGCTTTATTTTCCTATGGAAACACGATCACGCTTCCCAGGAAGTAATCTTGCTTTGATTCTTTAGAACGCAAGTATCACATTTAATCAATTGACAGTATATATACATTGTAATCGTATTTAAATGCTATGGTGGGCTGTACAAACTTAACGCTCTCTTGAATAATTTGCTAGTAAAATTATGATTCCGATGACGTTTATGATAGTTGTTCCAGCATGTAACGACAGGTGGTATTGTAGTTATAGTGATGCGTAATGTTATAGACGCGGAACTTTTGGTCTAGCAGCAGCAGCACACCTGTGCTATTACTAAAACGCGGTGGTCGTTATTATGACGGTTTATTATAAAATAAAAAGGGCTTTTTAAATGTATTTCAGTTTGCTTGTTTAGTCGCTCGTGATTCGTGGTGATTAGTGCAACTCATAGCGGTGGGATTAGGCAAAAATGTGCGCTTCATTGTTCAATGAGAGCATATTATCTAGCTGATGTCGCCGCGGAGAGCGCGCGGGGATTTACTGCTGCAGTCCGCGGCCGACAGCGCGCGGCGCTCATGCACGCACTGTTTGTGTGATTGCCAGTCATTAACTTTCACTATGACGCAAAGAGTTGGGAGAAGTTTTCAAGCGCATTTAACTTTGAGCTATGCAAATGCTCAGGATGCCGCTCGACAAAGTCCACATCTGGTTGAGCGAGCTCTGAAAACATGAATTATTGTCAACGTCCTCAGGATCTCGTGCTAGTGTGTAGTGCTTGCGTGTGAGAGCGTGCATGCGTGAGTGAGTGTATGTGTGTGTGTAATCGTGAAGCGGTGTGAAGAAGAAAGACAGCGGCAGGGGGAGATAGGGGTGTGCGTGTCTTGAGGGAGATGTTACTTTCGACTCCGCATTACCTGAATTACTCGATATATGCCTGCGTGACGTTGCGAAGTAATCTCACAGTTATTTTTTAGAAGCTTCAGCGCTTTAGTGGCAATGGATTATCAATTACTTTAAAAGTGTTTTGAAAATTAATTTTACAAATGTTAGAAGTTTCTTATTGTTCTTTATTGGCTGACTTTAAAACGTTAAAAAAAGTAAACTGATAAATAAATTAATTAGATGAACACATTATGTTACAGATATATATATATATATATATATATATATATATATATATATATATATATGCGCATGCTAGGGATGTCAGTTTACATAAAATCTATAATGGATGTTTAAATTAGATCAATTAATCGCTAAACAAACTCTTAAGGGGGCGCTACGTTTACACGACAACGATGTGGTTAAAACAGAAGTTTTTCTTTTGAGTTTTCCGTGTACATAAGACACCATTGTCAAAACAATCCCCATTCGCATGTAATGCGCATGTACATGACGTCATTGTTTTCACATATTCGCGTTTACACTGAGACCATTTTCAAAAACTTGAACTTTGAAACCACTTTTTGAAAGTTTGCGTTTTCAGGCCACCAAAACACCATTGTCGTGTAAATGAACGGCCAAAACGCATAAAAAGTTTTCCGTTTTTAGTTGAAAACGGTGTCGTGTAAACGGCACCTTAGTTATAACACCTCTTGCTTAACCAACACAAAATAGGTGTTGTTTTAAAGCTTAGAAGCTTGGCTTTACAGGAATATGACCATCACTTAACAAGTGCTTTTAAATTTGCTGACATGTTAGAGCCTGTCCACACGGTGACACGTATAGCTGTATACGTAAAAATTTTGTATCGTATTGGCGTTTCGTCCAGACGGATCCGGCTTTTTGGGAGCCTGAAACCCTCTGAAAATTTTTTTAAACGGGGTCCCAGAGTGTATAAATCTGAAAATGACACCTGTGTGTTTTCGTGTGTAGAGCCAATCCGTATATTTTGTGAAACGACAATGTCATCACTCTACGTCTCGACCCTAATCAGACACCACTATGTCACAGCAACAACAACAACAATGGGGGACTACATGCTTGTGTTCGTGCTGCAGAAGCTACTGAGCCTATTAGCTTTACTAAAGTAAAACTTTATTACTAATTTTTACTAAAGTTTGTATACAGTGTGCAAGGTTTATGCACATGCTCCAAGTCTTCTTCTACATTTTTAGTGTATCTCTGTGGCAGTATAACAGCGCCACATACTGGTCTGGCATGTATACTACATCATTTTGAGTTGGTTTCAGTGGTTTTATGTGTACGCAGATATTTCTTGAGATGAGGAAAAAAAATTGGATTGGGATATGGCTTTATTTTCATAGCATGAAAAAATAACTGCTTTACATGAAAATGTAATCTGTAAATAATCGTACATAACAGATAGGACTTATCAATATATCGTTGAAAGGTCTCCACTAGTAGAATACAACAAGTATATTTCTTTCAGTAAGCGACCAAACTATACCCAAGTATTTGCAGGAAACATTAAACAATATACACATGATGGTTTGCGGCACGTTTTTGTTTCGAACTTTGCGAAACATTAAGAAACCATAGTAGATCACATATCGTTTTTTAGCAGATTGTCTCGAACGAGCCCAGACACACACAACATAAGACAATGCGTAGATCGTGACTTGACATGACTTGCTGCTCAGCTAAAGCGATAGGATTTCCGATATTTGATTGCGTTGCGATTATGTTGCAGTGTTTTCCAGTGTCATTTGTAAGTTCAACCAATGGAAACTAAATCTTGGTATGGTGGGTGGGTGTAATAGGTAGGGACGATGTGTAGAGATCAATCGGACACTGTTTTACACTGTTTAATTGCTCAGATTGACAGGTCTTGATTTACCTTGCGTCAAAGATTAGGACGAGGAGCGCACAGCTGAAACAGTGCTGGAAGGTCGTCACTCATCTACCAGGATATTATTAGGCCTACTTGTTGTTTATTCTTTGTACTTTTATTGTGGCGTTTACACAAGTAGTTCTTATATTTAGTAAAATCACTTGTTTGGAAGTTTTTTTGGACCCTTGGTTAAGTATTTTTTCAAATAAATGGCTAGCCTACCTAATCCATTGCATGGCTTGAAAAAATGAATGAATTTAGAATACATAAAAAATAAATATAAATATTTCCTCGTGTGTCTGCTGCACGTGTTTTGCACACACACCTCAAAACTATACACTTTAATGATGACCTTGCTTAATCAACCATCCATAACTTTTATCGATTAAGTTATTATTGGCAATTAATCGATCATCGATTAATTATTAGCATCCCTAATATATTCTGAAATATAAAATATAAAAATTTTAACTACTCTGCATTGGTGATTATTGACATTTGTGACTGCATTAGTGTCAGATTGTGTATATATATATATATATATATATATATATATATATACTGGGTGTAATGGTACATGTACCCGACATGAATACAGTCAGTCACAGGCGATCCACACTCCAATCCAGAAGGGGGCGCACGTGGTAATGCAACGCTGTTTGCTACCAGTAAAAAGCGCAGAATCTGTCAATCAGTGTTTCTGAAAGATATCAATAAAACAGCTTAAGAATAATATCTCGTAGCATTACATTTACCTCAGGCATTAAATGTCGACAGTGTTAGTTCACTAGAGAAATGAACTCTAGAGAAGAGCATTTCGTATATGCACTATATTAGCCTATTCATTATATTCACTTAGCTTCTCAGTAATGTCTTGATTATTTAATGTATATTTAAATAAATTTGTCATGAAAACAGGTTATGACAGACACTGTGTAAATGATTATATTTCAAAAATGAATCAACTTTATAATTAGATTTAGAAGTTAATGCAAAACCTGCCTTATGTGGAATTTACATGTTTTTCTTATTTTTTTATTTGAGTGTAATTATATCTAAAAATAAATAGCAACTGAATTTAATAATTTGGGCTCTGTTGTTAATTGTAACCTTTAATATTATAGTAGTGTGTAAGAAAGGGCTCCCTATATAGTTTACAGCATTAGCTAAGATCGATTTTTTTTATCTTCAAGAAAAATTGAATTATAATTGAATTTATTTAAACATAGAGATACATGTGTTCAAAAAACACAGTTTAATTTTAAAAAGCAATTTTATGTTTAGTTTTCTCCCCCCTGCTGTACCGAACCGTGAGTCAAAAACGTGGTACGTACCAAACCGCCATGCTGTAGGTAGCGAACTGCCATATATATATATATATATATATATATATATATATATATAAAACTAGAGAAACTAAAAGCAATTATTTTCACTGTGGAACGATTGTTTAAAAACAGCCGATGATCAGGGCCGATGATTATATCCTGTCAGTCAAAAGGGGATGGAAAAAAACATGTCAGACTGTAACTTATATCGGTGTGAAGAAAAATTCTGTTGTGTTAAATTTAAGTTAACAAGACAATTACTCATTAACAGTTAAAAATAGCAACATAAAAGCAGGCTCTATTTGACCCTATGAATCACCCATATTCAAGCCAGGGTTGCCAGATTCGCAGTTTTTCCCTACACCAAACATTATTTGTAGCGCGCCCTCACATCCAATAATCGGAAAGAGTTTGTTTTTTGTAACTTCTTCACAAGTTATAGCATGAAAAAACATGCATAAACATCAAAACATATGTTGAAAAATACAGTACAGCTTACCAAAACAAATCATATCTCATGTAATCGCTCAATCAGTGTTTCAACCGCAGAAAGACGCCAATAAAACAGCTTGTGATCAATATGTCATGTAACGTTGTATTTACCTCAGGAAAGTTATCCAGTGTTCATAGTTCGCTAGTTAACTATCAAAAAACACTAGAGAGGAACTTATTTAGTGTTAATTATATATGAATGTCTAAATAAATTTGCCATGAAGGCAAGTGTTTATGAAAACTACCTTATGTGCGACTGAGTTCTATATAAACATTTCAGTTTTTAAATGTAATTATTATTTCTGAAAATAAATACCAGTTGAATATAATTCATTTTAACCTCTAATATTGTAGTAATATACCAAATGAAAGGGTTCCCTGTATAGTTTTTCAGCATTAGCTGGGAGAGATTTATTTTAATCGGTATCAGCAGATATCATTCTGAATAATCGGCTATCGTATCAGCTGAGAAATTTAGTATTGGTGCCTCTCTATTTAAAACATAAAACTCTTGTTCACTGCAGGATTGCAGGGTTGGTATTAAATAGGGGGAGGACCAATTAGTTGCGTGTTTGTCCCTAGGGAGGAGGCACGAGTTCTCTTTGTAAACAGCTTCACATGACATATTACCATTAGAGACCTTGCAAACCTAAATATGCATATATTATTACAATTTGTCAGTCAACATGAATGTTTAAATAGTCTGCTGAGGAGGCATATTGAATGTTTCTTCCAGTTCATTCATTCATTCATTCATTTAAAATGAATGTCAGTGTGTTCTAAGACACATTGCAACTGTCACATATGAACAATAATTGATGAATGGAAATGGTAAAAATAGAAATTAGAGGAGAAACTATGCCTATGATTTAAAGATTTAAAGGATTTACAGGAAGCAAAGTTTAATATTTCCAAACCATCTTCTCAAATTGCTGTTTGGGTGTAATTAGCCATTACTAGACTTCCTTCCTTTTAATGTAGCAATATCAGTCATAAAATTCTCCAGACACGTCTTTATGTAGCTATTATCCTGTGCTTTAGTACATTAATGATTCTGCTGAATATGTGTGTAGCAGCTATCATAGCCATGCTACTTTTATACTTTTTGACACTCAGGGTATTGTAGTTTTCCAAATCAATATTATCAGATTTACCTAAAACATTTCCGGCACATTTTTGCCTTTGGCATGTTGATATTTTAGCAATTATTATTATCAGTGTCTTTTTGACTCCAAGGACAGTGACAAAGGAAGAACCCACAATTGTTGCTCTGTTCCATCGTATCATTGTGTGACAAATTGGTTCAGTTGATCAGCACATTAGCACAGTTTCAGTTGCTCAAAATTTAACAGTATGAGCTCCGAAAGTATTAGCATCTGCAGTGATTGATCATATCCTGTAACATTATACCAGTAACAACATTGATGTCTTGCTAGTCACATAGAGTGTCCAAAAGTGGTCTAGTTAGTGCTTAGCTAGTTATACAGTAGTTTAACTCTAATGCTAATTGCTAGCATAACGATTTAGCTGTCATTATAGCAGAACTAAAATAGCAACAGTGTCTGTTTCTCTTAACTTTGCGTGCTTTTTCCACGCTGTCTGGTCGGTGTTGCCTTTCCTGTTCAGCTGTAAGTTTCTTGACCTCTCAACCTCTGTTTGAAAACGAATCCTCTCTTGTCAGTCCAATTCACCAAGGTCATTGCTCATTCTTTCCCTTTGATCAAAGAATAATATCCTCAAAGGCTAATATCTTATATTTGTGACACATTGGACTTGAAACAAAATAGGATATTGTAGTTAACCTAATGACAGCTTTAGGAAAGAGCTATTTATATTCCATCCTCACTTCTTAATGGTTTCATTTCTGTTTTTAGATCATATGAGGTAATGCTGCTGATTGCCGTTACAGCACAGTCCCGTTTTGTCCTTTGTCACCCCTAACCAGTCAGACATTATTGATTATGAAGAGTAAAGAAGCGCTCTGGAGAGCTGAACTGATCAAACTGGTGTATTTTGGCCATCTCTGACACCAATTTATTATATTACTTTCAGTTTGAGGATGAAACAAAAATGTGTTTGTTACATTTATATCTGCATTTCGTGGGAAATGACTGACAGAAGCAACCAATGAATGATTAATCAGCTGAACTGATTCTGACCATATGACAGATGAGATCAGTCTGTGAATGATGGTCATGTTTAAGACAATTTGTTCTCAGTCTGATTATTCTTTCAGTTGGTTTATTTATTGACTCATCTGACTTCATGCCTTTTTCTCTAATATTTGGGAGCTTTGACATTCCATATTAGCTATAAATGGGTCATTATGTTTCCTCTACTGAGCTGCTGATTACATGGTTAAGGGTCTGATTACACAAGCTCTATTTGAATGAATACAAAGCATTACAATCATTCATAACCATGTTTTTGAATAGAGCTAGGTTAATTGCGTTGGGCTCTGGCTTGCCGTCTTTACAGTGGTGAGGCATTGTGCTGCCGCAAAGAAAAGAATGCGGTGTGTGGCCTCAGGTACGGCGCACACCTCTTAAACCCCAGCACATAATCAGGTACATTAAAAGTTTTCAACCCTTCAGCTGAGCCTGAACTGCACAACATCTGCATCAGCGTACTGCTGTACCTTGAGTCATCTAACCTGTTTATTTAAAGCAAACCCCTAGAAAAGGACAAATATTTTCATGAATTCATCAACCACATTTGGATATTTGTAATTTGATTGGCTTCTACTTTGGACCGTAACTATACCACAAAAAATCTGAGGAACACATCCCACCCAATGTTCAGGTCAATAAATATGGGTTTTTAAATAACCAGTTCTTACAATGTACCTTAAAAAGACACGATAAAGGGACAAACGATAAAAGTTTTCCATGTGAATCCTTTAATTTTTGTTCTAACCAGAGAAGACTAATAGGACATTTTGTCGATTACTTCTAATTAAGGGATGCATCTGTTTCGGCCAAAAAACAAGACTTTTGACTTTCAAGTCATCCTTATTGGTCTGATTAGTAAAATGATAATATATAAGATGATAAATTATAGCCAGATGATCATAGGACCCCACATTCCTTCTAGTTGGCCTACCTAATTTTGAAAAACAAATAGGCTATATGTTTACTCTGAGCATGTAAGCTTGTTTCCGCCATGGAATAAAAATTGCGACCTTTTATCTCATAATTATGACTTTTTTTCTTCTTTTTTTTTGTCACAATTGCTAGTTATAAAGTCAGAATTGCATGATATAAAGTCAGAAGTGCAAATTCTTTTTTTCCTCAGAATTGGACTTTTTCATATCTCACAATTCTGAGAGAAGTCAGAATTGCAAGATATAAACTCACAATTGCAAGAAAAAAACTCACAATTGCAAAAAAAAAGTCAGAATTGAGAGAAAAAAGTCAGAATTGCGAGATATAAACTCTCTAATGCATGAAAAAAGTCAGAATTGCGAGATATAAACGCGTAATTGCAAGAAAAAAGTCAGAATTGCAAGATATAAACTCACAATTGCAAAAAAAAGTCAGAATTGCGGGATATAAACTCACAATTCTGACTTTTCTCGCAATTACGAGTTTATATCTCGCAATTCTGACTTTTCTCAATTCTCATTTCTCACAATTGCAGAAAAAAAATTCAGAATTGCGAGAAAAAAGTCAGAATTGCGAGATATAAACTCACAATTGCAAGAAAAAAACTCACA
This sequence comes from Hypophthalmichthys molitrix, assembly GCA_037950675.1. Classification (NCBI taxonomy): domain Eukaryota; kingdom Metazoa; phylum Chordata; class Actinopteri; order Cypriniformes; family Xenocyprididae; genus Hypophthalmichthys; species Hypophthalmichthys molitrix. The sequence continues at coordinate 17,397,662 of CM075512.1, read as the reverse complement.
ATTGCAAAAAAAAAGTCAGAATTGAGAGAAAAAAGTCAGAATTGCGAGATATAAACTCTCTAATGCATGAAAAAAGTCAGAATTGCGAGATATAAACGCGTAATTGCAAGAAAAAAGTCAGAATTGCAAGATATAAACTCACAATTGCAAAAAAAAGTCAGAATTGCGGGATATAAACTCACAATTCTGACTTTTCTCGCAATTACGAGTTTATATCTCGCAATTCTGACTTTTCTCAATTCTCATTTCTCACAATTGCAGAAAAAAAATTCAGAATTGCGAGAAAAAAGTCAGAATTGCGAGATATAAACTCGTAATTGCAAGAAAAAAGTCAAAATTGTGAGTTTATATCCCGCAATTCTGACTTTATAACTCGCAATTGCGAGAAAAAAAATTCTGAATTGAGAGAAAAAAGTCAGAATGGCAAGATATAAACAATTGAATGAAAAAAGTTTATATCTCGAATTCTGACTTCATAACTCGGAATTACAAGTTTATATATCACAATTCTGACTTTATAACTGGCAATTGCAAGTTTATATAACACAATTCTGACTTTATAACTCACAATTACAAGTTTATATATCACAATTCTGACTTTATAACTCGCAATTGCAAGTTTATATATCGCAATTCTGAGAAAAGTCAGAATTGCGAGATAAAAAGTCACAATTTTTATTCCGTGGCAGAAACAAGCTTTCATAATTCTTTTATATTTAGCACACAGGCTTTTTTGTTTTGTTTATATCATTTCATTTTTTACTTGGATAAGATTGTGGATAAGAAAGACTGCTTTCTGCAGTTGCACTGTTTTTAAAATTAAAAGAATTTAAGTTTGTCATAGACAACTGGACTTTAATGGTGAGCATTTCTTTTTGTATTCAGTCTCACAAAAGGAAAATTGATATATAATATCTGCCAATAAATAGTTTATCAGCTTCAAAATATAAATATTATCTGTTATTAGTGTCGGATAAAAGTCACACATTGTGCATACCTATTTATTTATACACCGAGTAATTTAGCCTATTATGAAATATAATTGGCCCAAAATGTAGCTTCACAACTGTAAATTAAACATGAAATATGTTATGAGTTTGTGTCACATCACACAACAGACAAATTGCTGATTAGTTTAAGTCCTTACTATTATATGCAAGCATACTGGACATTGAAACAGCATAGCTTGTGAACAGCAATTATATGTGGCAGAAAAAAATTACACTGTCAAGAAGGAATGAAGGAAATGTTGCAATGACAATAATTTGACTTAATTTGAAAAATCTGTGATTTAATTAGACAAAAATGTTGGAAGAGCATGAAGTGTTTCTCGTGTTTGACAGAATGTGGGAGTTACACATTTGTAGATGGATGAGTTGATAAAATCAGAGGGTCTGAAGAGGCATGATTTGACATCAGTCCTCAGTGAATACTGTGACACAGGTGCAGAGAAGCTCGAAGATAGTTTAACTTAAAGGTGGACCTGATGTTGAAGAGGTTACAATGATTGACAGGAACCGATGTGGAGGCAGCGACAGACAAATTCACTTATTTCAGCTTTTACGAGACATCAGCAAACACAGGTCATATGTTACAGGAGCAGACGGTGTGTGATGCTTAGTAACCATTACACATTGTGTTTGCATTTTATTTGCTGTGAGATCAATGGTAGCATATTACAGCCGATAGCATCCGGTTCTTTGGGAAGCTGTGTGACTGAATTTACTCCTAACGGGAAAAAAACTTCTCAAAACAGGAGGAAGCAAATCGATTAATTTATGTCCAGTGGGCTTATTTGCTAAGTCATTTTGTGGGCCCATTTCCATCACCCTAATGGTTACTTTGGGAACAGTAATTAAGCAAGTAGTGCTAACATTGAGCCACCTGTCCCTTGCCTTTTTCTTACCCCATCTGACTGACCACACTGCTTCTTTCGCACACGTTGTCATTCTTAAGGCTTTTTCAGAGAATTGCACTACGGTTCAAAAGTTTGGGCTCAGTGTGTTTTAATGTTATTGAAACAATATCTTATGCTTAAGGCTGCATTTATTTGATCAAAAATATATTAAAAACTTTTTAATATATACAGTACTGTGCAAAAGTCTGTTTTAGCAATGTTTTAATGACCATCAAATGACCATTTTCAGTCTCTTTAGTACGATACAAACAGAAAATACACAAATGTAAAAAAAAAATTCGGAACAAAATTGTTTCTTTAGGCAAAAATTTATATTCAATGTACACACAGTTTTAAGTGTGACCTCCTGGACTTCATCCATTTTCTCAAAGAAGAAAATCTGAGAAACTTTTCATCAGATTTTTGAAAGTTTTCTTGGCTTTCCAGTTCTTTTCCATTCCATTTAGGTTTAAGAGAGCCAAGTTTCTGCTATTGCTCAAGTGTAAGAGGAGGTCATTAAATACTTGCCACTTTAGCCTATAAAAGCTTTTTTTTTCCTTCTGTTTTTTAATACTGCATACAAATTTACTGTATTTTTTTTGGTTATATTCTAATAAAGAGACTGAGAAATAATTGTATATGGTCATCATATCATTGCTAAAACAACATCTAATGGTGGCCTAAGACTTTTGCACAGTACTATATATAAAATATTTTAAAATATAATCACAATTTACAAGAACTGTTTTCTATTTCAATATATTTTAAAATGTAATTTAATTCTGTGATGGAAAAGCTGAATTTTCAGCAGTCTTACTCCAGATCCTTCAGAAATCATTCTAATATGCTGATTTGGTGCTTAAGAAACATTTCTTATTATTATCAATGTTGAAAACAGTTGTGCTGCTTAATATATTTGTGGAAAATTATACTTTTTTTTTTTTTTTTTTTTTACAGGATTCTTTGATGAATATAAAGTTTTAAAAAAAGCAGCATTTGTTTGAAATAGAAATCTTTTGTAACAATGCAAATGTCTGTACTATCACTTTTGATCAATCATTGCTACAGTGAAGTAAATAAAAAAATAAACTTTTGAATGGTAGTGTGCACTGGAATGGCCGTCTGGGATTACAGCATATCATAACATAGAAACAAAACAATAACACAGATAGGAGTGTATATTATCATGGGGACGGACTACGAAGCGCTGCTAGGATAACGCTTGGTGTGTGGTAGTGTGTGGCCAACTGTTGGCTTGGTGCAGCAACCATAAGAGTGGAACGGATTTGAAATTTGCCATATTGCCATTCCAAGCCAGGATAAAAGAGAAACCACGGGCTGTCCATCGCAAGCAGGCATGGTCCGTTAGAGACATGTTTTTCTCCTTAGCTTTGGATGGGAAATGAGTCATTGCTGCGAATACTGAATAAAAACGCTGCTATGTAATTTCAGTGCTTTTGGGACATGAAGGTCGGGTGCTTCCATAGTCCCAGCAAGAGATGTGTGCGGCAGGAAAGGTTTGGCAGGCGTGAGGTAAGGCAGCCTGGTGCAGTGTGGCCCCTGGTTTGGGAAGGAGAACGAGAGGAGAGACAGAGAGAGAGAGAAAGAGGCTGGCTGTGGTCCGCTGGCGCCACAGACCCCTGAGCTGGGGAGAATGCGGGGGCTGCGCTCCTGCCTTTGAAGCTTTACCTCCCACTAATTCTGGCCTTCCAATTTCCACACACTGCGTAGATCCCCTCCACCACCCCCTATCCTCTCCTCTCTCCCTCCCTGTCCCTTTGTTTCCCTTATAAGGACTGGCCCGGCCATTTCCTCAGCTTTTCTCAGTGGGGTTGTGTGTGTGGGTGTTTGTGGATGTCTCAGTTGTGGATGGGGGGCTGCCAATAAAAAACAAGAGTTGAGTTTTTGGTGTTTGCATTCTGTCATAAGGTAAAATTCTGTGTCTGGAAGTTCAACAACGTTCTGTCATGTTTCATATTTCACAGTGTGATTGACAACAGGTCACTTTGGATTATGTTACACAAAATAAGCATTTTTCAAGTTTGATAATGTGATTTTTGAAGTAAATTTCTGTAAAATTTTAAACATTCCAACTGATTAAGTAGAAAGTAATAAATTCCTTTGTGCCATCTTAAACTACGTTAATACATTTGAATGAATCTGGGATACACACTCTAGGATATAACTAGGCCATCAGGGAGGTAACAGGGTTGACAGTTGTACTATTTTTTTTTCTTGACATTACAAGCCTTGCACTCAAGGTCATGAAACTATATTATAAAAAAAAACAAAAAAAAACATGATTGACATTTTAAGATGGGAACCTACTCTCAAATGTACCAAAACACAAGCTATAGTGCTAAAAAGAGGAGACATTGTCCTTGGAAAGTTCCCTTCTTGAAAGTATGAAGATTTTTTTTGTTTGTTTTTTTGGATTTATGAAATAGTTCATTAGTTTAAAAGACAAAAATGTATGGTAACAGGCTTGAAGCATAACATGGGGGCTAAAAACTAAAATCAAAACACTATACAGAGAGAGAAGGAAAAACAAAATAGCTTTTAATTCTGTTTATTTTTATCAAAAATATGGATATTTGCTAATACATCAAGAAGTGGGGTCGTGCAGAAAGAGAAAGTAAAAATTATGGATTTTGTCTGTTTAGAGAAATATCTACATTAGCTCAAAGTAAAAAAACAGTGTACTTCATGTGCTCAGCCCTTCAATATGATTAGTACAGTATTCACTCCCACTATTACTGCAATGAATGAAAGAACAGACGTGATCAGGTTTATTCTTGCACAGGTGACATCACACTTTTAAAAGTTATGTTATTGACTTTATTCATTAGAACCATACTGAAGTTTGACTTGCATTTGCCAAAAACATATTGATTTATTCTCACAAAAGTTGACGTTATTCATTTTCTATAATACATGTGTTAATAAAGGGAAGTTAAGGTGCAGTAGGCGATCTGGGAAATGCTAACTTTTCATTGAAAGCATATGCTCCCATACGATCCAAAGCCACGCCTCCTTCAAAACACATGAAGGCACACACACATAGCTGCTCTCGGCAAAGCGTCACAAGAGATGGCATTACACTACCTCATGTCTCAAAGCACAAAACATTATAATAATAATGAACGTAAACAACTTAGAGAGCTTGTACCTGACTGCTGCAGATTCATTTCGGTGTTGATACTATTGACATGGGAATGCATAATTCCGGGTCTGAGGACATGAACAGCTCCGGTTAGAGCGTCAGGGGTTGCCATCTCTTAATTGGCCGTTCGGAAAAACCCGCCCCCCTTTAGTTACTGTTGCTACGTCCGACAAGTTGTGCCGCTCTCACGCCACACATCATGTTCTCACGCAGTGAAAAATACATTGCAGAGCAAAGAGGACACTGACAACACGTCGACAGACAAGACTCAAATTTCAAATTTTGTAATTTTCAAAGAAATTTAAACAAATACCTTTTTGTGGCTCCTTAATGTGTCGTGACAGATTGTTGTAGCGCCTCAGTTCAAGCGGGTTGTGGACCGATCATCTCTTCCTACTAATTCATTTATAGCATCAAATAAACATGAATGAACATCAGAAGGAATGTTGTTTCAACCGCGGAAAGACGTCAGTACACACCATGTTTCAAGTTCCAGTCCACCGACGGTACTCTACTAACTCCCCTGACTGTTTTTTTGTTCATAATCGGAGATATGATTGGTTAGATCGTCTGTCAATCAAACTCCCAGCGAAGGGTCAATTACGGTAGTTATGGCATTAACGCAGCATAAGCTTGTTGTTTTGATTTAGTAGGAACTGTAAAAGATGGTTGCTGATTGTTTGCAGTGCTCCTTGACTGACATCTGTCTACATAAACTCTGCATAGCATGAAACGCCCTGATGACGTATGCTGTCTGTGCGAACAGGGTGTGCGAGGGTATGTCAAAACATACGCTGACAGACAGGTGGGACATCATATTATGTCATTCGGAACGATTATAATAATTGGATGAACATTTTATGGTCCCACGCCATCCACAGACAATATATTTTTAAAAATACATTTAGATTGCTAGATAGTGATTGCTAACAGGATATGAGGAGACTTTCAACCAGCATAACAAAAAATGTTTCTGTAGAGAATCACCTATTGCACCTTTAATAGGTTAATTTAAGCTTACTGTCCATTATGTCTGCTGTCTGAAGTGACTATGTCTCATCTTTTACAGAAACAGTAACAAAGTCAAAGTAAACAGAGTCTTGCTTTCTTAAAAGCTAATTGTGAAAAAATGATTTCATGGTTTAGTTTTTTGCTTTTTTATTATTCAAGGTGCTTTTTATTACATCGTCTGGCCTTGCTACTGTTCATTTCTGTCTCATTTTTGCTTTTACTCCTTCTACATAGCATTTGAAGATAAATGTACATATTGATTTCTCAGGCACAGCAGGGGCATCAGTACAGCACTCAATAAAATGTTGGAGCCATGCGAAAGAAAAACCCAAAATCGCAGCTCACTGTTCACAGCCACTGCTTTTTTTGTTGTCAAGGTCACTTTTAAGCATCAGAACGCTTTCAACATCTTTCCATCTCTCTTTCCTTCTGTCTTTCTGTCTTAGTTTACAGGTTGCCGGCGGAAAGATGTGGATGAGGGCTGAAGTCTAGAGCTGAGGGCATCGGGGTCTCCCTGCCATTGGCCGGCCATTTCGCCCGTTACGGGGAGGCTCCACCCTCACCTGGGTACTGAGCGGATCGCGAGACCTGCCTGGCTCCTCCCTCGGCAGCCCCCGTCCCCTCCCCAACCCCGCCCCCCTTCCCGCGCTCACACCCCGGGGCTGGACCATGTCTGGCAGACAGCCGGAGGGCAGCCGGACACCCAAGGCCCAGGACCAGGACACGGACCAGGACTGCGGGGAGGACAGCCCCGTCATCGAACGCCGCAACCGGAGCGGCATCATCAGCGAGCCCCTAAGCAAGAGCCTGAAGAGGTCTCGCACCCTCTCGCAGTACACTGCTGCGTGCCCCCAGACCGCCAACGGACTGAAACACAACGGCCAGGCAAAGAGCCACGCGGCCAAGCCCCAACCCGCCCAGCAGCAGCCGCAGCAGCCTTCCGCCTCGGCCTTGGTGCCGAGCAAGCTGGATCGGACCCTCGAGCAGGTGTTGGAGGGACAGAACGGCCTGTTGCACTTTGCCCAGGCAGCTGCGCTGCTTAAGCGGGCGGGCATGGAGCACATGCTGCTGCCAGGGGGAATGGGAGTGGGCGTGGGCGGGGGCGAGGTTGGGACGGTTGACCTGGAGGGGGCGTCGGTGGCCGACACGGTTGGGGGTCACACAGACTTCCCGTACGGCGTTGGCGGTGGCTTCCCCTTCAACCCGGGGCTGTTCATCATGACGCCAGCCGGAGTCTTCCTGGCTGACAGCGCACTGCACATGGCCGGCTTGACGGAGTACCCAGTGCAAAGCGAGCTAGCCTCCGCCATCAGCTCCGGAAAGAAGAAAAGGAAACGCTGTGGGATGTGTCCACCTTGCCGGCGCAGGATTAACTGCGAGCAGTGCAGCAGTTGCCGGAACCGCAAGACAGGCCACCAGATCTGCAAGTTCCGCAAGTGCGAGGAGCTCAAGAAGAAACCGTCTGCTGCACTGGAGGTAAACGATACTGAGACTCTGTGAGCTTTATTAATCCCTTTAGTTGCTTTTGTTCACTAATATTACAGAGGGAATGTTTTGTGGCCAGAAAGCATAATAAGATTCGTTGCTTCAAATTCGGGTGAACTTTGTACTCAGTGACAGTGTTGAGAGAGCCTCTGCTGAGGGTTAGGCTGGGAGATGAGGCTTTGGGGTGACAGGTGGCACTGACAGTAGTGGGGGAGGGAGATACGGCCAGACATGCACCATGGGGTTTGTTCTAATCTGCCCCCCACTGCGGCATCACGTCACTCTTCCCACATCATGCCTCTGTGACACTACTAGGACACTCCTCAGAGACATGACGCCCTCCGGTATGGCTGCTTTTATAGGTCCCTGCATTCATTAGACCGGTTTTACAGAGTGATGCGGTTTGAAAGATGCTACTTTTGTTAAGATCAAGAATCATATCGAGGTGGTTTCATCAACCCGTTGGTATGTTTAAGGATGTAGCGGTGGGCATGATGTGGACGTATTTGTGTATGTGTTTTTATGTGCGACGTAATCCATCTGGCTACAGGACTGTCATCTGGAGCACCAGGTGTCAGTGACGAACAGCCCACCCTCTACCCTCTTTCATCAGTGGGGGCTGATGGTCCTCCAAACTTCTTGCTGAGGTCATTCCGAGTTATTCGGATTGTACAAATGCCCACATTTCAATAGTGAAGTCATTATGAAATCAAAATGAAGCCCATTTACTTAATGCACATTACTGGTCTGATTGTGAATGATCAGTGCATGCTATTCCAAAGAAAAAATGGGAACACTTTGCAATACGGTTCAATTTATCAGCATTATTTAATGCATTTGGTATAACGAACTAACAATAACAATTTTACAGCATCTATTAGTTACACTAGTTTATATTCAACAATGTTAATTTATAAATATACTAGAGTTCATTGTTTTCATTTTTTAAGTATGTTAAAAATGTATTAGTATGTAACATGTACTTTAAATCTAGATTAAAAAAATGCTATAAACATATTTTTCATTGTTAGTTCATGTTAGCAATTGCATTAATTAACGTTTACTTAATGAACCTCATTGTAAAGTGTTTCATTTTTTTTTTTAATTTGGTCTCTTATGCTCACCAAGGCTGCATTTATCAAAAGTACAATAAAAAAATAAACCAGCAATATTGTGAAATATTACAATTTAAAACAAAATAACTGTTTTTTTTTTTTATTTAAAATATCCTAAAATGTAATTTATTCCTGTGATAGGAAAGCAGTCATTACTCCAGTCTTCAGTGTCACATGATCCTTCAGAAATCATTCTAATATGCTGATTTGGTGCTCAAGAAACATTCTTATTATTATCAATGTGAAAAACAGCTGTGCTGCCTAATATTTTTGTGGAAACCATGATACTTTTTTTTAAATTCTTTGATGAATATAAAGTTCAAAAGAACAGCATTTATTTGAAATAGAAATCTTTTGTAACATTATAAATGTATTACTGTCACTTTTGATTTAATTTACTTTTAATTTTAATGTATTAATAGAAGCACATCACAAAGCTTTACATTAATATATTAATATTTCAATATCTCAGTTTTCACCGCTTATTGGTTACGTTTTTTTTTATGTAATTAAAAAAGATTTCCACAAATTAAGCAATTCATAAAAGTTCATAAACATTCTGAAATACATCAGTTGTTTAAATTTTATTGGTAGAGTTTGAAAAGAATTGATCTGTTGAGACGCAGCTTGACTTAGACGTGTATCCTTGTACTGTCTGGTTGAAAAAAAAAAAAACATTTACTCATTTGTGTCTCCAGTTTTATAATATTTGTATTATATAATGTATTAGGCTCTTTTTTAGTTAAAAAAGGGACAAATGATTAAATTAGTTTAAAAGTACTCATGCTTCCTTTCAGTTGATGTTTGCTATATTCATAGGTAGAGGTTTTGGATTTGTCCATTTGATGTCTTCCACAGCAATAAAACCTTTAAATCAATATTTTTTGGTTGTTTTGTTTGCTGATCACAGACTCATCATTGAAACACCATCCGTAAGAATAATAACGGCAGGGTGATGCTGTGTTGCTAACATTTTAGTCATTAAAAATGGTCTGATAATTCCACGCCACGTCTGCTCCCCCAGCTGTCCAGTCAGTGTGGAGTCAAACAAGGTCACGTCTGATGGCTTCTCAGGGAGCCCCTGTGATTAAAATGTGTCTAAAACATAAAGCGCTGCCGGTTTATGGTTTCTTAAATAGATGTTAATTTGAGCGCCTACCATGATGGGAATAGTTTTGCGCTAAGCGTCTGAGATGTGCTACACCTGCTGTTTTATTGCTACTAGATGGAGTTGAAACAGCACTGTGGAAACCAAATCAAGTACTATGTATTGATTTATGTTTCTTTTTTGAAAGTGAATTTGTGAAAAGTTAAATTGCTAGATGTTGTGTGTTGCTGGCCACAGATTATTGCTATGTTAGAGCCTTTTGGCTAGTTTTGCATGTTTGCTAAAAAGAAAAGGTTAAAGTCTGATGGTTTACATTTTGAAAGTGAATTTGTGAATACGAATTATATAATTAGCGGTTGTGTTGTTGGCTATAAAAATTACTCTACATAAGAGTCTTTTTGGCTGGTTTTGCCTGCTTGATAAATAGAAAAAGGAGTTAAAGTCTAATTGTTTGTATAGTTTCTGTACACTTTTGTATACATATCCACTACAAAACATACAGAGAAATCTAAAAATCAGGATTTCAGTTAGTCAGTGTGATTTTAATGGTAAACACTGTTTTTGACAGAATTTATACTTATACTACAAAAACAAGGTTAAGATAAGAGAATAACTTGGCCTGCATGAATCTGTTTAGTTAAGACCAAGTTAGTCTTGCTAGTTAAGTAAGTTAAGAAGCCTGTTGGGGACACCAGTACACCAGCATTGCATGATGTAATATGTTTTGTATGCTGGTGAACTGGTGTTCCCTCCTGACTTATTAACTGGCTTAATCAGGTCTGATTTACCTGGTCAGTCAGCGTCATTCAGGGGTGTGTTTCCCATACAAAAACGTAATTTGCTGCTTCACTACCATAGTACAATGCATCGTTGAACAAGTCAACTAGCTAGTCAGGACTGTTTCCCGAAACCGTATTGTCGCAAACCTGCCGTTCTTCCACGTTGATGAATGATGTCACGCAGGTGGTGATAACTTCTTTAAATGAATCCGCTGGAGATTGAATTAATGCTATAATTTTTGCTATAAATTATGGACATGGCATCTGAGGACTAATTCTCAATTTTTACAAATATTTCCAGATTCAATCATAGGCTCATTCTTACGTACTAGAACACATTCGCACATGCGCACTCTTCAAAAACGGTGCTTAAAATCTCTTGACAAACTAAAATATGTAAATGACATTTGTATATATTCAAAATAAAAGATATACATTGTACTTAATGTCAGCTTGCTTATTTTGTTTAAGATAATGATTTATTAAGTCCACACGTCATAAAAACAAAAAACAATGCTTCTAACCACAGCTCAAGAGCTGTCGTTCCAACCACGCAAGTTTGCGATGCAGTTTGTTAATGTTCGTGAACTTGTGATGTTAGTTGGCTAACAATGGTTTTGGGAAACGCATCCCAGGCTGACTTTCACCAGTACAATTTTGCCATTTGACAGTTTAGGGTACGTTTACATGACCACAATGTACTAAAAACGGAAAAGTTTTTTCTTTGTACAGATGACAACATTATCAAAACTATCCCTGTTCACACAGATTTGCGCAAACAACTAAAACCGCTGTATTACGCATGCCAGACAAGTAGTTGGCGATGTCACTTTGTAAAGAAAGACTACGCGCCTGCGCATACGCATTCCTTTTTAGTGCACTCGCCTTGCTCATGCAAATCCACCTTTACTGCACTTCGATATTCTTCTCATTATTTCCCTATAGCAGCTTGTAAATTGGAAGTCTCGCACATTCACAGAAAACACCTTACCTTTGCGTTGAAAAATAAGGTGGATAGACTAAAAACATAATATGCATGTGCATGCCGTCAACGTTTTCACAGATTCACGGTTTTGCAGTTTACACTGAGATGATAATGGTATCGTTTTCAAAAACCCTCACTTGAAACTGGTTTTCAAAAGTTTGCATTTCAGGCCACCAAAACACTGTTGCCGTGTAAAAGAACGGCCAAAACGCATAAAAAGTTTTCAGTTTTTAGTTGAAAACTGTGTCGTGTAATCAGCCCCTTAGAATCCCATCATCATTAATTAGATCATGAAATCCAGTCTATCAGCATCTTAACTAACTTAACCAGCAAGACTAACTTAGCCAACCAGCTTCATGCAGGCTGACCAGTAAGGTTTTACAGTTTAGATCTATCTCTTATCATCTCATTAGCTTTAATTACAACATGGAATCAATTAAAGGGATAAAAATGAAAACTCTATCATGAATTACTCACCCTCATGTTGTTCCACACCCGTAAGACCTTCGTTCATTTTCGGAACGCAAATTAAAATATTTAGAAAGAAGCTTTACGAATCTTGTATTTCGAATCAGTGGTTCGGAGCACATATCAAACTGCCAAAGTCACGCGAACAATTGAAATTTCGAAACACTTATGACGTAATGAAGCCTCATTTACTGATATCACGTGACTTTGTCAGTTCTATACACGCTTCGAACCACTGATTCGAAACAAAAGATTTGTAAAGCTTCGAAGCTTCATGAAGCGGTGTTTTGAAATTGCCCATCACTAGATATTGTTGAATAAAGTCGTTATTTTATTTTTTTGGTGCACAAAAATTCTCTTCGCTTCATAACATTAAGGTTGAACCACTGTAGTCACATGAACTGTTTTAAATATGTCTTTAGTAGCTTTCTGGGCATTGAAAGCGTTAATTGTCTTACTGGCAATGGATGCCTCACTAAGCCACCGGATTTTATCAAAAATAATTTGTGTGCCAAAGATAAAAGAAGGTCTTACGGGCATTACGGGCATAATTATTGACATAATTTTCATTTTTGGGTGAACTAACCCTTTAACTAGCTTAACCAGACTAGACTAGCTTGGTCAACCAGCTTCAAGCAGGCCAGCCAGTTTCACCAGTAAAGTTTTGGCATTTAGACCACTTAGCATCTCATCACATTTAATTAGTACATTAAATTCTATCCATCATCAGACTGGGATTCATAACTAATTTAACCAACTAGACTATTTTGTTCAATCAACTTCATGCAGGCAGACCAGTTTCACCAGTAACGTTTTCCTGTTTAGACCGCTTAACATCTCATCACCATTAATTAGAAAGATGGAATCCTATCTATCAGCATGAGATTCTTAACTAACTTAACCGGCAAGACTAACCTGGCTAACAAGTTTCATGCAGGCAGACTAGTTTCACCAGTAAAGTTTTGCTGTTTAGACTGTTTATCATCTCATCACCCTCAAAAAGAACATGGAGTCCCATCTATCAGCATGGAAGTCTTAACTAGCTTAACCAGCAAGACTTAGTCAGCAAGCTTCTTGCAGGCTGACCAGTTTCACCATTAATGTTTTGTCATTTAGACTGCTTCGTATCTCATCACTGTTAACTAGAGCATGAAGTCCTATCTATAAGCATGTGAAGCTCATTTTTGCAGGGTTAACTCTCCCCTGCACTTGCTTTGAACTTCTGTTCAAGTTTGTGTTTGACAGTTGTATTGTATTGGTGTGTATGGCAAAGTAACTGCATGTGCTTTGTGTGTGTTTGAGACAGAGGGTACAGATAGGGAGTGATCTTGCAGTACTGGGTGTTTTGCAGCTTTCACGGTGCATTGCTGGCATCTCAGAGAGAGCCATAAAAACAGAGGGGAGAGTGCGGGGGGAGGTAGTGTGCAGACCGTCAAGGCCTTTGCCACCTCACACCTCACTGACTGGAGATGTGGGGAATTATTTTAGGAAGCCTGCGTCTGAATGGAAATAAAAGAAGCACGAGAGAATTAGGAGCGTGAGGCTCACTGGACCAACATTCACATTCAAGATCTCAGAGCTGTGTGTGAGGCATGTAAATGAGTTAGCTTGTTGGTATTTGTTAGCTAGTATTTGTGAGGAATTGTTCTTATATTAAATATTTTGTTCTTTTATATTTTCTACCTTGAAAAGTGTATTTTATATATATGTGTGTGTGTGTGTGTGTTCTGTCGGTTTGTTTATATATAATTTTTTTAACTTTAAACATTTTCTTCTGCATATGAATGTTAGCTTTTAACACTGAAAAAAGGTTGAGTTTGTGGACAAAATTGGTTAAAAAAAGTTTGATAGAATAGAATAGATTATTAAGATAGAATAGATTATTATTTATTTATTTACTTATTTATTATAAAGTTACAAAAAGTTTGATTTAGAGCAAAGTCCCTTTCAAGGAAAATCTGTTCACTCTGCGGTCATATTTGCAATGCCTCAGGGCAGCTATTTCGGGCATCCAAGACCAAGTCCTATCTATTTTGAAATATCCAAAACTGTTTGGCAAACTCAAAATTAAATAACATATTTCAAATCTGACATGAACTGTCCCATAAATGTTGTTTCTTATGCTCAAATAGTGTTAAAAAAGCATATTTTTCAGGCTAGACGAGCCAATGCGCATGTGCAGTCCTAAGCGCGAGTCTCAAGTTTCAGTGGGAACCGGAGCTTCTAACGGCAGCTGCAGTGACACAATGGCTTTATCAATCAGCGATTGGCTCTTTTACTTAGAAGGCGGGACCACAGACTGTAAAAAATATGGATGTAGTGTTCGTGACGTCACCCGTAGGTTTCTGAAGAGCATTTTTGAAACCTAAAGCCGGCCTTTGCCATCTTGGCAGTGTGTCACCACGCGTCACTCCTGGATAACAGAAAATGGGCTGGACGTGGGTGGAGCTGAGGTGACGTGACAAACGGCTATTGGTGACAGCAGCGGCAATCCACCTGTCACTCAATTAACCACGCCCTTAATTATGCAGAACTTTAATATAATTTAAACGGATGAGTTATAAAAAAAAATTCACCCCCCTCACAGCTGTCATGAAGGGGGAAATTAGCTATATAGACCAAAACCACAATTTGTACAAGGCTGTAAACATGTTTTTTTTTCTGCTGTTAAGTTGGGAATTTTAACATGGGGCTCAATGAGATTCTGCTCTCTTTTTGAGCCTGTCCCTAGTGGCCAGTCGATGAATTGCAGTGTAAGTCACTTCCGTATTGGCTTCAAGAGAAACAGAGGGAGGTTGCTGCCTGGGTGGGACGTATTCCGTTATATTGCGCGTTGCAATTTCTCCCATTCATAGCTAAAAGGAGTGAACCATCTTTCTATATCTATAGTCTTTGTTTAGGGTTAGTTTGTACTGTTAAAAGTGTTAATATATTAAAAAGATCTAATCCTAACAATGACTTTCATTAGTGTAATCTAATGTAGTCAAGTTGATTCAATGACATAAAATAGCTTAATATTTTTCACTCAAATCTACTTATATATTTATTTTTGCCTTTATTATGATAAGATAGTATAGAGTGGACAGGAAGCGAGGTGAGAGAGATAGACGGGGACAGGATCGGGAAAGGTCCGCGAGCCGGGACTCGAACTTGGGTCACCTGAAGCATAACAGCGCTATGTTGCTAAACCTGACCAAATCTTCCAAAACCTCCTATTAGGGATGTCTTCTTTAGTAAAAACAGTATAAAAGTCAAGTATAAATGTTTTAATTGTATAAATGTAGTTTCTGTTAGGGTTTGTGTTAGGGTGTGTGTTTATAACTAGCATTATATAAAAACAATAGAAGTCTATGCAATACCATTTAGATGTGTGTGTGTGTGTGTGTGTGTGTGTGAGCGTGTCTCATGAGAGTCATATTAGAGAGTGAAGGGTTGATTTGAGATGATGTTGATATCAGTTCTCTGAAAGGGGGAGATGGTCTCGTCTTGGTATGTGCACACAGAGAGAAGCTGTCACCCTGCTCCTCTATCTGACACCCCGACACACACACTTTCACACACTCACTCGTACAGCGTATACATGACCAAAGGGCTGCATAGGCACACCCAAAAAGACAAGGAAAGCAACAGGCAGATTTTTGGCTTCCTGAAAACGGGTCAAAATCTTATATCACTGTATGAGAAATTCTACAGTATATCACATGATTGGTTTAGGTCTGAATATAGTTGTTTTTGCAGTAAATTCAACAAAATTGTATATGTATATTAAATAACTAGTGGTAATGCTTTTATATTTGAGTGAAATAAACTTTTTAATAATGAATGATACTTTGATGGAAGTAAAATATTAATTTAACCTTCAATCTGCAATTTTTAGCTCAGGCTATCGAACGGAAACATTGAAACTGTGCTCTCTTGTCCCCCTCAGGTCAGTAATACAGCGCCAGTGTATCACTGACCTGTGGAAACTGAACCCTCAGCAGATTGGAGCGGTAACTTATTCATAGGAAAATCAATAAACACAGATTAAGTTGGTGGATCTTTTGGTTGACACCTTGCAGGAATGATGACCTTGGAAACGCATGCTACAGAGGGTTAAAGGTTGTGGGTCAGGCGCCATAGTGGTCATCTGTGAGCTTGGCTTCTGAAAGAGGATTGGGTGTTAGGGTCACTTCTAGTGGGGTAGTCACAAGCTAAAGGTCACAACCAGTGAATTTTCAGGGGCTCGTGTGCAGGACGCACCCACAGTGTTGTGTTTGAATTTCACATGTGGTCAGAAGTGAGTATTTACTCAAATTTAGGTCTCAAAATTAAGCAGGAGCAGGAAATAAAACATAAAACAGAGAGAATATTAAAGGGTTAGTTCACCCAAAAATGAAATTTCTGTCATTAATTACTCACCCTCATGTCATTCCAAACACTCCTTTGTTCATCTTCGGAACACAAATTAAGAATTTTTTGATGAAATCCGAGAGGTTTCTACCATTGAAAGCAACAAAATTACCACATTCAAGGTCCAGAAAAGTAGTAAAAACATCGTTAAAATAGTCAACATGACTACAGTGGATCAACCTTATTATGGAGCGACAATAATACTTTTTGTGTGCAAAAACAAAACAAAAATATTGACTTTATTCAACAATTTCTTCTCTCCCGTCAGTCTCTTACACTGTTGACGCAGTGCAGCGCTTCAGTGTTTATGTCCGAACGCCGGCTCAGTATTGGCCGACACAGTTGCTGTGATGCTGACGCAGGAGCCGGCCAATAATGAGTTGGCCTTCTGACGTAGAACAAGGAAGAGCTGCACTGTGTTTAGAACTGACAGGGGAGATACGAAATTGCTGAATAAATTCATTATTTTTGTTTTGTTTTTGTGCACAAAAAGTATTCTCATCACTTAATAACATTAAGGTTGAACCACTGCAGTCATTTTAACAATGTTTTTACTACTTTAATGGACCATGAATATGGTAATTTAGTTGCTTTCTATGGGAGATAAAAAACCCTTTCGGATTTCATCAAAAATATCTTAATTTGTGTTCTGAAGATAAACGAAGGTCTAGTTAACTAATACTTTTTTAGAAACATATTTTTTGTCAGAAAATAATATTATGTATTTAATGTAACTGTCACAAATATAAACTGATTAAAACAAGTTTGTTGGAAAATTATGGCATTTGATTTCAAAACCTGTTTATTATTTAAAAGTTATTAAATTGATCGAATTGAAATAATCAAAAAAGTGGAAGTTAAGACATTTATAATGTTACAAAAGGTTTTTATTTCCAACAAATGCGGTCTTTTGAACTTTCTATTTATCAAATAATTTAGAAAAAATGTATCACAGTTTCCACAAAAATATTAAGCAGCACAACTGATTTCAACATTGACTATAATAAGAAATGTTTCTTGAGCACCAAATCAGAATATTAGAATAATTTCTGAGGGATCATGTGACACTGAAGACTGGAGTAATGATGCTGAAAATTCAGCTTTGACATATTTCAAACTCTATTTTGTATCCTAGAAAGCTTCAGTCACTTATTTGTGACACTCAAATAAGTATAAAGATACATATCACACATAAATACTGGGCAAAATCGTGCATTTGTAACTATTATTATTAATATAGGCCTTACAATATATTTTGTATTGAATGAAACATTCCATCTTGGATATGTTTTTCACTGAGCTTGTTGCAATGTGGGATTGTCTTCTCCATAAAGAAAAATTGGACAGAGTTTATATTAGGTGTCTTTAATTACTATGTACTTAATTGTTGTTTTGCAGAACACTTGTGCTGCTATTGAGGTGGATACGGGTAAAGTTAGGGACAGGTTTGGTGGTATGGGTAGGTTTAAGGGTGGGTTGAGGTGTAAGGAAAGGGTCAACAGTGATGTAATTACAAATGTAATCAATTATATATGTAATTACATGCAGGTATTTTTTTTTATATAAGTACAATGTAAAAACATTTATGTACACAGTAAGTGCACTGTAACAAATGATTAATATAAATGTTAGTACATAGTAGTTAAAGACACCTAATATACTGAAAAATTGCTTTCCAATTTGATGGACAAAATATATTTTTATATATATTCTTACTCAGCCACAAGAGGTTATTGTATTCACTGTCCTCTGGCAGTAAATAAGGAAAATAACACCCTTTGAACTAAAGAAAAAGACTTCTAATGTTGTCTCTTCCAAGAAATACTTGAAATACTCTGGCATCCTTGATTTATAACATGATATTAGGAAGTGCTAAACTATTAAAGTGTTCAGAGTTAACATCTGCCCAGCTGTTGTCGTGGGAGCACTCTAGTTTAGTCCGTTAAGTCTGGCCCATATATTTCTACGTGTTCAAGTTTTCAAACGTTGTCCGTCTTAGTTTGTCTCGTCTAGGAACACTTGAATGATATTGAGTGTGAGTGTGTGGGCTGGTGCACATGTGATCATGTGAGCGGGGATGTGTTTGCCGCCCATGGCTCGGACTATTGCTGGCGAACATGTGAGATTCTGTGCCGCAGTAGCATTACGCTGTAGTTGCTACGTCTCTCCAGCAATGCCTAAGCTTCAGCCCCCTTCAACCTCAACGTCGCCTCACAAGGCTTCTTGCTTTTCCTCAGCTGGCCTGGTCTCAGCGCCCACCTGAGTCCCGCTGCAGATGCCAAACCGACAGACGTGCAGCACAGAAAGAATACAGATAGAGAGAGATATATAAAGAGGCCATAGCGAGAGCAGTGTGGTGGGCGCTCGACGTGACTGCGTGGTGACTAAATAATGAATGTGGCGTATCGGGTTTCACGTGGAGCCAGGGCCATGGCCCATGGCTGGAGAGGAGGAGGGGGCAGGAAAGACAGAACAAGGAAGGAAAGGGGGAGAAGGAGGAATTAGATGAATCACACGGCCACAGAGGAGAGCGAAAGGATGCGAAACAACTAATATCTGTGTATTTCTGTATTTTCAACTGGAGCTATTTTCAACTATTTTCTAAAATTTAGCTGCAAACAGCAATTAATGGGGTTCAAGCATTTTAAGGGCTTTAAGCACATGCGTAAAAAGATTTTTTGTTTTATTTAGCAAGCCTGTAACCATCTCGATTGTACATGGAAAAGACCATTTACAGCCAATACAGGCAATTTACCATAGGAAATATATGGTTTTTAAAGCTTTTTAACAGTTATCAAGGTTGCGCCAAAAACCTAGGACTAGTTCGCCAAAGTTGGTTTATGAAACAATCTCCAGTATTTAACGAACAATTCGACTGACGGAGGCAAAGTTGCTCAGAATGAGGAGTTATACCATGTGATGTGAATTTCATGGGCGTGTGCGAAAAATTGCACAATACACAATCATTTGCGCATGTGAAAAATGTGAAGGCGCTCCCCGGTGGCAGATTTCTTTCGAATTTCTCACAGGCCTCTAGACCCAGCGAGTTTCATTCTGATCGGCCTCTGTTAACCTTGTCTGATAGCTGCTGAAAATTCATTGGTCGATGGCATGTTTTTAGAGATACGTTCATGTCTTTATAGACAGTCATGGCAACTCAGACAAAGACACTGCATGCCAATTTTCAAGTCTATCGGAGTAACAGTGAAGTAGTTATAGCCATTTTAGTGTTTTTTTGCTGATATAGCGCCACCAAGTGGCCAGTCCCTGAATCCTTTTTCATGCGACCACAGAATGAGCTCTTACATAGATCTGCTGAGTTTGGTGAAAATATCTCATTCCATTTCCTAGTTATAGCCATTTTCGTAAAAGTGGCTCCGGCCACTTCAAACGTCTTGGCGGCCCTTAGGGGCCGTGAATTGAAATTTCAACTTTTTTTTGATAATTATTGACAATGAGACTCTGAGAATCTTGCTGCACTGGTTTGGTTCCGATATGGCCAAAAACCTAGGAATAGGACTTTTTAACAGTCAGATTCAATCATCAAAGTGTATGTGAACCTTGTGAGACACAATCTGCTAAATGCTAGTTGGATGCAGGTGGTATTAGGAGGCGGGGGCAATCTCGTTCTACAGAGCATTTGATTGGACAAAAATCTGTAGCGTAGGATGAGTCATCAATATTTTTGTTCTGTTTTCTTGACTAACGCTGCATCCGAAACCGTATATTGATTAGGTACTACATTTGAATTTGAATTTACTTCACGACCGTTAAAAAAGTATGCTCGCCTCTATATAGTATGAATATGGGTATGAATGAAATTTGGACATACTACATCAGCCATGTTGTTACTGTCACGTGACCTACCAGTGTCAGTTGCATTGCTTCACTTCCATTCATTAATCCTCTCCCCCTGGCCTTATGGGATAGTAAAGTGTCCATCGAATGCACACTTCAGAATCTGAATAGTAGGTCATCCGGGGACTTTTAGTCTACTGTTTTTCGAATACTATGTATTCGGACATACATACTATGGCATACTGTTTTTCACATTATCTATAGCAGGGAAGTATTTGATTTTGGACACAGCGCAAGTTTTTAACGCATATATTGTACACTAGCATATAGTTGCCTTCAAAAATAACACATGCCAGTTTATTCCACTGGGGCCTTTAACTTATCTGTCTGAATGTGTTTTTCATCCAAAACTCACTCTACTAAATGCACCCATTTCTGCCCCACCCCCCACTTCTCTTTTTCTTTCTCTAAGAAGGTGATGCTGCCGACGGGCGCGGCGTTCCGGTGGTTCCAGTAGGACTGTGACCTCTGACCTCCACCCAAAGCTCTGCCATCAAGTGCAATGCCAACTCTCGCTTGGATCATCTCGGGCACCAACACTGGCTGACAAACACAAACTATGTGAAAAAAAAAGAGAAATACAAGACAACTATGAAAAAAAAAACTTCATCACAAGATACAGTACAATAAAACAACAATACAAAAGAATCAAACGAGTAATGGATGCACCTACTTATTCCTTGAACCAAAAATTAAACATAAATAAAAATATCTATGGCAACTTTCATTCCCTTTTATATGTTTCCATTTTGGTACCTTTTTGTCCCTTTTCCAGCAGATTTTTTCTGTGGCTTAGACATGGAACTGTTCATTGACAAACAGAAATGGCGGACTCAGTGTGGACAATCAACAAAATTTCTGTGTTTGGTGTTAATGTTGTTCACGTGTGGAAAGATACAGTACTTGTGTAGAGAATGTAAATTTTACGGCTATATTTTAAAATTAGTGGCTAATGGCAAGCACTATTGTAATTTAGGACCATTGTTCTTACTGAAAAGCTGTATTTTATGATTGTTTCTTTTTTTTTTTTAAGTTTGATTTCAATTTATAGTTTCGAAAACTGATCAATGTTTGTCTTTCAAGGGAAAAGTAAATATTCCAAAATCCAGTTTTCTGAATGAACATATGCATTATCAAAAACCCTAATCTGATGACAACGTAATTGGAAGATAACATTTTCATTGTTTCTGTAGCGTTGTTACTACTGGATGCTCCAAACTTAAAATATTTCAGTTTGTTTTACTGTATACTGACAGCCTTTTGTCATATTATGTCAGATTACATCATATCACATAACGTAATATCATGTTGAATCATGTTCCACGTGATGTTACGCTATATTTCGGATCGTCACATTATTGTTTTCTCAGTGTATAAGTCTGAATTTTTACAGAGCCCTCCACAGCACTTGCTCGGCTCACTCGAACGCACTGAAAGATTTAACTTTTGTTTTGTTTTGTTTTCATGACAATGCCGGTAGCTACATCTTTTAAAAAAAGCAGCAATGTTTGTATTGGATTAGAACTATGGGCTGGTTTTGTGAATAAAAACAAATGCATGTATTTGTGTCGAAAATTTACAGTTCTGACGTCTGTCTGTTTGCATGTTTTATAAGAAACCGCAACAAACTTAAAAAAAAAAAAAAAAAAAAAAAAAAATTATAACAATATGGAAATGTTCGCAGAATCCTCTAGGTTGTTCCCTTTTCCATTCAAACAGTAAAATAAAAAACAATGGGACAAGATATGTCATTTTGAGATGCGATAAAGCTGTTTTATCAAGAGTCTTTGATTTCTTCATCTTCTTCTATGTGATGTCTGAAACTCTTTGCAGTATAACAATGACAGTGAAGAACAATGCACTGCTGGGTTTGTCTGTGGCCCACTGATCTTAATATCAGTTGCATTCCTTCATATGGTAGAGTCTGACATTTAAAGGCAAAAAACACAATTAAAAGACAATGAATTATTGATACTCAGCCAGACTCAGTCTCTGACCGACAGTCTGTGAAAGCTAATCAGCAGTAAGGTAAATGGAAAGTTAAGGCTGTTTTGGCAAGGCTCAAGCACCTTTTGAGTTTTTTGTGCTGCAGATCACCACACAAAAGGGTACACGGGACGACTGCCTCATTCACATTGATTTTTGGACTTTATATAGGTATAAACCTTCAAAGATGGACACCTGATAACTATAAAATTACTTATTATCTATGCCTGTTGACATGACAAACTTTAAAGTAGAGCATATAGTACACTGTAAGAAAAAAATCTGTAGAAAAACAGAAAAGGTACTGTTAAAGGGTTAGTTCACCCACAAATGAAAATTCTGTCATGAATTACTCACCCTCATGTCGTTAATCTTCGGAACACAAATTAAGATATTTTTGATAAAATTCGATGGCTCAGTGAGGCCTCCATTGACAGCAAGATAATTAACACTTTCAGATGCCCAGAAACCTACTAAAGACATATTTAATATGTAATGTTATGAAGCGACGAGAATACTTTTTGTGCATCAAAAAAACAACTTCATTCAACAATATCTAGTGATGGGTGATTTCAAACCACTGCTTCATGAAGCTTTACAAATCTTTTGTTTCGAATCAGTGGTTTGGAGCGTGTATCAAACTGCCAAAATCACATGAACCATTGAAATTTCAAAACGTTTTGAAACACTTATGACGTAACGAAGCCTCGTTTACTGAAATGACTTGACTTTGTCAGTTTGATACTTGCTCCGAACCACTGATTTGAAACAAAAGATTCGTAAAGCTTCGAATCTTTATGAAGCAGTGTTTTGAAATCGCCCATCACTAGATATTGTTGAATTAAGTTATTTTGGTGCACAAAAAATATTCTTGTCGCTTCATAACATTAAGGTAGAACCACTGTAGTCACATGAACTGTTTTAAATATGTCTTTAGTACCTTTCTGGCCATCTTAATTATCTTGCTGACAATAGAGGCCTCACTGAGCCATCGGATTTTATCAAAAATATCTTAATTTGTGCTCCGAAGATGAGTGAAGGTCTTACAGGTGTCGAACGATGAGGGTGAGTAATTAATGACAGAATTTTCATTTTTGGGTGAACTAACCCTTAAATTTCTGTTAATAATACTGATGGACCTTATACTGTATATGGATTCTGTGATAGGTGGCGTATTCCAAAAGGTAGACGTGGATCAGCTGAGAGTCAGCTGATGTGATGTGATATTTCTTTCCTTAAGCACAAAGTTTTTAATATTTATTTGCATTTTTATTATTTTACTGGAATGAAGAGTGTTCAGATGAGATACCACATTAGCGCTCCATATTGCCTATGACCAGGACCACCTCTGACTAAAGGGAAGTATAATACTTAATGTAGCAAACTTTTTAACGACTGGTAAGGGGAGTGAAATATCATCAAATAGCTTCTGCAGCAACCGAGTTAATTGCCGATTTTAAGGGGGGGTTGAGATAAAAGACGGCAGACCGAAGCCCCCCTAAATAGGGTCAAGCGATGCCCATGGGACACACTGAGTAATGAGACTTTGAAAAGTAATGATTAACTCTGAATAAATGCAGAAATTGCAATCATCATTACACGTCTGCTTACAACAAACACCTTTGGCCTACCACAAATATGAACTAATAAAACAAAATAGTGAACATTTACGACTAAGTATAACAGGTGGAAGTAAAAGTATGCGGTTTTGTGCGAACACAAGTGTAAAGCGTTGTGCTGTATGAGCGAAGTGAAGGTACCAGCTGCAGGCCTGGAGAGCTGGATAGAGTCCTCAGTGCCGTAATGAGCCCAGGTCTGTGGTGCAGTCATCAGAGCAGGATCTGTAATGAGCCATAGTCTCGGGTGGAGGCCCAGTTTGGTGGGGTTTGTGTAAAAGTGTGTATGTCTGCGTGTGTTTAT
Source organism: Hypophthalmichthys molitrix (assembly GCA_037950675.1). Classification (NCBI taxonomy): domain Eukaryota; kingdom Metazoa; phylum Chordata; class Actinopteri; order Cypriniformes; family Xenocyprididae; genus Hypophthalmichthys; species Hypophthalmichthys molitrix. The sequence continues at coordinate 17,373,495 of CM075512.1, read as the reverse complement.
GTGAGAGAGACTGAAAGAAGTAGAGCTCGAAAGAGAGAGAGAATGTTCCCAGCTCCCCCCTGGTGACAGCGATGGGCCAGTGCCATGGCCGCGGCGCTGGGAGGAAGCTGAGGCTCTGCATTATTAATGTGCGCCGCGGCGTCCTCGCCTCTTCCCAGCCGCACAGCTCACTGCCCGTCCTGCCATCACAGAGGGAGAGAGAAAAAGAGAGAGAGAAAGAGAGAGAGGTGTGTATGGGGGGGGGGGGATAAAGAGAGCAAGAGAGGGGTGGTAGTGTGGTTGTGCCTGTTAGTGAATGCACTCTGTGTGTGTGTGTGTGTTGGGCTGAAGAAACAATATTTTTTGTCTGTTGGTCAGTGTGAATATATATATGCCCGTGAGAGAACAAATCAGACTTTACGGGGAAAAGTGTTATCCGCATTGCATTCCAACAACACTGACATGTTGCTAGTAAAGTTACTCATTTCTTTTAGTATAACGCTTCTTATAGATGCAAATTAAATACTAAATTAGGCAGAAAAAGTGACTTCGTCAAAGTATTATAAGCCATGAACCAAACCAACCAGCTACGAGGTGAATTATAACATTACAATCTTTTATTTGAAGCAAAGAAAATCTGACAAAAAGACAAGGGTACAAGACTTAGCTGAGGTGAGGGAAAGAATGATACCATGAAGCATTGGAAATAATTGAACTAAAAATGATATAAAACTATTCATTGATTATATTGAAACAATATATTTTTTTGCAAAACATGCATGTATATAGAAATATTTAGGTATTTTGACAGCATAGCAAGACTCTTTTACCGATTTTACAGACTCTATAACGTCATTCGCAGTACTTCTGTTGCACTCTATTTAGATCTGCCTCCATCCAATCAACAACCCATGTGGATGTACGCCACAACAGAGAAGAAAAAATTGGTCTCTACTTTCATTACAGCCTGACTTTAAAGAGATATAATGTTTGAATCTGCAACACTGTTCATACGAGGTTAGTTAGGCCCAGGTTTAGGCCCTAATGTATTGTATCTGGAGAAAGCTAGCTGTTAGCATGAGTTAGCATTCCCATTCATTTCAATGGCAGTTGACATTTATGCATTGGACAGATGCTTTGAAAGGTATGGTACAGTACATTCAAGGTCATGTTTTATATATACTCGTTACACAAACTATGAACCATGTTGCTATGAAGCCATGTTGAATGATCAATCTCAGCACATTTCATGTTACAATTTTAATATCCCTCCAAAAAAATGGCCACTGGTGAAACATTTAGGGTAGTATAATATAATGAATTTAATGCTGCTGACAACCCCCCCCCCCCCATCCCCCCCATCCCCCCATCCCCCCAAAAAGTCAGAATACATGTCTACTTTTGAACAGCTGTCAATGAAGAAACATATTTTTTGCTTGTGTAATGATGTATCCTGCTAAAAAAGCTGGTCTTAGCTGGTTTTGCAGTTTTGAGTATCAAAGTCCCTTTCAAGGAAAGTCTGTTAACTCGGCAGCCATATTTGCAACGCCTCCGGGCAGATACATCCAAGACTAAGTCCTATCTACTTAACTGGGGGAATCCTGAAATCTCAGAAACTGCTTATTTTCAGCTTTAATAAATAAATAAGCTTTTTAAATAAGCTTTTTAACACTATTTGAGCATAAGAAAACAACATTTAGGGGATGGTTCATGTCAGATTTTGTTGCTGATTTTTGAGATTTCAGGATTCTCAAGTATGCTGAGGAAGCTCAAGCATGCTTGCTTGACATGCGAGAACCAATGAGGATCATTCTCATGTGTTACGCAGCACATTTCAGCTTCTGCAAGAACCAATGAGGTTTGTTCTCACGCATCATGCAAGTACGGCTGAGCCTCGGTTCACGTTCGCTGATCAATGTTTATACAGTATGTGAATAAAGCCTAAATTCAGTCTGTTCATCATATAAAACAATCATGTCTCCAGAAAATTTGGACTAAACTGCTGGTTTTACGATCTCTTTTATGAACTTTTTGAAGCGACAGTGATAGCTGCGTAGCTGTCAACAGTGTGACAGAAAGCTCTAAGATTTCTTTAAAATATCTTCATTTGTGTTTCGAAGATGAATTAAAGTCTTACGGGTTTAGGACGACATATGGATGAGTAAATGATGGCAGAATTGTCATTATTGGCTGAACTAACCCTTTAAGTGATTTGCTCTTGTAAGTGATAGGTGGAATTCCTGTCCTACAGCCGCCATTTGGAACCTTGCAATTTCATCCATTCGTTTGTTTTATAGTTGGGTTGCAATCAGTACTAGAGTAGGTTTAGACATTGTGGACACAGTGGTGTCCATGTAGAAAGTATAGAGCTAAAGGTGAGTATGTGATTGCTCATGAAGCTGTAGATGCTCTAGAAAGGCTGGAGGCTTCTGGGAAGGTTCTTCGAGCATATTGTGGGCATTCGTGATATGTCAACGAGGTTGTGGTGGGTAAACTAGTACTGGACATTTTGGTGGATGGTGAGGTATAGGGTTAATCACGCTGCTGTGGAGTGGAAGGTCAGGATGCCGAGCAGACCTGTCACAGTGGGAGAATCCTAGAATCTTATCACCGCCACACAGACATGCAACGCACTGATCTGCTCACCCTCACGGCCAACACGCGTGTGCCCTTCCCCCAGCCCCACGCTCGCTTCTTCGCGTCAGCCTGAGCCAAGACAACAGCGACAGCCAGCAGAGCCCAATAACCCTGCTGGACCGCTTTGCTGGAGACGTTCAGCGCTACATACAGGCAAACAAGAACGGGCAGAATATCAAAGCCTAATGCATAATCGGTAATTGATTCCAAGATCACTAATGTAAATTGGATGATTTCATGTACACACCATTTTCTAACACTTCGGAAGGTGCTATATCTAAGATTTTATCTCAAATGTGAAAGTTGCTGCATCACTAGCAGCACCAAAGGACGAAATAAGCCTACAAATGGTTTATTTATCTCTGCATATTAATCTGGGATAAAAGAAAGTATATTCACTTAACTGAACCAAACGTAAATATATCAATAATACACATACAATTCACACATACAATTAATAAAATACATCTCTTCCTTGTTGGGCATTTTTTTAAATTGAGTAGTAAGATTTTAATTGGGGGGGGGGGGGGGGTATAAAAGAAGGGCAAGTAAAATGTCAGGATTTGATATAACTGTCCTAATATAATAAGTCAAGGTCCAGAAAGGTACTAAAGGCATTGTTTAAAACAGTCGACGTGACTACAGTGGTTCAACCTTAATGTTATGAAGCGATGAGAATACTTTTTGAGCGCAAAAACAAAACAAAAATAACTTTATTCAATAATATCTTCTCTTATGTGCCATTCTCATACTCTATGTCAGAATGGCGACTCATTATTGGCTGGCTCCTGCGTCAACATCACACGCATGCGTTGTGCTGCTCACGTGATCAGCTTTCACCAATACTAAGCCGGCATTTAGATGTAAACACGAAAACCTTCACTGTGCTTACTGCGGCAACTGCGTGAGAATAATTACAGGGAAGAGAAGAGATTGTTGAATAAAGTCATTATTTTTGTTTTGTTTTTGTGCGCACAAAATGTATTCTCGTCGCTTCATAAAATCACATCTTTAGTACCTTTCTGGACCTTGAAAGTGTTGATTATATTGCTGTCTATCAACGAGTCAAATACCTCTTAGATTTAATCAAAAATATCTTAATTTGTGTGCGAAGATGAACGAAAGTCTTATGGGTTTGGAACGACATGAAGGTGAGTAATTAATGACATAAATTTCATTTTTGAGTGAACTAACCCTTTAAAAAGAAAAAAAAAACAGATTACAAGTATTAATATGTGACTCTTTTGTCTGCAAACATATCATAATATTTATGAATTGATAATTTAAACAATTTTCTTACTCAGTATTTTTACTGTACAAATTTCTAATAATTTATAATTCAAAACTACATTTCTTTGAGAAGCAAAATGACATTTTGAAAGATATTTTTTTTATGAATGAAAAGAGTTTATGCTTAAAACAAGAACTCCTTTATTAACCCAAAAATTAAAGCAAAGTCCCTTTGAGACAAGTCATTTCACTCGGCGACCATCTTTAAAACGCCTCTCGGGCATCCAAGTGCAGCTCCTATCATCAAATTCTCTAAAGCTGTTTGCCACGCTTTCGGTTAAATTTAAATTTGAAATCATCAATGAAATCTGACAACAACTGTCTCATAAATTTTGTTTCTAAACGCGCGAATCATGACAAAAAAACTGTATTTTTCAGGCTGGATCAACCTAATGCGCATGCGCAGTCCTAAATGTCTGACTGTTTCTATAGAAACCGGAGCTTCTAACTGCCGCTGCAGTGACGCGATGACTTTACCAATCGGTGATTGGCTCTTATTTAGAAGGTGGGTTTTATTCCGCCATATTGCACATTGCACTTTCTCCCATTTATAATAATACGAGTGACGCATCTTGTGTTATTCTATAGTCTTTGGTTAAAGCCAACACAAAAGAAACACTGACCACTGTGATTTTTATTTTGAACATTTACTCATTACTCTGTAACCGAATTAGGGTGCGGATCTCAGCAGTGACCTTACCCGGCTTTTCTCCTCAGGGTGTGGAAGAGTGAGAGGAAGAGAAGCTCCAGCTCTGTGGGAGGCAGAACGCCTGAGGGCCTGGGCCTGTGGCTCACGGTGAGGCGTGAATGAGCAAACCCAATGAGCTGCTGCAGTGGAGGAAGACACGTCACCATCGCTGTGGAGATCTCCACCCTAACCGACCCTCACAACTGTACATAACAATACAGCTCCAAACCATAACACACAATATCTGCCAGCTGTTTCATAAATTGGTGAGTTTCTCCTTGAAACACGGCACCAGAATATGTTCACATCTTGAGTTGACACGTCCCCCTCAGACAGGTACCTGTCTCGTAAACAATGACATGTGGGCATTGTATTATTACAGTACATACATGAGACATGTATTGCCTAGGGTGCATATGGTAGATATATGTGTACATACTATATGGGCTAGTGTATGAACTTTCAATAAAATATGATTGACACATTTCTACCCACCTACTGCTCTGTAGGGAATACTAGCATGAAGAAAATGAAGCCACTGCAGTGAAGAACATTGCACGGCAACTCATCTACTATCATTTTAAAGGGATAGTTCACCCATTATTTAAAATTCTGTTATCATTTACTCACCCTCAGATCATTACAAACCTGCATGTCTTTCTTTCTTCCACAGTGTTTCCATTGTTGTATGGAAAAGATGCACTGCTGTTCTCCATACAACGACCAAAAGCAAAGTGAAATAAAAATCATTTAAATAACTGAAATCATTTATTTATTCATATTTTACCAATAATCAGACTTTTTGTATATTTAATTTTCATTGTATTTTACATAATAGCCAATCAATTGTTGTAGTGTGATAATTGCTTTCCCAAAAAGCAGACAAAATGGTTCTGGATATCAGTGTTAATTGTAAATAAAAATGTAAGTCATCTCTATTACACACTAACTTTGCAGAAGCACTCATTCGAGAACATGTCAGTATGTTTTTTTTAATTTTAATATCAGATAAAGCAGAAAAAAACGAAACCTCTCTCGTTCCCTGTCACTTTCCCACTCTTTTTTTTTTTTTCTTTTTTCTCAAGCGTAGAGCTCGCATTAACAGAATCTCGGATAAATGCAACTTGAGAATCTCAGTTAAATAAATGGTACCTCACGAGCTCACACTCTCCCACCATCAACCCCCCCAACACACTCACACAATCACACACAAGTACACACAAACGCACACACGCGCACGCAAGCACACCCGCAGAAACAGATTAAGCTCAAATCAATGGCTGGAGCTGAAGCGGAGGAGAGATTTCACCCTGGCTTCTCGTTAAGGCCTGGCTGAGGCGCGGAGGCTCGGGGGAGTGTTATTACCAGGGTGATGGTTGATAAGACGCTCGTTCCTCCACGCCGCGTCCCGCGGGACAGATACATCGCGCAGCCATGGAAACCGTAAGGCTAGGTGTTATGCTATAATTGGGCCGGTGCTTTTAACAGCACAGCCACACAGCCAGGTATGCCAGCGTCTTCAAATGAGAAATTATACCATGGTGTGTGGAGGAAGAGGAAGAGGGAGCGAGAGAGTGAGCAAGCGGAAGCGTAAAAGCCTTGGACCTTCACCTTTTATAATACCGCAGCTTCTTTCTTTATTTCGCTCTCTCTCTCTCTCTCTCCCCGTCGGTAACTCTCCACATATAGCCTACATGAGTAGTTGTCAGCTGGGATACATTTAAAGGAGTGAAATGTTCTTTTACGCTCCAATCAACAAGATTAGAACATAAAAATATTTTAAAGGGTTAGTTCACCCAAAAATTAATTAGCCTACTCACCCTCTTGTCGTTCCAAACCTGTAAGACCATTCATCTTCAGAGCAAAAATTAAGATATTTTTGATGAAATCCGATGGCTCAGTGAGGCCTGCATTGAAAGCAAGTTAATTTACACTTTCAAACGCTCAGAAAGGTACTAAAGTTATATTTAAAACAATTCATGTGACTAGTGGTTTAGAGTGCATATCAAACTGCCAAAGTCACCTGAACCACTGAAATTTCGAAACACTTATGACGTAACGAAGCCTCGTTTACTGAAATCACGTGACTTTGGCGCTCCGAACCACTGATTCGAAACAAAAGATTCGTAAAGCTTCATGAAGCAGTGTTTTGAAATCGCCCATCACTAGATATTGTTGAATAAAGTCGTTGTTTTTTTGGTGCACAAAAAGTATTCTTGTCGCCTCATTAAGGTTGAACCACTGTAGTCACATGAACTGTTTTAAATATAACTTTAGTACCTTTCTGGGCGTTTGAAAGTGTTAATTAACTTGCTTTCAATGGAGGCCTCACTGAGCCATCAGATTTGATCAAAAATATCTTAATTTGTGTTCCAGAGATGAATGAAGATCTTACGGATGTGGAACAACATGAGGGTGAGTAATTAATGACAGAATTTTAATTTTGGGGCGAACTAACCCTTTAAAATGAGTTTAAAACCCTCTGTTAAAGTCACATTGAGGTCAGTATTTACCCTATGGAGGTGTTCAGTCATGACGTAAATTTGTAGGCCAACTCAGTGGGCAGGAGTCATGACTGTCAATATCTAGTGTGACATTGGCTGTGTCCGAAAGCTAGGCAGCTTTTTCGCAGTCCTATCAGGCAATGACTTTGCTGGCAACTTTATACATTAAAGTAGGCTACCTCACAAAACTGATCTTGGACATGCTTCTAAGGCAGCATAACTGTCTTATGATCTACAAAAAAAAAGAAGGATTTTTTTATTTTTTAGCTCAACTATCACAAAATCAAATGCACATTGTGGGATATCATAGGGCAGTGAAGGATACATCTATGCTGCCTTCAAAAACGATCAGATGAAGCTATCTCAGTAGACAGGATGTGACATGGAGTCAGAAGTCCCTTGTTGCCTTCCTTCCTTCATATAGGCTATTGCCTGTGGTATGGAGGCAGCCTTTTTCAGCATTTGGACACAGCCATTGTTCTCCGAAGGTGGCCGAAAACTTGTTTTGAGTGTTATTTTTACATTTATTAATTTTAATACATACTTGAAAAATAGCGCATGGTTAACACTATTTCCTGCTAAGGATGTGAGTTTATATGCTTGATAAATGAAGTGTAATTAAGCGGGCAACTGTTGCAATAGTTATTATATTATATAGTTATTATGTTGCAATTTGTTTGCAACTTATGTTTTTGATGCACAAAACAATTTCAAAATTCACAGCCACAGTTTGAGCCAGATGCCTCAGCTGCTCACCACCAACTGTGCAAACTAAAGGCATAATAGGAAATGATGTCACAAATTTAACGCTCATTGCCTTGGAATGAACATTATGGTTTAGTTTTTTCTAAAATGTATATAAGAATACATGCATATACAAATATTAATTTGAAGAGTGGTAATCCTAAATTAAATTAATAATTCTTAATTATAACTTTGCATAATGAATTCTAATAAATGAATGCAGCATGGATTTATTTACATTGTCCTCAACAAATAACATCTTCAATTTCATTAAACTTTAAATTAAATACATTAATATTAATAATATATTTTTTTCTAAAGAACATGCTGCCTATTAATGACAAGCAACCTTTATTGCAATTTACCGTGGGCATTTATAACCAACTAACATAACAAACATATAATAAACACACATGAATGTGTTCTGTGTTGTTTACATAGACTCTGAAAGCTCCAGGAGGGACTTACAGGGGATGAGCGGAGAGGTAGGTGCAGGGTGCAGAAATAGTAGAGAGCAGAAGAGAGGAGAGGGGGAAGAGTTTCGACGGGCAGCCGCTCGCTCTGCAGGCGCTGTTGATTACGATCAATTTCCCTCGTATCGACGCACACTCTGGCCCTGAGCGCTAGTCCCTCCTGCTTTTTACATGCTACGTGCTTTGTGTACCATGACACTTCTCTCTCTTCTTCCTCACTCACTCGCTCTTTCTTTCTTTCTTTCTCACACTTCCTTGCCTTCAGTTCTTTCCACCACGGCCTTTGGAGCGAGACGCACCTATGACTCATACCGAATTTGAAGCTAGGAGGTCTCTTAGGACGGCAAAGTGTGAGCAGCGCAATTAAAAACAAACAAACAAACAACAGCAGCCTGTCTCAAACATGCGTTTCCTGTTTTCCGAAATAAGTGCTAGGTTGCCGGGTGCAGCTCGGCAGCTGTTGGGATGCTGGGATGGTGTTGTCGGATTGGAGGCCGTGCGCAAGCAGACGGACGGTGGGTAGCCGTAATGGAAGGGAAAAAAGTGCTCTACTGCAAGAGTGAGACCGCAGGCAGGCAGAGTGCGAGAGGGCGCACCCCTCAACGCTCTATCTCTCCGCTCTTGGCAGCCTCCATCCAAATTAATTGCATCTCCGAGAGAACGAGAGATGGGAGAGAGAGAGAGGGCGAGCAAGATGGCCCTACCGCTAGGCTGGTAATGCTGTGGGGGAATCATTTAAAATTCTACCTCCCGTGTGGTTCCTGGTTTCCAGTTTAATGACCCCCACCCCTCTTGCTCTTACTATCTGCACCCCTCCCTCTGTTTCTTTCCGTCTTTCTGCTCGCAGCCCTCACCTCCCTAGTTGCCTCGTTCCCTTGTCCGTTCTCTCTCTGCCTCTCAGGCATCTACAGAGGACTCTCCCCCCACAACGCAGACGGCTGCCGCAGTTCCACGTAACGCCCCGCTCGCCAATTACCAATCTGACATCCTTTCCGTTCCCCCAGGGATTGCGACTCCACACCTGTTGTCACAGGCGACAAACGAACCCTTCCGCTGATTTCCGAGAGCCACGTGACTGACGCAGCAGCGTGTTTGAGCGAGGTGGAAGCACAAAATCGACTTGATTTCTTTCCAGAATGATTTGAATCAAGCAGTGCCGAGGACAGAGAGAACATCAGGGGTTTTCTATATCAGGACGCCCCGTGAATACCCATTGACATTTACACAGAGTTTGGCAACCGCGTGACTCACCTGTGACTGTAAGGTATAGCATGGAAGAAGAGAAGAGGAGACAAGAAGAGAAGAGGGAAAAGAGAGCTAGAAGCAGGGGAGATGGGAATGGGGAGGTTGTACGCTTTGGGTTGTGGCCCACCTTGACAGTCACCGGGGTCTGGGACCATCTGGCCTGCGTGTGTGCAAGCGTGTGTGTATGTACGTGTCCTGCCAGGTCTCTGGGCTCCTGTCACCTGCATCAGTGGAGGATAGCAGGAAGGAAGTGCTCTCATTCAGCCAAAAGAGAAAGCGAGAGAGAAATTGGGTGCTGAGCGCCAACCAATAAGACTAAGGACGCAACCCATTGCATACAAAGGAAAAGCCTCTATAGCACACATGTACAAGGTTAGCATGAAGTATGCGAGGTTGTTTTCTATTTCATTCTGGTTGGGTGCGGTATGTTCTGGCTCCCCTGGTCTCTCCCCTGTTTGGTCAATAGCAGCGCACAGGCTGCGGATCGATGTGGGGTCAATAGCTCTCAGACGCCTGCCTCTTTGTGCCCGTGCTGATTTAGCTAGCATCCAGCCCTCTTTCTTACAAACTAGTTTTTACTTTATGAGCGTCTCACTTAAATACGTCGGCGGCCTGAAATTAGAGATGTGGCAGTAAATCTGTGACGTCCGGAGCTTGGTTCGCTCCTTTCTCCCGTCTCTCTCTCTCTCTCTCGCCAAACACACTTTAAAAGCTTTGAAAGCATTGACTGCTGCCTGAATCCTCTTGCATCACAACACAAACTCTAACTTAACTCCCTTGTGATTGTGTGTGTGTGTGAGAGAGAGGAAGGGATTGTGTAAGTACTGTTAAGGGTACGTAGAATTGATATATTCACAAGATCTTATCTCTCATCTGTTTCTACTCTCCTTTCTTCACCTTTCCACACATCTGCGTCCAGGCCAAAGTTCTGCTCCACCACAAACCTGAGAGTCTTCTTTCACCATTGGCTTATATTTCATAGCTATGTTGTTGTGGGCCACATGGATCAATGGTTAGGGCGTGTGTTTATGTTACATGGGAGTCAGTGAATCATTGATTGCAATGAAGGTAAATAAAATGCATGGATGGAGAACCTATAAATATATCTTGGATAGTTTCTAAACTGAATACACCAGGTCGGACTAGCATGAATGTCTAGGGTGACATGTACTGCTTTAGCTGGCTGTTTTCTAGCAAAACCTGGCTGGTAAACCTGGTTTACCTTGCTGGCCCTCTTGAAAAAAGCAGCATATGCTGGTTAGGTATGTTTTGAAGCATGGCAGCTGGTTTGAGCTGATTTATGCTGGTCCTTAGTTGGTCATGAGCTGGTTAAAGCTGGTCCTGAGCTGGAGCTAGTTGCTTAGGGTAGCTAAGGACCAACTAAGGACCAGCATAAACCAGCTCAAACCAGCTGCCATGCTTCAAAACATACCTAACCAGCATATGCTGGTTATTTCAACAGGGGGTGCAGATAGTTACAGCAGGTAACCTTACTGTCTCCTGACGGAGACAACAGCATCCTATAAATCTTTGCAAAGAGGACATATTTATGTATTTTAATCTCAAGGTGTGAAAGGTCACTTTGATGTGAAGGGAGGTGTTTACATTAGCATGCTAGCAATTGACCAAAATGCTGATTGATCTGTAAATATCACACCTTATTGACATATTGGTCTGTGGCCATTTTCTGTCTAAGGTTACAACACCCTCTTCTTTATCTCTCTGACACACAAATACACACATGCACAGGCTATTTGAAACACATAAAGAGACCTAAGTGTCCTCGTCTTGTGCGTCAATGTTCCAGATCTCGCTTTCCCTCCGAAGCTAGCGCCGTGATGGAGAGGCTCCTAGCGAGCGGAGCAGCATTATGGTAATTGTCATTACCGAGGCTGGAGCGGATGCGTGACTGACGCCATTAGAGAGAGTGCAATTACAGTAGGGTTTGGCGACCTTGCTGACTGGAGGAGGTCAGGGCTTCTCATTAGAGCGGCGTGGAAGGCAGCCCAGTGTCTCCAGCCTGCCAATCAATACCAGCGCTCCCCTGGCCTGAACTAATCACAGACCTGCCGCCCAGACCCACCCTCTCAAAGAGAGCCCAGGATGAGGAACGTTGATGATGTGATACACACACACATACGCATTGACGTTCACAGCTAAACATCCATGTATAGATCTGTTCAAAGAATCTGAGCGTCGGTTCTGATTTTCAAGGCTGGGCGTCGCTTGAAATTTGACACTGTGATCCGTCCCTGAAACTAGAGCGTGTTAGCTGAGATTGGTCACACAACATATCTGCAATGCACTGGAGCCAGATGTTCAGACTGCCAAAATCTATCTATCTATCTATCTATCTTGTATCTGATATGTGTGATGTCAGTGATCTACATTTTGCTGTCTGTGTGAGTGTATATGTACATGTAGCGTCATATGTAGCATCACCTGTGTCCAACACACTGATGTAATGTGCAGTTACTGCAATGTGTGAGTAATGTGTTTGTGTGCACTAGAATATACTGAATAATCATGTGTTTGATGTAGTTTGTAGATTCTTATGCTTTGAGGTAAACGTGCGTGTGTCTGTGTGTGCGGGGCAGGCAAGCTCTGAGTTAGTCGTCCTCAGAGACAGGGAACGAGAGGGGGTGGGTTGGTATTGTTGGGCCGGAGGGCTCCAGGCTCCAGCACATTTCCGCACCGTTCGCACTCCACTGCCTCAGTCACCAGCCGTGCCTATTAAATCAAGGGCCCCACTCTACAAAGACTGCCAATTATGCCCGGCCGAGCCGCCATTCTGCCTCTCTTCCTCTCTCCCTCTCTCTCCATTTCTCTATTTTCCCTTCTGCAGTCGCTTTTCTGGTTAAAAGCCCAATGTGGAAAACCTGATCCCATCTCCACCAGTTCCATTATACTCTGTTACTGGTGAAGTCGAGGTGAAAACGTGAAATGGTGTAACAGGAGAGAGTTTCATCTGAGCTGGATTATAAATGTCTTTAAGACAGTTGATTTGCCAGGGTGTCTGAGCCAATTCCCATGACCGATTCCTAAAGCTTAAAACAAAAAGTTTTGGAATCGTGTATATAATCCCCCCTGTCCTAACTCTCAAAGTTCCACTAGCATTCACCCCAGATCACCCTTTATATGTCCAGGCGTGAGATAAATTTTAGGCTTGTGCAGACTGATAGCTACACCCAAAGAGTTGTGATATACCTGGAGGATGCTATTTGTTAGTATTCCCATTCATCTCAATGACTCAGTGGCTATTAACATTCTCAGGTGATCCGATCACAAGTTGTCAGTAGACAGAGACCTTGCTTTTTACCTGGAATTAACATGCATCTTAAATAAGTCTCCTGTGACCACTGTGTTCGGATTTCATCCCTTACTAAATCAGCGTGTTACTGCATGTTTTAAAGCATGAAGAAACAAATATACATACATTTTAATATTGCCACTTAAAATCTCATTGCATGCACATTATATCAGCATAACACTTATATACTATGATGTATAAATACTTAATTTAAATTATAATGGACTATCTAATTTTCTTCTTTATTTTATTCTTTATAGTAAACATATTTTTAAAAAATCATTTACACAAGATAAATTTACATGGGAAGCAAAATTACATACAATATGAATATATCTTATGCATCTTATATCTATTTTTCTTATCCTTTTAGTATTTTTCTTGTTTTAAGTATAAACCTAGTTAGATTTATTTTTAAAACAAGAACAAATGTCAATATATTAACAATGATTTTAATATTCTGACTTGTACTGTCAGCCATTTTGTTGCTTTAGTTTAGTTAGTTATTTAGTTAGAGATGAGACATCAGTCAGATACTATCTGGGGTTATGTTCAAAAGTTTTTAATGTCATTCTGCATAGTTTTCTTTCAGAAATATATATTTTTCAGGTTGTTGAGAATCGGTGCCAGCAATATAGTGCCACATTTAAATCCACATTCTGGTCTTAAGGATCAGTCATGTAAACACTGCGGCTGACACAAGTAACTAATACTATCAATATAATTTCTGTAGCAATATTTGTGGCTTAAATGATAATATACAGCCTCTGTCCACCACATTTTTGTGCTTCTGCGTTTTTGCCCTTTGAATTGCCAATGAAATGAAGTAGATGTTTATGCAGGGCTGAGAATGTTTTACAGTTTTTGAGGAACCAGCTTTGAAACTTTGAAATCACTTATAATTTAACATAGTACAGTTAACCTGCTCTTTTGTAAAATCAGTCAGGTAAACAATGAGTTGCAAACAGAAAGTAGCAAACATTGAAGCTATGTAAGGAGGATGTTTTTCCCTAGAGCACTTCCCATAATGTTTAGGTATTTAGTCAGTAGGTGGAAAGTAGGCGGTTCAAACACATTCGACCACATGAGCATCTACACTACGAAAGCAATCCGGTCGAATGCGTTTTTCTGGAAGTGGACGAAAGTGGACAAGCTCAAAATATTTTAGACAACGTTTACACCTGTATTTAGCGTCATCCACTTTTGATCTAATCAACCAAAATGCATATTAATACCAGGTGTAAACAGGGTTAATTCCTGTCTCTAAGAAGCCCCTCCTTCCTAAAAGCACAATATGCTCTGATTGGCTGGCTGGACCAGTGTGTTGTGATTGGGCTACCGCTTCAAACGTGTTTTGGAAACACCCCTTATCATAACCGTGAGTTTCAACACACTACCAGGCCTGGTTCCAGAATCAAATCACTGAGGGTGCTCTAGTAAAGTGCAGATATAGCTTTGTTGCTTTGTCAGTTCATCGCAATCTCAGAAAGTTCTGTTATAATCAGTGAAGCTGCCAACAATGCACAATAAATGTCTGTCTTACATCATGTCTACACTTTGTTTGTTAGTGAGAGGTTTCGTGAGCATGCATAACTCAGCACTGAATAAAAACTCTGGTGTTTTGAGTGGTGAGTGGATTCTGACTAACTTAAATACCTCTGATTGGCCAATGCATTCAAGAGATCAACAACTATGTCCGTGATTAGCTACATTGCTTACTGCTGCAAAAACACGTTGTAAATAGATACATTTGACGTTCTCCAGAGCGCAAACACAAATATGCACTGGAGCGTTTGCCAAATCTGTTTCACCAATATATTATTACAGTATCAACTGAGGGTGCTCTTGCTTGTGTTTGAGGGTGCTTAGCACCCTCTAGCACCCCCGTAGAATTGGGCCTGCAAATTACTAATGCAACTCATACAGGCCTTGCCCCTTTTTTGGCGTATGCCTTAGCTTATTTAAATGAGGGATATTGTGACGTGTATGTTCCTGGAAGAAAACTCAAGACTACAATTGAGGCGTTTCAGGGAGTTCAGAAACAATGCTTACTGATATAGAGAATAAGTCCCTTTGGAGTGGACTTTGTGCTTTGTAACTTAGCAGACCTTCTTCATGCTCAAATAGCAACATTACACACTAAAGAAAGTTGAAAATGTAAAAAAGCATAATAGGCTCTCTTAAAAAAAGACATAAAACATAGACAGAAACTGAAAGGAATTGATTCCTTTAAAGAGGATAAACAGATTCTTTAAAATGAATCAACTGTGAAAATTTCAAAATTTTACAACTGTGCTTTTGATTATTCTTGAAAAATGTAGTTAAGTTTGCAGCTTTGCTACTTATAGCTAGTTACTCCCTATCATTGCTGGTTTAAGATTTCACTGCAACTATGCGTGTCTATGCATGTATAGGCATGTGTTTTTGGGGAGGTGGTGGGTCTCTGACAAGGTTGCCTTTTAAAGTGACCTGAGGCAAAGCTGTTGTTTTCTTCAACGCCTTCTCCCTGTGGACATCACGAGTCCTTAAGAGACCCAGATACCAGGCAAACACCCTGACACAATCTCCCCACAATGTCTTTGTTTTCCCATAAACTCTCGCTCGAAGACAACTGCCAAAAGCAGAGTAGATGAAGACCAAGTTAAAAGGAACATTTTTACATGAACCGCAGGTGATCTTAGAAACAAATCTGAGCAATGATATTCTGTATTTCTCTCTATATACTGCTGTCTGTGCACAGAGGCATACATTTCACGGCTGCAGAGCTTTCCAAGTGTGCGCCTCTCTCTTCTCCTCTGCCTGCTGAGATACACAACTGAACCCCAATGGATAAGAGTGGTGAGATAGTGGAGCTGTGTGATAGTGGAGCTGTGTCAGTGTGTGTGTGTATGTGCCACACGACCGGGGTGACGGCCGCTTGTTTACCGGCCTCATTATGTCAGCTCGCTTCCTCAGAGGCTGTGGCAGGTCACGCCAAGGCCTTCTGTCCACCTACACACACACACACACACACACACACACACGCACACACACAATCAAGTATTGCAGCAATGGGGTGAAGGACAATGCAAACAATTATTTGGGATTGGACATCTCAGACAGACCACTGAAGTGGCCACTACCATTGAGCCTTCATTAAAATATGTTCATAATCTTCGTCTCTTATGCACTCGTACCACACAATCTTGTTAGGAATTTTTAAGAAACTGTGAACCGCTAAACTTTATGTTGTCTTCTATGCATGATATAAGTAGTCGAGGATGCTCTTTGTACATTTGCATGTATTGCCAAATGCTATTTCCCCTTTCTTTCCAATTATAGGGAGATACGCTCGCATTACCTGTCAGGACAGTTGGGGCAGCACCAATAATTGGGCCAGTACTGAACTTCCAAAAGTTGTCGGACTTGCAAAAAGCACATATAACTAATGTAAACTACTATTATTAAGTAGCTTAAAGTTAGCATAGCAGTTCATTAAGGGATATTTTTTCCAAGCACAATTCAATGTTTAAATCAAATACATAATTCACTGGGTGCTGGTGTTGTTAAATAGCATTGCATATTGATTATATGCGGGAAAGATGTGTGCACATGTATGTTACCTGTGTGTGTTCTCCATCTCTGCAGTCCTCACATCCATAATCCCTTTTATTGAAATCCGTGTCACCTGCTGCCTGCGTAGTCCAGCACCCTGAAGCGCCAGCCGGCTGGCACTATGATGGGCTCTGTGATGAGAGAGAGAGAGAGAGAGAGAGAGCGAGGAGATTATCAAGTCTAGCTTACTTTGATTGCATTCAATATGCAGAAGACATTAGAAAAACAAATTAATCATACATTTCTCCTAGTACATTTTACAAGATCATTAACAATCAGATTCCATTATAAAAATGCATCTAAGATCAATTAGATCATCATTGCTGGATAAACAAGCTAAGCCGGTTCAGCTGCTGACCTTATTGCTAGTTACCAGTATAAGGCATGTTTTGGGCCTTTTCTTGCTGGTTTTGGCTGGTCAATCTCATAGGTGGAGTGAGTGTAAGGCCAGAGAAAGCTGTGTGTGTGTGTGTGTGTGTGTAAAAAAAAAAAAAAAAAAAAAAAAAAAAAAAAAAAAAAATATATATATATATATATATATATATATCAGACAGATAGATAGATACATAGATACATACATAGATAGATAGATAATGCTCTAGGATCAGTTTCCTCACCCCAAATATAAATCATAATTACTAGAGAAAAGAAAAATACTGCCAGCTGTGGACAACTTTATAATTTGCTGAGTGCAATTATTAGATTATACTGTATGTGTAATTATGGTTAATGCAAGAACAACTAGCTTAAAGGGTTAGTTCACCCAAAAATGAAAATTCTGTCATTAATTACTCACCCCCATGTCGTTCCACACCCGTAAGACCTTCGTTCATCTTCGGAAAACAAATTAAGATATTTTTGATGAAATCCAATGGCTCAGTGAGGCCTCCATTGACAGCAAGTTAATTAACACTTTCAAATGACCAGAAAGGTACTAAAAATATATTTAAAACAGTTAATGTGATTACAGTGGTTCAACCTTAATGTTATGAAGTGAAGAGAATACTTTTTGTGCACGAAAAAAACAAAATAGCAACTTCATTCAAAGTGATGGGCGATTTCAAAACACTGCTTCATGAGGCTTCAAAGCTTTACTAATCTTGTTTTGAATCAGTGGTTTGGAGCGTGAAAGTCACGTGATTTCAGTAAACAAGGCTTTCGTTACGTCATAAGCGTTTAAAAATTTCAATTGTTCGCGTGACTTTGGCAATTTGATACACGTTACAAACCCTGATTCAAAATAAAAGATTTGTAAAGCTTCGAAGCTTCATGAAGCAGTGTTTTGAAATCGCCCATCATATTGTTGAAAAAAGTCGTTATTTTGTTTTTTTGGCGCACAAAAAGCATTCTCCTCTCTTCATAATATTAAGGTTGAACCACTGTAGTCACATGAACTGTTTTAAATAAGTCTTTAGTACCTTTCTGGGCATTAAAAGTGTTAATTATCTTGCTGTCAATGGAGGCCTCACTGAGCCATCAGATTTTATCAAAAATAACTTAATTTGTGTTCCAAAGATGAACGAAGGTCTTACGGGTGTGGAACGACATGAGGGTGAGTAATTAATGACAGAATTTTCATTTTTGGGTGAAATAACCCTTTAAAAGATTGACACAGACTCTATTGAAGGTTGGTGCCAGGGTTGTGCAAAATTAAGAATTGGCTTACTTTCAATTCATGAGTGTGAATTTGAATTTAATTGGCCACAGACAACATGATTCACTGATTTACAACTCAAAGAAATTCAACAATATATTCTGAGAAATCTAGTGTTCTTACACCTTGGTCTATAAATGGAAAGTTAATTTTATAAATACACATTAGTATATATAAAATAAGTACAAATTTCTGTAAGTGACATTTCTGATAGACAGATCTGTGTTTACTGTAAAGCCTGTACAACACTAAGACTTTAAGTTCTATAAACTTTGAGAGCCATCATTTAAATTTTGTCTCTACATTTCTTTCTTAGTTATATGAATTTCTTTTGAATTTGAAGTATAATTTGAATTCTACTTCCATAAATTCAGATTTGAATTACAGTACCGCATCCTGTTTGCAACCATAATTCAAAATTGAATTTAAATCCAGGGAGTGAACTGAAATTTGAAAACATTCTCAATTCAACTGTGAATGGTGAACAACTCTGGTCACATTTAGTTTGATATGATTAAAAAATAGAAGTACATTCTGTTCAGTTTGTTGTACCATTGTTTACTTTGGTGTCAAACCGACAAAACACTGAAAATACGTCTTACAAATACAAATACAAAACAATTCCAGTGGACACTTTTCATATTTTGGAAAACATGGGTTGTCAAGATTACATATGACCTTAGACCAGGCTGCACATTTATCCCTCACAGCCTTGTTTACACACCTTGCCAAATTAAATATGCCATACTAAGGTTTGCTAAAATGAGTTTGTGAATTTTAAGCTAGTTCAAACTGGTCTAACACTTTTTCTGTAAACATAAATCGTTGATATAGATCCACTACTTTGTTTTGTAACACACCGCTTCACTACATATTTTTGTATTATTCTGTTGTGCTTAATTGTTAGAGTAAGAATCTAACTCGATCCTGTCTGGTTCTGGTTTCCAGCCTCAGGGTAGATGGGCGTCAGTGGGCGGCCATTTTGTGATGTGAGCTGAGGAGAAGAGCATGTCCTGCGCTCCCTCATGGATCAGCTCAGATGTTTTCACTCCCTCTGCTGTGCACCTGGGAGTGAGGGCCATGCGTATCTGCTGAGAAAGAGAAAGAGAGAGCGAGGGGAGGTGGAGGGTAAGAAGAGAGATAGATATATCCCCGTTCAAGCCTGTGACACATTAATTATTAACAAACTCACAGTAAATGCGTAAACTCTCCCTCTCCTGTCCTCTCATCCCTCTCTCCTCCTCTGCTCACCGTCTAGTCTTCAGTCATCCAGTTCCTTGAGTGCTCTGTTTCCAACAAACACCTTTCCCTCTTTTTCTCTTTCTCTTCTGCATACAGCCGTCCTCTCTAAACCTGTTTTCCCTCGTTCTTTTTTCTTCTTTTAGTGAAGTGCAGTGTGCTACTCGTAAAATGAAGTGGAGCATGTCGATGGGGGGGGGGTGGAGGACGCGGGAGGGTGGGTGACAGCGGTGTCAGGCACAAGGCCCCAAGAGAAAGATGGAAACTCAGAGAAAAAGAGAGAGAAACGGATGGCATGAGATGGGCTCTGTGACTAGTTTCAGGTGTGGAGCTTAGAACAGGAAGCTGAAAATTCAACATGAGACGGACTTTGCAACACATTTTCAACAGGATAATCAGCAAGAGGGCTGTATATAATTTTATCCATTGCTAATTGATTAGATCGTGACAAGTTAAGTACCAGAATGGATTTAGGTGGGAGTGGAGTGTATAAAAAAATGACATAAAATGGTGAAGTCAGCCAAAAAATAACATTATTTGCAAAAATTGTAACTTTAGGGGAATGGCAGCTTGTCACGAAGGCCCTCAAAAACAAAGTTGTACACATAAAGGGTTAGTTCACCCAAAAAATGAAAATTCTGTCATTAATTACTCACCCACATGTCGTTTCAAACCCGTAAGACTTTCGTTCATCTTCGGAACGCAAATGAAGATCTTTTTGATAAAATCTGAGAGATTTCTGTCCTTCTAGACAGGCTATGTAATTGCAACTTTGACGCTTCAAAAAGTTCATAGAGATATCCATATGAATTGAGTGGTTTAGTCCAAATTTTCGGAAGAATTTTTCTGAATTTGCGTAAAACATGCGAGAATGAAACCCAATGGTTACGCAGCACGTTTGAGCTTTCGGAAAAGGTTTGTTCTCACTCGTAATTCAGGTTTGGTTGAGCTTCTGTTAATGTTCGCTGATCAGTGTTTACATGTGAATAAAATCTGTTTATCATAAAAAGTAACCGAGTCTCTTCAGAAAATTTGAACAAAATCATTCAATTCATATGGATTAGTTTTCCAATCTCTTTATGAACTTTTTGAAGCGTCAAAGTGGTAATTGCGTAGCTGTCTATGGAGGGACAGAAATCTCTCAAATTTCATCAAAAAGATCTTCATTTGAGTTCAGAAGATGAACGAAAGTCATATCTAGCACCAAAAGGTGCATATTAGCACCTTAGAGCAGTAATATGTACTCTTAAGGTACTTCTATGCCCCTTTTAAGGGTAAATAAAGGGAACTACCCCAGTGACAAGCTGTTATATTTTTTATTTATTTTTTTTTGCTGAGAGGGCAGGACAAGGTTTTATATTCTGATGAAAAGTCATGAAGCCATTTTTATTTCATATAATATATATTATTGTTCACCATTGCCATGAAATGGAAGCTGTGATTGTCTTTTCTTCCTATTGTGATGTTTAGTAGAGTGAAACAGCTTCTCAAACAAGAAAAAAAAAAGTAGGACGGGACATTTTGTCTATCAGGAATTGTTTGGATTGTTGCTGTTTGCAGATTTGTTAATAGACTGCATTAGTACCTGCCCACTTTTTCAGCTGCGTTGGTTCTGTAAGTATTTTTTTCCATTCATTTTCCCCATAGGGATTTTTTTTAAAAGTCTTTTGGGTCATGAATTGAGAAATCAGCTTCTCATTGAGCTTTTGATATATAAGAAGTCATCATACTATAAGAATATCCTGTAAGTTTCAGAACTGAAAACTTCCTTGTTAGTCGAATAAAAGGAGAACAACTCATCCTGGAATGTGCCTATGAAACGCCGCCTCCGCAGAAGAAATCAACGCCTACTTCATCATTGCAACATTAGCCCCGCCCACTGGCGTGTTAGTGAGATGATGAGGAGAGAAGAGCGATACAGGATTAAAAATAACATTACCCAATGCTAGGAATATATTTATTTATTTACAAAAATGTGAATGTCTCAGTCTCATTTTGATAAAAGATTATTAGGGGACATGAATTTAAAAAATAATAATAATAATAATAATAATGTTGCACACAAATCCATAAACCTTTGCCAATGTGGTACAGAAAAATTAAGTTATGAGAACCAAATTTAGATTATTAAAACTGGTAAGCTTCTGAAATGAATGTATCTTGTTGTAAGGATTTTTTTTTACCTACAAAACACTTATTTGTTCTGATCTCATTGTTTTTTTGTTTTTTTTTAAGGATAAATCTCCCAAAATTCTTAGATTTTACTGAAATTTGACAATTTTTCTGCCTGTATAAGCTGTGAAATAAGATTCATGTTTAAAAAGTAACATTCCAGTAACTTTCTAAACACAAAAACCAACACACATATACATTCACACAGACTTCAGTCCTTGATTAACTTCTACCACACTGTAACCTCTCCCTACTTTGCTTTACTTGGACCCTGTCATGAATGTAGTCTCCATGGACACTGTCTCCATGGGCATGGTCTCTACGGACAAAAATCTCAACACACTGCTTTGCAGGTGTGTGTGCGTGCAGAGTGGTATCCCCAGACCAACACTGTAGCTTTCATCAGCGCGCCCTTGAGTGGGCCTGCTTTCACACGAGCAGACTTACAGGACACAGACTCCCCGCAAATGGAAAAACCCGCTGCTGCTGGGACAGGAAGTCCAGAAGCTGCAGTGGTGAGGTCATCCCTTCACTCCCGGACTGGGACGACGGTTAGAGACTGATCAGCGACCACAGAGTTGAAGAACACAGACACACCCTTCAGATGTAAACTGTGTGTGAGAAAAAACAAGCTTTCGGCAGTCTTCATGCCATCACCTGGTCAGCAGTAATGGAAAACAAGCACAAACCATTTGTTTTTCATTTGCGAGAAACTATTTTTGCTCTCTGACACACACCCACTCAGAAACACGCACGCCGTTGACACACATCGAGAGGACAGCTGCAGTGAGCGTGGAACAGAGGACAGTGTCTCTGGCCCTTCGGTCTACCTCACCATGGCAACACTTCCTCCTGCGCAGACATCGCAGCTGGACCAGATCTACACACACATACGCACAAACTAACGCAGTTTAAAGCCACTTAACTGGCCTATTTTCAGAACCTATGCAACATAAAACTAATGTCATGATCTCGGCAATTGTATAACCCTCTGAGGGACAGCAGGAAGTTTAGTTTGTTTAGTGCCTTGAGAAATTCTTATTCCTACCACCACATCAATTTAAGTTTGACGTACCACTTTTGTCAGAGTCACAGAGACTTGCATTCAAAAATAGCTAGAACAGAATGAAACAAAGCACAGGGGTCTGAGTTGAACTACTTCTGACATCACACAGCAATTTATAAATATGGTGCTCATGGCATGAGATGCTGAAAAAACAAAGATATGCAATGCAATGGCCAAAATATGTGCACATGCACCAAAAATTCTACCAAACTTGATAGCAAAATGGATTGCTATTTACTATCAATATATATTGATATATGCTATTAATTTTATTAATTAATCTGTATATTACCATTATAAACCTGAGTCAGTGTGACTTTTTGCTTATGTCACATTTTCACACACCTGCATATTTATTTTATAAATTGCAGACACCAGGGAGCAGTATGTGCGAGATTCACGCATATTAGAGAGAGAGAGAGAGAGAGATTGAGAGGGGGGCAGGAGTGTGGAAGTGGGTCATCTGTAACATAAGTTTCTCACACAAGTCCAGCCTTCATATCTTCTCTTCAACTCCAGACATTTCTCCTCCGTCTTCCTGATTCTGTCCCCTTATCCTTAGTACTCGTAGTTCCTAAATGAAACAACAATTAGCATTACAACGTTTTCAACACAGAGCAATCGTTCGAAATGGTGCGGTCACATTAATGAAATTTTGTGAAATTTTCCATGCAAAAAAAAAACAAAACCTTACAATAACCATTGTCATAGTGTAGTGCTGTATAAAGCACAGCTTGCACAGAAGTCACTTTCAGACTAAGAAGCCTCCTGGCAAATTTGATTGACCAACTTGATCCCAATGTGAAATTTGCATGGGGAAATCTTTTGCCCTCATGTGAAATTCCCAATCGCATGAATTCCTATTGAAATGACCGTATTTTGCCTGCAAAAATGTGCAGAACAATGGTAAATGTGACCGTACCTTAAAGGATTAGTTCACTTTCAAATGAAAATGACCCCAAGCTTTACTCACCCTCAAGCCATCCTAGATGTATATGACTTTCTTCTTTCTGATGAACACAATTGGAGATATATTAAAGGATTAGTTCACTTTCAAATAAAAATTTCCTGATAATTTACTCACCCCCATGTCATCCAAGATGTCCATGTCCTTCTTTCTTCAGTCGAAACAGTTTCAGTGCAGCTTCAAAGGGCTTTAAACGATACCAGACGAGGAATAAGGGTCTTATCTAGGTCTTATCTAGCGAAACGAATGTATATGCTTTATATAAACAAATGATCGCCTTCCAAGTGGTTCCGCCAAAACCGCACTTTCGCAAAAAGCTTATGCTGTATGTCCTATGCCTTCCCTATTCTACTTACGGAAAAAATGGTGCTGCGTTCATTACGTAAGTTGAAAAAAGGTACCTTGTTTTATACAATGGAAACTGTGTATCAAAAAACACTGGAATACCATAGTATTCTTTTAAATTCCTTAAGTTAACTGTTTGATTTCATATATTGTAGTAACCAAACAATACCATGGTATATACAGTATCAAAATACCAAGGTACTCCCATCTTGTATTGCCATTAAACTGACTTTAACAGTAAGTTTTTGTAAGTGTAATAACCAAACCGTGAAGGTCAACTTAAATATCCGAGTTCTACAAGAAAGCAGATAATAGTAAATTATAAAAGAACAAACAGTGGCAGTGTTTGCTAGCATCCTGATAGCATGTAATTATTCCAGCAGGTATGAGGGAAATTGTTAATGTTATCTGCCTCATTGCACTTTCAAGTGTTTTTTAAACTGTCCCTGCCGTACACAAGCTGAGATGAAGGGAGAATCATCTACACCTCGCACACACACAAACCCACACAAACAGGGTCTCTCCCCCTGCCCACTTCCTCTGCAGCCCATGGTGTTTCCGTTGGGGTGAGAGAGTGCCAGCTCCGTCCCCCCCTGCTCCCCAGTGGGGTCCTGCCTCCTGGCATCTGTCAGGGCAGCTGTCTCTCTGCTCATACCGTGCCCGTCCTCCACGCAGCACTGCACGCTACAGACACACACACAGGTTTACTCAGAGCAGTGATTATATCGCACACACAAGCACAAGTTAACACACACAGTTTACTTTAGGCAGACGTAGATTTTTTTTTTTTTCTCAAATAAACTCAGCCATGCTCGGAATGATGGGAGTGACATCTGCAAAACTGACATACAAATTAATTTACATAAATAGTACAATACGTGACAGTGCTGCAGGACCATGTGTCAAGTAAGACCAACATAAACACGACAGCTTTAGCCACTGATTTGGCTGAAAATAATGACACGCAGGTGAAAACACACAGTGGTGGCTGATTGCAATCTCTTAGCACACACACAAACACATGAAGACAGCTAAGAATCACATCATGAGGGGAAGCTACAACCAAAAAACAGCCTAACAATCAGTGGAAACCTGAAAATTTCCACTGGTGTGAGTGTAGTTGTGTTTATGTGCTAGAGAGAGTGTGTGTATCCAGGTGTGCAAGCACCACAGGAGGTAAAAATGAGAATGTGAGGTTCGCAGGTGTTAGCGAACACTCCGTCAAACCCTGTAAACACGCACACATATGTAAATGAGAACAAAGGATAGGACAATAACTAAATATAAACAGCTTTACAGCACTTAAAGTTATCTACTACAAATCTCAGTGACTCAAACACATTTAATGAAGTTTCTTGGTCACTTTTGTGAACACACACACACACCTCCTGTTAATAGGGAGGGGGCAGCCAGCATGGATGCGGCCCTGATTAATTGGGCGCGACACAGGGAAGTGGGTCTGGAAACTACCTGGCAATTTCCTGCAACCCCCCTTCTCTCTCTCCCACTGTCCGTCTCTCTTGCTCTCTCTCTCTCTCTGGAGTGAAGAGAGTGGGCAGGTGGGCTGCTGGGAGGAGTGGCGGCAGCTCTGCGTTGATATTCCACTGGCGTCCAGCTTGCCCGTCGCCCTACATAGCAGGCGCTCCCTCTGGCAATGCCTGGCTTGGCTCTAGGCTCTGAGCTCCGCACACTGCGGCTCCAACACACGTGCACACACACACCACATGAAGAAATATGCTAACCTTCAGCCACGCTCATTCACATGCACACTACAAAGAAAAAACAGACCAGTGCTGACCAGA
The DNA here is from genome assembly GCA_037950675.1 of Hypophthalmichthys molitrix. NCBI lineage: Eukaryota > Metazoa > Chordata > Actinopteri > Cypriniformes > Xenocyprididae > Hypophthalmichthys > Hypophthalmichthys molitrix. Next base: position 17,347,786 of record CM075512.1, on the reverse strand, counting down.
GCCAGCCAAAGACGGAGATATTTCATTGTGCTGTGAATGCTGCAGTGGGTATGAGCTCCGGCTGGCACCTCTCTTCTTGCTCTGGCCAGTGTGCTAGACAGATAGAGAAAAAGAGAGCGAGTGTACCAAACAGCGCATCGAAAGTAGATCGCTCCCATTATAATCAACAAAGCTGTTGCGTGCTAGCAGGGTAGCTTCGTTGATTATAATGGGAGCGATCTAGTTTGGTCGCGTAGCTTTCAACAGTCAAGGGAGAGAGAAATGAAACAGAGGAAGGGGAGAAGAGAGATATATTTTCCCTTTTCTGAACACTGTAACTGTGTGAATTACCCTACGGAACAGGACGGAGGCTGCCTTAATGAAAGCACAGGAAGAGGGCAGCAGCTGGTGGCGTGTGTTTGAGCCGTGAGGATAAGACCCTCGCGCAGGGCTCGCCAGGGTCTTTCTACAGAACCACTCGCACACACACAGGCACACACCCGGAGAGACTGAGCTTCTTTGTCCGATTTGCTGCCGCCCATGCTGGAAAAGGGCCCGGGCCGCAGGGGCCTGCCTGCCTGCCCAGGAGCCAACAGCACTGCCTCAGCCACAACTACAGCCGAGCTCAAATCCAACCCAGATCAGACCTCGCTCTTTCCTCCACAGCCCCAACACCACCACAGCTTGAAATGACGACAACAACAACCACAAAAACAAGAGAAGAACAATGTCAGTAAATTGAAAGAAGATGAGATTTAGCTGATCTGTAAGCTTAATCTGCATACTGGTGTATTCGATGAGGTCAAATGTTAGCTTGCGTGTACAAATATCTCAAATTGACAAAATCTCAACATCTCCTTTAAGACAAGAGCAGAAATTAGTTCACAGGGATGTTACAGACAGATGTGGGGCAGTTTGCAGCCCACAGCTGGAGAGAAATCTTTCAAGTTTTCAGCCATCTACGTCTCGCAACATAACAGCATAAAATGTCTGAGAATCCAGAGAGGGTGTGACATGTCACAGCATGTGTGTGTGGCATGCTCATATCTGTCTGTATCTGCACACATGTGCCGCATGTTTCTTGAAGCCATGAGCGGTGTGGAGATAACGGTGAGATGAAGGAGAGGAGGGTGAGGAAGAGAGGGAGGATTTGGGGGATGGGGGCTGGAGTAGGTCTTAGGGGCACCAGGCAGGCGTAGATCCAATTACTGCCCCCCCACACTGAGTCCTTTGTGTGTGTGTCCCTACTGATAAATGAAGCTCTGAGGCTCAGCTGGGCTCACGCTCAACAGCAATATACCAGCATGCATTGCAGCTTCTGCAGAAGGATCGGGGTTGCAGTACAAGCCCAGTTCACATGACCCATATGTGTGTGCACATGTTTGCATGCATGTGTACTCTTGGTGTTGTTGCAATAGGATTTGGATACATTCTTGAGAAGTGACATCACAGGAGAAGCATGAAGGACCTGCGACTCTGATAACATCAAAAATCTCCCCAACTCATAATAGGTATCTCTTAAAGGATTAGTTCACTTTAAAATGAAAACTACCCCCAAGCTTTACTCACCCTCAAGCCATCCTAGGTGTATATGACTTTCTTCTTTCTGATGAACACAATTGGAGTCCTGACACATCCAAGCTTTATAAGTTGTCAGGGCAACTTTGGACCCAGAAGCTGCCGACGTGAGCCAACCCCGCAGTCTGCTTTCATCGCCACTAGTTCGTCGGGGTTGGTGTGTTCCGGGCTATAAACGTACTCCACACGGCTCCAGGGGGTTAATAAAGGCCTACTGAAGAGAAGCGACACGTTTGTGTAAGAAAATATCCATATTTAACAAATTATAAAGTAAAATATCTAGCTTCCGTCTTACGTATTTAACTTAGAAAGGAAAAGTAATGCCTCTCGCAGTTCAAAATGCTTATGCTATGTCCTACGCCTTCCATATTCAACTTCAGAAAAAATGTGTAAGTTGTATTCTTCCTAAGTTGAATATGGAAGGCGATCTGGTGGAAGCTAGATATTTTACTTTATAACTTGTTAAATATGGATATTTTTCTTACACAAACACATTGCTTCACTTCAGAAGGCCTTTATTAACCCCCCCATTTTAAAGTGAACTAATCCTTTAAGTAAGTTGCATTTGGGCATTTCTGGGATTTTCAAGTCTCTAGAGCATACCAGTTATAACAAACTTGGTAATAGCTGAGGTACTCTTTAGTGGTCAACTGTGATAATGAGCAATTTGTTTATGTCTCACTGTGCACTTCATTGTGACTGAAGTTCACTGTGATGTATAATAATGAGTTGTGGCATGTTGTCACCCTTTCAACCTGTTTAGTTTTTAATCCGTCACCAATGTGACACACACTTTTCCTCAGTGTGATGCCCACTGATGCATAGTCTTTTGTACCCTTAACTCCTCTCCAGCATACAACTCTTGCTGGCCAGTGGCATCTCTTAACAACGCCAGCCCTCGTCCCACTGGTGACGCCACCCCCCTAAGAGCCCCAAGTCTCCCTCAAAGTCCAAACCACAATCTCCTGGCAACAGTGCAAGCCTTCTACATCTAACACTTCCGGTCTCCTGGCAACCATCTTCATAGTCCTGGTCACAAGCAGTGGAGCCTGTGCTACAAGCTGTGTGGCCACAGATACTGATGGCGCCCCCTTGAGATTGGGGGTGTCATCACAGGTGTGGAGGTTAGAGGAATGACCACATTGTGAAGGAAGAGTTGTGGACTGAGTTTGTTCCAACCAAAGGAGTGGAGGCCAATCATATAATCATACTCCACCTCCTACCCTTCCAAGCGTCATCCTCCACCAACCCCACGGAAGTCTGTCTCTTAGCAACGCTGACTGCGTGCACTCCAGGAGGGATCCGGAAGTCCACATGCTCAAGCAGTGCCGTTCTTGGAGAGCATGTCAAAGCACCCCCTCCAAATCTTTCTTTTTTCTCTCTCTCTCCCTTTCCCTCTCTTTGGTCTACTCCAACTGGCTCCCACGCACAGATTTGGAACGGCTCCTGCACGCAGAGCCTGGGATGAAAATAACAAGGCCACAAAAATCTTCCGCTTTACAGAGTTTCTCTCTTTCTGCCACCTATCATTTCTCTGTTATGAGTAATGGGCTAATGACCTCAAGACAGCTCAGGACTTGAGGACAGTTCTGAGTAGCAAATATGTAAATCTCTACTTTAGAATAACTCCAGATCGTCTTGGTATTGAGGACTGCTCATTTTGCCCCAAATTGCCCCAATCTCTTGCAATCTCTCCTCCCTCTTCTGAACCCTTTTCACCTTTGCATTGCAATACTATTATTGCAAGTCCATTTAAAATGACTGCAACTGCTGTCAGGTGTCTCTACACCGAGAAGGTTAGATGTTTTGCTTAGAACAATTTCTGTGGTAAATATTTATGGCTTTGCTTTTGCCAACAGCCTTAAAGTTGGATTGGGTATCAGTTGGTTTGGGTATCAGCGAGAACTAGCAAAAACAACCCCAATCGAGAACTACCGGTTTGCTCTCCAGAGCCTAGACCAGCTCATTAAGGTTGGCATCACACTTCTCTACAGTTCCGTGAGTCTGCTGAAGCCCCCCAACTTCCCCACCCACACTCTCTCCCCATAATTCCCACTGCAGTTCTCCAGCCTCTCCTCAGGACTCCAGAGAATACTGCTTTCTCACTAGTCGGTGGCGTTCAGTTGGTGAACAGCTCCAGCCCACCTTCTGCACATCAGAGAACCTCTGTGAAATCCTAATCCCTAGAGCAGGGTGAAACACAGGCCTGGCTTGCCTGACCTCTTTGGTTGCCATGGATACAGTGCACTATAAATAAAACAGAGGGTTTTTTAAAGCAGTTTGGCATGGCTGTGCGGACTGGTGGGGTTCATTCTACACCCCCCCCCATCCCCCCTCCCACTCCCCAACCATGTTTCCCACCTCTACTGCTAAAATTCAAAACTACTATCAGTTTGACTTTTTGGTTATTCTTGCTTAATATGTGTTGAGTCCAAACCTGAGGAAAAGCAAAACTGACAGAGAGAGAGAGATAGGGAAGGCAAACAAAAACTGCTTTTGAACTGGCCCTCACGCGTGGAGGAAGCCAAGTTGTTTGTGGGTGCCATTTTTGGGAGCATTTAAATCTGTCGAGTGTAAACAGACGGAGCTGTCCTAACGGAGGCCCGTTAAAAAAAGGAGGCCCATTTTCTTCAAAGTGGCGACACAGAGGCGTTGAGAGACGAGGGAGGCTGCATGTTTGTGCACTGAATCAGGGCTGCGCTGCAGATTTTTGTCTGGCGAGGCGAATCTCGGGAGGCTAGGAAATAATTTGGTCACGGCTGTGGGAGGTTGCTGGGGGGGTGGGGTGGTGGGGCAGGGTTTCGACCGTTTCGCTGCGGTGAGAACACGCTTGACACTTCATTCCTTTCCAGTTAATGCGGCTGGACTGCAGGAGTTTAACCCTCTGTCTGCCTGGGCTTGGAGCTGGCCAGAGACACTGCAAGTGACCAAAGATCTCCACTGCTGCATGCATACATTGAGAACTAGTCTGACCAACCTGTGGAAGATCATAAATATTAGTTTATATTTGATGAAAGTTATTTAATACAGAATAGAAGTGAATGAAAAGCCATATAAAATGTTAAGTAAATGAGTAAATATCAAAAATGGTCACCTTACTGAATACTATGTTGACATGTATCTCCGTATCTTTGACAGACCTCTTCTTGTCTTATTCTTAATCTTTTGGGACCTTCTTATCTGCTCCGAGGCACAAGTTTAACACGTTGTGACCATGTCCAAGCAGCATGTCAATAGACAAACATCCCTGTGACTTCCTGCATGCAGCCTCTCATGTGACAGAGGCGAGACTGAGCCTGTGGCAAAAACAAAGGCTCGCTCTACTTTCCAAACAAACTAACCCTGCCTCTGCTGCAGGTGGACACACTGGCTCACATACTGGCCATCAACCCAGATATTCCGTGGGTGTGTGTTTTTTGTTTGTGTGTGGAGCGGGAGAGCAGGGAGTTAATGCGGCAGGCCTGTGGCGGTCCTCCTGCCCTCAGCCAGATTAATCATGCAGCAGACCCCGTTCCCTCTGCCTGGGGGCCGAACCATGCCCGCATGCTCTCCCTATCACATGGCCCAGGCCCCCTCTCTTCTCCTCAACACAGCTCCTCTGGGGTGGGGGGGAGTGGAACGCCCCAGAACGCCACGCTTTGCTTCCTTTCCTCTCTTTCTTTGTCCTTTTTCCTTCTGTGGGCATCAGGAGATAGAAAAACAGAAGCGTCCATCTCATCTTCCCTCCACCACAGCGGCAACAACGGCCTCTTTTTATTGCTCATCGGAGGAACTTGTCAGTGGGGGCCAGGCTTTGCGTTGGTGGAAAAGGGTGGGGGTCGGGTTCTGTTTGCCAGGGGCCTCCCGCACTTGCCTTGAAACAACTCACCGATGTCTCTGTGCATAGGAGAACAGCCGATGCTATTGTTGCTTCCACTGTTGCAGGACTGGGCACCAGCTCCCATTTGTCTGTGTCTTTTGAATGGTTAGCGAGCTAGTGTGCCTTCACGCAGGGATGATGACGCATTTAAAGATCTAGATGATGTCACACACTAGGAAAGAAGAAATCTTGTGTAGCTCTTGACATCTACCACAAAAACACTTGTGCTTGAAATGTGCTATATTACTCAGGGATGTAGGATAATTGTAATTATGTGATAACATGTCTCCTCACATTTTTGAACTATCACAAACAATATTTCAAAAGTTTTGTTTTATAATGGTCATCATGTGGGGAGTACTTAAAACAAAAACCTTAAACAAGTGCTGTCAAAATTAGCGCATTAATGTATGCGATCAATTTTTTCATTTTAACGCATTAAAATATTTAACGCAATTAACGCAGTATCCATTTTTCCATCATAATTTGGCTAGCATAACATTATATGATCGCGCTCTTATTCATGCAAACGCTTTTAAACCATTCAAGCACCACAAGACAATGAGAACGCGCTGTCTGTGAATGTCATGACTGTATGATGTCAATATCAAGTTCTCTTTCGTGCTTGAACAATCAATAACATAATTATGCCAAAATGCCCGTTTTGTCAAGTATCCTCATAAAAGGAGTCTGATGAGTTAAATAACATCTTAAAGGGTTAGTTCACCCAAAAATGAATTTTTTTTCATTAAGGCCCGATATACTTCAAACGAAGTTCTTTTTCATTCTTCGTTTAGGGGTAAAGTGAAGTTCGAAATGTGTTAGCTGCGATATACGGTAATCGAACATCTGACACCGCCCACATTGCTGAGAGCAACGGTCAGATGAATATGTAAATACGTGCTGTACACTTTCTTCTCAGTAACAAAATAAACACAACAAAAATAAGAAAACAGCAAGCATTTTTTTTAGAAAGCATTAGAAAAGCATCTGATCATAACATGGGTATGTTAGCACGAGCTCTGCAAATTAGCACTCCAGTCACGTCACGTTTATTTATATAGCACTTTATTCAATAGATTGCTTAAAAGCAAACAGCTTTACACTATCAAACACGAAAAACAGTGTCAGTGCCACATTTCATCAGAAGCACAACTTCATTTTGTACTATAAAGCGCCTATCCAGTGTGTTCATGTTTTCACCCGCGGAGATCTTACCTCAACGAACTCAACAGATCAAATGAGTCAGAGAAGACTTCCACGCGAACGAAGGTGGAGCCTCAGCGCACACGTCCTATTACGTTATTGTCACGGACCAACGGTGGCATTAAGGTGTTTTGCAGCTGAAGCGAACTTTTCCTGAAAGTTCGCTTTGGCAAGCCGTTTCGAACTTCCAAAAGAACACATAACCAACTTCGTTTTGGCCCGATTTTGTTCGAAATGACGTCACATCAGTTTGTTCTTCGATTTCGTTTGAAGTATATCGGGGCCTTTACTCACCTTAATGTCGTTCCACATCCGTAAGACCTTCGTTCATCTTCGGAACACAAATTAAGATATTTTTGATGAAATCCAGGAGGTGTTTTTTTTACACGCATGCGTCGTGTTGCTCATGTGAACAACATTGGCCAATAATGAGCCGGCATTCTGATGTAGAACACAGAAGGCTGCACTGTCTATACAACATCAACAGTGCAGGAGACTGACAGGGGAGAGACAAAAGTGTTGAATAAAGTGAATAAATTTTTTTTTGCGCACAAAAAGTATTGTCGTTGCTTCATAACATTAAGGTTGAACCACTGTAGTCACGTTGACCGTTGACTATTTTAACGATGTCTTTACTACTTTTCTGGACCTTGAATGTGATAATTATGTTGCTTTCTATGGGGGATAAAAAAAATTATTTCATCAAAAAGATCTTAATTTGTGTTCTGAAGATGAACGAAAGTCTTAAAGGTGTGGAATGACATGAGGGTGAGTAATTAATGACAGAAATTTTATTTTTGGGTGAACTAACCCTTTAAATTAACTTTTAAGAGTTGTGAGAAAGTGAGATGCGCGTCAGATCTGCATCATGTTCAGGTCTTAAAGTCACAGCAGAAAAAAAAAAACAGTTGCTGTGATGTCATTAATGTTAACGAAAGAACAAAAAGGTAACAAAGTTGTAGCTTTAAGAAGGATTAATCTAAATTTAATTTATAATTTATGCATTGAAGACTGTAAAGTGTTTGATAACTTTATTCAATTTATGTATATTTCCTAAGACAAGTAGGAAGACCACAGGTAAATATGACATTATAATGGGTTTATGTGAAGATTGTTTTAAGTGAACTTAAAACAAAGTTATTTTTTTAAAAGCCTAATAAATGTTGAAATTGATAGCTTTTAGTTATACTGTAATGTTGAATGTCTATAATTGTTTAAAAAACAAAACAAAAACAATTTCACAGAGACATCATTACCAGTATCAGTACTGGCCTTCATTTATAAAAAGACGCCATTAAACAAATATTTAAAATGTACTGTCTTTAAGTTGTTTCTACATTAATTTGGAGTGTAACTGTGAAATTACTACAATATAAAAATATTAAAAACTACAATGTTTTTAATCACAATTTTTTTTAATCAATTGACAGCTACTTTAAACAAAAAACAAGACCAAGCAGAGGCACTTGGCAGCCAGTTACAATGGCAAAGGACTGAATGAAAGTTTAGATAGTAAGCAGTAGTACTTGCCTCTATTCTAAATCTCTTACAGCAAACAATGTCACCCAATTATATATATGAGCCAAGCTTATTTAAAACACTCTCCAGGTTTCTGAATTCCTGTGACCCTGATGTTAATGCTACAGTAACTAGCTCATAAATGTTCTGAACTAATTATGCATTAAAAAGTAAAAATGGGTACATCTTAAACAAGTCTCATTTTAAGGAGTTACATTAAAAACAAATGTTATAACATTAAACAAGAACATTGTTATGACCCTTTCAATTAATTTGCTATAAACCGTTTTATTGTGGTCTCCTATCTGGCTTGTCAGCCTTCCTTATTTCTCTCAGTTTTTTTGTGATCAGCAAGCAGAAGGCATCCAAGAAAAGAGCTCACTCTACAGCCAGAGTACCAAAAGCAGCTAAAAAGTGTGCAATATTTACAATCTACAGTATATGAATTGTAAGCAGTCAATTCTTTCATGAATGATGCACAGTAATTCAAAGCACAAAAACAATGATATATTCTGATATGCACTGAAGAGGACATGAAACGTTCTTGGCTACATGACTTGACCTCAGATGACTCCAGTAAATGCTTGTCATAAGCACATGTTGAACATAAACACAGCCTGAATCCTGTCAAGCCACTGAGGATAAAATTGTAACCAGAGGCAGAAGAGGGTTTGATCATTTTATTACAGAGGCAATATCCCACACTTATCCTGAATGTGTGGACAGGACATTCAAGCCTTACACAGAGTAATTATATAAACACTTCCAGATCACATGTAAAAACCCAGAATTAAGTGCAAGCAAATGTGACTGTGAAAAAACAATTTACATGAAGGTGACCACTGCCCTACTGACCTGATTACCAAAGACGGAAAATTTAATTATAAGACCATCAGACCTTCAAATAAAGGTCTGGCTAGGATAAAACAAAAACAACAACAAAAACATAAGAAACAAGCAACAGAGTACTGATAGACCAATATATCAGCCAGGCTGATTAATTAGCCAATATTTGGCACTGTTTCGCATAGTGTCAGTTCCAAAATGTAGCTTTGTCAGTGAATTTTCTAGTGAACTGAGTAAATATTGTGTAAAATGTGTATTCATTTTAATTCAGAAACTTTCTGTGCGTCTTAATTGCTATAATTAAATTGTAATTACAGTAAATATGGACATTATTTTAGCCACTGCCCTCTGATATTGCTTTGGCCAGAAAAAAACTGATATAATTTGACCACTTATACAGACATCTGACTTTTTCCTCACTAAAACATGACAGCCTTCATACAAAATGTTAAGTATATAACAGATGGAATGACTAACTTTGGTTTAGCATGATTTGTTTGCTCAATCTTCTACTGTTAATCAAGATTTCATGTGATCCTTTAAAACAAAAAGGCACTTGTAAATATGCATCTGAGTGCAGTTTAGTAATACAGCCAGGTCAACATTATTGCTGAATGTTCAAGCGATATGACTGGTGTTTCATTCCTGCTGAAAATTCATACAAATCACTCATGCCACGTAAAAAACTTAAAATAAACAAAAACATCAATATTGAAAAAAAAAAACCTTGCATTAATTTGGTAACTAAAATATTCAAATTCCTGAGAGAGGATAAGCACCCGCACCCTTCAATGTAGCCAATGACAAAGACCCCTGGCTAGGTGTCCTGATTGCGGCGCAGGGGTTGGTCCCTTGTTGATTACCTGAGAGAGGGTGAGGGGCGGAGTCTCAAGTGGTTAGGCTTTTCCGGGATTGGAGGTTTGTTGGCACGGGGTGGCATTTGGGAGGGCGGAGACTCACTGGACACACTGAAAGTTTTCATGAGCTGAGCAACCCGTCCTCGTCCCAAACAGTTCTTCTCCGCTACCTCGGATCCCACATCCACAGATAATGCCCGTTTAGAGGCGGCAACCACTCGGAAATCACCTGTAAATGGAGTAAGAGTGATGAGACAAGGACTTTTGACCTTCAAGGTCTGTTTTTGTAGGTGACCACTTCAAAACATTCTCACATTTGTCCTCTCCCACACCACTCCTCTCTTTTACCCTTTCCCTCACTCAGTTTTTCACTTCTTCTCTTCTGCCCTTTTTCAGCCTCTTTTCAGTGTCTCTGGCTCTTTTTTCCTGGGCTGCAGACTGCCAGACCGGAGGTCGTCGGCGCAGGAAGTAGAGCAGGGACGCAGCTGGGTGTAGTTGGTGTGTGTGTGTGTGCGTTTGTGTACACGGTTATGGGTGCGTAAGAGTGTGCGTATGTGTGCGGTTGTACTGTGTGTGTGTAATTGAGAGATGGAGGGATGGAAGATGAGGAGAGGAGGGCCGCAGGGATGGCGGCGGAGAGCAGACAGACGCTGCTCAGACACCAGAAGGCTTGAGGAGCTGCTTATTTTTAGCCACGTCCCCAGGGGACACAGATGTGTGAGTGCGTTCGCTCTCTTTCGCTCGCTCTCACAAACACATATACCCCTTCTCCTTTACACACTATGACACACATTTTACCCCCTCACAAACTTTCTCCTAAAAACACACACTCACACATCCTGGTCAAAGACACGAACCCACATGTGGCTATGTCAGTGGAAATGTCCCAGTATTGAATCACAAAACATCAGCTTTAATGCAGACACAAACTGAATTGGTCTCACTGTAAGACCTTGTTTTTTTTTTTTTTTTTTTTTTTTTTTTTTTTGCTGTTATCTTATCTTTCTCTTTTTAACAATGTATTATTTGGGTAGATCTCATGAAAACTTGCTTTTGACAAAAAAATAAATAAAAATAAAATAAGTTAAATAAATAATGTAAAAGGTAAAAAAATGTAATTATAATAAAGGCAGTACAACTAATACTTATAAAAACTTGACTGTTTGAAATCATACATATTTCTTTACAGTAATCAGAATATGATTTTTTTTTTTTTTTTTTGGATTTCAGTAATAATTTTGGGTCAACCTGCTTATTCATCTGGAAAATAATGTGTTATTAATAATTTAATGTAATAATGTATATATAAATAAAACAGTATATAAATTAGTTACTATTTAACTATTAAAAGTATATTATTAATAATACTAATAATGCAAACAATATCTTAAAAAAAAGTTATATATATATATATATATATATATACACATACATAAATTATTTATTAATTTAATATTATTTAATTATTATATATAATAATAATAATAATATTATATATATATATATAAATAACATTATATTATTAACTATTAAAAGTAAAAATAAAGTATAATATTAATACTAATAATGCAAACAATATCTTCAAAAAAAAATATTATATATATATAATTGTTTATTAATTTAATATTATTTAATTATATATATTCTAATAATTATAATTTATATAATATAATTAAATATATTATTAAATTAAGTATTATTAAATTACTATTTAACTATTAAAAGTAAAAATATAAAAGTATATTATTAATACTAATAATGCAAACAATATCTTCAAAAAACATATATTATATATATATATATAATTACTTATACATATATATATATATATATATATATATATATATACACACACACATACACACACACACAATATATTATTAAATTACTATTTAATAAAAAGTAAAAAATATAAAAGTATATTATTAATACTAATAATGCAAACAATACCTTCAAAAACATATTATATATATATAATTACTTACTAATTTAATATTATTTAATTATATTATATTATATATATATTTTATATATATATATATATATATATATACACACATACATACACACACAATATATTATTAAATTACTATTTAATAAAAAGTAAAAAATATAAAAGTATATTATTAATACTAATAATGCAAACAATATCTTCAAAAAAGCACGTGCACACAAACACATGTGTATGTGTAGAATATATATATATATATATATATATATAAATAAAATGAAAACATACATAAATAATAGTTTAAAATGCAAAATTTAATTATTATTTTTTTATTTGGGGGTGAAATATGACCCAGTTTCATGAGATTCACTTTAAGTCACTTGCTTCAAGTTCTGCCCTATCTTCCTCTTTCTGCCTACCCTCCCTGTCCCTCTCCCTCCCTCCTTCCCCGTGGCCCCTGACCTGTGGTTCCTGTGTTAATGTCCTCTCGCCGCACTGCGTGGGCCTGCCACTGATTGTCTCACTGTGTTGTGTGGTCGCCACGGAAACCCTGGATAGGCTCCAGCGACTGAGGCGGACACACATGCGTGCACGGCACTCTTACACATACACACTCTCGGAGTCACACTCGTGATCTAAAGCTGTTTGTTCCACCGCATTTTCCACGCCCCACTAGTAGTCCGTTCAGTGTCCTACAAACACACACATGTGTGTTTGAGTGCATGTCCGTGACTGTGCGTTCACACACACACACACACACACAGGCTCCCTGCTGTTAGCTGACACCAGCGTAACGACTACGCCTCTCTCTCTCTCATCGCTCGCCGCCGTTTGCCGTTTTCCATCCTCCCATAACCCCTCTGAACCTGAGACCCTTTCACAGAGCTATCACCCCTCCTAAAAAGCTGAAACCAAACTCTCAGTCCAGACTGGCCAAAACTGCCCCCGCCGGCCTCACCACGCAATCACTTGTGACAAAGCCTGTAAGCACCTGATTGCAACGAACCGAACAGCAAAACTGCTCTCCGTTTGCCCCATCAATAACTGCTGTGCGTGTCTCTGAAAGAGGGGATGTTTTCAATTTCACAGTCACCATATGCAGACAGAACAGATGAGCCATACTGACAGCCCAGCACCGCTTAAAAGCACGCTATCTCTTTAAATGCCCCCACCTCTGTGAATGGGGGGGGGGGGGGGGGGGGGAAGAGTTAGAAGTGGGGCAGAGGGCAGAATTCCGGAGCAGCACGTCTGTGCGCTGAGCCAGGCCGCGGGGGGGTCACGGCTGCCAGGGGGAGGTGGGGAGGGGGATTGAGCAGAGCGGAGGCTGGGGGCCCTGTCACTTATCAGCTCCGGCCGAGCGTCGCCCAGGGCCAGAGTCGGGAAGCAGCGCTGGAATGTGTGTCCTTCCCTCTGAAGGTGAAGAGAAGGGACGCACACACACACACACACACACACACACACACGTGTGCGTGCATGCAGAGACGGAACGAGCAGCTGTGGGAAGCTGTTGCTTTCACGCACATGCCAGGATGAACACGCTACTCACACACATTCCCGTGACTTACGTGCTCTCAAGCCCACTACAAAGTTAAAGACTCACACAAAGTAAACATGCCCACATAGTTGAACACAAACGCATATCCTAGAGATTTTTATTTTTAAAAGAAACAAAACAGAAGAATATGTAGTGTGAATGATCTTAAGTTATATTCTTGATCAAAATGCGCTCGTTTACTTTACCTGGCCTAGGTAATTGTAGGGGCAGTGAGAGCTTTAGGGGAGATTATACACTGCATTTCACTTATATGTCCAGCAGGGGGCGTCAACAGAAACCGCAGAAGTGAACTGCGTGTAATTCCTAATAATACACACTGGATGGCGTAAGTTGAGCTTTTTGAGTGAGTCATAACATCTGATGAGGTGGTTCATACCACCAGGATAGCGTTCAGAACAAATGCTCATTAAAAAAACACCTAGGAGATGATCAAGATATCCTTTTTGGGATGAACCAGAAGAGCAAATGAGAAGCCAAAGAAAATCAGACACTAGATTTCATAGACACTTGATTCTGCCTTTCAGCTGCTCTATTTCTATTGTTACAAAGACAGCCATGCCAGATCTTAAAGACTCCAGTAACATGCCTTTTCAGTGAAATGTTCTTATGCAAAAGCAAATGGATGAATCTTGAGATGGCTGAAAAGAAATGTCTGTATAATAATAATAAAAAAAGGATATTTTGCATAAAAAATGAGGCGTAGTATGAAAATAAATGGTTTACAATTAAGAACAATTCCCTCCCGTACTCATTACTGTAATGCATCCTTATTATTTTCAGTGATGATTCTCATTTCCTGTTCTATAAGGAAATGAAGACTGCATTACAGTAGAACAACACTGTTAGACAAGTTGTTTTTAATTAAAAAACATTTAAAAGGCAGTGTATACTCTCTCTCTCTTTATTTTTTTTTTTATATTTTAGTTTATTTTATAAGAATAGAAAATTATGAGAATGTATGAGAAAATGTTAGTCTATTTAATGAGAATATGAATTTTTTTTTTTTTGCATTATGGTAATGACTATTGGGGAGAAAAATATGCTTAATTGTCATAAAAACAATCAATGTAAAAATCTTAATGGTCCTACAATAAGTTTTTTTTTCCCCAGCAAAATATAATTCATTTATTTTATTTATTTTTATTTAGTTTGAGGTGAAATATGACCTTGACATTTTCTTGAGGTGTTCTTTTGGGAATCACCAAAATACAAAAACATCTAAAACAAGTTTTTGCCACATTTAATTGGTTCACCCAAAAATGAAAATTGTCATCATTTACTTACCCTCAAGTTGTTCCAAAACTATATGAATTTCTTTCTTCTGCTGAACACAAAAAGATGACATTTTGAAGAAAACTGGTAACCAAACAGTTGATGGGTCCCATTCACTTCCATAGTATGGAAAAAAAAAAATACTATGGAAGTCAATGGGTCCCATCAACTGTTTGGTTATTTTCTTAATAATATCTTTTGTGTTTAGCAAAAGAAAGAAATTCATACATGTTTGGAACAACATGAGGGTGAGTAAATTATAATAATAATAATGATAATAATAAATAATAATAGGCAATTTTCATGTTTGTGTGAACTATCCCTTTAAACCTCTGTAACTTTTTCAAATTTAAAATTAAATGAACTATCTCACTGAATCAGTCAGGGAAAACCAGTGATACAATGATAGATAAGTGTGATACCAGTGTTAAATATACCATGTTTATGTTCAGATTAGCACAAAATAGATCAGCATAAATTTCCCCTGACTAATGAATTATACATTCTCTCAAGAAAAAAAAAATGTATAAATGAAAATAATTCACACACAAAAACATATGGGAGACTGGAAGGATACATAAACACCAGACTCTCACCTCTGTTGATCTGTGGTTTGGGGGTATCTTGGGGATGGAGTCTGGAGGTGTCAGGTTGCTGATTGGTCGCCTTGTCCTCCGTATCTGTATAGGCAGGTCTGCTGAGAGCCGAGGGTGTCAGGAGGCAAGAACTCGTGTGGGCCCGATAGCAAATTGAGGACAAGAGTGCTGAGTCATCCTCCGAGTGTCCTGACTCAGCCTCCTCTCTGGACTCCTGAGGCTGATGGGATACCTGCAACAGAAACAAATAAACCATTTATAAAAGTAGCGCAAGTTGGATATCCAGCTACAGTTTTAAACGGAGCACTATGTTTTTGTCCAAAACATTCAATAGGGGAAAGGGAGAACAAAACACAAATGAAATCTTGTTAATATCTTGATAATTTCTTGTAGACTGCTATGAGATTAAACCGAGCAAATTTAAACTTTAGCTAAAGTCTTACACTTCTCAGATTTTTCTCCTGAGAAACAGACCACAGCAATTTGTCGCCTTTAAAGTTTCAGAAAAGATCTCAGCAATGTCACAAACTGTGAGCAGAGATTTCAGTTTATCTCATCAAATGACCTGGTCTATGGTATTCACATTAGGTTAACAAGCATCTCATTTGTCTCATATTTCTCCCAAGGAATTTTAGGTGGAATAGACAAAAAGACAAGACAAAGCAGATGATCTATTTTTTTCTCAAAAATAACTTAATTTAATTAAAAAAAAAAAAATGTTCATTTGACAATTCTTGCCTTTAGGATAAAAAAAAAAAAAATAAAATAAAAAAATAAAATATTTTTTTTTTATCCTAAAGGTAAGAAGTGTCCAATTAACATTTTTAAAATATTTTATTTAATTTTAAAATTGTTAATTTAACAATTCTTACCTTTAGGATAAAAATAAAAATAAAATAAGCCCAATTTAAAAATTAAATAGCCCAAAAATTACCTAAAACAAAACAGCCTAAAATAATAATAATAATATTAATAATAATAGCCTAAAAACTAAACTAAAATAGGGTAAAATAAAAAAGGAAAAATTAAAAAATAAAATTGCCTAAAGTGAAATAAACTAATAAAATAAAATAAAACCAAACCATCAAATAAAACAAAATAGCTCTGGAGTGGCCAAAGACAGAAGATATTGCAAGCACAAGCACAGACCGTGTTTAGTGTTTACACACATATATGACAGAACAAGAAACATGTGATGTGTGAGGACTTGCCCTGCCCAGGGGTTTGTGGATATTGAAGAATAAATCTGTGGTGAAAAGAGGAAAATGGAAAAAAGAGGGAAAGAGAGGTCCCTGCCCAAACCCTAAGGGACAGTCCCACAATCCCATCCATCTGTGACTGACAGGCGTGCCGTCTCGCCCGCTATAATTCCCTGATCAACTTTATCAACCATCTGCTCTTGAAGAACTCAGGGACCCAAATCAGCCCCTGGGCTCTCTCAGGTCCTCCTGCAGAGCGCACACACACACACACACACACACACACACACACACACACACACACACTGCCTGTCCTCATGCTCTCTGACACACAGGCCACATACTGAGAGCAATACTCCATTATCTCCTTCAGCATTCCCTCTCTGTCTGAATTTCAAGTGACCTAAAATATATACCTCACATTATATAATACTTTTTATAAATCTCAATCGATTACAAGCTTACATATGTGTTATATTTTAATTATGAGTTTTACTCCTCTTTATGTAGGAATGAGTGGGACACTAATTATCAGCTTGCTCATGAATATTAATTACAGGACATGAAACTTGGACAAAAGTAGTTTTAGATTCATGTTTGCACACTAGTCTAAGCATATGTCATGTTCAGCTGTTGGGGGGTGGAAGGGTCAAGAGCCTGAAACAGGTGTGATCGGAGTGGCAGAGAGCGACAGCTGAGGGTAAAAGGATCTCAAGATGAGAGCACAAGGACAGCTGCTCTGACCTCCAACCCCCCTCTTTCCAGAGCAGTGTGCCTGAAGAGACCACAGACAGTCTGGGGAGGACATTCCTTTGCACCGACACCATGTTTACACTGCAAGTGGGTGACATGACAAAATTAGAATGTGTCCGTGTCAGTGTATATATACACGAACACATTTTTATTTACGATATTATTAGGATTTTTTAAAATTAATTTAACATCACAAATTAAATGATCAGCATAACAAAATTAATAGAAAAAAATTTATTCAATTAAAAAAATGTAAATAAGGTATAATTATAATTTCCTACTATTAGTGCATAATGGTGCAGAATAAATATTTTAAACTCATTTTTATGGAACATTGCAGCATTATTATAAATGCTTTATCTGTGCAAATTTTTTTTTTTTTTATTCATATGCCCTCATAATCTTTAATCAAGTCCTGCCCTACATTTTTTCTTGTTCGAGAAAGCAGGCAGAGAAATCATCCCAATCTGCTGATTCTCTCCTGTGTTAAATGGTAGCAGTATCAATGAACAGTGGCCTTTAGATCCTGGGACTTTCCAAAGTGTAAATGAGATCTCTGTGATCATACAGCATATCACATCAGGCCAATGAGCTTGTGATTATGAAAAATGACTCGTAATTGTGAACTGTGTCAATTCCTTGTACCAAAACTTTTATACCTGCTTCAATCCAAGAGAAAAGAAAGAAGTATGGGGTGTGTGTGTATTTTATATATTTCAGATAGGTAGGCCTACAATTGTTTTTCGATGAGTCATAATTATAATTTGACTAATCAGAATGATAATTAAAAAAGTCTGCAATTAAGTTACATTATTAACATTTGTCATTAACATTGTGTCCTTACCGACACAAACTGTCATTACCGCAGCAATGATTTATTTTAATTATTAATCAGATTTTTTTTGCAAAAATGATTTCAACACTTCAGTAGAGATGATTTACACATTAAAATTACAATATTTGTCAAAAAAAAAAAGCAAAATATTTTATCTTTGGCGTGCATGAAAACAATCGATATTTAAGGTTAGTGTCAAAATTTTCCATGGCACAAAGAAAATCATAAAATCCCCTAATTTAAATTTTTTTTTTAATATCAGTATTTACAAAAACTGATAAATATTGAAAGTAACTTTGTACACTACCATTCAAAAGTTTGGGATCGATAAGATTTTTAATGTTTTTAAAAGAAGTTTCGTCTGCTCACCAAGGCTGCATTTATTTAATTAAAAATACAGTAAAAACAGTAATATTGTGAAATATTATTACAATTTAAAATAACTGTTTTCTATTTGAATATATTTTACAAAGTAATTTATTCCTGTGATCAAAGCTGAATTTTCAGCATCATTACTCCAGTCTTCAGTGTCACATGATCCTTCAGAAATCATTCTAATATGTAAACAGTTGTGCACTTTTTTTTTTTTTTTTTTCAGGATTCCTTGATGAATAGAAAGTTCAAAAGAACAGCATTTATCTGAAATACAAAGCTTTTGTAACATTATACACTACCGGTCAAAAGTTTGGGGTCAGTAAGAATTTTTATTTTTATTTTTTTGAAAAGAAATTAAAGAAATTAATACTTTTATTCAGCAAGGATGCATCAAGTCGATCAAAAGAAAAAGACATTAACAGTAAAGACATTTATAATGTTACAAAAGATTATATTTCAAATAAATGCTGTTCTTTTGAACTTTCTATTCATCAAAGAATCCTGAAAAAAAAATTGTACACAAATATTTTGTACAATTGTACACAATAAATGTTTCTTGAGCAGCAAATAGGCATATTCGAATGATTACTGAAGGATCATGTGACACTGAAGACTAGAGTAATGATGCTGAAAATTCAGCTTTGATCACAGGAATAAATTACTTTATAAAATATATTCAAACAGAAAACAGTTATTTTAAATTGTAATAATATTTCACAATATTACTGTTTTTACCGTATTTTTAATAAAATAAATGCAGCCTTGGTGAGCAGACGAAACTTCTTTTAAAAACATTAAAAATCTTACTGATCCCAAAATTTTGAACGGTAGTGTAAATATATAATTTTTTTATACAAATTAAACAAGAAAAATGTATAAAATTAACATTATTGTAATGTTGCAGTAAGTACATTTTGTAAGAAGAAGAGATGAAAACCATAAAAAATAAACATGTTCCAGATTAAAATCTTAATGACTACATTCAATTTTGTGTACATTTTTGTATGTATTACAGAATGTGATTTTTAAAATTGAAATTCATAGGGGTTAATTTTTTTTTTAATTCAAGAGAGTCAAAAGTGCCCGTAGTTTTATATATATATATATATATATATATATATATACACATACATACACACACACACATAATATATAAATATATATATTAGTGTTGTCAAACGCGATTAATCGCAAAAGTTTGTGTTTACATAATATATGTGTGTACTGTATTTTTTTTGTGAAGAGAAAGGTATGGGTCTTTAAAACCAACTCTACTAAACTATTAAATTAATACATACTATTATACTAAACATATATGAAACATGGTACTTACATTATCTAAAGATGCTGATGGCTTTTCTTCATTTACTGGCATCTACAGGATTAGGAGAAGACATTTTGAAAATGTTAACACAGATTTAACTCATTTTTAAGTATCCTCCTGTGACAAAAAACATCTCACTCATTGTTAAACATGCTGCAATACCAAAACACACCTGAGGAGGCGGCAGAGTCCTTAATTCTTTGTCACTGTTGTCCTGTGAAAACAAGAAGACTAGACTGAGCAAAACTCTTCCATACTTCTACATGTAACTTTAGCATTGCAAACTCAAAAGTTGACATAAGGATATTAGCCTGAAGAACCTAAAGAAGATCTATTCAAAATCTGAAAGCCCTCAGTCACAGAAACACCAGCCCAAACCCAACCATCGTGTAGCCCTTCACTAATTGGCAACAGTGAGCCACATGTGTCGAGGTACAGGGACAGATGTTTGTGTTTAGCAAGTAGAGGATCATAGTGTGGTGATACTGGCCAGCACATCTCCTCCCAGGAGTGTGTTCACTGCGCACGTTGTTGCCATGGAAACCCTAGTGCGAACCCCCCTCCCACCCACCTTAGTATAACAGGAAAGAGGTGGCGACAAGATCTCAAAAATCTGGATAGACAATTTAAAAAAAAACACACTTTTGGGGCTGAGATCCTGACCATGATATAATATGCACATACATACATTAATTAATTAAAGATGACATCACTGCACTTTCACACTGTATCCTAACCTACATACAAGTGACCAAAATTAATTATTAATTCAAATACTTTTTATTCACGTCGCATAGCAGTTTCATGTTCAGATTCACATGGCTGGAAACTTGACGCATGCAGTGTTACTGCATAAGTTGCACTGTCTGTTGGTTCAAAATCTCATGGACGCCAACTTGTCACACATAGACGGACATATTGACACATGAGCAGAAAGATGGAGCCATAAAGAGCCAAGCAATGAGAGAGTTGTTGTGCCTGAGAGATGGAGAGGTGGGTGGGTGCATGTGGGAGGTTTTTTTTAAAAGGATGAAAAGGAATAATGGAGGAGAAGGGAATGAAAAAAGGAGGAAAGGGGAAAGGAAGGCACAAAAAGAAGGAGAGATGGAGGTTGTGATTTATTTGGCTGTTGAACGATGACTCTCCCTGTGGAGAAAGTCCGTCTCGCTGCCCCTCGGCTGTGTCCGAGATTAATGGCGGCAACAGGAAGGTCACCTACACACACTCGTACACACAGCCGCATGAATACACAGTGGCACCAATTTAAGAGTTGAGCAAGTGTGGAGGTAAACAAACACCCGCACGTGAACACACCTTAAAGTTCAGCTGAACTCCTGAATGTGCTTTGGGAGGAAGGTTTTCTCGTCCTGATCGTACAGGTTCTGCTGATGTTCGGTTTGTCAAGTTGCTCTTCAAAGTGCCGGGCTGGTTGCTTGAATACATGACAAGACACGTGGAAGCACAATGAATGAATCAACGCCCTTCACAAACAAACAAGTTTTCATGATGACACACTGTTGAGATAGAATTTCTGTGAAAAGTTCATACACAGTTTTGCACATAAGTTTACAAACCCTTTGTCATCATGTTTATAGACTTCTTTGCATTTGTTTAGAAAAAAAAATAAGATGAATGAAATCCTCAAAAAAAAAAAAAAAATCATGATTTTACTATTTTTAAATGATATAAATTTATTTACACTACTGTTCAAAAGTTTGGGGTCAGTAACATTTTTTTCTTTGAAAGAAATTAATATATTTATTCGGAAAGGATGCATTACATTGATCAAAAGTGAAAAAGATTCTATTATTAATAAATTATGTTTATTTTGAACTTTGTATTTAATTTTTTTGTGGAAACAAATAAATATAAGCAGAACAACGTTTTTAACATTGATGATAATAAGAAATGTTTTTTGAGCAGCAAATCAGCATATCAGAAAGATTTCTGAAGGATCATGTGACACTGAAGACTGGAGTAATGATGCTGAAAATTCAGCTTTGCTTCACACATAAATTATATTTTAAAACATATTAACATAAATAAGTTTTGTAAAATTGCATTAATATTTCACAATGTTTTTACTGTATTTTTTGCTCAAATATGCGCAGCCTTGTTGAGCATAAGAGAAAATAATAAAATAATAAATAAAAATAATATAATAAAATTGCAAATAATAAAATAAAATCTTACTGACCACAAACGTTTGAACAGTATTGTGAATTATATTTAAGACAAACTGCATTATCGGGTAGTAAAAACCTTTTTAAAATCATCTTTCAGATTCTGCAAGGTGTATGTAAACTGAGCAGATCTTTGTATTGGCATTATATACCATCAAACTAAACTCTACATTTGTTCAAATTCCATGGGCTTGAGGGCCAAAGGTCACATTTGAGGCAGTTTCACCTGGACCTTTATGCATTAAAAATAATTTATTTTTATTTTAGGTGTACATCCAGTGTTTTTTGTCAGTGTTTAAACTGAAGTTGTGTCCATACTGTGAATTGTTGAGGACGCTGGCCGTTTTTCTCTCTCCAAACCCTGAATAGATGATCTTGGAGGATTTGAATTCATCCATCTCTCCTATGACAATGACCTGTACGTCTCCATCTCGTCCCAGCAGCCAACTGACACTCTTGCTATTAGCTTACAAAGGGAAAGAAAACAGAGATAATCTTAGTGGTTTGCACAATTAAGCCTAGTTGAATAATGATATTTACATATTTAAATGTACTATTATACTTCATAATAATTCATGCATTAGTTTTCACTCATCCATAAGATTCATTTTGTAAAAAAGAAGTACTGTTTAAAGCTACTTATTGGATCTATAAAATGATCCACCTACTAAACATCATATTTTATCACAACACATTCCTTTATGAGGAGCTTTTCCTATATAAACTACATTCCTAAAGAACAAATAGTGCAACCAATTTAAATTCAGTTAGTTACAAAAGACTTATAAGAGAGAGAGAGAAAAAAACAAAGAAATAAAGAAAGGAAAAAAAAGGTTTGACAGCAAATAAGGAATGATGAACTGGTTCTTCTTGCAGGTCTTGTGGCAAAACAAGATTCCAGTTTAACAGCCTGACTGACACGCACGTGATCGCAATCAAGACAAAATGAATGTCAAATCAAACAGGCTAGTATTGCCGTATAAGCTATGTTTTTTTATCTTTGATGACTGCAGACTCACAATTCCTGCCAGTGACTCATTGACTTTGGGGCCAGGTTAAAACTAATCTTAGTTACAAAATTTAAATGAGACCAATAGATTTTAGGCATTCATAGAATTAAAGGAAAAGGGTAATTTATTCTCCAAATTTGAACAGCAGTCAACAAACTGCTGTCCTTTTTTTATTAATAGTAGTAGTAGTCAGTCTCAAGTCTGAGTCCAAGACTATTTTTCAGGTGGATTTGGACTTGGACTCAAATAAGCTGGTCTTGACTGGTGGTCATAAAAAATATGGTCTTGGACACAATGTTGAATGCTACAACACTGGTAGTAGTATTATATATATTTGTTTTTTTATATCCACATTGGCCTCAAAGGAGGTGATGACAACAAAACAGCATCTTATATTCGAGGTCTATGCGGCAGTTAAAGGATAAGACCTTTTTACTCAAAACCTTATAGTTAGATGCTCTAGCCCTGGTCTCTCCTACATACACTATTGTTCAGTTTGGGGTCTGTAAGATTTTTGAAAATGTTTTTGAAAGAAGTCTCTTATGCTCACTAAAGCTGCATGCATTTATTTGATCATAAATACAGTAAAAACAGTAATATTGTGAAATATTATTACAGCTTAAAAGAACAATTTTGTATTTCAAAATATATTGAAATGTAATTTATTCCTGTGATGGCAAAGCTGAATTTTCAGCATCATTACTCCAGTCTTCAGTGTCACATGATCCTTCAGAAAACATTATAATATGCTGATTTGGTGCTCAAGAAACATTTCTTATTATTAATGTTGAAAATAGTTATGCAGCTTAATATTTTATGGAAACAGTGATTTTTTTTTTTTACTGGATCATTTTATGAATAGAAAGTTCAAAAGAAGAGCATTTATTTGAAATCGAAGTATTTTATAACAGCATCTTTGCTGTCACTTTTGATCAAATTAATATATTGATGCTGAATAAAAATGTTAATTGCTTTCTTTCAAAAAAAAGAAAAAAAATCATACTGACCCAAAACTTTTCAATGGTAGAGTAAAAAGTATGAAAACATGTTATAAAACTATCAGGAAAAAAAAAAAAGGCAAAACATAAACATCATAACATGATCTGTTTACAACTATTGATAATCAACTATACGAACTGTGTCTCCTCCCCACATTCTCCCTTTCTCTTCCTCCTCAGTGTTTTGAGTGCCTGTGTTTCCTGTATACTTCCTGCTTTGTTGGCAGTCATCTGTCATCTGAGGGAATGGAACTTGGCCTGGCTGAAACTTCCTTTCTTGCTCTAAAAACTGGGTCAGTAACAGAAGTGTTTCCTCTGTCTTGTGTAGCCAAGCTCACACAATGCAAGGTTCAGGATGCCCCCAGAGACTCTCTTTATTGTGTTGTTTTATTACAGCATTGTACTTCTGTTTGACAGAAACTTGAATGACTTTTAGATATTTTAACCAAGTCTTTAGGACAGAGTTTGCAGAGCGGCAGTCAAGATGTTGTATCAGTATGTCTTGGGGAAACCATTGACCTGCAAGAACAGCTGCCGTTGTCTCAAGGAGATAGAGGACTCTCTGTTCTCCTCTGAGGTCTGAAATCAGGGACCTGATAATAACTGCTTTGTTATTGGCCAAAGACAACTTCCTCTTGCACTTATGCACGTCAACCTAAATTGTTTCAGTGTTCTGCACATTATTTACTGGTGAACATCTGTATGAACCCAAGAAAATGACTATACTGTGGCCTCAAAAAGTTTTTAGACACTTAAAGGGATAGTTCACCCAAAAATGAAAATTATCACATGATTTACTCACCCTCAAGCCATCCTAGGTGTACACTACCAGTCAAAAGTTTGGAATCGGTAAGATTTTTAATGTTTTTAAAAGAAGTTTCGTCTGCTCACCAAGGCTGCATTTATTTAAATAAAAATACAGTAAAAACAGTAATATTGTGAAATATTATTACAATTTAAAATAACTGTTTTCTGTTTGAATATATTTTATAAAGTAATTTATTCCTGTGATCAAAGCTGAATTTTCAGCATCATTACTCCAGTCTTCAGTGTCACATGATCCTTCAGAAATCATTCTAATATGCTGATTTGCTGCTCAAGAAACATTTATGATTATTATCAATGTTGAAAACAGTTGTGTACTTTTTTTTCAGGATTCCTTGATGAATAGAAAGTTCAAAAGAACTGTATTTCAGATAAATGCTATCTGAAATACAAAGCTTTTGTAACATTATACACTACCATTCAAAAGTTTGGGGTCAGTAAGAATTTTAATTTTAATTTTTTTGAAAAGAAATTAAAGAAATTAATACTTTTATTCAGCAAGGATGCATTAAATCGATCAAAAGTGACAGTAAAGACATTTATAATGTTACAAAAGATTATATTTCAAATAAATGCTGTTCTTTTGAACTTTCTATTCATCAAAGAGTCCTGAAAAATATTTCAAATATTTTGTACAATTGTACACAATAAATGTTTTTTGAGCAGCTCAAGCTCGAAATTCCTTCAACATTTCTCATTTCTCTGACTGGTGTTTTGTTTTGCTCTATCCTCTGAGCTTCCGCGTTCGTCATTGTGTCATGAGTCAGGTCAAAGGTTACTCTTCCGCCGCAAATCGATGCTTACTGCCGTCTGCTGAAAGCAAGTTATTGTAGTTAATAAAGTTTTAAATATGTATATTTTTCTTACAATAACCCATCGGTTCACTTCAGAAGGCCTTTATTAACCCCCTGCAGCTGTATGGATTATATTTATGATGGATCGATGATCGGATGGATCATCCCCCCCCCCCGGTTCACTATCATTATAAAGCTTGGGAGAGCCAGGATATTTTTAAATATCTCAGATTGTGTGTTTGTCTAAAAGACAATAGTTATACACCTAGGTTGGTTAAATCATTAGAATTTTTGCGTGAACTATCCCTTTAAGCCTCACTTCAAATATTACAATACAATGAATGTTAAGATTTACCTCATTGACTAATCAGGTTGAGGAAGATCTGTCATCTGTGATCTATTTAGTTGACTTTTTAGTACATGAAAGTTCTGTCTCTTCCAGTAACAAAGCTGATATGCCAGATTCCTCTGTATAGCTCTCTGTATGTCTAACCAGTTTAAACTGGGGTGTAACTTTAGCTAAGCAATGTAAAGTTTCATTTTTCATTCTTTTGTTTGCTTTTTCACAGCTCTCCAGCTATTTTGCTGTTTTCCAGATACCCTCTATCTCTCAGATGCATTCCTCTCATATCTCAGCTGTTTACTCCTCCCTCTTAGCCAGTTTTAGACAGTTGCCCTCTTCACGGAAGTTTTGTATCTGTGACGTCTGAGACCCTTGAGCATTAAGAAGCGGTGAAATCGAGGGGAAAACCCCAATATTGTACATAGTTTTTGAGCAGATGTTTACAGTGTTTCAGGATCACATTGAGGATATCCTTTAACAAATATCAGCTTCTGTTGATATTGGTCTTGCATATTTTCCATTGACGTCTTCTGCTCAGTCAAAAGATTGTAAACTTGTCTGGTCTTGTGTCTGTCAGTGACACAGATGTTCCCAGTGGAAGCATCAATTAAACGTATTTACTCTTGTGTTTCAAAGCACTTTCTGTTGTCCAAACAGCTGCGTCCACTTCTACAAGCCTATTCGGATGTCACAAGACGTGTTCCTATGAAGTCTGCAGAACCACAGTGGTGAACCGTGTTCTATCAGCTCAGCTATTCTGTTCTGTCTGAGTCATGTGCCACATTAAGATTTTGACCATATTAAGTCATTTAAAGCAAGCAATAAAAAGCAAGAGCAGACTGGCATGCTATGATGTTTTCAGCTTTCTGTGGCAAACAGATGTGGGAAGAGTAAACGCACTGATTAAAGATCTGCACTAGCAATTCAAAGGTCCCACATTCAAACCTCAAGATGTTCTAAGGCCTTGATCTAGATTCTAGACAGATACTGATGAACTGCCGTATGACCATGGTGCTTAACGGGATGGTTCACCCAAAAATGAAATATTTAAAACTTTATAAATTCAGATAACTAGCTTCTAGCAGACGACCGTATACATACTGCTCAAGTCGACTTACGCCAAATGAGTAACCTCTGACGCGATGTAGGAGTAGCGCAAACTTAGACACCTCTCGCAGTTTAAACAAATAGAGCTGGGCAACAAACTCAAGCTCCTCTTCTTTTATATTGAAATTTTCAGACATTTCTCTTTAATAATTATCATTTTAGACTAATTCGTTACCGGTGTTTTGTTTTGCTCTATCCTCTGAGCTTCCGCGTTCATCAGTACATCACGCGCCGGGTCAGAGTTTACTCTTCCACAACAAATCGATGTGTACGGCTGTTGGTCCGAAGCTAGTTATTATAGTTAATAAAGTTTTAAATATGGATATTTTATTAACAAAAACCCATAGCTTTGCTTCAGAAGATCCCCCTGGAGCCATCTGGATTATATTTATGATGGATGGATGCATTTTTGGCTTCAAAATGTGGCCCACCCTTCACTACCAATATAAACCTTGGAAAAGCCAGGATATTTTTAAGAATATCTCTGATTGTGTTTGTCTGAAAGAGATAGTCATATACACCTAGGATGGCTTCAGGGTGAGTAAATATGGGATAATTTTCATTTTTGGCTGAACTTTAACTTCAGGAAGACTGTCCCTCGAATAAGTGAACTGTATGTCTCTTGCAGAAGTGCCATAGCCAATCAGAAAGGAGCATGTCTAAAACTATTAGAGTATTTTTTAAAGTTTTATAAAATGTTGTAATCACTACCCACACTCATGTTTTTTTTCCTGTGGAACAAAACATTTTTTTCCATTTAATGAAAATGCATGCTGATTAAGGGCTGTCAAGTTTCGTTTTTGAATAATAATAACTATTACTTACTATAATTTGAATAAAGTTACATTATTATTATAATATAAAAAATCTAAGCTTAAGAAATTAAGGATAACTATATTTATGGTTATTAATAAATGTGCTTAAAATCTTATCCAGGAGTAGATATTCAGAGAAAACATTGTAGCACTGTTTAAAGATAATCAAATCTACAATTTGATTTTGAGAACTAATTCTATTACAAATTTGTAAATGTAATTAATTGTATTAAACGTTCTCAGGGAACTCGCTTCAATAAGATGCACAGATCACATAACACATCAATTTTAGATTGAATCGGCACAACATAAACCCAATGCCCACCTGTCTTTGGTTTGGTTTTGAGTGGTTCCCTCTCCAGCTTCTCCTCACGCTCTTTCCAGCGTCGCACCTGTTCTTCACGCATCTTCAGGAAGAGCGTCTTCTTCTGCTCATCGTTCAGAGCGTCCAGCACATCCGGGTCGATGTACATGTCATTCAAGATCTGCTGCAGCATGGCCGTGTGTGTGGTGCACCTGAATAGATCCTGAGATTCAGCAACAGTCCTTCAGAATGAGGATGACTGTGGTAAAGACGATGAAGCCCAGCTCGGTCTGTTTACCACACACACGCTCTCATCACTGATCAACAGCCATCAACTGGACATGCTGTCACAAGGAAAAACAGATTACAACATCTGGAAGCAATCTGATCTCTTTAATAGTTTGTTTGTTCTTTCTCTTCCTGTGCAGTTTTAGACTTTTTGTGTGTTATGTTAAAGAGAACAGTGTGCCAATAAAGGTTCTGATCTTTCTTTCTTTCTTTACTTTGAAAAAGGGTGAATGGAAACATTTAAATAAAATAGGGCTGTCAAATGATTAACGCATCCAAAATAAAAGTTTGTCTTTACATAATATACATGTGTGTACTGTGTATTTTTATTATGTATATATAAATATACACACATACATGTATAGGTGACCCTGGACCACAAAACCAGTCATAAGTTGCACAGGTATATTTGTAGCAATAGCCAACAATACATTGTATGGGTCAAAATTATTGATTTTTCTTTTATGCCAAAAATCATTAGGATATTAAAGTAAAGATCATGTTCCATGAAGATATTTTGTAAATTTCCTACTGTAAATATATAAAAAAATTATTTTTGTCAGTGGATGTGTATAACTAAGGACTTTATTTGGACAACTTTAAAGGAGATTTTCTAAATATTTTGATTTTTTTTGCATCCGCAGATTACAGATTTTCAAATAGTTGTATAAATATTGTCCTCTCCTAACAAATTATTTATTATTATTTATTCAGCTTTCAGATGATATATAAATCTCAATTTCAAAAAATTTACCATTATGACTAGTTTTTTTGATCCAAGGTCACATATAAGTAAGAAATATTTACTTGTGTGTGTGTGTGTGTGTGTAATATATATGTATGTGTATATATATAGATTTATACACACACATATACACCAGTGAAAAGTTTGTAATCGGTAAGATTTTTAATGTTTCTAAAAGAAGTTTTGTCTGCTCAGCAAGGCTGCATTTATTTAATTAAAAATACAGTAAAAACAGTAATATTGTGAAATATTTTTACAATTTAAAATAACTGTTTTCTGTTTGAATATATTTTATAAAGTAATTTATTCCTGTGATCAAAGCTGAATTTTCAGCATCATTACTCTAGTCTTCAGTGTCACATGATCCTTCAGAAATCATTCTAATATGCTGATTTGCTGCTCAAGAAACATTTATTGTGTACAATTTTTTCAGGATTCTTTGATGAATAGAAAGTTCAAAAGAACAGCATTTATTTGAAATATAATATTTTGTAACATTATAAATGTCTTTACTGTCACTTTTGATTGATTTAATGCATCCTTGCTGAATAAAAGTATTAATTTCTTTTCAAAAAAATAAAAATTCTTACTGACCCCAAACTTTTGAATGGTAGTGTATAATGTTACAAAAGCTTTGTATTTCAGATAAATGCTGTTCTTTTGAACTTTCTATTCATCAAGGAATCCTGAAAAAAAAGTACACAACATTGATAATAATCATAAATGTTTCTTGAGCAGCAAATCAGCATATCAGAATGATTTCTGAAGGATCATGTGACACTGAAGACTGGAGTAATGATGCTGAAAATTCAGCTTTGATCACAGGAATAAATTACTTTTTAAATATATAAGAAAAACAGTTATTTTAAATTGTAATAATATTTCACAATATTACTGTTTTTACTGTATTTTTAATTAAATAAATGCAGCATTGGTGACCAGATGAAACTTCTTTTAAAAACATTAAAAATCTTACCGATTCCAAACTTTTGACTGGTAGTGTGTGTGTGTGTGTGTGTGTGTGTATATATATATATATATATATATATATATATATATATATATATATATATATATATATATATATATATATATATATATATATATATATATACACACCAACACACACATACACATACACTTATATATAACAGTAACAGTATATATAAATATTTTATATATAAATATAATTTGTTAAATATATACATGCATGTTTGTGTATTTACATATACATAATAAAAATACACAGTACACATGCGTATATTATGTAAATACAAACTTTTACTTTGGATAATTAATCACTTGAAATAAAATTTAAAAAAATTGTTTATTAAAAATTTTAATATTTTTTTTTCCTTTACAAAACTTTTAGAGCTGTTAAATTTAAAAGACAATCAAATATGTTTAATGCATTTCCTCCCCAAATTGATCAGATTTTATAAAATTATTGATATATTTATCTATTTCTAAATATCATAATATTAATTATGATTATTTTATAGTTTTATAATTATTATTTAATAATTCTATTATGTCATAGCTATACAATAGAACAAAAAAAAATGTTTATTATTATTTTTATAATAAAAGGTATATACATGTAAAATTTAACAACAGGAAGAAATAATACACTGTCAACTTAGTTTTAAAATAATAATATTAGTATTATTAAAAAGAATATTTTAAATCACGATAAACTTATCATAACATAATGCTGATATCACATTGTTTACTTGACACAATATAAACATTTGTTTACACATTAAAATACATATCTGCCTTTGTATTTTAGTAAGGGGGAATCAGACACATGGTTTCCCAGCTCTTTTTAGGCCTGACTGGGGGATTCCTCAGGAACGAAAGTTGACTTCTGTTGTCAGCAGCTCCCTCTTCCTTTCACAATATACTTCTGCTCTATTTTAACATTGTCTTATTTTCTGAACATTGTCTGAACTAGCATGCCATGACCTCTTTAAGAGAGACAGAAGGCGTCTACAACTACAAAGAGTCTGAGATCCAATTATATACAAGGGGGAAAAGTACCACAACAATAGCAACTGTGACAGACAAAACACTTGATGTCTTCCAGTCTACATTTTTAAGTCTGCAGTTAATGTCTAGAAACGTAGAGAAATATGGTGGCAAACGGAAAGGAAGTTGGAAAGAGAAGAAAAAAGCCTGTGTGAAGTAAAATGTACTCACAGCTGGGTGCGGACGCTCCACGGCAGACTTTAGTAAGAGGGAGAGTCAGTGCTTCTTGCCTTTGTGTGTGACTTAGCTGGTGACATCACAGCATTCCATAGTCTCTCTCTCTTTTCTTTTCTTTTCTTTTGCTCTCTCTCACAAATGAACATTACACACTGTCCCTTGCCTTCGCACAAACACACACTTCCTTTCTGTTCCTGTAACTCTCTTAGGCTGGAGGGAAACTCAGGAAGCAGACCTCAGCTGTTGGCACCGAAAACGAAGTAGCAGCATCCTGTTTAACAGAGACGGGAGAGATTTTGGGAGAGAGGAGGAGGGGCAGCTAAAAGGAGAAGAAGAGAAATGACACATAACTTAACTCTTGAATAAAGGAATTTACACAAAAAACCCTCGAGAGGATGAGTCCATCTTCACATTACTCAGCGTCCTTTCAATGCCAAAACTATGACACCACTTACTGACATTTTACAAGTGATTACACATACTTCTAAATCAGCAGAACTTCCACTTAAGTTATTTCCTTAAAAAAAAAAAAAAGCATAAAAATTAACATACAAAAAGACAAGCTAAAAGACATTTTCAACGTTGTTCTTGTATAAGACATTGTCGACTACACTAAACTTTCAAATATGCAGCAGATGTTTACTCTAATCACACACCAGAGGGCGCCAGAGTGTTTGTTATCTGTACAGATTTCATTACTGTAAACTGATCCACATGATAAATACTATAGTAATTTATAGTAAATACTATAGTGTTTTTGAACCATACTGTAGTAAATTGTAGTATACTGTATATATTATAGTATTTACAACACTTTGTTAATGAATGCTACAGCATACTGTAGTATTATAGTGAACTGATAAAATGTAATAGTATACTTTAGTTTTTACTACAGTAAACTGTAGTGTATTGTAGTATAATATACCCTAAAGTTGTAGAAAATTTAGTACAGTAATTTGTTTATATTACTATAGTTGTTATATTACCACAGCAACTATAGCCTAGAAGTAGCACAACAAATTAATTCAAGTACTTTACTATAGTATGGTTCAAAAACACTATACTATTTACTATAGTTTTTTTTTTCTTTTTTTTTTCATGTGGGGTGTAAAGGGCACAGTGATACCTTCGGTTAATTTAAGTAATAATAACAATAAAGAGATTGTTTGGTCACACAAACTTACAATCATGTTCGAAATTAATCCAGCCACTCTGGAATTTAGGAATTTTCCTTTTTTTTTTTTTTTTTTTTAAATGTTTTATTCTTCTTTCTCAGTTCTGCAAGTGTGTACCCTAAATAAGATAAGCAAAAGCAAGCTGCATTTGCTTCGTCACCGTTTCACTACTGAAGTTTAATCAACAGCGCCATCTATTGGTTTTCGACGAACGGTCTGTTCTGAATGGATAACGTTGATTTAAAAGGATAGTTCACCAAAAAAAAGGGAAATTCTGTCATAACTGACCCACCCTCATGTCGTTCTAAACTTGTACGACTTACTTCCGTAGAACACAGAAGGAGAAATTCTGAAGAATCATTACACAGCTCTTTTCAAACAAGAACAATTCATAAGGATTATGATGTCAAGATATTAAAAATAAAAATGTGCGAGTAGTAATACCTGAAAAATTTAATTTCACTGCCTAATATATCCCACCCACTAAAAGGCCACCTTCTTCCATTGCTCCGTGGTCCAGTTCAGATGCTCACATGCCCACTGTTGGTGCTTTCGGTGGTGGACAGAGGTCAGCATGGACACCCTGACTGGTCTGCAGCTATGTGATGCACTGTGAAACTGTGATGCACTGTATATTCTGACACCTTTCTATCAGAACCAGCATTAACTTCTTGAGCAATTTGAGCTACATCTGTTGGATCGGACCACACAGGCTAGCCTTCTTCACGTGCATCAATGAGCCTTGGCCGCCCATGACCCTGTTGCCGGTTCACCACTGTTCCTTCCTTGGACCACTTTTGATAGATACTAACCACTGCAGACCGGGAACACCCCACAAGAGCTGCAGTTTTGGAGATGCTCTGACCCAGTCGTCTAGCCATCACAATTTGGCCCTTGTCAAATTCACTCACATCCTTACGCTTGCCCATTTTTCGTGCTTCTAACATCAACTTTGAGGACAAAATGTTCACTTGCTGCCTAATATATCCCACCCACTAACAGGTGCCGTGATGAAGAGATAATCAGTGTTATTCACTTCACCTGTCAGTGGTCAATGTTATGCCTGAATAGCCCCAAAAAACATACCAACTATGTCCTGTTTACATAACAAATAATCAGACTTAAAAATAATCAATAAATAATATCAATTTTAATTTTAATATAAACAAATTAACAGGGACAGTTGGGTCTATAAACCTAAATCTGAATATTTTAAGGAAAATGTTGGAATAATGACAAAAGTGAAAATAGTTAAAGACTATTAAACATCTGGCCAAATCAGCTTATTATAATTTATTGACAATATTCAGCCAACAGATGGCGCATCTCTCAGATGAAGAAAACTCAATGACTGTCAAAGGGACTTTATTAGCTGTCTAAAGAGACATTCAGGCAGTGCATTCAAATGTTCAGTCCACCCAGTGCGCAAACTATAATTCAGGCTTCTTCACATTGTTGATCTGCTCCTTAAGACACTTAAGACTGAAGCACAGACATTATTTGCTGTTTCTAAGTACAGATGTTTAGAAACAAGACACATGCTAGTTGATTCTTCCAAAAGTTCACATTTGTTTAGAGTAGTTCACACAGAATTTGAGTGTCAGCTACATGAAAACTTAAGAGACTAAATAGAGACTATGGCTAGGCTCAATGTGAAGGAGCAACTGATTAGAGACTTGACTAAAACAGACAGGGTTGTGTTTAAGACAGATAACCCAAAAGTGGCTTCTTGATGAAAGAACCACACCTAACACAGAAGTAGGTCACTACTGACTCATATGAGGCACTTAGACTAGTGCTAAACATTTGGACACTTTGAAATGAATGAGAACCACAATGAAAACAAACAGAACTTCAAAATGTCCTGAGAAGTGTTTTCTGTGTTCTTTTATTAGCCTATTTTAATGTTTATTAATATTTTTAGTTTTCATTTTAATTTTAGGTTTTAGTAATCATTTTCCAATTTGTTTCTTCTTCTAAATGATTTTAATCATTTTAGTACTTTAACTTATTTTATTTCAGTTAGTCTAATTTTTGTTTAAGGTTTCATCAAATATATTTTATTTGAGCTCCATTTAAATTACATTTTAGTTAAAGGTGCAATATGTAGTTTTTCATCCGCTAGAGGTCGCTAGAGGCCTATTCTAAACAAAGGCGTAGCTTGATGATGTAAAAGTTTGAGCGTGGAATCTTGGGACATGTGGTCTTCACATCACAGCTGGTGGAAACAATTGGGATAGGGCTCTGGAAGAAATCATGTTCATGGATAAGATTATTAACGTTACTGTAGTATGAAGCAGAGCAGGACCGAGTGTTGTAGGAGCTGAAGGAGGCCGCTGGAGCGATTGCGCAACACACGCCTCACGAGCAGCAGGACTTTTATTATGCCACAGTCGCCGGCGCTGCTTCCGCTTTTCCGGTCATGAGTATGAGGTAAGGCAGCTCTGTTTATCATATTAGATACATTTGAGTGTGCTGTAAATGATGTTATAATGTGTGTGTTCACTCAGTGGCTGCTGTGACACACTTGTTGCACAATGCAGTAAGATAAATCGATTTTAGGATATCATATTAATAAATGCTGGATGACTTGTGTTGATAAATGGCATGCAATTAATTTTAAAACATTGTATGATGGAGAAAATTCTGTATTACTGTTAATAAAAATAAAGCTGCATCTGATTATGCTGTTAGCTGTTTTTCTCTGAGGCATGGTAAAGCATGGTACTCGCAAAAAAAAAAAAAGAAAAATCAAGAAAAATAGATTTAAACAATAAGACTAAACGTGTTGAGCTATATAACAACAATTAGTTTTCTGTCTATAAATATATCAAAACAGTTGTTCCCTTGCCTATTAAAACATGTAAATATTCGGTGGTGGACAGTAACGAAGTATTTTTACTCAAGTATTTTTATTTTGAGCAACTTTTACTTTTACTTCACTACATTCCAAAGCATAAAATCGTTTTTACTCCACTACGTTTCATAAAACATATCGTTACTCCTTTTTTAAAAATGAAATTGTCACATGCTCAGAGACGCGCGATTCTTTTCAATCATCCAGTTAAATCGGTTCACAAATCACATCAACAATTCATTCGCGAATTGGACTGATCGTATTGCAGCTGTTCTCGAGTCAACAAATCACTGATTCAATGATCGGTTCAGAGCGAGTCTCCAGTGAATGAATTTCACTGTCTGACTGAAAATTAGCCAAGAACTGGGGGATCCTCTGAGTGCGCGCACGACTGACGGCGAAAAGTAAGTCAGCCTACTAATGTTGAATTTTAGGATTAATTATTGTAACTGAAAATCATATTTAGGTCACAACTGTCAGTTGTTTTTTAACTAAATCTGCTGTAAAGGGCGATCTGTTTAAGCCCATTGAAATGCTTTAATGCGGACACGTCCACAACAATGTGTCTACAGATCGTGATCTCGATTCAATCAGATCAAAAATCACATTTTAAAACGAACTTGCCGCCTCAAATAACAGTTATATCGATTACATCGTTACGCCACTAGGAGGCGCCAAAGTGACGTAAAATGTATTTGACATTGAATGATTCATTCAAAAGATTTGTTCAAAAACATTGATTCATCCAGTAATGAAACAAGTGAAATAGTTATGAGTGAGTCATTAAATCATTCATTCAAACCTATTTTTAAATAATTAAATTAAATTAAATTAAATATTTTTAAATAGACTGCAGCAATTAATATTTTGTCCTCTAGTAAATAATTATATGCTATTTGTATAGTTGTCTGTTCAGAATCGTGGGAGAATCATGATCTTTATTTAAAAAACAAACAAACAAAAAAATCTTGATTCTCATTTTATCCGGAATCGTGCAACTCTAACACAAATTAAAATAACACATGCAGGTTCATCTTCCCCGCTGCTGTAGCAATTTCTTAATGTTACTTCTGTATGTTTCCTCTGTTTTTATTGTTTGTGAACACACATTACATATTTTGTATCTGCATCCACTAATCTTCCATTCATACTGACTAGTGCTGGCTATTTGACATATCTGACATAATTATTTTGAGCAATAGAATTATATAAAATACATCATATAAAATTAAATTATATAAGTGGCCTATATAAAATTACAAAATAAACATTCATCAATTAGCACTTTTTTACTTAAGTACATTAAAAATCAAGTACTTTTGTACTTTCACTCAAGTAAAATTGAAAAGGAGCACTAAATACTTTCACTTGAGTAATATTTTATAATACGTATCTGTACTTTTACTCAAGTACTTGATTTGTGTACTTCGTCCACCACTGTAAATATTAAAGTGTCTTTGGTGTTTCCATGGTTTCTACAAAATTAAACCGGAAACCGAGGGTTACGCGGGTATGACGCAATTGACAGGTGACTCCTCACACGTTGGAAACATCTGGGATATTGTAAGTACTCAAGTGAACAAAATATATAACACTGGCCTAGTGGTTTTTGGATATTTTACTGCAAATTTCTTACATATTGCACATTTAAAGGTGCAATGTGTAAATTTTAGGAGTATCTATTGACAGAAATGCAATATAATATACACTACCAGTCAAAAGTTTGGAATCGGTAAGATTTTTAATGTTTTTAAAAGAAGTTGTCTGTTTACCAAGGCTGCATTTATTTTATTACAAATACAGTAAAAACAGTAATATTGTGAAATATTATTACAATTTAAAATAACTGTTAAAATAGTGATAGTGAAGTGAAATAGTGAAGTGACATGTGGCCAAGTATGGTGACCCATACTAGGAATTTGTGCTCTGCATTTAACCCATCCAAGTGTACACACACAGCAGTGAACACACACACACACACCGTGAACACACACCCGGAGCAGTGGGGGCCCGGGGAGCAGTTGGGGGTACGGTGCCTTGCTCAAGGGTCTCACCTCAGTCGTGGTATTGAGGGTGGAGAGAGTGCTGGACATTCACTCCCCTCACTGACAATCCCTGCCGGACCTGAGACTCGAACCCATGACCTTTGGGTTACGAGTCCAACTCTCTATCCATTAGGCCACGACCGCCCCTGTATTTTCTCTTTGAATATATTTTATAAAGTAATTTATTCCTGTGATCAAAGCTGAATTTTCAGCATCATTACTCCAGTCTTCAGTGTCACATGATCCTTCAGAAATCATTCTAATATGCTGATCTGCTGCTCAAAAAACATTTATTGTGTACAATTGTACAAAATATTTGTGTACAATATTTTTTTTCAGGATTCTTTGATGAATAGAAAGGACAGCATTTATCTGAAATATAATCTTTTGTAACAGCCTTAAAAGGTAAGTAGCCCTAAACGGACAAACTGCACTACAGAGCGTGTTTGATTGACTAGTTACTCTCTGATGTCTCAGGCTGCGTTCCAGTTTGTTTTTTTATGCCCTTCCCTTGTTAACTTCCCTCAGTCTCGTTGACTCGGATGTACGTCATTGTTTACGTTGCACGAGTGCCCGCTACTGGCAGAACCCTTGCAATGGGCTGAATTAGCACGATTGATTTATTATTTATATTTTTTTCCCTTACAAAACTGTTTAATGCAGCATTCTATATGTATATAGGTGTTTTGGGGTTGTTTTAGATATTTAAAAAAAATAATTAATATATCAGAGTTGTTTGTGGTGGGGTAAATAAAACACGATATGCAGTGACGTCACAATCATGTTGCATTGTGGTATATGGAGCTGCCTGAATTGTACATATGAAGTAGACTCGCTCACTTGGTCAAAATCGAGGGAGCGAGGGTGTGTCCATATAAAATTCCCTCGTCCACTTCACGAAGTGGAACGCAATTAAAAATGGCGGCAGGGATTCCCCCGAAGGGACGTGCTTAAAGAAGTTCTCAAGTGCGTGTCTAAAAGTGGAGTGGAACGCAGCCTCAGACGACGACATCTTTGTCCTGTGTTGATCACCGTAGCTTCTCTATTTTGCAATTCGCAACCTCACCGCTAGATGCCGCTAAAATTTACACACTGCACCTTTAACAACGCCACTGCTATTGACTATCTGACATGTCATATCTTTTCTTCCTCTTTTAGAGCGTCTCATCTGTTACTTGTGTCTCTTACCTGTTGCTTGTTCTTCTAAGCAATGTTTTTGGTGTTTTTTTTTGTTTGTTGCTTTAACTGGAGACTCCTGGGCCTTTAGTTAGCTCTTAAAGTTTTTACGTTCACCATGAAATTGAAAATGGTCTACAGTCGCAGACTCGCAGTCACCATTTAAGTCGTAAGATGGCACCAATTGGCTATTCCAAAATAGACCCTTTTCACGGACTGTGATGGCGTGTTTATGGTCATCAATATCGTAAATTCTGCAGAGTTTTTTATATTTTCATTTTTTTTTAAAAAACGCATGTACATTTATAACACTATACTTAGTATTATATTACCTTTGCATCAAATTACAAAAAACTAGTTAACGCTGCTGTGAGGGTGTTTCTAATAGAGTACCTCAGAGATGACGTGTTTTTGTAGGCCAACCCGGAAGTTAGCGGCGCACGGGTTCCCTCGATCGAAAGCCTTTGCATTTTTCCCATATACTCTTGGAAAATCACAAAAAATAAGCTCTGTGTTTAACAAAGGGTTATGACACTTGCACGTTTTGTCTGTCAAGATAATCTTTACAAGTTAACACAACATTTATACATTTTGAAGCCTAAATAAAGTCGTCAGATATAAAAAGCTAACAGTAGGCTATAAACGGACTACAGCACACCATGGTCGCGGATCAACGTCAAGATATATCAAGCTTCCTCAAACTTTATTTAAAAAACAACTTTATTTAAAAACATGCTAGCTGATTATGGTCTGCGCTGTGTATGAATACTTATCCACTTTTTCATGAGAAATCCTGTCCAAATGTCCTGTTTGTCACGATGAAAGTCCCCACCAAAGGAAGTAGTCCTTTTTAGAAATTTGTTAGCAACCACCGTTTTTAAGACACAATAAAGGTTTAAAAAAAAT
Source organism: Hypophthalmichthys molitrix (assembly GCA_037950675.1). Lineage (NCBI taxonomy): Eukaryota > Metazoa > Chordata > Actinopteri > Cypriniformes > Xenocyprididae > Hypophthalmichthys > Hypophthalmichthys molitrix. Next base: position 17,308,304 of record CM075512.1, on the reverse strand, counting down.
CACAAGCGGGTTATAACTGGTGTATTTTATGTCATAGATCAAAACGTGAAAATATTTAGAGGCTTTGTTAACCACAGACCTTATTTCAGGCGTTTTAGCAAAACCCCATTCAAAAAACCCATAAACTTTAGGGCGATGGAACCGGATGTCCTAAAATACTTACTCGCTTCTGGGTTTTGCCTACAAAAACACGTCATCCCTGAGGTACTCTTTACAGCAGCTATGGGAGTGACAGGAAAAACAACATCCCTCTCTTTTTTTTACTCTTTTTGAAAGTTGTGAAAACACTATTGTGGAGTTTTTCTTTTGCTATTGGAGAAAATGGAAACACAAAAAATATATTTAATGTATTCTCTCATTCAACGCTGTAGAATTTTACCCAACTATGACGACTTCCGCTTCTGAGAAAGCCGGAAATGTGAAAAGGGTCTATAATAGTTTTGCACCATGACAAAAAGTTGCTGTTATGTACCTAAATGTCAATTTTGCATTGGTCCTCTGTGTAGTGTGGAAAAAAATAAATAAAACATTCAATTTTTAATTAATTATATGGTATCAGCGAGCAATGTGACAAATGCTTGCATTATATAATCACTCCTCGCGCATTTGACTCTAATTCGAATAAATACATTGTCATTGTTGAAGCTGTCCATTTCATGAGTGTTACAATTGCCACAGAGCATCGCCATATCTAGCTAATTAGAACAATACCAATTTAGAGATTCCACTTGCCACCGGCTCCGCGAACAGAGTGCGCCATATAAACAGAAACATTTGACGGTCTAGTTTTATTTACTCTTAATCGTGGCAACAGTTTAAAAAATTTTTAAGCTTAATTGTGTAGCCCTACCAAACTGGGGTCTTTAAACCAATCACCTGAACCTAAATACCACGTGACTCGCCTCTAGTGTGGTGGTGACGTCAAGGCAACGCTGATTGGCTAAACACCAAAAAAACTTGCTGACCTCCAAGGTTAGCTAAAACTGTTAAAACCCAAAGAAGAAGAAGAAGGAGAAGAAGAAGAAGATGGTTAGCTAAAAATGCAAAACGCGGCAATCCTGATGCTGGTCTGTTTAAATGGAAGTATGTGGAACAGTTTTTTATTGGTGTGGGAATGCGTCACATCATAAATGGACGGTTTGGGTACTTATCTTCAACATATTAGTTTGGGAGCTGTTTTATAAAAGAGGTTAAGGACAACTTTATTTCAGGTAAGTTTAATTTTACAGCATTTCACTTTTTTTGGTATGATAATATAAACAAACAAAATTATTTACAGTATTGGTTTGTTGTTAATAGTTTTCTTCTGGAAACAGTATAAACGTCAAAAAAAAAAAAAAAAAAAAAATGAAATGCAGTAAAATGAAATAAATGGCAGTCAGTGGAGAAAGATACTTTTTGTAGCCATATGGTTATTATGGTATAAACAGTGATGGTAGTAACTGATTACATGTAATCTGGATTATGTAATCAGATTCCAAAAATTAAAGGTGCAATATGTAAGAAGTTAGCAGTAAAATATCCAAAAACCACTAGGCCAGTGTTATATATTTTGATCACTTGAGTACTTACAATATCCCAAATGTTTCCAACTATTAGTAAATCTTAAGAAAATTGCAATTTTAACCAAGGCTCTGGGACGTGTGAGGAGTCACCTATCAATTGCGTCATACCCGCGTTATCCACAGTTTCCGGTTTTATTTTGTAGAAACCTTGGAAACACCAAAGATGCTTTAATATACATATATACAATGAAACAATTATTTAATATACAAAACAACTGTTTTGATATGTTTATAGACAGAAAACTAATTATTGTTATATAGCTCAACACGTTTAGTCTCATTGTTTAAATCTAATTTTCTTGATTTTTTGCAAGTACCATGCTTTACCATGCCTCAGAGAAAAACACTATTTTGTCAAGTAGCTAACAAAGCATAATCAGATGCAACTTTATTTTTAGTAACAGTAATACAGCATTTTCTCCATCATACAATACGTTTTAAAATTAATTGCATGCCGTTTATCAACACAAGCCATCCAGCATTTATTAATATGATATCCTAAAATCGATCTATCTTACTGCAGTGTGCAACAAGTGTCTCACAGCAGCCGCCGACCGAACGCACAGAGTAACGTTATAACATTTTCAACACAGTCAAATGTATCTAATATGATAAACAGAGCTGCGTTACCTCATACTCATGACCGGAAAAGCGGAAGCGGCGACTGTGACATAATAAAAGTTCTGCTGCTCGTGAGGCGTGTGTTGCGCAATCACTCCAGCGGCCTCGTTCAGCTCCTACAACACTCGGTCCTGCTCTGCTTCATACTACAGTAACGTTAATAATCGCATCCATGAACATGATTTCTTCCTGAGTCCTATCCCGATTGTTTCCACCGGCTGTGATGTGAAGACCACATGTCCCAAGATTCCACGCTCAAACTTGGCGTCATCAAGCTACGCCTTTGTTTAGAATAGGCCTCTAGCGACCTCTAGCGGACAGAAAATATTACATTTTTGCACCTAAAATACTTGTAATCAGACTACAGTTACTTTTATGTTGATTACATTATTACATATTATTCCCACAATGCCAAATTATTCATATTTTATTGATTCTACTTCTTTGCTATATTTTAAATTTACTACCAGTCAGAAGTTTGGAATCGGTAAGATTTTTAATGTTTTTAAAAGAAGTTTCGTCTGCTCACCAAGGCTGCATTTATTTAATTAAAAATATAGTAAAAACAGTAATATTGAGAAATATTATTACAATTTAAAATAACTGTTTTCTGTTTGAATATATTTTATAAAGTAATTTATTCCTGTGATCAAAGCTGAATTTTCAGCATCATTACTCCAGTCTTCAGTGTCACATGATCCTTCAGAAATCATTCTAATATGCTGATCTGCTGCTCAAGAAACATTTATTGTGTACAATTGTACAAAATATTTATGTACAATATTTTTTTTTCCCAGGATTCTTTGATGAATAGAAAGTTCAAAAGAACAGCATTTATTTGAAATATAATCTTTTGTAACATTATAAATGTCTTTACTGTCACTTTTGATCGATTTAATGCATCCTTGCTGAATAAAATTATTAATTTCTTTAATTTCTTTTCAAAAAAATAAAAATAAAAATTCTTACTGACCCCAAACTTTTGAACGGTAGTGTATAATTTTACAAAAGCTTTGTATTTCAGATAAATGCTGTTCTTCTGAACTTTTTATTCATCAAGGAATCCTGAAAAAATAAAAATACACAACTGTTTTTAACATTGATAATAATCATAAATGTTTCGAAACTTTTTTTTAAAAACATTAAAAATCTTAGATTCCAAACTTTTGACTGGTAGTGTATATATTCAGAAGCTCTTCCAGATTTGTGGAATTGCACACATAGACCATCCACTAGTCATGTGACTATCACTGAAAACTGTAAGCCACACAGCATTTGATCTCTGCATTTACAGATATCGTGTCACCGAAGTGTTTTCTCATCATTGCATATCTAATCAACTCCTGACGAACACATTAATTATTATTTAAATTATCACTCAGTGAGTCATTTAATTATATTGTCTCTGGAAGGCTTTTGTCTTTCAAACACATTAAAATGTACAGATTCACATTATTTCATATTTACATGCAATGCAGGGATTCCGCAATTTTTTTGTCAGCTGAACCTCTTTGCCCTAATATATTTACTTGAAGAAAGCCCTGAGATTTTAAGTTAGGTCAATATTAAAATTAAGTCAATAATAAATAATAATAAAAGTTTCACGGTCCTCTGACATCGCTCACATGACAGGTAAACAAACATTTTTTAAATCTTTTTTTAGTATTTTGTTTTTGTTTTAAAATTATTTGTTGTTAATTATTATATTTATTAATTATGAATTAATAACTTTTCATTAAAGCTTTTCATTAAACCCCTGCAGTTCCTTCACGAACCCCAGACTGGGAAAGCCTGATGTAATGTAATATTTAATGTACTTCATGTTGTTAACATGAACAAAGAATGAAATAAATTTTCTTTCTTTTTGTATTTTTATATAAATGGTACAAGATTATCCTATTGAAATCAATGTGATAAATGAGTCGGGTCAAAACTAATCTAAAAAAGTAATCTAAAAGTAGTCACAATACATTACCTAAAATGAGTAATATAGATTACATTACAATTTTTTATAATGGATTCTGGCATCAGTAACTGACTAAAACTTGTAAGTAATCTACCCAGCGTTAAATATGTAAAGATGGTTATACACAAGATAAGTAGCACCAGTATGTTGCCATGTGCTAAAGTAAATACAGTTTGGTGGTCATTTATGAAAATACTTGACTGCTCAATGCTTGAACAATCAGAATCAAGTAATCCAGAGAGCTGTGTAGTAAAAATGTATTATTACAACAAAATCAATATTTATCTGGCACAAAACAAAGAAGCTTTCACTTAGAGTGAACTTAGAACTTGATTAATCTCAGTAACATCTTTTCACCAATACGAGTTAATAAGTCACTACTTTTAGATTCCATTTTTTTTTTTAACCACAGAACTTTTTTTTGTTACATTTGAAAATGCTAGGTAAAAAGGTAATATGTGTATTTAATGTTGTTTTCAGAATAACGAAAGGTGGAAAGAGTTCAGAAAACCAGTCATTATTTTGGCAGTTCCATTCGTTGGTGCAGAAATCACATATTTCACCTTTAATGGTTCACTGCTATAAAAAAGAAAAACTACTTTGTTCTTGCAAGGTCAGACAAAGACACTAATTAGTTTATTAAGTGGTGAATGCCAGCTGCTCCCTTTTCACGGGGAACAGAAATTAAGGGTTCAAATGATTAATAACCTGAACTGGGTGCTTTATGCACATCTACTGCATGTGTATTGCTTATTGTGGATGAACTTGTGTGAATTTTATGTTCCTTGAACATCAAGGAAAAGTTTGCAACCCATATTAAACATGGAAAAAAAAATGCCTATTTTTATTGAATATATTTAATTGTATTACTGAAATATGGTGCAGCAGTTACATTCTCCATTAAGAAACGGGATGTGTACCCTTCAGTATATCAGTCTGACAATATGGGAATCCTAATCTAAAACAATAAATAAAGTGATGTCATACAATTGTCCTGACAGTTATGCGTCTGTTAGATCTTAAGTGACGTGCTGCTGTTTCTTGTCTCTCCAGTACAGCAGAAAGCATTGTAGTATAGGGGAAATGAAATGATGAATAATAAATGAAGGGTAGCAAAAAGAAATGTCAGGATGTTAACTGTAACAGGATGTGTGACACTGTTTTACAGTGACAGGATGCACTAACTCAACAACAGTTAAGTCTGTGGCATCAAAACACAATTTTATACTTGCATAATCTTACTGCACCCTAAAAGTATGTACTTTCCTAAAGTAAGTGCATTGTATAAGTAGATGAATTGGGATGCAGCCTTGGTAGGCATCATTGCCATCATGCCTTGATGGTACATTGTTAATTTGATGACAGCATCACCTACTGGTCAAAATTTCATAAATCTTTGGATGCAACTCAATCAGCTTCCTAAATTGTGAATCAGTATATTGTGTACACTAATTCGGGCACTGGTGAGGACAGTAAGAACCCTGGCTCACTACACATTGGGACACTGATGGCTCTATTTTCGGCAACATGACAACCTCCTCATTGTGCTGTGTCACTACTGGTAGAACACAGATATCTTTCTGACATTGTTTATTTAAAGTTGGCTACATTATGATAAATACTTTGATTGTTACATATACCTGCAACATTTAATCCATAAATGAATTATAAATGTTAGCTAGGCCTAGATTATGTTTATTACCTGTCTAGCGATGTATGTTTATGCAAAAATATAATTAAAGGTTTGTTTTTTTAAAACATCTATCACATGTCATGATGTGTGTTCAATTGACTTGCAATGTTTTATGTTTTGTGCTTCAGAATTTCCATTAAGGGTACAAAGTGAGCATCAATGCTTCCTGGTTTTCATGGTGCATTGTGGGACTTTTTATACTGTTTCAGTGCACTGGAAGGATTGAGACAGCCCTTAAAATATCTGACTCCCTGATCAGTGCCCTGACTAATGAACTATAGGGAGCTGATTGAGACGCACCCATTGTAAATACAGTGCACCTGTTCTAAGTCTCTTTTTACATTTCTGAGGGCATTTGTAATAGAGCAATTATTCATTTTTCAAGCTTAACCTAATCTTACATCTTTGTGAACAGCCCCCCCCCAAAAAAAACTAAATGAAACTAAGTTTATCCAGTCTTCACCTGTTAGCACACTTAAGTGGTTTCACCAAATTGCATTTATTTCTCCAGAAAAAACTAATCTGCTGGTGAAGATGCCAAAACAAACAAACAGTGAGGCTGTATCTTGGAAAAGATTTATGTATCATTGTCACGTTACATTGTTGCAATGCCCTCAGAATATCAAATAAATCTGGTTAAAATATTTAAAGTTTTAAATAATTAGAAGGTCTTTTCCTTAATTCAGAACTGGGCTGTGACCAAAGCAATCTACGTGATCATAAAAAGTGAATAATGTGCTTAGCCTTGTAATCGCTGCTTGCAGCTATACTTATTATAATTGTTAAAGTTGTATTTTGTTATATTTGATTTATGATTGCCCAACCAGACTTTTCATAATTTGTTTAATCAACAGAAGCAGTTGTTTTCCATATTTTCTCAAGACTGAAACTATGTAGGAGAACGCAATGAGAAGTGATTTACAAAATAAAAACCTTTTCCAATTTAAAAATGGTTAATTTTAGATCCATAATTTACTGAAAATGTTCAAAACTGTAAATCAAATTCCGTTCCATCACAAGGACAACGGAAATGTGTTCGTAATTTAATCTTTCTGGATTTAATGCTTTTTAATCTATGTAGCATAGCCTTACGCAACTTGGGCCATTTCACATAAAGATTATTACATGTAAGTCCAAAACCAAACTACTCCAGCACTTAAATTAATTAAAGACAGTAACATGCTAATAGTAATAAAGAAACATAACTAAAACTAAATTAAATAAAACTAAATCATTGATTTGTTTAGCAAGAACATAAGAAATCTGGGTAACACTATATAATAAGGTTCATTAGTTAACATGAACTAATAATGAACTGCACTTCTACAGCATTAATCTTTGTTAATGTTAATTTCAACATTTACTAATACATTATTAAAATCAGGAGTTGTATTTGTTAACATTAGTTAATGCACTGTGAACATGAACAAACAATGAACAGCTGGATTTTTTAACTAATGTTAACAAAGACGAACAAATACAGATGTATTGCTCATGTTAGTTAATACATTAACTAATGTTAACAAATGAACCTTATTGTAAAATGTAAAACCGAAATCTGTTATACCAGAGATCAGACAGATTTTTTTTTTTTTTTTTACAAAGTTTGACACGAAGAGATCCATTTCAGTTGAAATCCCAAGAATCTGCAATATTTTGTGAACTTATATGAAGATTTGGTATAAGGCACAATAATGACAATTATTGAAATTAAACTTCTTGAACTGACAAAGGTTAACGATTTTTCAAGATACTGTACATTCAATAGAATGACTTTTGAACTGCAGCTCAAATAGTATCAATTAAAAAACTATATCTAATATTATTATGGTTGTTATTCTGAGAAAGACCCCTTCAGTCATACTGTAGTATTCTACCTCATTCTCAGCAGTATTGTTCTGAAAAATGATAAAAGACTTGGATACGATCACACATCCATAAAAATTGGTATTGTTAGTGCACATTACATTGGTTAACCACTAGAACCAACCAACAGTATCCATACAGGAAAAGGAGATTGCATCAAATGACATGTTATTACAGATTGGTTAGCCTGCATGCTTCAGCTCATAATTCTGTTCCTTCAAAGGTGCTACATCAATTGTGTGTACACAGAAAAAAACTTCATTGAAGTCAGAGCCTCAATATCAACCACTATCTGAACTGTTTCACACGAGAAAAAGAAACACAGAAACATTGGTATTGAACATTCTTTTCGTGAGAGGTGGGTAAATTAACATTTCTTTTTATTTTTTTTTAATTTGTAAAATGTACATAAATTATATTTGACTCATAAACGCCGAATGAGTAATTCGGTGAACCTCTTTGCAAAGGGAAGGAACATAAGTTAAGAGATAAAGAAAGAGAAAAATAACGTCACAAGGCATTTCCTTGTTGAGATAATTTTCAAACAAACATTGGTCAAACATTTTTCTCCAGCTGGGAAAGCAATGTGCTACTGAAGACAGAAGAGGTCATCACACACCTTCATCATTAGAATCATCCCATGTATGTATTTGAAGGGAAATTAAGGATACAGATTCATTGCCCCTAACCCAAAGGCCTTCACGCCCCCATCGTTTCACGTGACCATTCCTGTAACCCCCAACCCTTCCAAGTCAAGAGGAACGGAGATGAAACGGGGTGGCAATTATGACATGAACGTTCACAAAAAGTGCAGACAGGATATATAACTGCTATGTGTTCACTTCACCTGGGTGAAGCTTGTTCATTGAGAATGGTTTCTTTTCCAGATACAGACCTTTTTTAAGTGCAGATAAAGGCTTTAAAGAAATAAAGACCTTTTAAAGAAATAAACGTGGAATTCAGCCACATGCTTTTCAAATATTAATCATATATTTAATTGATATACATATATTGCCAACATTGGCACGTTCAATATTGCACACAGTAATGAAATATAGCACTGGGAAGAGGGGAAAAAAAAAAAGTTTCCAAAATGACAAATTACGTGAAGCAACACTGAAAAGTTGGGGGGGAAAAATCCTGGCCACACCCCTACACTAGGCTTTCGGTCTGTGACAAAGATACATTACTGCCAAACTACAGAAAGTTTACCTCACAACAAAAGAGTTTGTTGAGAGCCGCTAAACATTTTGCCTGGCACAAAGCATTTGAAAAAAACTAAGGGCTTTCGTCAAGGTGGGGAAAAACACCTAGGTGATTTCGGAGTCACACGTTGTGATCAGAACCTGCAAATAATGATTCGCTTCTCAACCGAAAAGACCATGAGTTATGCAATAGCATACAGGAGCGCCAGGGCCAAACAAAACCAGACGAGGAAAGAAAAAAGAGAGAGGGGGTGGGTGTTGTGGGGTGGGGGAACCCAAACGAAGCACCAACCAGTGTATAAGCATGCGGAGTCTGTAAGGCACCAGGTTGTTTAATGCTGAAGAGTATGCTCCCCAACAAGTTTCATTAAAGTCAGGGTCTCCCAACACAAGTCCTCAAGGGCCCCCATGGAAAAAAGGGCTTTCGTTCCAATAGACTTGACGTCTGATCAAACAAGCGTTGATATATTATCTTATGTACACGTATTTCTCGAACAACTCATTCCTTGAAAGAAAAACGAGTATTAATTCAACTACCTGACCAGACGTTACTGACTTTATGGACATTGAAACCATTACAGAAAAGAGTCCTTGAGGACGAACATTGAGAAATCCACCTCAATGTGGCTGTGTACAGGTTAACATGCAACTACAGCATTCCTTGGCGCCACTCATCCTCTCATTGGTAGACTAATATATATTTCTATATATATATATATTTTTATATATATTTTTAAACCATTTAACAGATTGTTTGTCAAATCCCCACTAAAAACGTGGGTTGTTTTCTTCTCCATTGAAATATATCTGATTCACAAAATCATACTTTGTATGTTTTTCTACATGAGCGTTTTCATACGATTCTTTGTATGTTTGTATCCAGGGGTCCGGTTTCGGTTACAAAAATGTTTGAGAGCTCTTTCTCTTCTGTTGTCATTGCTCTTATTTGTCGAGTACCTTTTTTATACACTGCATGACAACGAGACACAAATACATAGCATATCATCTGCATGACAATAACTTCAATTAAAAAAATACACTGGTAATACTCCTCAGAATGTTTGCGAAGAGGTCAGCTGCCACCTTCTGCACACAGCGACCTCTCTGCTGACGTCTGTACCTCTATCAATCAACAGGTTGATTAATTTTTTGTTTTCTTCCCCACCCCCCCCATCAGGGTTCCTATAGCTAGCCCTCAGGTGATGCTTGGAATATCTAGTAGTAGCATGGCTACCACGACAACCTCTTCAAAATTTGGATTAAAAACAAAAACAAAACTAAAACATCTGATTTGTGCTGAAGTCATTAGCATAAAGGAACCGTTTCCTCGTAATCTCGGCAATAACTCCAATGCAAACACTTCTATAATATCTTGGAACGTGTAAAAAAGTTCTGGTTAATAAGGGAAAGAAACACTCAGTTCTGTTGTCGTCAAGTAAGAAACACAGTTCATATATAATGTTATTACTTGGTTTAGCAGCCGCTTACTGGTATTAATGGTGGGTAAGTGGATGTCATCCAGCGATGGGTTTACTGTCAGTCTGTGGAGGTTTGTATTTTTGTGGGTAGTGCTCCCTTGGAGTTAAACAGTTACTTATCTTTTATGTATCTTTCTGTATCTTTTTTTCTTTTTCTTTTTTTACAGCAAAGTACGTATAATTTCTCTTTAGGTTATTCGGATTATTTTTTGCATGTTTCCCTCCACTATCAATCCTCGTCCCCATCATCGCCGTGCATCTCCTCTTGCTGCTGCTGCTGAAGCTCGCATGCCCTTTTTTCCCGCTGTTTCTCTTGAATCTTTTTCATTTCGTCTGCGTATTTACAGAAAGTGCTGCCGAATTTCGACCACACTTTGTAGGGCACTGTGATAGAGTTGCGATAGGTGGGCTTGACCTCGCTTACCCTCATGAACACCCCGTACTTATTGGAGCCCACGTCAAAGAAAAAGCGCTTGTTGTCCACAGTTAACGAGGTTCCCTCGGGCAGTTCCGCCGGCTCGTCCTCCACTCCGTAGTCGTCGATGAGTTTGGCAAGAGCGTCGCGAAACTCGATAAGTCCCTGGGCTGGAAGAGCGATGGTCTGGCCTTGCGTGGATCCCAAACCGGGCCCCCGGTTGACGGTCTGCCTGATCCTCAGAAAGCGGCCCCTCTGGTTCTCCTTCAGATCCATGTAGTACTTCCGATTCTCCCGGACCAGAAACTCACTCTTCAGCGCCCGCCGCGGCTCGTCCTGCGCCACGTCCGGATTGCTCGGCCCTAACTGGGCATAGTGCTCGATGAAGTCTCCCAGGTAGTCGCGGAACTCGACAGCAACAGACATGGAGAGAGTGAGGCGGCTCTTGTTTCCCCCGGCCCCGACTTCTGCTATCTTCAAGAAGCGGCCTTTCGCGTTCTGCTTTACGTCTAGATAGAAGCGCTTGTTCTGGATGTCAACCCGCTTCGAAGCGAGCTCCTGCGTCTCGTGCTGCAGCCCGGAAGCCGAGCCCGCCCCTCCTGTCACTGGGTGCATGGAACCGACACCCGGGCCCGTGGCTGCTCCTCCCTGCTCACTTCCACTGTCTCTGTCCGCCATGATGCTGCCTGCCTTCTCCCTCTGTCTTACTGCAAGCCTACTGCCAAGCAGCCACGCCACCGCTCTCGCGAGATCTGAGTGAGGAGAGAAGACGAGCGCTGTTCAGACCAGTGCAGATTCCGAATAAATTCATCGTACACAAGGTCTAACGCTGCAGCCGTACTCTCTAATCACACACTAGCCTAAGTCTGTCCTGAAAGATGATAATAAATTCACTTCAGAGCGGAACTTAAATTATAATTGCGTTCCGAGTGTGTGCTGCCTTACCGTGTATCTTAATATATAGTACTATATATTTCACAGCCGTTGATGTAGCCTATTTTATAAACTATTTTTATACACCGTTTGCTGTGGTGTTAGTATTCCTCTAGTTTTTATTATTATTATTATTATTGCTATATTAAGCGTATTGGCTAACTTGAGTTAAAATTGTAGGGAGATTATGCCGAATTTTCTACATCTGAAGTGATAGAAATTGATCTAATTCGTTAAAATATTGCTCATGGATCTTGCTGGAATTTACGAATATTTAATATTCAACTTTTGCAGGATATAAACTGGTCAACATAATGGACTTTTAAGAGCGGTTGTGCTTGGATAGACTGTCATTTATTTGTCAGTCATCCAGTTCGGCTTTTTGTCATGGCAAAAATAAAAATAGATTATTGTAAATATATATTATAAGATGCATTCGTATTGATGCAATATGATTTAAAATGCTTATCATAATACTAGATTCTATAATATAATACTATATCTATAATACTAGATTCAAGCTTTTGAGGTAGTTGGATTTTTAAGGCATATGTTATGACATATCTATCACACGTTCTGTAGGTTTATGTTACTTATCTTTTCTCCAATATAGCCTATTTAACCTATATGTTGCTGTATACATTTATACCAGATGCAAATCATTTATTATAATCAACTATAACATACCCGAATTTTTGTTGTTTTGTGGTTGTTCACCTTTTACTTCATTATAGAAAATCTCTCCTAATAATAATCCGAGGTTTCTAATTAAATAAACCACCTTCGCCTGCATGGAAAATCAGGGCAGTTGGCGTGAACAGTCTTTTGTGGTTATATTGTTTTAAAGGCCTGTTAGAAGAAAACAATGTAAAGGTTTAATTTTAGTAGCCTATGAATTAATATAGCCTATATATGTTTTCTAATTTACATTGATATGGTTGTGATAGATGCTTTCTTTCCAAAGCGGTTTACAGGAATAGCCTAGGCTATGTATGTGTTGTGTGACGGTTAAGCAGAAGGAAATATCTCGAGCTACTAAAACTATATACATTTAACACTAACCCAATTCATGCAGTTTGTCCCAATGCAGCTGTATCGTTTCTCAGATATTATATAGTAGCATAGCTTTTACAAAAATATTTATTTCGTATATGCATATGCAATTGCTAATGGGTTTCAGACATTTGATTATTTATTTATATATATATAAAATAAATACTAAACTAAACGAGTATAATAATATTATTTAGGCAACTACAATATCTAAAATGCATAACTATTATGTTAATCGAAAATCTAAAGGCCTTGTTCTTTTCTTCCGCACAAAACCCTTTCATATGATTATTTTTAAAATGTTTGGCAATGTAAAACACAATTAAATGATGCATTCGTTTCTAAACATGTTTTTGAATCAAATTGTTTTATAAATGTAGACTTATGTTACGATTTTTATCAGTTATTTGATTATTTGCGTGTATTCCGGTAGCTGTAGTAATATTGCCCATATATTCAAGCTTACAGTTATTTTACAAAAACATCAAACAAAAGTAGAAACTGGATAATTACGCAAACGTTTTGAATTAATTTTATTTAATTGAATTGAAAGTTTTTTATTTTAATTGAAATTACAAGTATTAGCTTAATCCTAGAAAGTGATGACCTTTTTTTGTAAGCGTTTAATATTTTTTTATGCTGCAAGAATGATCGATTCTCTTTAGTTTATAAAACATTTAAACAGTTCATCTCTAAAATAATTCATCAGCGTGTTCGTTAACAATAAGTAAAACTATGATAGACTATATCGGTTTTGACAAGCAGAATGTGTTTGAATGCGAGACTGTACAATGGAATATTCTAATAATATTTTTACTTTCACAAATATGCTGTGCACGTATAAATATCACGTCATCTAAAATAAACAATTTTCTTGTATTATTATATTAGTTTAATCTTAAAGTAACAGCTATAGCAAAAATGCAATCTATAAAAGTCTTCATATAAGAAAGAACCAAAAGTTAAAATATACAATTTCCTAACTGAAAAATCTGCAATGTAATAACATAGATTAAAATGAGATATACAGAATCGATCTCCTTTTAAAAAGGGTACAATTTAGATAAATATACTCACTGATGTATACCTTGGAACAATAAGTGAATATATAAGAAAGACAACATCCAGATTATCCCAACAATATTTTAACACTTTACAATAAGTTAACATGAACTAACAATGAATCATACTTCTACAGCATTTATTAATCTTGGTTAAATGTTAATCTCAACATTTACACATTATTCAAATCAAAAGTATCTGTTCAAATTATTAATGCAATGTTAACTAACATGAACATTTTTATTAACATTAACAAAGGGTAATAAATGCTGTAAAAATGTATTGCTCTTTATTAGTCCATGCTAGTTAATGCATGAACATTAATAAATGAGACATTGTAAAGTGTTACCAATACTATTATTATGAATATCCAGTTGAGAGAACCTTGACATGCATTGTTTGTGAGGGAGGTAATAAGCAGATAAAAAGATAAAGAACAAACAATAACAATAATAATAAAACAATAAAGAACATGCAGCGATTATGCACGCCTTGAGAAACAAACTCTAAAATACTTTTTTTTTTTTTAAGTGACATTCATAAATGCAATATTTAGATAGAATATACATTTCAAGACAATTTATTTTTCAATGTTTAATGTTTCTTTCTAAATACCGAGCACATGCCGAACACAAACAGCATTCATAGACATCCGGCCTGCAGTTAGAAAAAATAATTTGTATTCAGTTGCTTACACATATGCATGTCTATTCTAGCATATAATGCTTTAATAAATAAAGTGCATGTAATTATTTTTTATCATGCGAAGATATTTTAATATACAATAAAATAAATATATTATAAATAAAAAGCATGTAAATATTATTAAAAGAAAATTAGGTAACACTTTGTTTTACAGTGTCATTGTTACATGCGGTTACTATAGAAGTAACTAGGCTATACATTATGTATAATTACATGCATGGCATTGGATTTACCACCACAAACCCTAATCCTAGCCCTATAGTAAGTACATGTAGTTACTTAATATTTCTCAGTACTTAAATGTGTAATTACAATGTAACAAAGAAATTTTAAAATAAAGTGTAACCGAAAATTATTTTAACTCATGGCTAACCATTAAAAAAAAAGTGGCCTGTTGCTTGCTAGAATGAAGTACTGCTTAACTCCTTATCCTTAACTGAAACTTAACATTTTTGTCATTTGAAACTTCTAATGCAAGTGTAAACTCGTTTTCATGGGCCTAACAAAAGTGACAGTGCGTAAAAAAGACACTGAGTGAAGGAAAGAGGGACTCCAATTCATAAGCGTTACTCATAGGTGTGCTTGTTTTTGGTCGAAGGTGAACTCTGTAAGCTTGAACTCATAACGGTATGTCACAGTCACACTAAATGGCATTGGATTTGCCGCAACAGACTTGAGTCTGTCAGCCTCGCAGTCGGTCAGCACTGTAAACAGTTAACGAGTTTGCGCAAGCAGTCTGTGATATCTGCCCACGACTGCGAACATTAATTCCGTGGTTGTTATACTGACCCAAAAAAAAAAAAAAAAAAAAAAAAAAAAAAACAGTATACCGCAGAATACCATGACATATGATTGTAAAGTGCAGTGCTGTTGCCAAAGTCGCAGACCTCATAACGAGCGACGTGTCTCGGCATATCTTACCCCGCTCAGTCTGCAGGCAGAGCGTTAGCCCCTGTGCAAGCCCTTCGCAGTTGAACACTGTCAAAAACAAAGATGAAAACCTGTAAGCCCTGAAGGCCTACTGTAAACACTGTCGCGGTGCTGCTTCACCGATGCGCCGTTCACAAGATGGAACGAAAGAGCGAGTCGTGGCATGGAGACGGACGCACGCACGAGCTCAACGCTGTGCGCGTGGAGTCTGATGTCAGCACGCTCAACTGGGAAAAGCAAGTTCTTGCGCCTCTCACTGTTGCTTTCGCGATATTGCAGCTGGAGATTCTATTTAAGCTGTCAAACTTGTTCAGTTGTTGGAGAATACTTCATATACATCTCATATTAGATTTATTTGACATATTCTGTGTAGATTCGGTGAGCTAGAAGCTGTAAGTGTTGTAGAATCGAAAACTGGTGTCATGATAACCTTTTTACTGGGTTGTTAAATGAAGTGTTTATGCGAATGTGATATGCGCCGATTGTGTTTTATTATGTTTCTTATGTCACAGTTCAAAGAACTCAGAAGGGCTTGTTTTGTTAACGGATGATACACTAATTTGCTGAAGAGCTTGTGAATGACCTGTTGAAAATTTAAAATCTCCAAGGAAAAACATAAGCATTTCTGGGGAAAAAAACAAAAAAACAAGAGGACACAAGAGGACAATAGCACACGTACATCTCAGAGACGTCTATTTGATGTGTGTGTTTACATCTGGAAGACGTATTTTTTGTGTGTGTTTGCTCCTCTGCAATAGGACGTTTCCTGTCAGATGTCAAATAGACGTATAGAAGATGTCTTTAAGATGTTTATGATTTAGAATGTATGTAAAACTGACATCTTAAAGAGTCTATCAGATGTTTGTAAACAACCGATGCTTTCCAGATGAAGTGATCTTTAACAGACATTTTGCAGACGTAGGCAACGTGTGCTTTCTGGGTAAAGAGACTCTTTATTTTTAAGGGTGTAGCAAGTGGAAATTAAACTTATTTTATAAAACGTTCTTAGTGTTTAGAAAAGCGTGATTGAGATGTTTTTCATGCTTGATAACATCAAACGATTTATAAAGATAGGTGGATGCGTATAGCCTGCGCGTGTCATGTCGAGTCTTTATTCATGTCTTAGTTGTAAGATGTGTTTTTACAGTATAAAGACTTATGAATTATTTCGTTAAACTGATATTTAACTATGTTGGCTAGGGTCGTTGGGAGGTCGAGGCCAGCGCTGTTTCAGAACCATGGACAGTAACCCCCGAGTCCGTCACGCGCATCGCTGCGTTTCTAATGATCTATCGGGTTTGAATTTTGTCTTTGGGCAGTTGGTAGTGTGCCTGTGTAAAATGTCTCTATCATGAACCTACAAGTAATATAGATACTTGTAACTCCACTTCCACATTTCTCAACAACAAGAAGTGATCTAGAAGTGTTTTGAGTATTGATTTCATTCCACGAAAATGGTGCTGTTTGTGTCGAACTTTTGAGCTGTTATTATAGGCATTTTCTTAACATATCAACAAAAATATCTTTCGCTCTTGCTGTATTATTACTTGCAAATATTCTTTTGACTGAAAAACATATATCCATCGACTATAAAAGCTGTTTTTGTGTTATAGCCTTGATGTTATAGCCCTATGTTATATAATAAGTCCCCGTTTATAAAAATAATGCACTAACTAAACACTTTCTTTTAAGATGTGCGGTGCCCTTTAAGGAGAAGCGTCTCCTCTTTCAGATGAGTTTATCTTCTGTTACTTTATATTTGTCTGTATTTTTATGTTTGTCAGTAGGAGAAAATCGTGAATAGTCAACCCTGTTACAATTTTATAGTAAATATCTGATTATATAAAAACGTGGTATTTGTAGGTGTATTGGCATTAAACTTTTAGTGTCATGACCTTGTCAATCCCTTAAAGGGGTCAGCATCAGTTTTGCCAATTTAGCTATTTTGTCACTAGATTTAGCGACTCCCTCGCCCGTTTTGAGACTTTTTTCATAAGCGACAAATCTAGCAACTTCTTGGACAAACCTTTTCTTGATTCTTATCTCACTCGCTGATCTATATTTATATAAATCAGTGAAATCGCCATTATGACGTCATCTAGTGACATTTAGCGATCAGATTTAGCTACTGTAGATTGAAAGCAGTTGGCAACACTGATCAGCATAATGATAATAATTTAATTTGAAAAAAATTAATTCGAAAAAAAAATGCATCTTTAACGCTTCAAGACATTCTTAGTAAAATATTTTATATTTACATTTCATGTTTCTTAAATCACTTGACAGGATAGTTCAAACTGTATTACACTTTTGTCTTGAAGAAAGGAATAAGCATCCTATGAGTAGTAAGAACTCAGCAATGGGGCAATTTATGAACTATCACCTCTGTGCATGGAGCAAATCCCTAACCCTAAGTTACTCCAAGGGACGCTGGTCCTACTACCAAGTGTACTGTTCGTTCATTTACAACTGAGTAATAACTATTTGCGCTATTTCTGACCCATGATTCGCAGTTGTGGCTCTGGCGTCCTGTGCGCACAGAACAGCAGATGTCGCCCTTAGTGAATTTGGAGCTACGCTCCTTTTCAGATCCACAGGTTCAGCCTTCATTTAGTTCAGGATTTAGGTTATTTTATATATCGTTCCAAACCGGTGAAATTCTAATATTGGTCCTCATCATCTCCTTTTAAACAGTCTGTGTCTCGTCCTACCATTCATATCCACCACCACAGTATGTCTATAAAAGCTTTACCATGTTGTGCGTTTGATGCAGTCTGCTGCTTCATTCGTGATGTTCCTTCATTTCATTTGTTAAAAATGTTCTCACTCGGCCAGGCATCAGCAATGCAACGAATACCAGACGTAGCCTATGGATTTGATGCAACGCCTCACTATATATATTTTTTTCTCTGAGGCAGAGCGGCGAATGTGACCTGAATGCAGGGCATGATTTAGTAATGGAATGAGACGCAAAACTCATCCAAAGCTCATTCATTCGCACTGTTAGCCATCGCACTCAGAGCAGCGCAAACCTCTGCGGTGCTGTAACGATTTACAGGGAGATTTGAGGCGGGCGCTTCCCTGCACCATACATTTAGGTGTGTGTGTTTGTGTGTGTGTGTGTGTGTGTTTTTTTTTATTCGATGAGGATTGGCGATGGGAGAGATCATGGATTGACTATTTTTCTCGGGGTGTAGGAGACTAAAGACGCACACGCCGGCGCATGGGCGTTCGTTTCAGCACCCCAGCCGTGAATCTGCCGTTTGTGCGGGGAATCTTGCCCTGATAGATCGGGGTGGCGGACAGAGACGGGGCGCGAGGGCTACGGCGAACGAGTTTTATCGCTACGAAAGTGGATTCTTACAACGTTTGTACTGAGGGGATATCGAAAGTAGCCCTAATAGTTTACTGCAGCATTTCACATTCGACTGCAGTGGAAGATACACAGCAACAGTGGCGAGTAGGGCGCGCTCACCACTGCAATTTCGGGGCAAAGACTGACTGGCGGCGTCTTGCGGATACCTGGTCGTGTCTTTGGAGGAGGCAGCGTCCACGACTTTCCCTGCATTTTAGGATGCGCTTCGGCAGAATGCAGTTGAGGGATCTGTATTAACCCAGCAGCATTACGCCGTTTCCGGTTCCCAGCTGGTGTTTCCCGATTGCAAATCTATCGGAAAAAAGCAGCGGATCCCGATGGCATGGACACTTACGCAAGGTCTGCCGCGCCGCCGTGCTACTGGAGCCTATTCGCAGTCTCTTCAGCCTTCAACCCAGCTCCACCGCCATCGCCCCGCAGCCCTGCCGCAACGCGACCACCGACCATCGAGCCAAAGCAGGCGGCATGAGGAGGCTTGATTCGGTACACTTATCCATGCTGCTCATCGGGGTCTCCTTCGCCTGCTACTCCCCGAGTCTGAATTCCCTGCAGGACCAGGCTTACAGATCCGCCGTGGTGATTGAGGGCAAGGTGCAGTCCGCGCCTCAGAACGTCTCAGCGGAGCCGTACAGTGTGAATGTCAAAGTCCTGGACGTGTGGCCGCGGAACAGCGGGGGTCTGGAGCGGGAGCAGCTCGTCACCGTGGGGGAATTTGGCTCGGAGGCTCCGTGCGCCAAAGTGAAGAAGAATCACAAGTATATATTTTTCATGGACCCAACTGATGAACCCTTGGTTTTTAAAGCGTCGTTTGCGCCCTTAGATACAAGTGGAAAGAACCTGAAAAAAGATGTTGGGAGGATCTTGTGTGAAGACTGCGGTAAGTTTATGCCCACAAAACGCTTGTACAGGGGCTTGCAAATTGACATTGGCCGTCAGGCTTCGGTTGTATGCTTATGTGTGGTGCAGATGACATCCAAATGTTTGGTGTAAGTAACAGATGGGGGCTTGTGGGGGCGTCTCTGCAGCAATATTGGGCAGGAATAAAACGCTTAAAGGTTTTTCATGGTATCATCAGACATATGCAAAGACATACGCTGTAGGCACACGCGCGCTCGTTGCTCATTTGTAGGATCCACAATTTTTTCCTTAAGACAAAATAAACTGAGATGGCGTAACCATTAGACAGGGCCCATAGCCAATTAAGACTTGTATGTTCGGAAATGAAAAGGTGTATAAGGTCAGAATGACTCACAATGTCTTTAAACGTGAAGCTACAGCTCGTTGCTCTGTTGGGAATAGAAAGTTGCTGGTCTGCGCTTGTGTAATGGGCCTTCAGAACAACTGCACTGGGAGTGGAGCCTTTAAAACTCCACTCAGGACGCAGGGAATAGGCTATCTTCCAGCCTACAGAAACTGTTTTGTGTCACCTGTTTGCGCGCCGCAAATCTTTTTATAATAAGAAACTAGGTTCATCCCATCCTTTTTCTTTTTGACGGGATGTTCCTCGAAAGCATATTATATATAGGCTATTTAGGATTCAAAGCGGCAACTGAAATCTCACTCTGACAATTGAAGAAAAAAAAAAAAAAAACTGCATTTGTTCTCAGTGTTGTAGTATAACTAGAAGGTGTTACCACTCTGTTAGTAAATAAGTAACAGGAGACTGTGCTTTCCACAGGCCTACTGTCAGAGGGCTCCTATACTTATAACGCGTTTAGATGGTCGCTGTCCAGGGTGCTGTACAGGGTCAAAAAATGAGAACGGAAATATCCTAATGGAAAGCCATTTTTCAGATGTATTCTTCAACCAGTGTCTATGCTTATGTTACTAGTGCTTTATGTTAATTATAAGTAACTACTTATAATTTACTAGTTCTTACTTACTAACTACTTTTACTAGTTTTATTCTTACCAATCACTGTCCCAATGTGCCAAGTAATACTTCCATTGTTATGGGTAACAAATTGGAAAATTCTGTCTAAATGCTGGGTTGTTTGATTGGGTTGTTTTAACCCAGTGGTTGGGTTAAATGTTTGCCCAACCTGCTGGGTAGTTTTATTTAACTCAACTATTGTTTAAAAATTACTGTATTCCTTGCTTAAAATGAACCCAAAATAGGTTGGAAATTAACATACTTGTACTATTTAGAATGTTCATTATATATGACAACAAAAAACATCAATAACTAGATAGATTAGAATCTAAAGTGTCTCATTAATAGGCATTAGTACCAATAATAAATATAAAACTTGATATAGATGCTAGTAACCATTGGGATAGTTACTAATAAGTCTAGAATGGGTACCAGCAACAAATGGAATGTTGAAAGTGTATAGCTGAGATATTGAATGCAATGAAGATAGCAATGAAAAAGTACAAGTATCTAAGTTAGTAGTGAAAATTAATGGTTTACTTAGTAGTAATTATGTAAGTACAAATAAATAAATGTTAACTTTTGCTACAATATGCTTTTATAAGCTGAATGTGCTAGCATATTGTAGCACACAGAGGCCTTAAATAAACTGTCGTTTAGATTTTTCTAAGCAGATCGATAAATTCTAAAGAATCTTGTCCCATGGTTTCTTTTCAAAGACCAACGAGTGCTCACTAGATGACTTTGCAGTTTCTTCTCTCAAGTTGCCAGGGGAGGTTTCATGAATCTAAAAAACATTTACACCATTTGCTTTGCGATGAAACCGCAGCCCGCCATTCACTTACAGAAAGTGTTTCTGTTCATCATCACGCTTAAAGTGACCATACATGTTTGACAGTGATGGTCACGATCTAACCTCCACTGATATGACAAGTCCTTCTCAAGCTTTTCAAATATGTCAGGTCTGACTGGTGCCTCAAGTTTTGTGGATAAAAATATGTTTCTTCTTCTGTCCCTAATGACTCAGCCTAGATTGAAAGCCTGTAAATGCAGGTATTTTGAAGTTTTTTCCCCCCACAGTCTTTCTTGTCTTTTTGTAGAGGGAGACCTACATATCACCCATGAGGAGTGACTAGCCATTTTGTGGTGTGTTTCTCTTCCAAAATGTGTTTTGCAAAATTATGATTTGAAAATGATGATGGGGAAGTTTGTAGTATTTGATGCTCCTCTTTATGTGCATGTGATCCTGATTTTCCCTACTCCCTGTGTGGAGGTCACAGCTGCATCGAGGTGGCAGTCCAGAATATGCCGGTGACTCAATATCATTGATCCGAAAGAGCTCTCGGGCAAAACTGCATGACACAGGACAAGAATAACAGCTGGTGATTGACATGCACAGAGGGAAGGACTTATTTTGTAGATGCATATGAAAGATTTTTGGCCAGACCAAACTCGGAGATCCTGTCGTAACAAAATCCCAGTGTATTTCTCATTCTGACTGACATGGATAATTTACCTCAGTAAAATAGCGCATGATTTAAAAGGCTGTAACAAGAGAACTGCCTGAGGAGATTTAGTTATGATTAGCCACATATCTCAGCTACAAGCTGGATTCGGCTCCGAGAAGGAAATTGATGACTGCCGTCTTATTGCTGGAACTCATGGTGGGTTGTCGCCTTGTTAAATGGGATGGTGGCCATATCAAAGCAGTAGTTTTATAAACTTGGTCATATTTAGGGTACTCAAGTGGGATTATGCACTCTCTCCAACATGGCCCACTTTTCCATAGCTCCAAGAAAAGGAATCTCTCTCTGCAACTCGCCCACACATATTCCCTTCAGACAAACAGGCCTTAGCTCAGAATGTGTTTCATGAGCTGGACACAAGCATTCAGTGAAAAACCAGCATTTTGTTGCATTCAAATTGTAAAACAAACCAATATTGACATGCTTTAGTCAGTGGTTGCGTTAGACTTTGTTATTGTCCACCATTTTGACGGACATGTTTGTCAAAATTCCATCATAGTCAATTATTACCTGTAATTGTATTTTTTTTTTAACAATAATGAGACATTATATAGCTTTTTTTTTATTCACATTTTTATTTTTAATCATGAACTTACAGGACGAGCATATAGGCTAGACTATTGGGGCACACCGGCGTCCCAATTTGCGGACTCATGCACTATGCTATGCCGTTTTGTAGCATAAATAGTGTGAGTAGTGTGTTCACAATGAAAATTCCAAATAGAGGGTATGCATTGATGTCACTTTCCCGCTGGAACATGCTCCCTCAGCTGGACTGAGTGGCAAAAGAACCTGCTGCATGACTGGATTTAGTAGGGGAAACTGCGAAAATGCAAGTAAAACAAACGATTACTCTAAAGGTTGGGCTCGAAAGTGTTCCTTATAACATGTCAAAGAAACCTAATCCATGGATAATGACATGCAGCCAGGAATCGTGTTTCCTGACATTTAGATGTGCCTGATTTTGACGCCGGGGAAATACATAAAACAAATCTGCCTGTGAACGCTTTATATAACTACAATATAGGTAGGTCTAAATCAGAGTGATCACTTATATCAGTGTTATATATATATCGTCATATCGTACAGCCCTAAAACTTGTACAGTTTTTGTCAGTGTTTATTTAAAAACACCCAATTATGCAGATTATAAGATGGCAAATATTAAATTGATGAGTTGTCAACACAATATATAACAATACAATATATAGGGTATGATTTTACCCCCAAATTCAACATTTCGACACAAAATGATAACTGCAAATCCACGTTTCTCTGCCTGGAGTCCAGTTGTTTCTGTGAATTGCAGCAATCCATTTGTTTCTTTTTTTCTGTGGCTTTCGGCAGTCTGTAAAAATATACCTCAGATTTCTTGTCAAATCTATTTGTACAATCGCAAAGCTCTTTCCTGTTTTGGATGCGTTTTGTGTGTTTTTCGCAGCATTCACATTGAAAACCAATGCTGCCACTCAGTCGTTTTGCCACTCAGTGGGCATAACCACAGTCATAACGGCTGACGGTGACGTCACGTGCATACCCTCTATAGAAAAGTGTCATTTAAATGCCCAGATGTTGCACTTTATTAACCGAAAAAAACAAAGTGTGGAATGTTGGACACTTCATGCAGTCATGTTGAATGACAAAATAACCTTATAAAATTCACACACTACACGGTTGAGTACATAGTGTATAAGTGCATAGTGTATAGTGCGTCATTTGGGACGCAACTTATGCATTAGAACACATGAACAGAGACTGTGTGTCATGTTCAACTCCACAGAAAGCAGATGAATGAAGTTTTTTTTTTTCAGCAGTGACAGTGGAGGCCACTAAAACATGGCCTTTCTGCCTGAACACGCAACAATGCAATATTACAAAATACAGTTTTACAGAATTACAGGTATAGGTTAGATCACCCTGTAATCTGGGTGTAATCTGTTAAAATGATGGACAGCCTTCAGATTTTTCTGTCACTTCTAAAAAAAATTCAGTCAATGACAGAAATTATTCGGTTAATGTAAACTCTGGCATTTTCTGGCAATAATTTACAATAAGGTCCCATTAGTTAATGCATTTACTAATAGTAGCAAACAATGAACAATACATTTGTGACAGTGTTTATAAATCTTTGTTAAAGCTGCAGTCCGTAAGTTTTGCCACTTTGTCGCCATCTCTGTTCGAAACCTGCCATTGCAGTTATTTGCGGAATTATCATCTTTACGTGGGTTGTGCAACAGCACGGCTCCTCAGCGCGGATGAATCTTATGTTTTGAAGAGAATGTGTGGCTGTCAGTCATCGCACAGATGTGGACACTGTACAGGTATTTTGGAATCACAGATTGTAGTTTTGGAAGTATGACCAAAATAAGAATTTTCACCGGAAAATCTCATCTGAACAAGTTAGTAACAAATCTGCCACTTTTGTTCTGACCAACTGAGAAAAAAAAGCATTACAATAAATTGCGCTGTCAATGGTGATTAAATCTAATGATCGCTTAGCTCGGATCACATCAAACTGCAAATTATTATTATTGTTATATTTTGTTCTCAAATTTTTAATGTTAACAACATCAGCATTGCGTGACTGTATTTAATGTGTATTAGCGTTACCTGTAGATTTCAAGTTTTGTACAGTCTAATCTCTAATTGCCCATTTGTCATATCATTATTCCATCTGCTGTGAGAAAAGGCTACAGGCCAGATTTACTAACAGCTTGCGCCAGCGCAAACCCTCTTTTGGCATTAAAAAAACGACTGCTGGGATTTACTAAAGAAATGCACTGCAAAATTAGCGCTGAAAAGGCATGGACTGAGTTGTTTTTGCGGCTGACCTTATTGCATATGAATTGGTATTTGCGCCATTATTTAACGCCCCAAAAAATCACGTCTTAACCCATTTTGCGACATGGCTGCAATTGTTGTTGCTAGGAGGAGACACCGCAGAGAACAGAGAGCACGTGGTAGAAGGGAGAAAATGTTTTTCACTCTTTTCTTTGGAATGCCAGAGGAACACGTTATCCGAACATACACTATATTGCCAAAAGTTTTGGGACGCCTGCCTTTACGTGCACATGAACTTTAATGACATCCATTTTTAATCCGTAGGGTTTAATATGGAGTTGGCCCACCCTTTGCAGCTATAACAGCTTCAACTCTTCTGGGAAGGCTTTCCACAAGGTTTAGGAGTGTGTTTATTGGAATTTTTGACCATTCTTCTAGAAGCGCATTTGTGAGGTCAGGCACTGATGTTGGATGAGAAGGCCTGGCTCACAGTCTCCCTCTAATTCATCCCAAAGGTGTTCTATCGGGTTGAGGTCAGGACTCTGTGCAGGCCAGTCAAGTTCCTCCACACCAAACTCGCTCATCCATGTCTTTATGGACCTTGCTTTGTGCACTGGTGCGCAGTCATGTTGGAACAGGAAGGGGCCATCCCCAAACTGTTCCCACAAAGTTGGGAGCATGAAATTGTCCAAAATGTCTTGGTATGCTGAAGCATTAAGAGTTCCTTTCACTGGAACTAAGGGGCCAAGCCCAACCCCTAAAAACAACCCCACACCATAATCCCCCCTCCACCAAACTTTACACTTGGCACAGTGCAGTCAGGCAAGTACCGTTCTCCTGGCAACCGCCAAACCAAAACTCATCCATCGGATTGCCAGACAGAGAAGCCTGATTCGTCACTCCAGCGAACACGTCTCCACTGCTCTAGAGTCCAGTACCGTGTTTTACACCACAGCATCCGACGCTTTGCATTGCACTTGGTGACGTAAGGCTTGGATGCAGCTGCTCGGCCATGGAAACCCATTCCATGAAGCTCTCTACGCACTGTTCTTGAGCTAATCTGAAGGCCACACAAAGTTTGGAGGTCTGTAACTATTGACTCTGTGGAAAGTTGGCGAATTCTGCGCACTGTGCGCCTCAGCATGCGCTGACCCCACTCTGTGATTTTACGTGGACTTATTGCACAAATGGACTTATTGCACAGATGGCAACCTATCACGGTACCACGCTTGAATTCACTGAGCTCCTGAGAGCGACCCATTCTTTCACAAATGTTTGTAGAAGCAGTCTGCATGCCTAGGTGCTTGATTTTATACACCTGTGGCCATGGAAGAGATTGGAACACCTGAATTCAATGATTTGAAGGGGTGTCCCAATACTTTTGGCAGTATAGTGTATCATTTGCCAAATATCTAAACGCGTTTGTCAGATTACATGTAACAAGTTGAGCTGATGAGCATCAGCTCTGCTTATTTGCGACCCAATGCTAATTTGCACCGCTCGTTGGTCATTATGTAAATGATTTGACTGCGTCTGTGTTCGTTACTTTCCACATCAGCAGTAGATCACGTGCAAAACTTGCTACTTCCCATCGGCGCATTTGTGGAATTGCGCTCTCACGCTCATTTGCGCTCTCTCTGCCACCTGCAGCATCCTCACATGATATAGCCTACTAGCTGGGACTCATTCTTTATGTAAACAGACATGACGTAATGACACAAAGATGAATGGCGGCATGCTCAAATTTCCCGTAGAAACCTACCAGTACCACTAGGATTAGAATACATTATTACAAGCTTACTGTTGTGAATAGGGCTAAGGTAAGGAGATAGTTTTGAACACTGGCTGGTTATGTGTTTGCTCAAATTGATTTTGGATAATTTTTAACCAAAAAAAGTTACGGACTGCAGCTTTAAATGTCAATAAAAATGTGATTGCTCTAGGTAGTTCATATTAGCTTATCATGTACAAGCCCTTGTATATTTTGTCTTCTGGTAGTCAGGTTGTGTTTTCCTTTAAGCACAATATTAGCTATTTCAGGCCTGGAACATACAATATAAGCCAGACATATTCTGCTTCTGAAATGCGATTTAAGACACACAATAAGCACCCTATCTTGTACATTTGCAGTTGCATATTAGGTTTTCAGGCACACTGTCTAGATTTACTTTTCTAGGTAAAGGAGAGAAAAAAAACAATCAATTCGTAATAACATAATTCATAGTTAATGATTCTACACCATAAATTTGTCCCATATTCTTGGTTTAAGAGCCTGTCCATGAGCAGGCCTGTACTGTCCATCCCTCTGAGCACCAGCTGTTGAATGACTGCTGTGAGTGACTCTTGGGTGAATACCGAAGATGGGCTTCCCATTGATCCTGGTCACGCATGATGATGAATGTTTGTGTAGGTTGCTCTGCATCCTCCCTCTGAAGACAGATTCATAAACTGTGGCCCTCTTCATCACTGTGTAAGGCTGACAGGAGACGTATGAAGCAGAGCCTCCAGTGTGTCAGCTGTACGCTAGGACACATGTTGTTACCTAGACTTAATTACTGCATAATCGCTGTCAGCTTTCAGTCCTGCTCTCTGTATTTGCGTATTTCAGCAGATCATTTCAGTTTTGGCATTTTTAACCAGTAGGGAACCAGATGATGTAGGATTTGTGCCATCGCTTGTTTTATATTGCAAAGAGTATTTTCTGATTATGAAGTTGCGGAATATCCATTTTTGATATTTTGAAAGTATATAATATAAAATGTTTCCTTTTTTTCAAGCTGTGTTCACACTGTGCAGTTTTGGCCACAATTTGGCCATCTGAGTCAATTTCTGTGAATCCTAAAAGATTCCACGGATCCTAGGCCAAAATCTGAATCTTTGATCGTTAGTTTGACATGTTGACCAAATTTTACCTCTGACAAAATTCTGGCACTGTCAGAAGATTTGACACACAGTCCTGCAGTGTGCCTTCTCCTAAGACAACCGTCAAATCAAAAACCTATAGAACAGTGGTTACCAACCATGTTCCTGGAGAACGCCCAACACTGCACATCTTGCATGTCCTTTGTCTGACACACACGTTTCAGGTATTGGAGTCTCTACTAATAAGCTAATGACTTCAATCAGGTGTGTTTGATTAAGGAGACATGCAAAATGTGCAATGTTGGGGGGCTTCCAGGAACATGGTTGGGAACCACTGCAATAGAGGGTATGCACGTGACGTCACCGTCAGCCGGAGTGATTTGCCCACTGAGTGGCAAAAAGACTGAGTGGCAGAATTGGTTTTTAGCGTGAATGCTGTGAAAAACACACACAAAAAATCTAAAATGGCAAAGAGCTTTGCGATTGGCTGTACAAATAGATTTAACAATAGATTTAACTTTCGAAAGCTACAGAAAAAGAGAAACAAATGGATCGCTGCAATTCACAGAAACAACTGGACTCCAGGCAGTGAAACGTGGATTTGCAGTTATCATTTTGTGTAAATGTTGAATTTTGAGGTAAAATCATACCTTATATTGTATTGTTATATATTGTATTGACAACTCATCAATTAAATATTTACCATCTTATGTTCTGCATAATTGGATATTTTAAATAAACACTTACAAATACTATACAAGCTTTAGGGCTGTACGATACGACAGTATATATAACACTGATATAAGTGATCACCCAGATTTAGACCTACCTATATTGTATTTATTTAAATACTTCATAGGCAAATTTGCTTTATGTATTTTCCCGGTGTCGAGGCACATGTAAATGTCAGGAAACATGATTCCTGGCTGCATGTCAATATCCATGGATTACTGGATCTTTGGTAAGTTGCAAGGAACACTATATAGCAAGTCTAACCTTAGGTTTAAACTGAAAATCGTTTGTTTTACTCATGTTTTTGCAGTTTCCCCTATTAAATCCAGTCATGCAGCAGGCTCTTTTGCCACTCAGTCCGGCTGAGGGGGCATGCTCCAGCGGGAAAGTGACGCCAGTACATACCCTCTATGGACTTTATGTATCCCCGCCCCTTGTTAGTGCTGCGCTCGTTGTGTTCTGTCTTCCGGTTTGTATTTCCACAGCATGAAGGTAAGATCTTAAGGATTTATGAATGAACCACTCGTTTGAAAATCTTCCCGGTCTACTGACATTTGTTATGACATCTGCTTCAAACTTCCTTTAGGCCTTACTCTACAATAAATAAAACCACTTCACCAGCAAATTACTCTTCGACAGCGATGCCATAGAAATATAAAAAGCTACTGCAAAGACAGAAGTTCAAAGACAAAATTATAAAGATGGTCTATAGTATCGCCGAACCTGGGGTCCATTCTTCGTACCTCGCTTAATGCATCTAAGATTTGAAAGATTTCAGATCTTCTAATCTTGATAACTGATCTCTGGCTAATTTTGGTTCTTCAAACGAATTTGCAGATTTGATTAAAACATCTGAATTAAGTTGTCTGAGATTACTGCGTGTTCTTTTGTTCATTGGAAAGGGCAGTTATATCCAGGGGCATGTTTACATTATTGGGGGCCCTAAGCAAATCTCCGGGAGGGGCCTCGTGGTCAAATTATTTCAGAATTTCTAGTATTTAAACAGGCTTTACATTTTTATTTTAATGTTGTAATTAGCAATTCATTTAATTTTACCTGTAAATGTGTAAGGGTCAAGAAAATGTTTCTAATGGCACAGGCTGCAGACTTTTTTTTTTTTTTTACCAAGTTATCTACAAATCCTGCACTGCATCAAGTCACTCCCAGCTGTCACCATTCAAATTAATTCCTGTCTTAGACTAACTGTATGTAAGACTCCAATAAAATTATTAGGTAATTATTCAGTGGGGTCATTTCACCAAAAGCCAGGGTATGGCAGACCCTGATGACGTCATCCAATTTTATTCCCTTGACGTGACAGTCCCACTTTCTTCACACAACTTTTTCCAGCACTTCAAAGCTCAAAATTCTGAATATTATCTAATTTAAGTGTTATTTTTTAACATGATTACCAAAAATTTTGATCATCCTACAAAGATTGTCCTCATTTGTAAAACAAAAAGTCAATCAATCAAAAACCACAGCCAATCAGAACACAGTGTGGGTGGGCTCTCGCGGCATTTGCACGACACCAGAGAAACTTGACGGCACTCGAAAGGAAATGGATACGTACATAATGAAATTCACAAATATACTGTACACCATTTAAACATTATTAAAAATACACACTGAGCTACTAAAACAATCTTTGTCATACAATACACTTGTTTGTTCACAGTTTGATTCCATTTTAATTTCAAGATCTGAGGTGAATTATCCATGTTGCTTTTACTACAGCTACAAAGCTGGCAGCACTAATGATATTCAAAGTCACGTAACACGCTTTTATTACCTGAGATTAACATTGCCATACTTTGTGTTGTTGTTCCAGCCGCGACTTTGCAAAAAATAGAAACCATTTCTAAAATGGAATCGTAGCGTGTACGATCGCGGCTGGTTAGGACTACCAGTAACTTAAACACCTCTGATTGGTCATTATTTTCAACAGAAATCCCTGTGATTGGCTACAGTACTCAACGCCGCAAAATCAGAGATGGGTCTGGCTGCAGACCATGGGCGAGTGGAGCTCCACTCTCGAACAGGAAATACGTCACCTCCACTTATACAATCTCTGCTCCACTCGCCCCATCTGCAGCCAGCCCCTATTGGAAAATCACGCTGTAAATAGACCAGGCAGCAACCTCCCCCAGTTTCTCTTGAAGCCAATACGGAAGTGACTTAAACTGCAGTTCATCAACTGGCCACTAGAGACAGGCTCCAAAAGAGAGCAGAATCTCATTGAGCCCCATGTTAAAATTCCCAACTTTACAGCAGAAAAAAACATGTTTACAGCCTGGATCAAATTGAGGTTTTGGTCTATACAGCTAATTTTGCCCTTCATGACAACTCTGAGGGGGGTTCATTTTTTATATAACTCATCCGTTTAAATTATATTAAGCCTTAATGTTCTGCATAATTAAGGGCGTGGTCACTTGAGTGACAGGTGGATTGCCGCTGCTGTCTGTGAGCCGTCACTTTACCTCAGCTAATTCCAGCCGCTTAATTTGGTATCTCTGCCGTGTTTGTGCTTTTTTTCGGGATTATTTTATACAATTATAAAATAACAATATATACAATTATAAAATAATATGGCTTGCTGCGTTAATGGTCGAGACTCTGGACAGATGTACGTCTGTGTACATGTGCATGCATGCGGAAGATAAACAGAACACGTTGCTGGATCGTGGCATTGGCTAAATGTTTTGTTCCTGAGATTTACTACAATGACAATGGCGGGAGGATATAAAACTCTGACAGCACTGCTTGGATATTAACTGCTGCATTTTGAAAAAATATACTTTGGACGCGGACTCATTTGTTTGTGAGATATATACGATCATATACAGTTTTACAACATAAACAATGCTCAGATTGCATGATTTCTTGAAGAACGATGATAGAGAGCAGATCATGCAGAAGAAATGTGATGCAAACAATGGATAATATATCAATATTTCATGGATTTAACACTTTTGTAGTACTGTTTTTTGTTTTTCAATGGACACTCATGGACATTTTATCCAAGTGCAATGGATTGGATTCATCTCACGATCGCTATTTCATTATAAAGGTATGAAGTCCCGTTTGATTTTGTGTGTTGTTATTTGCACACCCGACACAAATTACAGTTACTGGTGCTGGAGCATCTATATCGTAAAAAGACACCGTATTGACAGTAAACATTTAGAACTTTCAAATGATATAACTGGTTATCTTTATTAATATTTTAGATAGTATCTAAGATCGATAGATAGCTTCTTTAGCCTGTTAACATGGTCACGTCGAGTTAGGCGGGCATGGTTTCAGCAACCAGTCACCTCAGTTCCAACCACTTCCCGCCTCTTTACCCATTTTCAGTTATCCGGGAGTGACGTGCGGTGACGCGCTGCTGAGATGTCAGCAGCCTCATTTTCGCCCTTAAAGTCCCCCTGAAATCAAAATTTAAGTTTTGTAGCTTTTATTATGAATATGTTAGAATTAAGGTTATGAATAAGCTGGTGTGTTCCAAAACAATGACAAAATTCACATTTAAGAGATAAATTCAAAACCTACAGCATTCAAAACCTACAGTCTTTCACTTCCGTTAAAATGGATCATGGATTTTCATGACATCACATCGCACTTCAGTTTCTCATCAAATCTTCTATCCAATCAAATGCTCTCTAGAATCTGAAGTCCCGCCTCCTCCTACATTCATTACAGACGCTAAAGCTGTGGCTGAAATCAGTCATTTGCTCACACATTTACTAGTTTCTACATGGTGAATGGCATGTAGTGCACTGTTTAGAGAATAGGGAACGATTCAGACAGTGTAAATATGCTTTCTTTTGACGCGAATAAAGTCCGTTTTCGCGTTATGGGGCTTTCGCACAGGATGCGGAATGCGCTGTGCTATGAAACCCATTTATTTCAATGGCTTGCGCCGTGCCGGGATGGTTTGTTGCTGTATCGACCAAAGCGCACGCACAGCGGAACGCACCATTGGCGAGCCTGGCGCACGCCGTGGTCAAGGTTTAAAATAGTCAAACTTTTGTCGCTGCGCTCTGTGACGTTTACCCGCACGACCGATAGAAACGGGGCATCCGGAGCTATGCAATACAAGTTTGCGATCGGGAGAAAAGCTGTGTCATGGAGACATGACAGACATTGTCAAGAGCTGCTCTCTTTCTTCTTCTTCTTACTAGCAGAGCTAGTGCTATTGCTCACTTCTTAGCACGGGACATATTTTTGCTGTTGACCGAAAGGTGGAACAACAATTAAATGACTAGACGTATAGAACTGCCGCTAAAAGTTTTGAAAACTCTGCCTACTTTGCTCTGGCCAGCATAGCGCAAATCGCTTTGTATCTGAAGGGCTGCGCTGAACCAAGCAGCGAGCGCAGCGCATTCCGCGTTCTGTGTGAAAGGGCCATTAGTGTCACATGAACTGGCCCAACGCGAGCAGTCTGCTCTGGTCCAGAGACACGAGAGCACAGAGAGGATCATTTGCGTGAGTCGGCACAGACCACAAAAGGTGTCGGGCCCATTTGAATTCTGCAAGGAATGCTGTATATAAGCGATATAAAGGGCATTATGAGGAGAAACGGTTAGAGATTAGAAGGAAACTGAGTCTAACAGCTCTGGCTGAGCTGTGACATAAATGAAACGCTATTTGCTATTTTAAAAAGGGGCGGGGCTGTTCGACATATCGCCCTGTCTTCCTGTTTCAATTGAAATTACGTCAACACATTGAATAATGCTTCGCTTGCCAACCCTCTTCAGTGGGCCTTTAAAAAATGCTCTTCAGAAATCAACGGGTGACGTCAAGGACACTACGTCCATATTTTTTACAGTCTATGGAATAGACACATTGGCAGCGCTGTTGATCCTGCATGACACAAATATAACAACCAGATCACTTTAATTACTTACTTTTCTGTTTTATTTAAATATACGAATTATATGTTACTAGTAATATAACTCCGTTATATTCTCCGTAAATTCCTCATGCAATGAATAAAATTATATAAATTGCATTGACTTGACCAGGCAGCCAAGGTCAAGTCAAGTCAAGTCACCTTTATTTATATAGCGCTTTTTACAATGCAGATTGTGTCAAAGCAGCTTAACATTGATAACTGGTATATAATTTTGGCTGCACAGCAGCTCTTAAAGAATAGTGTCAATGTCGGCAGATCAAAGCACTGTTGAATATCAAATGTCAAGTGTCCCCAACTAAGCAAGCCAAAGGCGACAGCGGCAAGGAACCCAAACTCCAACAGGTGACATCAGATGGCAAACAGGTGGCAAATAGACTTCTGTGTTAAAATGGAGAAAAAAACCTTGGGAGAAACCAGGCTTAGTCGGGGGGCCAGTTCTCCTCTGGCGAACAGTGCTTTGTTACGATTCAGGTTGCTATCTTATGTCTGATAGGATCGCAACATTCAAAGTATTTATTCCAGTTCAGTCCAGTTGAGGATCGTATTCATCACACCGGTATGGACGGTTTGTTGAGGAGCTGTGCCACTGGCTGTTGTGTCGATGAGGCCTTCACAATGGATGATCTAGTTGACTCAATCTCTGCTGATACTTCAGGGCTACGTTGTGGTCGCGTCAAGGCGCCGGTCCTCGGTCTCACCTGGATACGGCCCGGATCTGGTTGACTACGGTAGACCTCGGGATAAACAGAAAGACTAATATTAGCGTAGATGCCATTCTTCTTCTGATGTAACAAGTACATCTGGTGTTATAGGAAGTGTTCCCGGTTCCGGCTGACCTAATTTATGCAGCCTAATAATCCTTTAACGGATTTGAAAATATAAATTGATAATGTGTTATGTGTATGCCAGGTTAAAGAGATGCGTTTTTAGTCTAGATTTAAACTGACAGAGTGTGTCTGCCTCCCGAACAATGCTTGGAAGATTGTTCCAGAGTTTAGGTGCCAGATAGGAGAAGGATCTACCACCTGCAGTTGATTTTGATATTCTAGGTATTATCAGCTGGCCTGAATCCTGAGATCGCAATAGACGTGAAGGACTATAATGCTTTAAGAGCTCGCTCAGGTACTGGGGAGCTAAACCATTTAGTGCTTTGTAAGTAATTAGCAAGATTTTAAAATCTATATGATGTTTAACAGGAAGCCAATGCAGTGTTGACAGAACTGGGCTAATATGGTCATACTTCCTAGTTCTAGTAAGAACTCTAGCTGCTGCATTTTGTACGAGCTGTAGTTTATTTATCAGGTGAGTGGAACAACCACCCAGTAGAGCGTTACAGTAATCTAGCCTTGAGGTCATGAACGCATGAACTAACTGTTCTGCATTTTTCATTGAGAGCATATGTCGTAGTTTAGATATATTTTTAAGATGGAAGAATGCGGTTTTACAGATGCTAGTAACATGGCCTTCAAATGAAAGATTGGTATCAAAGAGCACACCCAGGTTCCTAACGGACGACGAAGACTTAACAGAGCAGCCATCAAGTGTTAGACAGTATTCTAGGTTATTACGTGAAGAGGTTTTTGGTCCAAAAATTAGAATCTCTGTTTTTTTCTGAATTTAGAAGTAGGAAATTACTGGTCATCCAATTTTTTATATCAGCTATGCATTCTGTTAATTTTGTGAGTTGGTAAGTTTCGTCAGGGCGCGAAGAAATATAGAGCTGAGTATCATCAGCGTAACAGTGAAAACTAACGCCATGCTTCCTAATGATATCTCCCAAGGGTAGCATGTACAGAGTGAAAAGCAACGGTCCTAGTACTGAGCCTTGCGGTACTCCATATTGAACCTGTGATCGATATGACCTCTCTTCGTTTACTACTACAAACTGATAACGGTCAGATAAGTATGATTTGAACCATGACAATGCAGTTCCACTAATGCCAACATAATTTTCGAGTCTATTTAAAAGAATGTTGTGATCGATAGTGTCAAATGCAGCACTAAGATCCAGTAACACTAACAGAGAGATACAACCACGATCTGATGATAAGAGCAAATCATTAGTAACTCTAATGAGAGCAGTCTCAGTACTATGGTACGGTCTAAAACCTGACTGGAAATCCTCACAGATACTATTTCTGTCTAAAAACTGAACGCGATACTGTAGTAGACTGTTGCATGGTTATAATTTTTTCTCTAATATTATCAATTTTACAAGTAAAGAAGTTCATAAAGTCATTACTGCTGTGCTCTTTGGAAACATCAGAAGTTGAAGCTTTATGTCTTGTTAATTTAGCCACTGTATCAAATAAATACCTAGGGTTGTGCTTATTTTCTTCTAAAAGTTTTGAAAAATAGGCAGATCTAGCAGTTTTTAAGGCCTTTCTGTACTCAATCATTCTCTCTCTCCACGAGATGCGAAAAACTTCTAGTTTTGTTTTCTTCCAGCTGCGCTCCATTTTTCTGGCTGCTACCTTTAGGGCCCGGGTGTGCTCATCGTACCACGGCGTTGGATTAATTTCCTTAATCTTTTTTAAACGCAAAGGAGCAACCGAGTCTAATGTGCTGGAAAAGACAGAGGCAATAGTTTCTGTTTCAACATCGAGGTCTTCTAAGCTATCTGGTATGCTAAGGCGATGAAACTGATCAGGAAGATTATTTAGAAAGCGATCTTTAGTGGTAGAAGTGATGGTTCTACCATATTTATGGCAGGGAGGCAGTTTAGCTGCCTTGACTAAATGTAGTATACACGAGACTAAATAATGATCTGAGATGTCGTCACTCTGCTGCAGAATTTCAACGGCATCAATATCGATTCCATGTGACAATATTAGATCTAAAGTATGATTACGACAATGAGTGGGTCCTGACACGTGTTGTCTAACACCAATAGAGTTTAGAATGTCTGTAAATGCCAATCCCAATGAGTCTTTTTTATTATCTACATGGATATTAAAATCACCAACAACAAGGACTTTATCTGCAGTTAGTACTAACTCTGAAAGAAAAGCAGCAAATTCTTTGATAAAGTCAGTATGGTGCCCTGGTGGCCTGTATACAGTAGTCAGCACAAATGTCAACTTACATAATGTTACGTAAAGCACCATCACTTCAAAGGAATTATATTTGGAAGACTTTTGACTAATACTGTAAATATTACTATAAATTACAGCAACACCTCCCCCTTTGCCTTTCTGACGAGGATTGTGTCGATAATCATAACCTTGCGGGCTAGACTCATTTAAAGTAATGTAATCATCTGGTTTTAGCCAAGTTTCTGTCAAACACAGCACATCTAGATTATTGTCTGTGATAATATCATTTACAATAAGTGCTTTTGAAGAAAGGGATCTAATATTTAACAACCCAAGCTTTATCATTCGTTTATCATTTTTATCTCTATTTTTTATTTGTTGAACATCAATTAAATTTTTACCATTAAATAGGTTTGGAAGTTTTTTGTTTTTACTAATTCGGGGTACAGACACAGTCTCTATGTGATAATATCTAGGTGTAAGAGTTTCTATGTGTTGGGAATTATCTGACTTCTGTAACGTGAGGCAGCTAGCAGACGGTCGGTTTAGCCAGTCTGTCTGCTTCCTGACCTGGACCCCAGTTTGTCATGTTTAAGACTATGTGCCATATTACTAGAGAGAAGAGCAGCACCATCCCGGGAGGGATAAATACCATCTCTTTTCAACAGGTCAGGTCTGCCCCAAAAACTTTTCCAATTGTCTATGAAACCTATATTATTCTGCGGACACCACTTAGACAGCCAGCCACTGAGTGATGATAATCTGCTAACTATCTCATCACTCCGACGAACAGGAAGAGGGCCAGAGCAAATTACTTCTTCTGACATTGTACTTGCGAGTTCACACACCTCTTTAATGTTAATTTTAGTGATCTCCGACTGCCGAAGTCGAACATCATTAGTGCCGACGTGAATAACAATTTTAGTGTATTTCCGATTAGCATTAGCCAGCACTTTTAAATTTGCTTTGATGTCAGGTGCTCTGGCCCCCGGCAAACATGTGACTATGGTGGCTGGTGTCTCTATTTTCACGTTCCGTGTAATAGAATCGCCAATAACTACGGCACTTTCAACAGGATTCTCAGTGGGTGCGTCACTGAGTGGGGAGAACCTGTTTGATGTTCTAATTGGAACAGAAGAGTGGTGTTTTCCGCGGCTAGGCCGCCTCACCGTTACCCAATTGCCCTGCTGCACGGGCTCTACAGCCGGAACCGAACAATGTACAGAGTCCACTAAGCTAGTCGCATCCAAAACAGTATCTGAAGCCCTTGCATTCTTACTATCCTCGATTAAAGTTTGGATGCGTGTCTCTAATTCTGAGATTCTCTCTGTCAGCCTGACTATTTCCCTACATTTATGACATGTAAATCCCTCATCGCTGACAGAGAGAGCTATACTGAACATGTTGCATATGGAACACGACACGATACAGGGAAAGGATGACATGACTCACCGTGTTTGTAGACTGATCCGAGTTACCACAGCTGTTTGATGAACGCGTTGAAAAAGGAGCGCGCGAGAGACTGATGACAAGTTAACAAGCTAGCGAGATGCAAACGCGTTGTAACAGCAATTTAGATTCAAAGATTACAAGCTAGCGACGTCAGATTAATGTGGTAGGCAATATTATATAAGGTATTATATAAGGTAATGATAATATAAGCAACAATGAACAAAAGTAAGAGATTCAAAACAAAGCTATACGGAGTCACAGACTCAAGGTATGGCCATACACCCTTTAATTATTCCCTCATGAATAATTCTCTCAACGAGTAAAGCTGGCTGTGACTATATTATGATAAACTACCTCTTGCGTGCGTCCGTTTTTAACGCGTCTTGTCTGCCGTACAGTCTGACATGAATGTGTCATATAAATCATTATAAATTAATTATAAATCATGCAGTGTTCACCCGGCTTACGTTTGACTCCTACCTGCTTGAAAAGTGTTGAGGATCAGGGATCATTTTTTGCTGATTTGCATGGCCGACATTTAAAAATTTGATCTAAAATCAATATTTTTCTAATTCAAAATTAAAAAATAAATTTGCAATTTATTTATTATAATATAGTTCATATTTTACCAGCGCTCTGGATTTTTTAAGCTCTAAAAGGCATGGAATCATAATTGTCTATTATTTATTTGTTTTTCTGTTTTAAATTATGCCATGTTGCAGTGCTAATTATTAAGTATTTATTCATTCATTTGGCCATCACAGTTCAGGATAGTTGCTAATAAAGGGTTCAGGACAGTGCATGTTCATGTAGTGTCATCAGCCAATCAGTGTTGTCATCAGTGCTAATTTTGACAGCAAATTTTGATTTAGTTTTAGTCATAGTCTTTTCACTAAAAAACCATTTAGTTTTAGTCATATTTAGTCGTAACTAAATTGTTTTAGTTTTAGTCTAGTTTTAGCTGACTAAATCTACAGTATATTTAGTCAACTAAAATCTAATTTAGTTAAATTGTAATACATTAAGTAAGGATTTCTCTAACAATACACAGATCCAATACACTGATATACATCTGATATTCTTCAAACTGTTTCAAACTGTTTATGTTCACTTAAGACAACCAACTGTACTTTACTTGCCAAAGCGGACGTTTTTTGACCGTTCAAGTGCAAAAAGACACAAAAGAGAGCTCAATTTAGTGCTTGTCAGGGACTGACACACTTATCATTGAGGTACTATTATAGTTTTGTTTAAAATTTTGATTAGATTAGATTTTTAGTCTTTCTGCTTTCATTGTAATTTTAGTTAAAAGTTTTAGTAATTTTTTTGTGTTTATGTCTTTTAGTTTTTGCTTTTAAATGTCTATGTAGTTTTTTATTTCTGTTTTAGTTAGTTTTGTACATCAGGTTAAGCTAAAGCTTGGAAACCAGATGAAATAAAATAAGTTTACTTTTTATATATATTTATTTTATTTCAGTTAACGTTTATTTCAAGCAATGAAGATTTTTTTTTATGGTTTTAGGTACAGTGTTTCTCTAACTTTTTCTGCCATTCCCCACTTTGGAGGTAGGAAAGAGTTCCAAGCCCCACCTGTCCCCAATCGCCCCAACAAAATGGTAATAAACTAGGCTAAAATGTATTTTATTAACATCACATTTTAAAAACATTACTTCAAATAACAGCATTAAAAACTTTCAAACAGAGAAAATAAAAGTGCAATTTTCACTTTGTATAAAAAGACTTTGTTCAAAAATAAATAAGAATAATAATTCAATTGAATTAGGATTAAACCCTTTCATGCGTGAGTTTAAATTAGTTTTTTTTTTTTCCTGACTGGATATCTTCCCAAATCGTCCCTCTCTATCATTTTCGTCTCGTTTTTATTCGTATAGTCATAGTCATAGTCATTCAAAATTTTTATTTAGTCATCGTGAAAAAATGTTGTTGACGAAAATTATTCGTCAACGAAATTAACACTGGTCATGACACCATTTGCCTGCAGCTCCAGAGTCATTAGCAATGTGATATTTTGCTCAGGTGATTGATTGATCCTCCATGAGGAAAGATTTGGAGCCAGATTTACTAACGGCTTGCACCAACGCAAACAAACGCAAACAAAACAAAAAATGTCAGGATTTACTAAAGACACACAGTGAAAAAATTAGAGTTGAAAATGCATGGACAGGGTTATTTTTGCGGGTGACCTTATTACATATGCATTTGTAGGAGTTTCCCTTTCAAAAAAATGTATGGGAAGGTGATTTACTAAGGTTTGCGCTAGTCAGTTTACTGATATTTGCGCCATTATTTAATGCCCAAAAAAGCATGTCTTAAACCAGATGCTAATTTGCACTGCTCTTGGTAGATTGTGTTGGTCATTATGGAAATGATGCGTCTGTGTTCTTTAATTTGCACGTCGTCAGCAGATCACGCCAAGAACTTTCCACTACCATCTGCACTTTTTTTAAATTGCGCTTTCACGCTAATTTGTTTAGTAAATCTGGCCTTTGAAGTCATGAACCTCTGCAGAGTCCAAGCAAGTGCCAGTGAGACGAACAAGAATGCTAACTTTATTACAGAACTTGCTGCTTGAGTGCTACACAGACAACCAACCTTCAATGGATGCATTATATAGACCTTATGTAGCCCCGCCCCTTTTCAGCGCTGTGCTCGTTGTGTTCTGTCTTCAGGTTTGTATTTCCACAGCAAGTGTGGCTGAAGTGTGTAAATACAATGCAGCCTGGGTGAGCATAAGAGACTTCCTTGATTCAAAAACCTTTAAAAAATCTTGCCGACGCCAAACTTTTGAACAGTATATAA
Source organism: Hypophthalmichthys molitrix (assembly GCA_037950675.1). Lineage (NCBI taxonomy): Eukaryota > Metazoa > Chordata > Actinopteri > Cypriniformes > Xenocyprididae > Hypophthalmichthys > Hypophthalmichthys molitrix. The sequence continues at coordinate 17,267,439 of CM075512.1, read as the reverse complement.
ATTATTTTACAAATGCTACATTTTTCGTAACATAAATGCCACTGTTTGCTTTTTTCCACCAATGCAATTTCTTTTTATATTTATTGAATTTTATTTTATTTTTGGGGGGAAAGTGTGGCTGAAGTGTCTAAATAGCTTTTGGACCACTTCAACTTTAAGTAGATGGGTGCAAATCTATTGTAGATGGGTGCAAGGTTAGTTATATATTATGGTGCTATATGGGAAAATGGGTGCTATATATTGTGCTTAATCTTTCAATGGGCTACTTTCTTATAATTAAAGTTTTTAATGCACAGGGAATAAATGAATCCCATAATAAAGAACGACCTCCATTAACGCAAGTGGTGCATCATTTTGTTGAAAATGCTGACTTGCATGAGGGTTAACTCTTCTGCAGTCCTTACCCACGAAGGTAATAATGTCTGGCTTTAAACACAGTATCTGTGACAAAAGTGACCTTGCTTGGTTACAGTAGTGGCAGAGCTGTCCATCGTGTGATAAATTCAAAGAGCTCTGAAAATAGGCCCACAGGGATTGGATTGTCTGCAGAGTATTGAGGCGACAGAGACAAGCCTGTGTAATACCTTGTAATTGACAAGCTGTAAATCTGAGTAAGGGTGTTTTAGGCTCCGGCTGTAAAGGCAGTTGAGTGTGAGCCGTGTGTTTTTATTGGAACTCAATGTACTGGTGCATTGTGACCATTTGAGAGAGAAACTGTACACCCTTTATGAGTTAACTGCATATTTATATAGGCAATGAGAACATGTTCTGCAAATTACGTTTAAGAACCTTGTACATGCTTCTTTACCCATATGGGTAATAAATACCAGTGAGATGTTATGCGTGGGCAAAGCAAAATATATGGAGTCAGGTGTAGGATGAGTGTGTTTAAGATTTTACATTCTCTAAGAAGTAGTTACGTATGAAGGAAACACTCAAAGGAAATAATAAATGGTTTGCTGGAAGTTACAGTATTTGAATGCTGCAAAAACAGTGCCTTTTTTTCTATCCTTGTGATTTTAGAACATATACTTGTTATGCTATGTTTAAAAAAAAGATGATATATAATAGAATGGATCTTTGCTCACTCTTTGTCTCATTTTGGCTGTCTGGGGTTTTTTCACAGAAGAACGCATCATATTCACCACTTAGAGGCAGTATATGAACAGGATTCTGACAGCCCCAAAATATTACAAACAGGGCCAAGAGTTTGCACCCTGCAGATGTGGTGTGACTATGGTGTTACTCTCATCAGGTCTGATATTAACACACTGGGAAATCGTGGCTAATCACCAATGTTTAAACTGCTCTAATGCACAGATGAATCTTGTGCTTCATTGTCTTGCCATAGAAAATAACATTTAAACTCCTCAGAAACATTTGGCACGTGTCATATGCGAAAAGACGCGTCTGTAAGTCATTAGAGGTCTAAGCAGTGAGGCTGTTGGAACTCTGTTCTGTTTGCTCTGAATTTCTTCTTTGTTATTTGTCTGCTCTAAAACCAGAGACTCTAATCCTGGACCCAGTTCACTCCCAATACTCATCAATCGTGTATTAGGCAATTGTTAATAGGTGATGCTATAATAAACAAATATACATTTCTGCTAATAAATCTGTATCTATGTCTATATATAATTTTTTTTCTGACTTTTTTTTTTTAGCCCCAGGCTGTTTACTATACAGATTTGGCAATATACACTACCATTCAAAAGTACAGAGCACCTAAAGGGACACGGTGATAGAAAAAATATGAGTTGAAAGGGAAAAAAATATTTCAATACTTTTGCGATAGCTCGCAAAAGTTTTGCTTTCCCCCGAGAAACTTTGCGTTCACTCGCAAAACCTTTGTGTTCACTGAGAAACTTTGCGTTTGCTCACAAAACCTTTGTGTTTTTTGCAAGCGAACACAAAGTTTCTCGGGGGAATGCAAAACATTTTGTGAGCAAATGCAAAGTTTCTCGGGGGGACGCAAAAATTTTGGGAGCAAATGCAAAGTTTCATGGGGGAGACGCAAACATTTTGGGAGCGAACGCAAGGTTTCACGGGGGGAATGCAAAAATTTTGGGTGCGATCGCAAAGTTTCACAGGGGAATGTAAACATTTTGGGAAGGAATGCAAAGTTTCTCGGGGGAATGCAAACATTATGGGAGTGATCGCGAATTTTTACAGGGGAATACAAACATTTTGGGAAGGAACGCAAAGTTTCTTAGGGGAAAGCAAAAATTTTGGGAGGGAACGCAGAGATTCTCGAGGAACGCAAACCTTTTTTTGGGAATAATCGCAAAGTTTAATGGGGGACACAAACATTTTTGTAGCGAACAGAAAGTTACTTGGGGGGGATGCAAACATTTTGGGAGCAAACACTGTAAAAAAAAAATGTATGGTAAAAAAGCTGTGGTTGCCAGAACTTTTACCGTAAAATATGGTAGCACTGTATAATTTAAAGGTTTATATTGTAATAATTATGTTTATTTTACACAGTGTAAAAAAAAATCTGTTACATTTATGGTAAAAAAAAAAAAAAAAAACGTATTTCATTAACTGATATAATGTTAATTTACCAACCTATCGAAGTACTAATATCTGTTTTGTACCTGTATATCTGTTGTAATAAACATTAATTTAACAACATTAGATGTAACATAAAACCCTAATGTACATAACTGATTAGAAAAAACTAAGAAGAAACAGAGTTATTTCAAAGAAAATACATCAAATGTGAAGTGTCATACAGGGAATTGTGGGATTGTGTTAGGCGCAAACATTTTGGGAGAAAGCGCAGTTTTCGGGAGAAGGTTGTGATTTACTCCTGTAACGGCAAAGCTGAATTTTCAAATTGGTTTAGTCTAGAGACACACCTGACAAAAAATATTAAAAGAATTTTGGTTTGATGAATTATTCTGCTAATGAGGCAATGCATTTTTCAGGCGTTGTTTATAATGAATCGACTCGTATATTGTGGGCCAAAACGATGTTGAAATTTTCCACCATAACAACTGTATCCACAGGATCTCTTTTGAATTTTGCAAATGTGGTCATTTGCTGTAATTTTCCAGTCTGCTTGGACTTGATTGTTGTTTATGGTTATATGTTCATATATGTTCACTTAGCTTTAATATTCTGAATGCTTTGTTCAGGTTAATTCTGCTTAATCAGTTGAGCTGGCAAGTTGATGACGAAAAAAAAGACTTGTACTTGTATGGCGAGCAGTAAGCAGTTACTTAGTCGCAGATGGCATGAAAACTGACACAGAGTTTGAACTGACATCACTATTAGAGGAAGCAGCGATCATGGGAGGTGATCTGGCAAATATTAGTTTTAACTGAACTTGTGGCCCCTTTTTTACAAGACCTTCACAGGGAAAATAAACTGACAGGCTGCTTGAATGTTTAGCTGGGAGTATTTGGGTGGAGGTTTGTCAGGAGTAGACATTTTTGTGTTAGTCTTTGCTGTTTGCTATTAAAATGTTTTCTCTTGCCTTCTATTCAACTGAAAAAATTAGAAATTGGTTCAAGAATGAAACATTCAGACTATAGAATCACATTTCTGGATAAACGAATCTTCTTGGAAAGCATTGCTGGTATCACTGCACACATAACCAACTGACTCAAACTGTAAATTCCTCAATGTATTATTTAGTAATTTCCCGCCCTGCTGGCATGTTTCTTTCCTTATTTTCTGTTTTGGGAAATTCCCTGTTTTATCCCTTGTATTGGATTGATTACTCTTTGGAAAGGTAGTCGTGCTTGTTTATGCATGTGATATTTAGCAATATTATAAAGGCTACATTTGTTCTTAAGTGTAGACTAAACCCAGCTGTCCAGTTACTCTGCTGTTTACTGAACTGAAACTGGGCTCTCAGATCAGGGTCCCACATGCTCAATCTCTCATTCTCTCCAGTCATCTCCACTAAAAGTCATGTTTGGTAGATCCCTGCCTCGAGTACATTTCCCTCTGTAGGCACACATGTGGCAAGGGAAGGATGTCATGACAGGTGAGGCCTTCACAGTGCACGAACATCCTCATATGTTGTATGGGTCCAGTGACATGACGCGTTTTTCTAACCAATAATTTATTAAATATATATTACTTTCTGTATTACAATGTTTTTGGTATTTTATAGGCATGAAAAATGGCATCTGCCTCATTAAAGAATTACATAAAAAAAAAAAAAAACAACAACAACCCATCATTAAGTAGTTAAAGAGATAAAAATAAAAATTCTGTCATTAATTATTCACCCTCATGTCATTCCAAACCCGTAAGACTTTCATTCATCTTCGGAACACAAATCACGTGATTTTTCTTTTAATGGTTACAGTTTTAGTTTTAAATATATTAACCATTGGTCTGAAACTAGGGCTGTCACGATATTAGATTTTTCACACCACGGTTATTGTGGCCAAAAGAATTCACGATATCGATATATCGCGATATCTATAGAATCCTTGGGGGAAAAAATCTATCAGTCGAAATAATTCTTACTTTGTTTATTTAGTTTTTCTCTTTCAGGGTTGCTGCACATTTTTTAAAGTCAAATTTAAGGCTTTTTAAGACCTGAAGAAATAAAAATTAATACTAGCCTAGTAGCCTATACATTATGGCTGTTACCAATCAAATGAAATCATTATCAACAAAATCCATCTTTGCAATACAGAGGTGACACAGAATGAGAAGTGGCATTAATATATTTACACAGCATTTACAATTTGTCAGCATAAATTTAATTCAATATTTAAATATGTAATTTTTTCTAATTTTTAACTTTTTAATTAAAATGTACTGTAAATATGAAACTAAACTGCCAGTAGGTGGCAGCAAGTCACTGTCTTAATGAGAGAGTGAGTCATTCATCATTCAACCAATTTGTTCAAAATGACTGATTCATTCAGGAAGCAAGCAAGTAACTGTCTTTATTGAATGGGTCATTTAATCATTAAACTGATTCGTTCAAAACGCGTATTCAGTCAGTATAACAAAAACATTTCTGTCTGTTGCACGGGGGCTCTGTTCTGCTGTTCATAATTTAGAAATTTTCGTTGGCGAAATAAAGGAAAAAACGCAATATTAACAACACTGTGTCTAAAATGTAACTCACATTGTTCATTTAACCATAAGTTAAATGAACAATGGCATGCAGCTACATCACGCTGAGTAAGACGAGTAAAGAAAAAGCGGTACTTATTAAAAGAATCACCCTTTATTTAAATATATATAACAGGTTAATATAACATTTCCCATTCCATGACTAAAAAAATAATTGCAATTTACTCTCTGTAAAATGGCGTAATCCGCAGGGTGATGGACACAGAGGTGGGTGGTGTTGCTACCCTTCGCACTGACTGTAACTAGGCAAATCCTGCAGATTGGGGTGTCTGGGAGCTGTTTTCTTGGAAGCCGAAAATCTCCCATACTGTCGAGCTTAGTTTACTTTATTCGGTTGTGGACAGAGACTCTCACTCTCCCGCTCGGACTACATGGTTCTTCTTGGAATAGCTGCACGCACTGCGTCTTCTTCTTGTTTGACAGGTGTCAGCATTAAGGTGCAATACTGCCACCTGAGAGGTCAACCAGGTACTGGCGCTGGAGTATTTGCATGTCATGATATCATAAGCATCCTGTTCATTTTAAATGCTGTGGTTATCGACAATACCGGTATATTGTCACACCCTAAATTAACACGATATCGATATTTCATGCTTTGAATATCACGATTATCGTCAATACCGGTATATTGCGACACCCCTAGTCTAAACCTTCCTTCCTTTTTAAAGATGTGTCCATTTCTTTACAATAGACTCTCTTTTATGTCATTGACCCTGGCCCCATACACAGCTCCTCTCTGATCTGAGGGTGAAAAACATTCAGTATGGTGTTCTCCTCTGTCATCATCCAAACACACAGCCTTCCAATAAGGCACAGCAAGAAGAAAAAGGCGTGGAGATGTAGATGGAGAGGAGTATACAAGATCTAAATGAGAGGGAAAGAGAGAGAGATTGTAGCTAAAGGGAAAAAAATGCCCCTCTGCTTTCCACCTAGAAGCTGCTCATCAACTATTCATCAGTAAGTCTCTGCACTCTCCTACTGCAGTATGGCATGTGTACAGTTCTGCCACTCAGGACTCGTGCGTAGTGGTGCGCACTCGTGCACACCCGGGAGGTGACCCCCTGCTGCACCTGCACTTCTCCTTTCCTGGGCTCAGACCACATGTATGCTACTCCGCACGAGTCTGCAGGACACTGCAGCATCTTTTAACTTGTCATTTCCAGAGACCTATTGATATGATGCCACGGTTGCTAAAGACATGGGATGTGTTTCTGTAAACAATCCCATGAATAGCTTGTGCTTGAAAGCACTTTTTGTGTTGCATGCAAACTATTAGGAATATTTGTATGCTTTTGCATATCGTAGTGCACATATACATTTGACATGTGACATGATCATAGCATCAATCATGTAGTTAGACTGACATATTTCACTGATCTTTACTTTAAATTTGTCCTTTCTTCTGGACTCCAAGGCAGTGGCGTGCACAGACCTGTGGGGGGGGGGGGGGGGAGTTTTCTACTCTCTCGGTAGAAATCGCATTCCGGGGGGGAGAAATGGGAACGCAGGGGCACTGCGATGAGACCGCAAAGGTATTTTTTTGCATTATATTTGCCCGCTTTCTCCACCAAAAAATCCTGTCATTCTTTATTGTAAAAAGTTTTCTCATTCAGATCTTTTAGGTCATTGTGAAACAACCGGTCATTGTGAAACAACCTATAGAATAAGCCAAGGGAAAAATTAGTCATCAGCAGACCCACATCTGCCATAACGCAATATCTCATATTAGATTAATATACATATTAGACCTAACAAAAAGGGGAATATACAGCCACAAAAAAGGGTTGATTTTTAATGCCTTTTTTTCACTACTGTGTGGCTACTTTTTGTCAACACTGTTTTTTGAGTTATGACAACTTTGAGTGAATTTATGTTCAACCAACAAGCTACACTGAGTTAGAGGAACTTAATAATTTGTAGCATAAACACAAATTTTTAAATTGATTATTCAAAAAAATTAAGTCACTTTAACTACCCTGGAACCAATTAATCTTATCTATTTCATTTCAAATCAACAGCTATTATAACACATGCTAACATAACTTATTTAACATGTATATTTAATGAACAAATAAGATATTACTTGTCACTGGCATTAGTGCAGTCATTGCTTATAGAGTCAATGTAGTGTTTACCTTCATAATCTATACTCTTCAGCACAATGGTAACCACAAAAACTTCAACATTACTGAAACTCTTTTAAATGTCAAACATAACAGCATTAAACGCTATAACAGGTCTTTCCCTTCACTAAAAACAAATAAATTAAAACTTTTTAATTTCAAAATGTATTCTCCTCATCCAGTCCTATGCAAAGCATGCTGGGAACTAGAAATCAACTGCCTAATTTCTGAAGTTATCAAGACAATTCCATTAAGTTACTACAACTTAATTTTTTAAAAAAGACAATTAACACAGAAATTTGAGTTTAAATTACAGACGATATTAAGTTGATGTAATGATAAACATTATTATGTCAACAGAATTCTACAAAATAATGTTTAATTAAAACAATAAATTAGAATTTTAACTTCCAACCATGCATTTATTTAAGTTGTGGTAACAGGTCCCCTGAATTACTTTTTTGAGTTGTATTTACTTTAATGCTCCTGTATGCATACTACAGTCCTTCCCAATATGTGTCCAAAATAAAGCAGCCAGTGCCTGCGACAGGAACTTGACGAAAGATTCGGGAACAAAGGAGCATGGGAAGGGCGTCCGTGTGTTTGTATGCGAGTGCCAGATAGTTGAAAAGAGGGTCTGCTGACACTCCCGTTGCGAGCCTTGCGCTCCACTTGAGGGACGTGTCCGGCCATGTTTGCTGCACACTCCATGCACATCGACCGCCACTGTTTGCTTCCTCAGGTATGTCGTAGGAGTGGATTGATGTGTGTCTTAACATGAAAAGGCTTAAAAACGAATGAATAGTTGTTCTTTTGCTTGTGTTAAGAGGTGGACAGAGAAGGATTTTGCTGTGTGTGATGGGGCAGTAGCTGTCCATAAGGAGAGAGTTTGATAAATGCAGGGACCTGTATGTGATTGAAACCAGATCAGAGAAACATTTATCAGGCCTCATTAATCTAAAGCCTAGCCCATGCAATGACACATTTTACATTACAGCAAAAATAGAAATGGTACAATAGGAGACAATGATCAGAAAGTTTGTTTGGAAAAGATTTTACTTGAAATGATGATGAAGTTTTGCCTTTGATATCATTATATAGATGAAATGGCTTTTGAAATGCATTGCATCAGATCTGTTTACATGAACTTGCAGGAGTACATCCTTAAAATGAATTTAATTGTAGAAACGTGTACTAACAATAACTATTTGCGACCCTGGTATTTTGGTGGTAACTATGGTTGCCATGGCAATTTTTCACAAGGGCCTACCAGGTTACAGGGTTTACCATGCTAGAATCTCTTCAGCGACATTTTTGTAGAATCTGTTGTTTATGTGGAATAATTAATCCAGTTATTATGAGGGCTTTGGGAGGAATTGTGACATGGATGTTTTTTCTTTCACACTAGTCACAGCATGTCAACAACACTCATATTCCCTAGTGGTTTTTATCATGTTGTTTTGGCTCTGTAGCTCTCATTTCAGTTTTTCTCTCTCTTTCACTTTTTTCATAGTCTTTTTTTTTAGCACCCTTTCTTTCCACAAACTCCGGATTTGTGAAGTGACAGTCACCTGTGTGCCACTGTGCAGAGCAAGAGGTGAACTCGATGCAGTTGGCTGGAACTGTTCCCAGAATACGTTGTCATTGGACAAGTTGCCAGGAAGAAAGTAGATGCATACAGGGTGATTGCCTTCTTTCCTTGTTTCAAGATTCTCTTTGGCATTATTGATGCTTGGAAAGCTGTTTCTCTCTCTAAAGCAATGCTGGGTTTATCTGAAGAGAAAAAAAAGAAAAGAAAACAGACATTCCAGTGATTGAAACAGACATTGATTGAGATATTGCCTCTGTATTGATTTACCTCCAGTTGTAGATCTTGAGCAATGGCTTGAGCCAAGTATCTGGGCAAAGGCTGTACATGTTCAGAGTGTCAGCGGAGATACAGCTTGCCGTAAGTCTTGCTTTCATTCCTGTCTTATATTAATCTCTGGCTATGTTGCTGATGTCATGTTGAGTGGCCCAGACTCAGGAGTTCAGGAGTGTGTCTATCTCCCCGTGCAAACACATGCTCTTTCCGTCTGGTCTCTCTCATATTGTTGTTGAAAGATAGTTAGGACTGCAAAAATCATTTTCTTAATCAGTATTTTTGTCTTGTTTTCCAGTACAAATATCTAAACATCCTTATAACAGTTCATTGACACAAAGTTACATAAGTTTTTCAGGGAATTTATCTAGGTTTATGCTTAAAGGGGTCCTTGATTATGATTTCATTATTTTTTTTAACTTTAGTTAGTGTGTAATGTTGCTTTTTGAGCAAAAACAACATCTGCAAAGTTACGACGCTCAAAGTTCAATGCAAAGGGAGATATTTTCTTTTACACAAATCTCTTTTTAAGGACTACAACAAACAGCTGGTAGGGACTACAACAAGCTTCTTCCCGGGTTGGTGACATCACAAACCCCAAAATTTACATAAACCGTGCCCTCGGGAAAATGCAACAAAAGGGGTGAGGCCATGTTGTGCTGCTTTAGAGAAGAGGAAGAGTTGTTGTAGTAGAGTGTTGTTACCATGCGGTTATTTTACGCCGGACTGATTCACTAAGGAGGGTCAATTCAACGCTGGATTTGCACAAAATATTAACATGACGGCACATGCTAGTCGATGAGTTGAATCAACTCCACAGCAACTACTTAAATGTATCCACGAAACATCCAGTTGCATTCTAAAAGTTGTAACTTCTTCCTGAGTCTCTCCATCAGTGTCCGACTCTGGTTTGAACAATGTAAAGCTGAAGACCGTTACTGACAATTGCCATTTTAGCTGTGTGAGATTCTCCAGCTTTGTTGTTGTTGAGCAACCAAAGTGCAAGCTGTTAAAGCTCCGCCCTCTTCTGGAAAGAAGCAAGTTTGCAAACAGCAAGTTTGACAAGCTGTAATAAATGATCTGTGGGGAATTTTGAGCTGAAACTTCACAGACACATTCTGGAGACACCAGAGACTTATATTACATCTTGTAAAAGGGGCATTATAGGTCCCCTTTGAAAAAAAAAAAAAATGTGTGTGTGTGTGTATATATATATATATATATATCAACATTGCAGACAGAGTAAGAAAAATAAATGTTTTTCTGATTTTTATATTATTTTTATAGAAATAATATAAATAAAATTAATTAAAAAATGATTTTTAAATCAAACAAGCAAACCTTAATTTTATGCCCTTGCAGGAAAATTGGTGTGCACAATGGTGGATTTATAATTTTTAGGGGCTTCTCTCTGTCAGTGCATTGTGTATGTGTGTCCATATTTGCTAATATTTTTATTCTGTGGATGCTGTGGAATGCAAATCCTCTCCCCCTCGTAGTCCATCAGAGAGGAGAAGTGAGCCAAGGTCAGGGACATTTAGGGCTGAACGCTCCATATCCCACAAACAAAGTTGTTCTGCACACAACCAACATTGGCCTAGCATTCCCAAACCTTCCCTCACAGTCTGTCGTGTTTCCATGAATTATACTATTTCTAGGCTGCATCTCAGTTTTGCCTGGGCATCAGCTCTTATCTAGAGTGCTGTATGTTGTATGTCTCATGTCCAGTTCAATTCTGTCTTGCGATTTTATTTATTTCCAATCACTTTAATTATTCTGCCCAGACAGCGAAGAATCGTTCAAGACGATGACAATAAGGGACTGTTCTTCGTCGAGTCCGAATGAGTCCATGCACTTCTGGCATGCAGTGCTGCTGTCGTTGAAACAGCAGGGAGCGTATCTGTGACCGGGCTGTCTGCCTGTCGCACTGAGACGGCACAGTTGCACTCTGGGTTTCCTGTAATCCCTCCCTCCAAAAGAGCCAGAGCATGGAGGGGCCGTCCTGCCACTCGTACCCAGGGGCCACACACTTGATCTCTCACCAGCTCTCCCCTCAAATTATCTGAGGCCCCTCTGAAAGAAAATCTCAAGCCGTTGGTTTTTAACCAGCCGAGCCCCAGAGGACGCTTGCCGCTAGCACAACTCTGTGTTTTTCAGGAAGGCTCTGCTACACTGAAAGAGAAATTGAGAGATAAGCTGGGCCCTTGATAAGATGCAGCTCTTCTCGTAATGCGAAAACAGAAATGCAAATGATTGGTGTGTGGTACGTTTGGGGGGGACATGCGTTTTTTTGGCAAGCATAGGGACTTTTGGCTTCCTCACTGTGACATGTTTGTGCTCTGCTCCGAGTACATTCTCCAGATAAAGGACGAGCTGAGAGCACACAAGGAATTTGATTTGATTTGAAGAATGCGGAGCTGGGAGCGGACGTGTGTGTCTTTGTGTGCGGAGGGGTATTGATAAGAAATGGACCCTTTCCCATGAGCCTCCGTTTCTTCTCTCCTTCCTATCGAATCCTAGCAAATGTCACTACGCCAGTTGCCTTTTTTATAAACTAGACCTGGAAGGCCAAAAAAGAGCATGTTTGTACACTTGCATGTTTACGTTCTACTGAAAGGGCATGTATACATTTGTGTCATTTGACTGTTGTTTGGCTGGCTACGCATTGGGCCTTTCTGAAAGCTGACCAGCATGCATATGTGTTTGTGTTAACGCTGCAACGGTGATGTGGGCGCTTGTTTGTTAAACTGCGTGAGAGTGTGTGGGAGTGTGTTTGTCTGTTCTCCTGAAACTGAGAGAGAAAAAGAGAGCAAAAACATGGATGGAGTATATCTCTCCCTGACACTATCTCAAAAAACAATCTGTCGCACACCCGGGTGAGACTCTAATGTATCATCCAAAGACTGCGGTATATCTGAGTGCCACATGTTGAAGAGACTTGAATAACTGTCATACAGGGTGGAGACAAAAGCCTACCACAAATCAAAAATATTCACAAATCAGACTATTGTTGGCATACAGTAAGAGTATAGAGCTAGAAAAATTATTGTGGTTAGTGCTCTGTAGCTCAGATCATTTGGTGTAGGAGAAATTTGATGAGAAGTATTCTAGGTGATACTAGGATCTCATTTTTTGAATGTCAAAATTGGCAAAAATCAGAGCGTAGATTGATACATTGTCAAAGAGATCAAAAATTAAAAACAGGACTGTTAAAAATGTCCCCAAAAGAAAATTGCCATTGTTTACTCACCTTCATGTCTTTCCAAACCTGTATGACTTTATTTCTTATGTGAAACACAAAAGAAGAATGTTTTGAAATAACTGTTTTTGTCTATACAATGAAAGCTGGTCTACAACAACTTTGGACCCCAGCAAATTTAATTGTATGAACAATATGCACAAAATTTAGACTGTACATCTACATCCCTCCAACCTTGTTTTTGATTGCATCAAATTAAATATTGAAAATACCCTGACTAAGGTCTAAGTAGGATTATGATCCTGATCAACAATGATGGTACAAACAGAGGATGAGCCATACTATTATGACATGCATCTATGAAGATCCTGGATTAGGTTAGTAAACCTTAAAAAAGATGTGCAACTTGTTTTCTTGTCTTTGACTTCATTCCATTTGGCTTTACCTGTATTTGTTTTTACTGTCATAGCTCTTAGAAGACATGTGAATCCCTCTGTGATCCGATGCACTTCGGTTAGCGTAAGCTGTGAAAAGGCATCTCACAGCACTTGCCAGGGCTAAATTTTACCCTATTGGCTGCCGTGTTGCTATGCGTATCGCTATATGTCCTGTCCTTTTTGGTGAGATGAATCTTTGATATGTTGAGCACTCATCAGGGATACGCTCTGATGGGGATGCATACCAGCCACCTTTTCTGCCATCCTTTCATTCATAAATCATTCAAACATTGGCTGGATTGATTTACCATTGCAGTGTGTGGAAGGCAGGGTATTAAGTAGGGGCGGGGCTAATCTGTGGCAGCTCTGATTGACAGCTGCGTGATGGGACAACCTGACAGCTTAAAAAGTGAGCAGTTGGAATGTCACACTGCCTGAGAAGCATGCTTTCTCTTGCTGTTTTCTAACTGCTGCCTGCTTCTCTCGCCGCAGTGTTTCCCTGCGGACTAAGCAGAGGCTACCTCATGGACGTCTCTGTTTTCATGTGGTGCAATGTCTCTCTCTCTATCGCCGCCCTTGTTCTGAATGGTTTCCATGGTGACAGCTGTGCACAGTGGAAACGGTGCAGGGCTGAATTCACATCATCTCACCATTAACCACCTGAAAATACACACATGCACACAGGGGTCAAACTTCTTTACATGCATTGCAGAAAGCTTATGCACATAACCACTTGTACTGAAACATATGCAGGTTGCCTGTGAACAGTCTTCAGTCTCTGTAGCACGCAATGCTTGCAATCACTCACACTCATTCTGCCTTTTCATTCACACGTCTTATTGCTTGTGGTCACAAACACAGATGGTTGTTTACTACAACACATATGGCTGTGCGGTTAGAAGTTCAATGGTTCATATGCCCGAGATTTGACCACTCCAGGGGTACAAGAGGGTCTTCCTGACTTTGATTGGTCAAGCTTTTGTAAGAGCCCAGAGACATCCCTGTCTTGGACCCCACACTCTGCCTATGCGTAGACAAGGGCACCTGGAACTGCAGATCCTTCCTTTACCATCACGGATGTGTGTGATTTTTCGATGAGATATACCTTCAAAGAGATTGACTAGAGGTTCAACCCTTTTCCGACCCTTAAGGAGTTCAACATTAGAAACATGCCCTGCTCCCAGGCACCAGGCCTGGGCACTATAATCGTTTACAGACGATCTACAGACAGACTAGTTCAAGCTGTCTTTAAAATTTAAGGAGGGCACACGTCTGCATATAATGATATTGTTCCTTAGAATCAGTACCTTTTCATGGATGACAATCCTAATTGCATTAAGTGGTACCTTGATGGACAGAACCGTCAGGATTGTCATCTGTTGGGCATTTCAGCAGTGCATCGAAATCGACAGTTCATCTACAATTTCTCCACTCTATCCTTGCCTCTGCAGTGCCCCCCCCCCCCAGGTGCACTTGATTCACCTTTCAGTCAAGTCAACAGGCAAGTGTTAAACGCATCCCCTTACCTCCCACTCAGATCCACCATCTCCCCACACACATACCGTGCCCTAGGAGAAACATGCTGATCTAAACAACCAGATGGGTGTTTAAAACCATTAGGTCTCAAAAGATAAACTCACCAAGCTTGTGAAATGCCAGCAGTGTCTCGGGGCGGTATATTTGTGTGATGGTGTGCAGGTACTGCGGGTGGCTGGTAGAGGGGGAGGTGGGCTACACTTATCTGCTGTGATCTTTGAGGAAGTAAAGGGGGGTGCAGCAAATTGCATAAATGGGGCCTGGTGAGGGTATGGGAGTGGGAGCAATCCAGGAGAATCCAGGACTTTTAAGGGGGTGGCTCCACATTCTCTTTATTTACTCTTAATGTCAGGCATCCCCACCCACCCGATCAGAGCAGCGAGTGCCTTGGGGCAACCCAAGTTGAGAAACAGCAGATGCTTTTTAATGGAGGAAAAGAGGAATATTTTGGAGCCAAGAGAGAGGGAAAGAGAGTGGGAGACAGATGGGAAGAGAGCTAATGACAGAATAGAACAGGGAAAGCTTGACAGTGCCCCATTTTTGAGAACTATCTCCTGTATCGATTGTTTTTGTTTGAATGGCAGTCATTATGGCGAGCAATCCGTCCATACAAATGCTTGTCACACCACAGTCTTTTATTCCACCTTGAGCTGGAGGGTTTCGTGCTTATCGCTAAGTGGGTGGTTCACAGCAAAAATAAAGCAGAGCAAGTCGCTGATACACCCAATTTTTTCTCTTTCTTCTCCTTTTGTTCTGCAACTCCTTGTAACAGCATATTGCAACACAGCACTGGTGGTATTGTATCTCGTGATGTCAGCCCCACCCACCAGAAATGCTCAATACCTATGTAGTAAACGTAATGCATTCACTTATGTAGTACGGCAGGGAATATCTAACACAGGAGCCTTACTGCATTTCAAGGAGAAACTAATCTTTAAGGGAGTTCCTCTTTGAAAGAACAGCACCTGTATTTGGATACCCGTAGATCTCACACTTCTGCATGTATATGTACACACAAATAGGTGCCAGAGAGGAGAACGCAGGTCGGGTGACAAGTCCCATCATGCCTAGCAACAAGGGGAGGGTGACCCACACATCCCGCTCAGTGTCATTACCGTTGACAGATTCACTCACCATAAGGAGGTTGTCATGAGGGAAGCACTTACACTCGCACACACACTGGTTATGCCTACAACGTGGCCCTTTGATCTTCTCTAATGAAGGCTTGCACTGCATGGTCAGATGTGTTGGGACATGCCAGTTATTGCCCCCTGCCTCACCACATACACACACACACTCCCATCAGCCGAATGATGACATAGCTGTGAGGAGGGTATAGTCACAAGAGGCCCAGTGGCAAGGTCCTGATACCACAGCACGTTCTGTGACTCACTTCGTATGGCACGTAATCCTACACCTCCCCGTCATGATTTCATTCTCATCACCGTCTTCCTATCATTCTAGTTTCTGCCGATCCTGCATGGGTGCTAGCACAACCCACAACTGTTTACCTTTCATGTTGATGAAATGTTGCTCTGTGGAATTATGAAATGCCTCTATTTTTGGGATCAAGGAACAGGTTCCTTTATGGGTGTTTTTAAATGATAGGATACTTTTGTTGCAGTATGATGTGGAGAGGTTTGTTTACAGAATGACATCATGTCAGACAGATGTTGGTCTTGATGCATCTTGTACGATTAGAATGGTGATATGAGTTTGTTTGAGGAAACCCTTATGAAGACACTTTTGATACTATATCTTGTGTCTCTTATCTGAACTTTGGTGCCTTGCTTAGAGGCACAACAATACCACATGCAGTCACAGGGATTTGAACCTGTACCACTGTTGCTGCAGGCTTTGATGGTATCTGGGCTTAGCACTCAACCTAAAATATTAATTCTTTAAGTGTATCGTCATTGTTTGTTATTTGAAATTTGCATTCCACATGGGACCTGACATGACATAACCTATATGTAATAAAGCTTAAAATTCATAGGAAATTTGTCAACATTAGTCACACGGGACAAGACAGAGAATTGAATTAATTGCTCTGTGAAGTCTATTTCATTTGCTACACATCATATAGATCACCTGTGCTTTTCTACCATCAGTGCTCTTGATCATCTTTCTTTCCAGTGCTGGTGTCAAATAAACGTCAGTTGAACTGTTTTTCCTGTTTAGCTCTATATTCCTCCCTAGTTATATTTTTTGGAATAGGGGTATGATGGCCTCTGATATTTTCATCTCAAGAATCCTGTGACTGGCTTACAGCCAACCAGTGCCCCAAGCTTTTGGATGGACCCTTTAAAACTGTCCATGTGGGACTGCTAGATTTATTCCAGATTTATTCCCATAACTGTAGTTTATATTCCTGCACCTTTCTTTCTTTTATGTTTCCTTCCTATCTTCATACCTTCCTGTCTGTCTATACTTTCTACCTTCCTGTCTGTCTTCTTCCTGTCTTTCCTTATTTCTTTCATTATTCTGTCCATCATTTCTTTTTGCCCGTCTTCCTTCCTGTCTTTCTTTTTTCCTAACCTTACTGTATTTTTTTTATTTTTCCTTCCTTCCTGTCTGTCTGTACTCTTCCTGTTTCATCTTTCTTTCTTTCTTTCTTTCTTTCTTTCTTTCATTCTTGTCTTTCTCTCTTCCTAATCTTACTGTATTTGTCTTCTTTCCTGTCTGTCTGTCTGTTTCCTTCCTTGCTTCCTTCCTTCCTTTCTCTTTTCCTATAACCTTACTGCATTTGTCATCTTTCCTGTCTGTCTGTCTGTATGTTTGTCTTAATCATTCCTTGTTTACTTTTCCTTCCTTCCTTCCTTCCTTCCTTTCTTTCTTTCTTTCTTTCTTTCTTTCTTTCTTTCTTTCTTTCTTTCTTTCTTTCCTTCTTTCTTTCTTTCTTTCTGTTTCCTTCCTTCCTTCCTTCTTGTATTTCTCTTCTCTTATAACCTTATTGTATTTGTCTTCTATCTGTATGTTTGTCTTCTTTCTTTCTTTCTTTCTTTCTGTCTTTTTCTCTTCCTAACCTTACTGTATATGTCTTCTTTCCTGTCTGTCTGTTTCCTTCCTTCCTTTCTCTTTTCCTATAACCTTACTGAATTTGTTGTCTTTCCTGTCTGTCTGTATGTTTGTCTTATTCATTCCTTGTTTACTTTTCCTTCCTTTCTTTCTTTCTTTCTTTCTTTCTTTCTTTCTTTCTTTCTGTTTCCTTCCTTCCTTCCTTCTTGTATTTCTCTTCTCTTATAACCTTATTGTATTTCTCTTCTATCTGTATGTTTGTCTTCTTTCCTTCTTTCTTTCTTTCTTTCTGTTTCCTTCCTTCCTTCCTTCTTGTATTTCTCTTCTCTTATAACCTTATTGTATTTGTCTTCTATCTGTATGTTTGTCTTCTTTCTTTCTTTCTTTCTTTCTTTCTTTCTTTCTTTCTTTCTTTCTGTCTTTTTCTCTTCCTAACCTTACTGTATATGTCTTCTTTCCTGTCTGTCTGTTTCCTTCCTTCCTTTCTCTTTTCCTATAACCTTACTGAATTTGTTGTCTTTCCTGTCTGTCTGTATGTTTGTCTTATTCATTCCTTGTTTACTTTTCCTTCCTTTCTTTCTTTCTTTCTTTCTTTCTTTCTTTCTTTCTTTCTTTCTTTCTTTCTTTCTGTTTCCTTCCTTCCTTCCTTCTTGTATTTCTCTTCTCTTATAACCTTATTGTATTTCTCTTCTATCTGTATGTTTGTCTTCTTTCTTTCTTTCTTTCTGTCTTTTTCTCTTCCTAACCTTACTGTATATGTCTTCTTTCCTGTCTGTCTGTTTCCTTCCTTCCTTTCTCTTTTCCTATAACCTTACTGAATTTGTTGTCTTTCCTGTCTGTCTGTCTGTATGTTTGTCTTCTTCATTCCTTGTTTACTTTTTCTTTCTTTCTTTCTTTCTCTCTTCCTAACCTTACTGTATTTGTCTTCTTTCCTGTCTGTCTGTTTCCTTCCTTCCTTCTTTCCTTCCTTCCTTTCTCTTTTCCTATAACCTTACTGAATTTGTCGTCTTTCCTGTCTGTCTGTATGTTTGTCTTCTTCATTCCTTTTTTACTTTTCCTTCCTTCCTTCCTTTCTTTCTTTCTTTCTTTCTTTCTTGTCTTTCTCTTCTGCTATAACCTTATTGTATTTGTCTCCTGTCTATCTGTATGTTTGTCTTCTTGATTCTTTCTTTCTTTCTTTCTTGTCTTTCTCTTCTCCTATATCCTTATTGTATTTGTCTCCTGTCTATCTGTATGTTTGTCTTCTTGATTATTTCTTTCTTTCTTTCTTTCAATATCTCTCTCTCTTGTACCTCCTGCATAGGCATTGTAGGTGTAACACTGTGGCTTTATTTTTTCTGTGCTCTCACAAGATTTCCACTCTTTGGTTGCGTGCTCACTGTTGGGATTCCTGACGACACTCTAGCGGAGAGAGACACTATCAGGAACGTGTTGTGACTCGTTTACAGTAGAGGATGGGAAACTGGGAGCAAAGAGGAAAGAGAGAGAGAGAGAGAAAGAGAGAGAGAGAGAGAGGCTTTAATTTTTTTTTATTGCTAGATTTTTTTTTCTTCATTATTATTATTCTATTTATTTATTTTTATTGTACAGTTTTATTAATGCTTTGGCAATGTAAAGATTTCTTTCACCGTGCCAGTAAAGCTATTTGAATCTTGAATCTTGAGAGAGAGAGAGAGAAAGCAGAAGGTAGAGAGGGACATTGTGGTGTATAAAAGGAAAGAGAGAAAGAGAACAGTAGGATTGTTTTGTGTCATGTGAACACATACATTATTTTAATAAGAATCTAAAATGTTGGAATTGTGGGATTTTGACCTTTTTTGTTGCTGTGTCACTGAATGCTTTTGGCTAGGTTATCTTTATACGGGTGCTAGAGCAGTGTGTGGGGAGAGATCAGCCAGGGGTCAGCTTTACAGATCAGGTGAGCTGAGAAGGCCTGATCCTGTGGTTTCTCTAAGCACCACCTCCAGGGCCTGAAAGATACTGAAAGATCCATCCAGGCATGGAACAGTTAATTGCTTGACAGCAATGGGAAATGCCTCCCTTTGCTCCCTCCCTTTCTTCCCCTCCCCTTCTCTCTCTCTCTCTCTCTCTCTCCCCTCTACTGTCTTCCACTCTCTATTTTCCTGTATGATGTGAGAGAGTGAGTGTATATAGGAGACCAAACGCTCTGACAAGTTCAGAGTTTCAAGTGCGCCAGTCACACTCCCCATAGGACTATTTGTATTTTCTTTCCATTGTGGATTTACATTTTTCCTCTCTTGTTTTGGTACTGACACAATGTCAGAAGGTAAGAAGAAGGACAGGCGTGAGAAAAAAGGGGGAGGAAGGAAAGGACGAAAGGAGAACAGAGATCCTTCAAAAGGTAAATAAAAAAACATACGTAAGGTGTGTGTGCATATTGCAGGAGCGGGTTCTGGGGTGTAAGACATGTGAAAGAATCTATTCCCTTGTCTTGCCTCATATGTTTGTCACACAGGTGGACATCTTAAAGCACTCAACGTGTAGCAGCATATCTAACCTTTGTGGCATAAGTATGCAATTGTTGTATTAATGTGTGTTTTGCGTGCAAGCCAGATCCCCATTCAGTTTGGCGTGGTTGATAAACTCCTACTCCAGTTTTCTTGTTTCACGTGTGGTGGCGGCTTTTCCCAGCACTCTCACCTACAACACTTACCTGATTTCGGCATATTCTCGCCTAATGAGTTGCATTGTTACCGAGATTCAGCCAAATTGTGGGCTGCCTCTCATGGACTTTCATTCCTCAAGTACTTGCAAAGGGCTTGTTCTTATTTCTGCACTGGTGCTGACTCTCTACACTTCTGCAAGTGGCTGCCACACATTTACTCCATTGGATTGCACTTCAGGGAGATGGTCATTGCTGTGTAACCTTTCAAACATCATGGCTTAGATTTTCTTGAATGGGGGCTGAAGAGTGTGAGCTCCTTCTCTTTCAGTCTGCGCCGTTGCAAGTCATAGCTTGTCACTGCGGTCTGACCCTGAGGTCGAGGAGGGAGACACAGCAGGAGAGAGGCAAATCTCTTATTGCCTGGTCACATACCCCACTATGGTAGTTTATTATGGGATGTTCCCAGAAGCGTTGTGCCCATTCAGAGGGGCATATGTCTTAAAGTTTTGAGTCAGGTGTATTGAATGCAATTCTCTGATATTTAAGTTGCATGATTAATGTAAAAAAAAATGTTTAAAATGCTGCGACAGAAGTCACCCATTCACATGTCTAAATATATCAAGTTCATTAGAATTTGCTCTAAACCTCAAATTCTGCCATAATTTGCATATCTGCCCACAGTTGAAACAAATACTATTTAGCAGCGCAGTAAAACAGAAGCTATTAGATTTTGCCAAAGCTGCTATTTCCCATCCGACCAATGTGCATTAACACCGGCTGCCAGTTTGATTTAAATTTTGTTTAGATTGTATATTAGGCTGGGAACTTGGGTCCCCTTATACGCTAATCAAAGCTACACCACTAGAATAGCGGATCTTATACTCACAAGTACAACTACTAAGTGTTTAAAAAGTGATTTTTTTTTTTCCCTTTCACATTGAGGTGAGGAACTGCTACAGTTCAAATGGCAGTTCCCTTCAGAATTATTTTGAGCGCTTGGTAGATTCACCTTGATATTAAACTCTTCAATTACATTAGCGGGAGAGGACAAGGAGGCATAGTATTGTGCTGTCTTTCTTTTTCCCACACCTTCCCCCCACCTTTTAATTTATTTACAGACATGTAAAAGTCTTTCAGTGTCTGATCCCTTCAGGATGGTGTTCCGTGTGTGCCCCGAGGCTTGATTTGAGGGGGACTCTGAAAGAGAAAGTATTGTGTTCCCCAGCTTTTATGTGGTCCTACTTTCTGATGTTTGACACGCTTGACCTCCCAATACTAACACAGGTGTAATTTAACATAGTGTGCTTGTGCTTATGTAAGACATAACATTGTACAGATTGTGTTTTTTTTTCTCCTGTCTGTGGTCGCAGATATACGTCAAAGTGTCTGTCATGTGGTACAGAAGAACAGTGTCTTAGAGCGATACGAATCACCTGTGCTGTGTCTACGGAAACAAAGCACAGCTGTGAATAAAAAAAAGAGTGCCCAGGAGTTTTACACAGTGTCCCTTGAGAGAGAAGACATTTGTGTTAACCCTGTGTGTAGTTGTGTTATTCTAGTTTGGTTTACACTACACCTTCTTGCTAAATTTATCCAGGTCCTGATTTAGCTCGGTTTTGAATTTAAAATGACATGAAAGCAAAACGGGATTCATGACTGACTCAACAAAGTACTTACGGAATCAGAGAATACACAGTAGATAATTCTGAGAAATGGCGTGCTTTACACTGTGATCTATTTAAAAAAAACAATCAAAAGGATTTTAAACTATATACACATTTTTGAAGTGATTGATTGTATTAACATGCGGTTAAATTTGGCATACGCTGTACTAAACTGATTGCCAAGACCACACATGCATATGGCTTTTTGTCATTGTGTCTAACTGAATCATTTCTCTCTGAGTGATAAACCACATTTTAGTTTATACACAAGAATATCTGGAAATTGTTCAATGTTCCTGGATATGTTGATACAGATATTCTGTTCAGTTTTGTGACCATGCACTTTACATATTGGTTGGGTTTTATTTAGTCTGTTGAATAACTGTGGCTAGATAGGAACTGCTGAGACCTGAATATGTTCCACATTTGCCTCTTCAAATTTTCACTCTCTGTGATAATTTTCAAGTTGTTCTTATCTTGTTCATATTAATAAGTGTTTGAATAAGGAAGAGGAAACTATTAAGGGGATTTTATGTGGTGAATCATATATTTACATGTCAGACCTATTTTGGATATCATAACAGTGTATCCAATCTGATCGGCAACATGAGGGTGGCACATTGGCCAAGGAGGCTTCATGACGGTTGAATCTCGCAGCTCGTCTCACAGCATTTCCTCAGGCTATGGATATTTACGGTTTCTCTAAAACAGGCTTTGCTTTCAGTAACAATGCATACGTGTGAATTGTGTGTGTGGGTGAGAGCTGAAACACGCTACTTGTTCAAAAGGTATATCCCCATGTGAATTAATATACTGGACTTGTTAGGAGGGTATATCCTCATGACGGGATGTTTTGCATTGTTTATTTGTGTACCAGTTTTAGCATGCAGAAGTGTTTCCATTTCTAAAATGGATGAGGAATTGTTTCAGGATCATATTTGGCACGAAAGGAATACCTTCGTTAACTAAGTTGTAAAGTAAGCCTCATCAAAAAAAATTTCAGACCGAATTTTGTTACATCTTATGTTTGGCAAATGAGTGTGTGGTATTTGTGCAAAAACGATTTTATTTACTAACCACATGAAACCCAATTTTAACAGCTCTTTTATGTAATTTTGCCTTTTTTATGTAAAACTCTATATGTAAATTATTATTTGATTGGTGCAATAAATGTCACACTATTACCACCCCCAGAAAGCATACAAATCAAATTTTATTACATTGTTTATATTTCCGGTTGATTTTTGCAATGATGGAGCATTATAACCAGCCATGTATACAGCCACAATTACGCTGTCTGCATTTCAAAGCACATATTTAAAGGGTTAGTTCACCCAAAAATGAAAATTCTGTCATTAAGTACTCACCCTCATGTCGTTCTACACCCGTAAGACCTTCATTCATCTTCGGAACACAAATTAAGATATTTTTGATGAAATCCGAGGGTTTCTGAACCACATATAGGCAGCAACGTCATTGTACCTTTTGAGGTCCAGAAAGGTATTAAAGACATTGTTCAAATAGTCCATGTGACTATACCGTAAAAAAAAATATTTTCATGATTTGTTATCACAAATTTTTTTCTTTTGTCAAATCAACTTAAGCCTTAAATGCATGAATGTTTCGCCAATCATTCTTACATATTCAGGTCTTTATCGACCCGGATCTATATCTGACACGGAAGGATCTCTACCTGTCGTGATAATATAAAACTCCTCTGATATTAGACTAACAATTACAGAAGAATAAAATTAATCATATTTTGTTACCTTTTGGAGCTTGGAAGGGCTCAGTTTGAGAAGATGTTTTATGCCATAATCACTGTCCTCATCGGACCTCATTTCCCAGTAAATTCAGCAAATAATAGGCTAGTTTTATGTTTGAGGTCGCGAACATGAGCCCATTCGCGATCTCAAACATATTCTCAAAAATTTCCAACATCTTCAAAATCAATCTTTAGATCACTAACAGCTTCACCAGATCCATCCAGTACTTGCTCTGCAGTAAATCGTTGAGCCATTTCATGTTTTGATTATTCTTTCGTTTTCTGTCTGAATGAATCGTCACTTCATCATTGTGTTTCAGACATTGCCACCTTGTGGAATAAAGGTGAATTGCACTTATTCCGTCATCAAAGATTCAAATATTGTTGTGCAGACAAAATATATGTACACTGATACACACCTCGGGTCGTTAGTGACCCTATACAATTTTTACAAAAAATGAATACAAAAATAGGCATTTTTTTTTTTAGAATTTTATGATTTTTTTCTTGTTATATTCTTTATAATGAATTGATTGAGGAATACCAAGAAGGTTGATGTTTAACTTTAAAAAATGAATGAGGAGGAGGGTAGTAAATGACTTCCCGGGTCGCTAAAGACCCAAGGTATGCATTTAAGGGTTAAATAATTAATGTGGATCAGATAACATAATATTTTGAGTTTCTGTTGATTAACCCTGTTGATCACACCGGTGTGATTAGTCTTGGCTGGTCCCTGGAGAGTACAATCACACCAGTGTGATTAGAACGTTCAGTGCATCACATGATCAACTGCCAAATTCAAATGTGCTTTCGCACTAGCCAGAGACGGACACGCTCAGCGCTTTTTATAATATCAGAAATATGCAGTGTTTTTTTAACCACATAATGTTTATTTTAGGTTTCAGACATTTAAATACACATGAGTAGTAACAAAACAATACATTTAGAGTTTGTAGAATACACAATGATGTCTATGGAAGCAACAATAACAGTCCTTTCCATTATAATTAGATGACACGTCTTATTCATATCAGATACACATTGTGTAAGTAACTTTTTTAGTTTACTCTATACTTCTTCCAGTTCACCGGCTCACTTACTTTCATGTATTTTGGGAGAAGTGGATGAATTCGCGCACTGTAAATCTAAAAGATCAGATTTTCTGTACTTCGGCACAAACAAACATGGCAGCACCCATCGCACATATAGCTCAACTAACGCGATCATTATAAAGGTGTTTAAGCAATAAAACACATCCACTTGCACATATTTGACAATCAGAATATCAGTTATTTCATGCTATAGTCAACAAATTTGTGAATATTTTGAATAAAAAAGGAAAAATTAAATAAAAGCAGATCATCAGTCATACAGCGCTATTGTGGCTGCGGTGTGTCACATGACAAGCAATGACGCTTCACCATGGAAACAATAAAGTGATTTAATAACGGTCACTTTGAAAAACTCAGCAAGTCAGCAAGAATATTTTAAACTTGCATGTGAAAGGGATAAACCAATCACCTTCATTGTATTAACTCAAAATTTTAATTTCAATGAACTCAAAAATTTTAAGGCAACTAGGTAACTTACTTGTTTAAGTTAAACCAACAATTCTTTTTTACAGTGTACAGTGGTTCTACCTTAATGTTAAATAGTGAGGAGAATACTTTTTTGTGCGCAAAAACAAAACAAAAATAACGACTTTATGTAACAATTTGAACTGTTGTCATTCACAGTTGACGTAATGAACACAGTGCAGGCTTCCGTGTTTACGTCCAAACCACTGTAGTCACATGGACCATTTTAATGGTGTCTTTAATATTTTTCTGGACCTCAAAAGGTACAATGACGTTGCTAGATATGTGTGGTTCAGAAACCCTCGAATTTCATCAAAAATATCTTAATTTCAGTTTGGTACAACATGAGGGTGAGTAATTAATGACAGAAATTTCATTTTAAAGTATGTTGATCACAGTGGTGGAGGGATGCTGTACAGTACTGATAAAGTATGCCAGATTGTGGTAGTGAGCTGCATCCTCTACAGCATGTACCTCAGAAATGACCTCATGCCATGCACTATATTTTCACCAGTACATTTTTGCATAAAATATTTACATAATTCCTTTACTCAATCAGGTATGCAAACCCCCCAAGAATATTTACAGTATGCTAGCATTTAATTTTGCATTGTCATTTCAAAAGAAAAATAAGCAGCCAAATTCCACTGCATAAGCATATTTGCATTTTTTTCCTTGTTGTGAAATATTTCTTGGTGAACCAGGTTTTATGTGGCTACTTGCCATACCAAGCACATGCTTGCTTAATTGCAGCTGAGGTTGCAGCTCTACTTCAAATGTTGTTTCAAAATGTTATGTAAACCTGTTATTTAATACACTCACTTTGCTTAAAACCCAGAAAGAGAGAATACGGTACACTTGATTGTATTATTTCAAACTTGCGGATAGGCCTAATTAGTATGAATACAATGAAATGGAATTATGTTATTTCACAAAAATGAAATCAATTGCAATAAAGAGAAGTCTTATTAAACTTGCTGCTGCAGGACACTAAAACAATGCTTAAAACTGGCAAAACTCCAGTGAATTATTTTGGTAAGTGTACCCAATAAGCCCATGTAACCTTTAAGCCCACTTTCAACTTTTGAAGTCAAATTAAAAAAAGAGAAAATCATATTTTATGCTGCTCATTATTTTAGCAAATCCAGTGAGATGTTACTTCCCTGACATTTTTATTGCATTCCAATCACATCTCAGGGGACCTCACACAAAGACACCCAAAAACGTTCGTATTTCGGGACCCTTCAGAAATCATCACATTTCTCCAATTTTCAGCCATTTTTTTGGCAAGTACATTGACATTATATCAAACAAGAGATAAATGTATTGTTTTTTGTCTATGAACAAATAGTACTTTATCATTTTATACCATTTTCTTTTAGATGGAAAGATGAGTTTTATTAGCTTGCGTGCAAAGCTAAGCTCAAGGTCAAACCATTAGCCTTACTGAAAGATAGACTGCCAAAGAATTAAGCATGTGAACTACAAACAATAAATGTTTTGTGATTCATTTTACACTAATTTACAAATAAATACATTTTGTAGAACAGATTATTTTCATAAATTAACTTTTTTTAAGATGCATGCAAACTATAGCCAACACAAGCTAAACTTGAATAAAAAAATCTTAACATTTCTCAATATGGGCACAATGAAAATTACTATGATGCTTAGTCCACATTACATTTAAGCTCCATGCATGTCTTTGTAAACATATCTTAAATTTTTAAAGGAAAACATTGTCTTTTTTCACCATTACTCACTGTGGTACCATTTAAGCCCACTTTATGTGTTTCAATGAGGAATCCCTCTAATTACAAACTTTGATCAATTTTCTGAGTGAAAGCGTTTAATGATAACATTTCTTTGTGTGCTTTTACCTTACTAACCTTTTACTTTACCTTAATTTAAAACTATATTTAGATAGGCCCACAGATTACACACATTAATTCAATTAAGGTAGAGTCTGTTTTGTCCTAAAGTTCCTTATGTATAACCTGGCCTAACTCTGGAGCCAAGCCGAGTTAAAGGGTTAGTTCACCCAAAAATGAAAATAATGTCATTTATTACTCACCCTCATGCCGTTCCACACCTGTAAGACCTTCGTTCATCTTCAGAATGCAAATTAAGATATTTTTGTTGAAATCCGATGACTCAGTGAGGCCTACATAGCCAGCAATGACATTTCCTCTCTCAAGATCCATAAATATTTAAATCAGTTCATGTGAGTACAGTGGTTCAATATTAATATTATTAAGCGACGAGAATATTTTTGGTGCACCAAAAAAACAAAATAACGACTTATATAGTGATGGCTGATTTCAAAACACTGCTTCATTAAGCTTCAGAGCGTTATGAATCTTTTGTGCCGAATCATGATTCGGATCGCATGTCAAACCGCCAAACTGCTGAAATCACGTGACTTTGGCGCTCCAAACCGCTGATTCGATACAAAAGATTCATAACGCTCCGAAGCTTCCTGAAGCAGTGTTTTGAAATCGGCCATCACTATATAATCATTATTTCGTTTATTTTGGTGCACAAAAAATATTGTTGTCGCTTTATAATATTAATATTGAACCACATGAACTGATTTAAATATGTTTTTAGTACATTTATGGATCTTAGAGAGGAAATGTCATTGCTGGCTATGCAGGCCACACTGAGCCATCGGATTTCAACAAAAATATCTAAATTTGCGTTCCGAAGATTAACGAAGGTCTTACGGGTGTGGAACGGCATGAGGGTGAGTAATAAATGACATTATTTTCATTTTTGGGCGAACTAACCCTTTAAGCCTCTAGACTCCTGGCGTAAGCCCAGATTATGGAGCCCCAACTCGGCTTTGCTCCCGGGATACACCCAGTCAAACTTCCAGCTTGACTCCAGCTACAACTCCAGAGTCAAGCCGACCTAAGTCTCCAGACCACCAGCCCAGACCCCCAGCCACTAACACCTACCCATCCCACACAGGGCTCTAATCAAACATTAGTAAAAGGAATTTTTTTAATACTTCCCTCTCACTGAATAAATATATTTTTGTTTTACTTCTTTAAAACCAATAGATTTTTATATTTTGTGAATCAATCATGATGTGGGCTTATTTGGAACACATGCAGGCTTAAATGGTGCCAATTAAGCCCATGCCAAACTTCTGACTTTATTCATAAAATATCTAAATTTTATATTCAAAAATGTACATCAACTAATTAATGCATTTTCAAATGAGAGATTAATCTTGCATTTTAACAAATTGTTTTTCTTATAAACCATTTCAATATCTATGAAAAACACCTAAACTTAGATTTTAGTGGGCTTAATAGGTACACTTACCCTATCCCTGAGGAACACAACAACTATAGACACAAACTGAGATCTTCAAGAACACACACGCCACACATTCGCCTGTAAAACATACACCTCCAGCACAGTTCTGCACCTTACTCTGACAGCTATTGCGTGAGGAATTTTCTTAGAATACGGAAACTATGTATCCAAACAAGATATGTGTCATAACATGAAAGTGAAAATAAACGTTCAATTCCATGGAAACAGCGGGAAGGTGAAAGAACTGCGATTTGTGCCATGGCTAGATTGTATGGTTTATACATTTTTTTTATAATCCTTCCCATTCTCCTGACTGCAGAATGATTTCGGCAGCTTAAACTGAGCTTTGGCACTGTCCCTCAGGTTATGCATTTCCAAGCCATTTCTGAACTACAGGCAGGGCCACCGAGACAGTGTCATGTGTCTCGTAAAAGTGTGACAGTTGTGTTAAAGCTCTGATGAAATACGCTACCTGAGGGGTGGTATGGAGAAATAATCTACATGCTTAGGAAGCGCAAACAAACATTCCAACCACAGTAGCAGAAGCCGCATTGCTGTTAAATAAGCAATAAACTCTAAGAATGAATGGTTTTCTATCTCTGCTGGTTATTATTCAGTCTGTGTAGTGATTTATTCTTCCTTTTAATTGAGACATGATAATGCTTGATATATCACGCACATTTGGCATTAGTTATGACTTGCCATTTAAGTGAGATTTGACAGTTTTCAGCGCCAAGTTTAATGAACCACATGCTTTTGTTTGATCTTCTTTATGACTTTGAATAGTCTAGAATGACTCTGTCATGGAGTATGACTATATAAAGCTCGGAGTATTACTCTGGAGTCGGGAAAACATGGAACGTACAAATCAGACGCCCCACCCTTCTTATCTGAACACGGGCAAGTATCACCCTGCATGTACAAAAGCAACTCGGAACAAGATGCCTCATGTTAGTCATTCTCCATAGAACCCTCACATACATGTCATATGCTTAAACGCGACATTCTTGACCCCCAATGCACCCTACTGAGCCAGTATGCGTCGGTCGCTCACGCTTTCTTCAGTAAAATCTCAGTGACGACGTTGGGCAGCATGTAATGCAAAACACAGACTTATATGAAATGAATTCATCATAGGCTGTGTTGCGCAACACAGTCACTCCAAATGCACGCTGAGTAATGATGCAGGTGCCCTGAGTTTTGGGTGAGAAAAAGCTACATTGTATTTAACAATACAAAAAAAAGAAAAAAGATCAGGCCGTTGCTTACTCATCCAGCTACGTGATGAATGATAAGATCTGTTTGGTTCACATAAAGGCTCATTTAACAAAGTTTTCACGTGACTTTGTGTTGGGTATCATAACATCAAATTCCTACGAAGTTTTGAGTCAGTGTTGATGTTTGTTTCTTTATTAAACATCTTTTCTGTTTAAAGGAAAACTATGCTTATTGAATTCAAGGGGGTTTCAGGCGATTAAATCAATACGATTTAATTCAGCACAAATATACAGGGAGATTACAGTGTCTTTAAATATTTGTATAAAGAACTGCATTGCTGGTGTACTGTAACTCATCAGTCTAATGGCCTCTGAGGGGTAACGACAGCAGTGAGTATTAAACGGTGTGGAGCAGAACTACATCGGACACTCTGTGGTTTTTCGGAGAGAATGCTCATCACTAGAGACTGTCATGGGAAACCTGAGATGTTATTCAACTGACAGTACAATCCAAACATTGTGCCAGAGACTGTCATGTTACTCTGAGGTACGCAACATCAGAACAGACTGCACCATTCAGCCATGAAAGCAGACGTTCGGATAAAACAGCTGCCTTTACTGGGACGGGGAATTGGGACAGTAGTTCCAAAATTAGGATGACTGCTGATTATTTTAGCAACCTCTGTCAAGATTCTAATTGATGTTAATGCTTGTGTATCTCATCTGTTTATTTTTGCAATAATAGCTGAAGACTTTTAATTAGGTATTGATTGTGTTCGTTGTCAATTAATGAAGAGGCAGCCATTGTAAAAGTGTACTTGCCTATATGGATTCACTCTAGGGAGGCCCAGAGAGATACACAGACTCCTGCCCCAGCCTTGGGGCAGTATGCGCCCTTCTCTCATCCAGGACAGTAGGGTACGGCCAAACAGCAGCACCCAGTTCTGCCCTTGGGTTGTGGAACCACAACTCTTTGAAGCCGCATGATTGCTGTCTGGGACTACATTAATCCCATAATGCATTTCCTGAGTGACTATGCATGGCAGCGTCTGGGCATGTGGCGGCCCACGTGTAGCAACTTCATCTCCTCTCAGTGCTGTTGTCCTCCATTTTGTTGGTGTTTTGACTGTTGTCTGTGATTGATTGTCTCTTTATGAAGGAGCTGTCATCAGTGGCTTGTTACATAATTTCAAAAGACGTATAAAGACAAGCTTAATCTCCCAGCTTAATTCCATTTTCAAACGTTAGTGTTTAACATCATGTGACTTCAGTGGGTTTGATTGGGATTACGTCTGTGATTGGATGTATTTCGTTGCTTATCGTAAGTTCAGCTAATTAATAAATTCTATACCCTGCTGAAAAATCCAGCTAAAACCAGCCTAAGCTGGTCAGGCTGGTTTTAGCTGGTCTCCCAGCCTGGTCATAGCTGGTTTTAGAGGGGTTTTGGTTAGCTAGGAGACTGGAAAGCTGGGAGACCAGCTTAAACCAGCTGAACACCAGCTAACCCAGGCTGGGAGACCAGCTAAAACCAGCTACTTCCAGTTTAAACCAGCTAAAACTAGCCAACCTGCTTAGGCTGGTTTTAGCTGGATTTTTCAGCAGGGATATAGTTACCAAATCATAGTTTCTTGGGTTTCCTTCTTATGTGGAAGGAAAGAACTCAACTGTGAGACAAATACTGTTGATTAGCTATGCTAAAAACAAACTAGCTAACTTTAGCTACTTAAGGGGACACTATTTTTTGGCACAAAACAATGCATGATGAAACAAAGAAAAAACAGCTGTAAACTACAATCCACACTATTTTATGTAACTGAGTTGAAAACATAGAAATGGAAGCTAAGTTAGTAGTGTCGCTAACATAGTTAGCTACTCACCAAAACGTGAATCACATTGTTGATGTTTTTTTAGGGTGTTCACAAATTTATAAAAGTGAAGAGCAGCTCAAAATGCAGGGTTGTGAGTGTTGTAAATGTGCTGCATTGATCCCTGAGAGCAGCGCTCAGCGCTGGACTGCCTCACGCTGCCAGTGTCTCTGGTGACATCATCTGGCCAGCAAAGAGACTTTTCTGGATTTTTCTCTCTCTGTGTCCCTCCCTTTCTTTTCTGCTCCATCACTGCATCAACCCTATTGGTGTTATAAATAAGAAAGTACTGTAACACAATATTCTTTCTTTCTATTGTTCAGCTGCTGCTCCTACACTGAAGAGTATGAAGAATTCTGTGTTGGTGGACGAAGGAAGCAAGCTGACTGTGAAGTGTGAGGCCTCCGGCAACCCCACCCCGGAGTATAAGTGGTACAAAGATGGCGCTGAACTGAGGAAGAGCAAAGAGATCAGAATCAGGAACAACAAGTGAGTCAGCATGTCCACTAGCCCACACCAGCAGAAGCCAACCTCAAGTTCTAGAAGAATATCAGAAGTTCTCAGAGTAGATTGTGACCTTCTCGTGAGACAAGAGCTTTACAGAGACTGTCTGTGCTCTTGTAATTAAAGTGAAGTGTTTAAGCATGCATGTCTATTATATTGTTAATAACACGATTAAAGAAAGAGGTCACCACAAATGAAAACAACATCATTAGTTTAAAATGACCTTAGCTGGTTTAAGTTGGTCTTGCCTTATCTTGTAGGTAAGCTAGTCTCCCAACCTTGAGGGTCCAAAACCTCTCTAAAACCTCTCTAAATTACTTAAGATCATATCATTCCAAAATTATATAATGGCACAAATAAAAAATGAATCATAAATTATAATTTCTTTAACACAAGTAGTAAAAATCTTTGTAGTAACTTTGAAGTAACACATCCATCAAAGCTTGAATAAAGACTGCATTCGAGAACTCAAGATTTTTAGTGAATAGTGCCTTCAATTTCTGTCTGTCCCTCATGCAGTGCTTTCATATGACTTTTAAAGACATGGAATATATTACACAATTCATATGGAGTATACATTTATGATCCTTGATGGATTTTTGTCTTTTTATTTATTTATTTGCTTGTTTGTTTGTTTACTTTTTTTTTTAGCTTGTTAAGCATGAGCTCTCATAGGCTACGTTCAGACTGTGTGTCCAAATCCGATTTTTGTGCATATCTGACTGAAATCCAATCAGATTAAGCAAGTGTGAATGGCCAAAAATCACATGAAATGTTACTTTTACAAATCCGTTTCTAGCTACATTCATATGTGGTTTGAAATCGCATTTCTGGAAATCCGTTTCAGTCTGACTGCTCTGATCAGATTCCACATGGTTTATGTGAATTTTTCACGCCACATAAAACATAAACGTCAGACGTTATTATAGGAAACATGCTCAAAGTCGCTGTAGAAACAAGGTTGTGTCGTTGCAAAGTGCCAGATGAGCAGAACGACAATATAATGGAGACAAGTTTTGAAACCGACGGAGACGACAGTACAGAATAAATCCGCTCACACTAGCCTCCTATGTTTCTTCTGCTGCCTCAGAAGACGAAGTAGTCCAGCGCGTGGCGGCTACATATTGTCATGTTGTAAATAAGACAACATCTGTATTGCAAACCCCATGCATGCTGTGGTTGTGCTTCACTACCATAGTACGATGCATTGTTGAACAAATCAACTAGCTAGTCACGACTGTTTCCCGAAACCGTATTGTCGCAAACCTGTCGTTCAGCCACGTTGGTGAATGATGTCACGCAGGTGGTGAAGTAATAACTTCTTTAAATTAATCCGTTTGAGATTGAATTAATGCTAGATTTTTTTTTGCTATAAATTACGGACGTGGAATCTGAGGACTAATTCTCTTTTTTTTTTCAGTTATTTTGCGTTATTTCCAGAGTCAATCATACACTCGTTCTTACGAACTAGAGCATGTATGCACAAGCGCACTCTTCAACAGTGCTTAAAATCTCTTGACAAACTAAAATATGTAAATGACATTTGTATATATTCAAAATCAAATATATACATTGTACTTGTCAGCTTGCTTATTTTGCTCAAGATAACAATTTATTAAGTCCACATGTCATAAAAACAAGAAACTATGCTTCTAACCAAAGCTCAAGAGCTGTCGTCCCAACCACACAAGTTTGCGATGCACTTTGCGAAAGTTCATCTGAACGATGGTTTCGGGAAACACCAAATCTTTGAACTATGTTAGTAATGACAGAACTTGTGATGTTAGTTGGCTAATGATGCTTTTGAGAAACACACCCCTGAATAGTTATGATACACATTGTGGACGGTCAATAATTTTAGATCAGATTCCAATCGGATATACAAATGATCAAATTTGGACTGACAGTGTGAACGTAGCCATATAGAACAAGGGTGCCCAATCCTGTTCCTGGAGATTTACCTACCTGCAGAGTTCAGATGTAACCCTGATCAAACACACCTGTCTGGAATTATCAATTGCTCCTGAAGATCTTAATCAGGGTTGGAGCTGAACTTTGCAGGAAGGTAGATCTCCAGGAACAGGATTGGGCACCCGTGATATAGAATATAATTATGATAGTTCGGAAAATTCAATACAGAAAGTGAGTAAATAATGATTTTTTTTTTTTTTTTTCTGAATTTTGGAGAGATCAATGCACTGTAGGCTATGTGATTTGGCTTGAAAACGATCCTCACAGAACAGACAACATAAAGAAATGATTTAAGGGTTAAAGTAGAACTTTGTTCAACTTCATTGGTCATGTTTTTCCACAAAAAAAGTAACAACCTGTGGCAGTGCTACACCAATGTGAAATTCCCTTATAACAAACCAGAACACTGGGAGTCTCAGAGTGTCATATGGCTCTCCTCTATCTCCTTAATTTATACATAGGTTTTCTCTAGAGAGTTTCTCCCGCTTCCATATTTATAGTGGAATCCTTCTTTACCTATATTCTGTCTGTCTTCTTCTTGAAGGAAAAACTCCAGAGTTCAGATCGGCAGTGCAAAGCTGGAGGATTCTGGGAATTACACATGTGTGGCAGAGAATAGTCTGGGGAAGGAAAACGGCACCAGTACAGTGCACGTAAAAAGCAGTAAGTACAAACTTTTTGTTTAAAGTTGTAGATTAGCATGGTGTACAACAAGATGTAAGACAAGAGTGTGTCTTTGCCAATGGGCTGCCGTCGTTTATGGTGAATACCAAATATATATTGCTGATAATGTGTTGTGATGAGAGATGAAGACGTGTACGTGAAGATCACAACATGGGCAGATTTCTCAAAAACAAGCATGTGTGTGTTTACGTCAGGCTTTTGTGCATATCTGTAAGTGCATAGTTGGCTGCTTCCAAGCTGAGATTACTTCAGGTATCTCGCCCCTGATATAAAATCTAGTTTAAGCTGGTAATTGGGTTTTGAAACATGGTAGCTAGTTTCTAGCTGGCCTAAAATGGCTATTAGCAGGTCGAGCACCCACCTTGTTCTCAAAACCAGCTTCACCATCTTAACCTGGTATGAACAACTGTCTTATTTGTTGCTGATCCACAATGGTTTATTAGCTTAATGACTAGCAAAAAATCAGCTGCTATGCTGGTGGTCAAGATCATGTTCCAAAAACTCAGTAAACATCACATCTCTAAACTTTTTTTACGTTGTGCATTTTGAAGTTGAGTGTGGGAGTTTACAGCAACAGGAGGGTTGGGAAAGGTGCGTGCATACATGTGTTTGTGTATGTTTCACTCTGATTGTTTGTTGGCATGTCAGGCACCCCAGAACAAGTCTCACAGTGTCACGGCAGCCAACTTGCGCGCACGCACAGATACGAGGAAGTTGGAGGCGAGACCAAGCCCATGAGAGGTGGTGTGGCCCCAGGCTCGGGGAGGGGCCTGCCCCCAATAAAATCCTCAGAAAGTGAAGAAAAAAAAGAGCGTGCATCATAGATCAACAACCTGAATGAGGCAACCACCAATGAAGTGCCCACGGGAAAAACATTAATCTAGCAGCTAAGGAAATACCTTCAACTGATTGTATGATACACAGTTTTCCTAGCCTCCTACATTCTGACGGTGCAGAAAAGGGCGATTCTTGGATTTCTGTCTCAGGTGAGCTCAGGCCCCACCTGAGCAGGGGCTGATGTGGAATATTTCCTGCCTTAAGAGCAAGAGGTCACAAGTTCAACTTATACTCAACTGAGAATAATTAATAATAATGATTATAATATAATTAATAATTATAAACTAATTTTAAAATAAACATTAAAATTACTTTATTTGTCAGTAGATGTATATCTATGAAACCCTTTTTTGCCTCAGAGTAAACTATAAAAAAGATAATTCTAGTATTAAATAAGATAAATAAGATATAATGTGACAATTACGAGAAATAAAGTTGCAAGATGTAAAGTTGCATTTATGAGAAACAAAGTCACAATTGTGAGACAAAAATTGTGATAGTGAGATATAAAGCTGAATTGCGAGACATGAAGCCACATTAGCTATGTTTCCATCCAAAGTTGTGAATTTAACTTATGCGTAAAATTGGAATATCGCATAAAACTTTTGCAAATAAAGCAGCATTTCCATCCAGTGAGTCGAAGAGAACAAAACTGTCACTTCCTGATAAACTTGCGCTAAATATCATAACCAAAACAGCATTTCAGATGCTGTGCAAAAAGATCGGTCAACTGGATAGTCCGGTCGCGCAAAGTCACATGACTTTTTGATGCGCATCGAGGAATTTATTTGGTAAATGTATTTTTATCATAGTTTATGCACGTTTTCTTATTGGCTAAAAAAATCATCTTGAGGTACTGAGTTAGCTAACTCATACATTTTGATAGAAATTAACTTTTTTATTTTGAGTTTTTGCAAATCAAATGAGTTACTGTAAACCCTAATAAGTTGTCAGAACTCAAAAAAGTTGAATGAGAATTTTAAGAAACTCAAAGTTTAAGTAAGAATTTTATTTTGTACTCATTTATTTTTATTGTTCTTAACTTTAAATATCTGAGTACACTCATTTATACATTGAACTTAAAATGAACAGGTTATCTCAACGTAATTTTGCTAGCTATAACAAACAAATTCAGAAAATGCTAACTTGCTAATTGGTTAACATGTTAACAATAGCATGGAATAGCACTTGCTGAATGAGTACAGCAACTTAAAACATGTAAAGGCAGGAACAAACCGTCCATACCGGTGTGATGAATATGATCCTCAACTGGACTGAACTGGAATAAATACTTTGAATGTTGCGATCCTATCGGACATATGATAGCAACCTGAATCGTAACAAAGCACTGTTCGCCAGAGGAGAACTGGCCCCCCGACTAAGCCTGGTTTCTCCCAAGGTTTTTTTCTCCATTTTAACACAGAAGTCTATTTGCCACCTGTTTGCCATCTGATGTCACCTGTTGGAGTTTGGGTTCCTTGCCGCTGTCGCCTTTGGCTTGCTTAGTTGGGGACACTTGACATTTGATATTCAACAGTGCTTTGATCTGCCGACATTGACACTATTCTTTAAGAGCTGCTGTGCAGCCAAAATTATATACCAGTTATCAATGTAAAGCTGCTTTGACACAATCTGCATTGTAAAAAGCGCTATATAAATAAAGGTGACTTGACTTGACTTGACAGGAACACACCAAGCCGGCCGACTACATTTTCTCAGTATGTTCCGCACTGTCAGCTGAAGTTGGTCCTTGTCGGCTTTTTTTGGGCCGATTCGACATGTTGAATCGGCGTCAGAGCTCGTCGGTCCGTCGGGCCATCTGATCATTCTGATTGGCTGTTCAACTACTGCCACCTGCTGGTACGGAAAGGCATTTTATCTTACGTAGGCGCAGAACGGACGTGCTACTTGGCCGTCGGCTGTCAGCTGTTTGGACCCAGACACTGCCAACGTGAGCCAACCCCGCAGTCTGCTTTCATCGCCACTAGTTCGTCAGCTTCAGCTTGGTGTGTTCCGGGCTTAACATACCTGCTCTCAAAACAAGCCATATGCGCCACTTGTCACCATGATGGTAACTCTCCAAAAACCCACATTAATAGAAACTCTTCTAAATTAGCGTAACAAAATATTAATCACTACTAAATCTCCCTTACAATTAATCTTGCACAAAAACCATTATATAACAATATAATTTTATTTATTTAACTTTATCATTTACTCTCCCTTTCAAGTGCCATGGGCAAAGCATGCTGGGAAATAAAAGTTCCCAGCCCAGTTTCAGTTAAACTTAAGTTAATCTATATTAAAAGAAATGAGTTCATACAACTCAAAACAATGAAACAGTTCAGTTTACTTGAAATATGTCAGTACTGTGAACTCAAAAGAAAAAGAAAGTTCTAAATTCTCATAGCAGTTTATTTAACTGAACTAATTTGTTTAATTTAAGTTTGTCCTACTCAAACTAATTCTGTATTTTGAGCATTAGGGTTTACAGTGAGTGCTCTTTGCCTCATCGCATCATCGCTATTCATTTGCATCGAAAGCACAAGCTCCGGTCTTTCTGGAATCTATACAAAATCATTTTGGAGTCAGTAATTTTTTGTATGTGATATTTGTATATGATTTCAATTGAAATGCAGAATATTTGGGAAAGAGAATATCTGGAAACTTTTAAGGAGCAGATTATGGGAAGTGCTTGTACTGTTTGCATGATACTCAGTTGAGGAGGACACAGACCTTTCATTTATTCCAGTCACTGACGAGATTGATTCCTTCCTGAGGTCATCAGTAGAACGGCTACTGTTGAGAAAAGCTACGCTGTTTGGGGGCCTGCGGCACCGGCACTATCTGTGAATCCGCCTATGAAGAAAAGCGATGGAGAGATGGAGAGGTCGATAGGGAAAAGAAGCATTGGGTCAGGGAGGTGGTGTAAGGGAAGGAAGGAGAAGGAAACAGAGGGCAAAGGAGCACAAAGATGGAGGGAGAGCAGAAGACAGAAAAGAGCCAGATGCTTTGCAGAGGCAGCTTTTTCAAACCAATTTTATAATGCAGTTGTAGATCGTTGGCTCTGTCCAGGCATTCAGCCAATCGTGTGCCGCCTCTCACTCTATCGGCCAATCAGATTGCAGGATTCCCAAGTGAATTTTTGTCACTGCTGCACTGGTGGTATGACACAGGAAATTAATCTCTCTTTTCATAAAGGCTGTTTTTCATCACACACCTCCCTTTTAAACAACTCTAGTAAACACACACATGCATATTTTGGCTCTTCCAGCAGGACGTTTAACAAGATAAGTGAGCAGAGTAATTGGACTCATTAATTATAACTGATCTGGGCTGAAGTTTAATGCCGTTCAGGGGAGGTGAACTGAGGGTGTCCAGAGACCCTGTGACCTTGGGACTATAATTAATGAAGACAAACAACAGACAATTTTAGAGCCCACCCCCTTCCCCAGGGGGTAGCTTTCTGTCTGCACAGAAGACCCATGATAGCTCTCAATTCGACACCACAGCACCGTCACCCTTCACTGCCTGCTGCTCCTGTGTGTTTGTCTATACGTCCGTGCTGAAGGTGACTCTGGTTTATCAAAGCATTGTGGTGTCACAGGTCACTGGACGGGTGAAGCGGGACATGAAAAGGTCAGTAGGTTACACGCTCTTCTCCTGTGGATGAACACTTAGTGGGCAAACAATCAGCCCATGCAGACAGCAGTATTAGTGTTACAAATGTACTGCTGCACCAAAACATGCTCAAGCCATCCACTGTTATCTCATTCCATATTAAACAATAGCATGTAGCTTAATGTTTATAAGCTGAGCCTCTTCATTTCCTTTTCAGAATCGCTAACAATTTGACCTTATCCAAAATCAATTTTTGAGCAATTACCTAACCAACCAGTGTTCAAAACTATCTCCTTACCTTAGTCTGATTCAAAACGGTAAGCTTGTAATAATGTTTTATAATAAAATCAGTACTGGTGGGTTTCTGTGGGAAATAGACCCTTTTCACAGACTGTGATGGCGCGTTTTAACGGTCATCAATATCGTAAATCCTGCAAAGTTTTTTATATTTTCATTAAAAAGAAAAAAATCTAGGTACATTTATAACACTATGCTTAGTATTATATTACCTTTGCATTAAATTACAAAAATCTAGTTAATGCTGCTGTGAGGGTGTTTCTAATACAGTGGCTATGGAAGTGACAATAAAAATGACCTCTTTCTCTCTTCTGACTGCCGTTATCAATAACTCTCTATTTTCTTCCTCTTTTTGAAAGTTGTTTTTGAAACACTATTGAAACACTATCTTTTTGAAACACTATTGTGGAGCAAATGGAAACCCAAAAAACACTAAATATATTTTTTATGTGTTTTCTCATTCACCGCTATGACTTCCGCTTCTGAGAAACCCGGAAATGTGAAAAAGGTCTATTCAAGCTTGTAGCCGTTCATCTTTGCGTCATTACGTCATGTCTGTTTACATAAAGAACGAGTCCCAGCTAGTAGTCTATATGGCATGTGGAGAATGCTGTAGGAGGCGGATCATTTATAGCCTTTTCTCACAGCAGCTGCAATAATTAAATTTATTTTGATGGCGGATTGTAATCCAGAAAGGTCCAAATGACAATCATCAGTGACAAATGGGGATTCACCTGTAGTCAAAAGCAAAAGACTTCTGCGGAGTGGCTACAGAAATTGAAATCTACAGGTAACGCTAATACACTAAATAAACATAGTCACGCAATGCTGATGTTGTTAACATTAACAATTTGAAAATGAAGTATAACAATAATAATAATTTGCACAGTTTGACATGATCGTTGAATTTAATCACCATTGGTAATGCAATTGTAATGCTTTTTTTCTCAGTTGGTCAGAACAAAAGTGGCAGATATGTTACTTGTTCAGATGACATTTTCCGGTGAAAATGGTCACATTTTCAAGACGTAGAATCTGTGATTCCAAAGTACAGTATCCACAGATTCCACAACTGTGTGTTAAATGACAGCAAACATTAGATTCATCCGCGGTGAGGAGCCGTGCCGATGCACAACCCACGTAAATATAATAATTCCGCAAATAACTGCAATTGCAGGTTTCAAACAGAGATGGCGACAAAGAGCCAAAACTTACAGACTGTAGCTTTAAAATGGTTTTCACAACCCATTTTATTTGCATAATCGAATGTATTTAAGGAATGAAATAGGACTTCTAATGAGAAAAATGTAGGGTGGGATTTGTATGTAAATGTAATGGCATAAATAACAATAATATTAGTAATACTAAGCATTATTGTTGTTGTTATAATTAATATTATAATACTATGTTATATATTATTGTTAAATAATCAGTTACTTAATATGACTTAATATGAAATTTTGTTGGTATTGCTTGTAACAACAAGTGTTACAATAAGAATAATAATATATTTCATTAATACTTAATACTAATAAGTTATACTAATGAACTTAATTTGGAATTTTAAGGGTACCACTTCTAAAATTGTGTAGTCACATGGACTTTTAACAATGTCTTTAGTACCTTTCTGGTCTTGAAAGGTGTAATGATGTTACTGCCTATGTGTGGATCAGATACCCTCAGATTTCATCAAAAATATCTTAATTTGTGTTCCAAAGATGAATGAAGGTCTTACGGGTTTGGCGTGACATGAGGGTGAGTAATTAATGACAGAAATTTCATTTTTGGGTGAACTAACCCTTTTTAAGAAAGTAAATAACGTAGAGTTTGACTTTGTACTTTCCTGTGTAGGGGAAGTTTTAAGATTAGTTTCGTCATCATATTGCATTTATATTAGATTTAAAAAAGCTGCTCTTATTAAATCTACGAAACCCTAAACATCTGCTAAGTAAATGCTTTAGGATTTCAAAATCACATATTTTGAAATTGGATTCTATGTTATTCCAGACCTCCAGGGCCAGAGACGAGTCGAGGTGATTTCTCCCTTAGATCTCATCTGTGCTGACTGCTGGACCCATTTAGGGAGGGTTTGGTTCTGTCTTCATGCTTCAGCGCGCACACGATGCCTGTTCCTCAGGCTGTGCGTGTCACCTCTATAGAAAAATTCACAACTGGGACTTAATTTGCATAATACCTCTGGCAGTTGCACACATGGATCTTATTTTCAATTGTGACCTCTTGGTTCTAATTCAAACCTAAAGAAAATAGAGTAATATTCAATTGCACACAATCAGATCATATTCAGTCTTGTCAGAATCAAAGATATCATTTTCTGTAGAAAAATGGGATGATGTGAAATCCAGGCTGAGGTAGTATAGATATGAGGATATTCCTGCACCAAATGGCTCAAGCCTTCCTGTCCATCACGTAAAAATCACGTCCCTAGGGGGCGCTGCTTACAGCCGCAGAGTGAACGAGTGGGACAGAGGGAAAGCGTGAGGTGAGAGGAATGTGTTTGATGGAAAACGCAGCTGGGCGGCCGATTGTTCCAAACTCATCAGTCATGCTGGGGCCCACCAGCAGCAATCTCTCTCTCCCTCTCTCTCAGCCGCTTTCCCGCTCTCTCACACCAGTGTGAAGCTCCTCACAAAACTTCACACACACAACACCTGCCTCTGTGATGAAAGCCAATCCATTTCTGCTTAACTTGACTTATATAAACCATTACTTGTCTTTAATCTAGCATTTGAACTCCAGGCATTGGCTAAGCGCCAGCGTCAAACTGGGGATAAGCACATAGCCCTGTCTTTTTCAGGTCTGCCATTTCTTACTTGTCCACTGCAAAGCAGCGTCCTATATAACCACCCGACCTCTCTTTCTCGTTCTGTTGCAAACAAACAGGCCCTTCGTTTTCTCTTCAAGCCCAAATGACAAGATTAACTGGACTTAAAGGATGCTAGAAATCTTTTTGGGACGTTGGCAGTGGCTTTGCTAGGATGTCAAGTACCTGTAAGGGAACTGAAGACATTGATCGGTGTGGGTGTGCGGTACGGGCCGTGTCGACCATCAGTCAGGGAGAGTCATGGCAAGCGCACTGTATTTACAGTCCAATGTGAACAACTGATGACAGCAGCCCTAATTCAGCACAAATAGGGTGGCTTTACATAACACATCAACAAACAAATAACTGCCAAGAGCCCAAATAGCTCTGCTGAGTTTTCTTTATGAGGACTGAGAATGAATCTCACAAAACCTGTCTTGGATTATGTCCCGCTCATGTTTCCTCTGAAATTTGAGAGAAAAAAATGTTTTTTTTTTTTTTTAGATATTGACTGATTTTACAATTCTGCTTGTTAAAAGTAAGTAATCTATATTACATATATTATATTGTAGAGCTGAACAATTAATTCATAAAATTACCAGTATGGTCATAATATATTGTGCGTTTCTGATTTTGTTTGTTTTTTATTGCATTGTGATATTATTTTTATGATAATTAAGCTGGCAGCTGGCCCTTTAGTATTTCTACAATATTACATTTTTGGTAACAATTTATTTTGCAGTGTCTTTGTTGCCTGTTTCATGTATAACAGTAAATTATCAGTAATTGAAAGCAACTAATCCTAAACCCAAATCCTAACTCTAACTCTATAGTTAGTATATGTTAGTTATTATTATTATTACTCGGTACTCAGTAATTACACTGTACCAAGGACACCTTACAACATTTTTTTTAACTATCACATTAACACATTACAAGAATATGAGGTTGATGTGTTTTATGTCTTAAAGGCACAATATGTAACTTTTGCACTGCTAGAGGTTGCCAATTCAAAACAAAGGCGTAGCATAATGACGCAGAGATTGAGTGCGGAATCATGGGAGATGTCTTCTTCACCTCACAACCAGGGAAAAGAATCCGATGGGACTCGGGCAGAAATCATATTCATGGATGAGATTATTAACGTTACTATAGTATGTAGCAGAGCAGGACCGAGTGATGTTGGAGCTGAACGAGGCTGCTATGAGACATTTGTTGCACACTGCAGTAAGCTAGATCGATATTAGAATATCATATTAATATAATCAAGAAAACAAGATTCAAACAATAAGACTAAATGTGTTGATATATAACAATAATTTGTTTTCTGTCTATAAATGTATCCAAACAGTTGCTCATCTGTCTAATAAAACAT
The DNA here is from genome assembly GCA_037950675.1 of Hypophthalmichthys molitrix. NCBI lineage: Eukaryota > Metazoa > Chordata > Actinopteri > Cypriniformes > Xenocyprididae > Hypophthalmichthys > Hypophthalmichthys molitrix. The sequence goes on along the minus strand of CM075512.1, from coordinate 17,224,008 downwards.
ATTAAAGCGTCTTTGGTGTTTTGGTGTTTTGGAAATCGAGGAAAATGCGGGTATGATGTCATTATAGGCGACACACGGACGTGGTCCGTGTCCTGGTTAAAATTGCTTATTTCTCTGGATTTAAACATTCTTGGAAACATTTGGGATAATATAAGTACACAAGTCAAAAAAATATATAACACTGTTCTATTCGTTTTTGGATATTTTAATCAAAAATCTTACATACTGTGCCTTTAAATTATGAAGAGAATGCAAAAAAATTAAAATTCCTAAATTAGGCTTCATTTTAATGTGATAAGTAATCGAATATAATATAATTGAAATATAATTGTTTTTCCCCTTTTGATTTTTGGGTGAAATGTGATCTAGACAAGTTTTTTTTTTTTTTTGAAAATCACCTGCATGGATGTTACCAAATATTCAAGATAGTAAATTTCAAGAATTGTCTTAAAACCCACATTAATCAACCACAAATTTGATTATTGGAAGATTGTGTCCCCCTCAGTGTTCAGGGTGCTTATGGCCCTGTGTATGTGTGTACTGTAGGTGAGTTTTGCATGCGCCGGGGAGCGTGTTTTGGATTATGAAGCGTTGCCCATTAGGAGCCGTGTGTGACCTTTGACTCAGGAGTCAGATTCTTTAGGCCTGTGTGCTGTGCTTGAGGCATAAGGAATACATATATTTCCCATTCTCGCTTGCTTCTTTTAAAGGTGCTGCCCTTTGTAGTCATCTGCCACAGCTGTCCCTCCCACTCCCCCCATGCCACATGTTGCTGGTGGTCTTGCCCACAGTATTCATTACTTCATTAAGTGTGTTTGGGTGGGGAGAGCCCCTCTGTTTTCCCCATCAGACCGGATGCTGGTATATATGTGGGTGTGTGAATGTGTGCTCCAGTGGGGTGGATTTGCTGCAGCTGGCTGTGACCATCAGAGCTGGTGCAAGAGGGGCAGTGGGCTGGTGCTGCTGTTTCTGGGTGGGGTCATCCCGGATCTGAAGCCTTACATCTAGCGATCACTTTCTGTCTGCCAGCTCGCCCCAAGAACCGCAATGCCTCGATTTCACACCCGGTAGTCTGTGAGGGCGGCCTTGTGTGAGTCCTGACAATTGGCCTCAAGGTATGTGTGTGTGCAGGGCGGTTTGAGAAGTGTGTAATGGAGATTTCGTACCGGACACGTTAGCCCTATGAGCGCTTGCAGAGGAAGCACGAGCCGGAAGGGATCGAGCAGGATTTGGATAAGCCTCCGATGGACCCAGATGTGTCTGTCTATCCGCTGCCCGTCCTTCTGGTCTCTCTTTGTCAGGGGCAGAGCGTTGGGCTTGTATCAGGGACTGGAGGTGAGCGTTTCCCTGCGCCGCAGCCTCCCCCACGCCGTCCTCCAAGGCCCTGCTGCAGGGGAGCATGCGGAGGAAGAGCCCTGCTCCTTGTGCCCGTTCTGCTGCTACTGTTACTGGGACTCGGAGCCTGTTTGCTACTGCTCCGCCGAGCTTTGATTCAGGGAGCTGGTCGTAGCAAGGACCCCGACTGGCTGGATCTTCTCAGGGGAGAGGATGAGGAGGAGGGGCTCCGCACAGATGATGCTCCACGGATGCACGGCAGTCCCGTCTCTTCCTTTCGATGGTTCCCAGAGTCTCTGCCCACCCTCACCCCGGGCACAGCCTCCTCCGAGCCTACCTCCAGTCCGACGAGCACCCTTGCCCTTGCCCTCACGCCGCCCAGCAGCTCCCCACCCCCTTTGGGTAAGTGCCCCGACTCTTGCTTGTTTACACTTGCGTCCTGTTGTGCAATCGCGAGAAATGACGCTCTTTGATTTCTCAGAGTTGTCTCTGAAATGATTGTGGAGGACAAGACCAGACACATCAGCTATGCTGCAGGAAGCAGGCAATAGAGAAGAAAAATAAAGACCTGTTAATGAAAAGGAAAAAATACAGGACATAGTTCACTCTAGGTTTCTGTTATTCTTGCTTGTATTCTTTTTGTTTCTGTTTTGGTGGGCTGAGGGTAAAGAGTTCTGAAGATGGGGTTCGTGACTCTTAAACAGTGGTTTTTGTGCATTATGAAATGAGTCATTTTAATTTTGGCCTCCTACCAAAACAGCGACTGGAAAGACTTCGACACGTGTCTCATGCTTTTATTAAGCTCCCTTTGAACTTCTAAGTAAGTATATGCAAATACTGAATGTAAATGTCTTACCTGCTTGTTCTCATGCATGATTTGTCTTTAGGGGTAAATATTGACTTCTTATTCTAAGGACTGGAGATTGTTTTCCACTGACTCTCCAATGTCTCTTTTTACAAAGATTTAAAGGGTTAGTGTACCCAAAAATGAAAATAATGTCATTTATTACTCACCCTCATGCCGTTCCACACCCGTAAGAACTTTTTTTTTTTGTTGAAATCCGATGACTCAGTGAGGCCTCCATAGCCAGCAATGACATTTCCTCTCTCAAGATCCATTAATGTACTAAAAACATATTTAAATCAGTTCATGTGAGTACAGTGGTTCAATATTAATATTATAAAGCGCCGAGAATATTTTTGGTGTGCCAAAAAAACAAAATAACAACTTATTTAGTGATGCCTGATTTCAAAACACTGCTTCAGGAAGCTTCGGAGCATAATGAATCAGCGTATCAAATCTTTGCTCCCTATGCAGGCCTCACGGAGCCATCGGATTTCAACAAAAATATCTCCATTTGCGTTCCGAAGATTAACGAAGGTCTTACGGGTGTGGAACGGCATGAGGGTGAGTAATAAATGACAGAATTTTAATTTTTGGGTGAACTAACCCTTTAAGTAAACATCCAAATACCAGATCACTATAGCAATCACATTTGAGGGAAAGCTCTGTTTCCTAACAGGCTCACCTTTCGTTGCTGGTGTGCATCGTTGTTAATGCAAACATGAAGAGTCTCAAGTCCATGCTGAAGGTCTTAAAGAGATAATAGATTACACAGGGCTCTTAAAGCACTGAAGAATGCACCCACACCACAGCTGTATTCTACATTCACCGCACACATTGTTTTACTACACATGGAACACTCTGAAAGAGTATTATGTAAAATAGCACATTGGATTATGTGTTACCTATAGGGATTATACAGTATGTTAGCTTGTGTGGACTGTAATATGAACTAGCTGTGCCTTATGTAATGAATCCTTAGTTTAAATTGTCAAGTAAACTTTTTATTTTAATAATAAAAATATGAGAAATCCTCTAACTTGTGAACAGGAAGTATATATGAATAAATAAAAGTATATATACAAAACATAATTGCGAATTGGTTCACTACATAAATCATACATTTAAGTAATGAACATTATTTTACATACACATACACACACATGTATGTATGTGCGTCATTGACGGTTTTTAAAAGTAATGGAGATAAAATTAATTTTGAAGTTTTATTAAGTGTTAACAATGAGATTGTGATTTTATAATCAATTAACACTGCTTTTTTTTTTTTTTTTTTACAAGATTAATTTATCACCAAAAAAGTCATTCGGTTTAACCAAAATTTCAGTTTTACCGAATGACACTTTTGGTTATACCAAATTATGATATTTTCAAACAATGCTAACAGGCTGATATCAAGCAAAAGGACAATCAAACATTTTATATTTGGTACAAGTTTTTAAAACATTACAACATTTTCCATGTTTTATAGCGGTTGTACCAAATGACCTGATGTTTCAGGACATGCGTATGAGCGAGTGAAAACATGAATTTTTCAAATAGTTAAAAGAGAGTTAATTACTTTGCTTCACGACCCTGTGGTCCTTTGCAGGGCTGCGTTCAGCCCCGACAAAACGTTTTTTTAAACGGAAACGGTGCGTTGAACACCCTGTTCTGATGACGCAAGAGTTGCAATTATGGCCGCTGAGAAGGCCATTCTTTGTGTGTTTTTTTTTTTTTTTTTTAATGAAATCGGTATAAATACTTGTTTAATACTGCAAAATACGCTCAATATTACAGTCACTGCCCTTGCCGTCCAGAATAAAAGAGAACATCCCAATCAAGTGAAGGGATTTGTGGAAACTGTGGTTCCTAATTATTGTGGTCCAACATTTGCCTCGCATTTCAGGTTGAAAAGACAAACATTTCAGATGAAGGATGATCCACTTCTTACCTCCGAGACTGTGTTATGATCTATGACCTTATTATTTTTATTGTGAGTAGGCTTATCATTATTGCTGATCACTGTTGTTGTGCTATGATATTGTAATATTTACCATTATATAATCAGAGGAGAATAGAAAAGTTTATCAAAGTGTTGCTCCAAAATACAATAGCAAAATATATAAATATGTATATGTTACATTCATCTTTCACATGTGTCTCTTTAATACCGCGTGGTTTATATACATGTTGTTGCTGATTGGGCTGACATTTTTGACACACCCACCAAACAAGAGAAAACATATCTCAAACCCGTTGCACACCGTTTCCAGAAAACATATCGTTCAACCCGGAAACCGTAGCAAAACGTTGCGCACTGGTTTGAGCTTGAACGTGCCCCAGGTGTCTGAATAATTTCACATCCTGTCACATGATATTGACCGCATGACTTGATCCAAAAGGGTCCCTTTATATTGGTTACTCCGAATGACATCAATGAAATTCATTTTTCCGGACATTCTTTCTTATCTTTTCAACGACTTCTACACATGTAAGTAGATCTATAATTTTCTTTGTTTATTATTTTATTTTATTGCTCTTTATTTGCACTTGCCCTTCAGCACACAATCATGCATACTTGTCCACAGATAAAATAACATCGTTTCCACAGTTCAGCGCCAGTCTGCGACACAATCAAAACACCACTGACATCTGAACTCTTGTGCCCTGCAGTGCACCAAAGCCGTTGCTACAAAACTGCTAGTGTGATAGCAGTTTTTTCTTTACTTGCTGTGGGCCATATGATTTTGTTTAGAGGCTTTTAATAAATGCAGTGGTGCACATATAAATGTGAAATTGAGAAGACCTCTCTGAAAGGCTTTGGCAAACCCCTTTAAACAAAAGGGATGCACATAATGGTTTCGCATAATGGAAAGCACTCAAAAGCTGTAAGATTGTATGCTGTATAAATTGACCTCTTTGCAGTGATGGGATTCTGCTCCCAGCTGTAACAAGAGACATCTCCTGGCATAGGGGGTTGACCATGGCTTCACTATCATAATCTCTCAAGCATCATTTGTCAGCTGCTGGAGCTTTTTGAACTTTTCCTTTGGCTCTCAAACTACCAAAGGATGTACCAGCAATGTGGATGTAATTTGAACTAGTGGATATTATTTGTTTAGTCCTGAAATAACCCTCACATTCTGTTAAGTTGATTTGGTTGTTTTATGTTTAGGGTCCCAGAGACCCTAGTGATTTATGTGTAAAATACTAATAGTAATTTTGGAATTAACCTCTTATTTTCCCTTTAAAGGCCTGGTTTCACAGACAGGATTAGTTCATTTAGGACATTTAAGTAGCTTTTGTAAACATGCCCTAGAAAAAAAAAAAAAAAAAAAAAGGAAAAAAAAAACATTACTGGTGTGCATCTTGAGACAAAACAATAGCACTGACATATTTTAAGATATGTCTGTACAAGTTGCTTTCAGTTTATACAGCTCAAACATGCATGCTAGTCTGGGACTAGTCTTAAGCCTTGTCTGTGACCAGGGGTTAAAGAGTTAGTTCACCCAAAAATGAAAACTCTGGCATTAAGTACTCACCCTCATGTCCTTCTAAACCCGTAAGACCTTCGTTCATCTTCGGAACACAAATTATTTTTGAACATAAGATATTTTTGATGAAATCTGAGAACACCGCCCCCCCCAGCCACACACACACACACACACGCACACACACACACACACACACACACCGGGTGACTGCAATTCTACCACTTTCAAGGCCCAGAAAGGTGTTAAAATAGGTGTTAAAATAGTCTGTGACTACAGTGGTTCAACCATAATGTTATGAAGTGACAGGAATACTTTTGGTGCACAAAAAAAAAAAAAAAAAAAAAACCTTTATTCAACAAGTTCTTCTCTTCCGTGTCAGCCTCTGATGCTGTTCACATTGTAAACACAGTGCAGCGCTTCCGGGTTCTTTATTGGCCGGCTCCTGCGTTAGCATCACTGTGTGTCGTTGTGCTCACATGAACAGGTTTTCATAAAAAATATCTTTATTTGTTTTCTGAAGATGAACGGGCTTGGAACAACTTGAGGGTGAGTAATTCATTCACAGAAATGTGATTTATCCATTTAGAGTAGAAAATCAGATGTTTTATATCTTGGACCTCCAAGACCCCAAAAATAATTTTGTATTGTAACATTTTTTGTTGAATTTATGTTTAGAAATATAAATCACAAGATTTGGAAAGTCATCAACCTGAGATTTCATTGTTAAGTATATTTTTAAGCTATTAAGATACTGAATCACTGAATCTGCAAACAGAACATGAGGGTTAAGCCTGCAAATAAATACAAGGGGCACCTGTCGGACATCCCTACACTTATGGAATTACTCGTTTGGATTTGGTGAATGTGTCTCCAAAAGAAAAAATAAAACACTCTTAGCAAAGGGACCTCTCCTTTCATTTTTACGACTTTCCTAGAACCCTTTGGAGAGTGCAGAAAGATAGACATGTTTATGAAGCCTTCCAGATGGCCCCGTTTTGCCCCCACCCAGGCCTTCTTTTCAGTTCCTTGGCCATGAAGGATTAATCAAACTCAGGGCTAAGCTTGCTGAACAAACCCTTGGGTTTTCAAGCAGGAGAAAGTGACTTCTCATGGGAGCTGTAGTGAAAGTTGCTTAGTCCGTGTCATTTAAGAACTTTAACATGTCAGGGATAGAAACGTAACCTAGCCAGTGAACACGAGGCTTGAAAAATTACCTGGCGCTGTAGTTGAATGGGGTGAGTGTGAGATTGGAAAAAACAGCAATTGTCAAGGACTGTAGTGAAACTGACCTTGTTAGCTCGGAATGCTTTGTTGATCATTTAGCGTGAACTGTGGCATGAACATGGCTAGCCTAAGTCTGGTTTAGCTTAGCAGCAATACTAACTGAGAATAGGAAACTGACTTATTTTCTACTCAGCAGCTCTTTTCTACTTATTTTCCAAAATTGAAAGATTTATTCATAAAAGGTTTAATAGCTTGACAAGTGTGTGCATTTGGTTTATACTAAGTGGTCAAGGATTTGCTAGTTAGCATGCCATGCTAACAGATGACAAATCTGTTTGTATTAATCTTCATAGCCATTCAGAATTACATTTTACTTTGTAAGGCACTCAAAAAGTCTAAAATCATTTAATAAATGTATATAAATGTACATTTATTTTTAAATGTAAAAATTATATATATAATATGCTAAAATTATACATTTTAAATAAATTGTATATTTTTATAGTCACTGGTGCTTATAGCTGTTTACATTAGTCAGCGTTGTCATGGGATCATTTCCATGCAGTTCCATAGCGACTGGTCACGTGACATTTCCAGCTCAAGAGATTGGCACAAAAAGTTCTGTGGTCCTATGCTACAAATATTGTATGGCAGAATGAGATGAAATGCTAATGGAGAGTTTTCTCCAAATATGTTCTTAAAAGGGATAGTTTACCCAAAAATGAAAATTATCCCATGATTGATTGATATGACTATCTTCTTTCAGTTGAACACAATCTGAGATCTATTTAAAAATATCCTTAGTCCTCCGAGGTTTATAATGGTTGTGAAAGGGGGTCTGCGTTTTGAAATAAAAATAATACATCCATCCATAAAAAAAACTCCAGGGGGTTAATAAAGGCCTTCTGAAGCGAAGTGATTAGTTTTTGTAAGAAAAATATCCATATTTAAAACTTTATCAATTCAAATAACTAGCTTCCGGTGGACGACCGTACACAGAATGCGCAAGTATGACGCAGGATGTGGGAGTATTGTTAGCTTAGACGCTTAGACGCCTCTTGCGGTTCAAACAAACAGGGCTGTGCAACAAATTTAAGCTCCTCTTCTCTTAAATCGAAATCCTCTGACATTTCTCTTTAAAAATAATAATTTTAGACTTGTAATCCGTGACTGGTGATTTGTTCTGCTCTGCGCCTCCGCATTGTCATTATGTTGTGCGTCAGGTCAAAGGATACTCTTCCGCCGCAAATCAACTTGCGCATTCTGCGTATGGTTGTCCAAATGGAAGCTAGTTATTTGAATTTATAAAGTTTTAAATATTTTTCTTACAAAACACATTGCTTTGCTTCAGAATTCCTTTTATTAACCCCCTGGAGTTGTATGGATTACTTTTTTTTTATGGATGGATGCATTATTTTTTACTTCAAAATATATATTGTGTTCCTATGAAAGAAGATAGTCATATACACCTAGGATGGCTTGAGGGTGAGTAAATCATGGGATAATTTTCATTTTTGGGTGAACTATCCTTTTAAACCACCTCCCCACCCAAATCCCCATCAATTCTCTCTCTCTCCCCCCTCCACCTCATCTCCCTGGCACATGCAGTCTCAGCAGGTATTTGTCGAGTTTTCCCAGATCTCCAGCAGACAGCTGATGGTAACCTCAGAAACAAGAGGGAATATTGTACAGGCGTGTAACTGTCAGAGCTCAATTACTGTTGGAGGGAGATTTTTGAAGTGTATCACTAGACCAGAGGCATAAACATGACAGACATCGGCAGAATTACCCCACAGCCTGCTGACACGCAAATCTTACCGCAGCTTTGGAAGAAACGTCATAGTAACATTCTTCTTTTTAATCTGACTGTCAGAGAACACTTGGAAACTTTCAGTTCAGAAAAGTTCAAATTTGTGTAATGCATAAAACAAGGAGGAAATTTAAATGAATAGCATACTGCTGTCCAATTTTGAGAATGTTTTGCATGCACCAGAATGCTTACTTGCTTTTGCATCATGCACGGTGAAATTAATATAGCCAGCTTCGCAGTGCACCCCTGTTCACCCTCAAGGGAATAAACAGAGTTGACTGTAAAGAAATCAAACATGCCCGTACCTAAAGATCCAGGAGGGTGTGCAGATGTTTTAAAGGCCGAGCTCAATGTTCGAGCCTCTGGATGTGGTCTTTATGAGGCTCTGAGGGCAGCTCAGGAACACTGACTTGATATCTATAGGCTCCATCTTTCCATCCAGGGAGGCTGAGTCTTTTTGAGTGTGCTGTGTCATTAGTCCTCTAGTGGGGTTAACAGGCACTGAGACGTGCTAAAACTCTCAGCGGGCATGGAGGGGCGGAACAGGGTGGCAGGGAACGTGCGCCTCCCAGCAACCAGCTGGATCCCGGCCAGCCCGTATGCATGTTATTGAAAGGAGTGTTATTATAGTTTCGTGTTGCTGTTGCTGTTTCCTCTTCTACTTGAATGCCACACAGCTGAGTGAATTTCGAAATACAAACATTTAAAAATGGGGATGGATTTTCTTGGAGCCTTGGTGCTCAGATGTGTGGCCCTATCCAAACAGAAAAAAAAACCCTTGACCAATGGCATGTGTTTGGGGCCTGGACTATTTGTTTGACTGGCCAATGGGAAACGTATTTGGGGAAACCTGTTTGAAAACAGTCAATATTGTTACAATTCTCTTGTAAATGCTAGTTGTGCAGAAACTGCACATTTTGAAAGGCAAAAAGTAAAAATAAATAAAAATATAAAATGAATGCATTTTTAAAAAAATCATGGGAGAGTTTTGAATTGAATATTTTATAACAAAGACATCAGCATTTGAGAACAGTTACCGTGAAATAAAAACTGTAAATTAAAGCAAGTAAATAAACTTATTAGCTCAGTAAACATCGGACGTTCACTCAAGACAATCACAAACAAATTTTACTAATTTTCCACACCGCCTACTGAATTTATTTCACCTAACTGGCGCAAGATGTTCTGTAAGCGAGAACCACACAATTTGTTTATTACTCATACACAAATACACAACCTGACTAGACATGCTTCACGAACATGAAAGTCAACAAAAAAGTTCAAAAACCCTCTGGCCCTGAAATCTAAACCGCAATGGTGCTCTGATTTCCCTTATGTGATTTGATGTGGTAACATTAGTACCTTTAGATCATGTTTGATATCAGAATGGGCCCAGATACGCATAAAGTGCATTTCCACATCTGCTAACATTTCTCTTTTCTTGGCCTGAATACAGCCGGGTGTTCCACATGTGTGTCGGGTTGCCGTGGTCCTACAATGAGGGAAGAAGAGGAATAAGATGGCACATTTTGTTCTGAGCTGAATTTCTGACCTATTTTGTCTAAGAACTGCTTCACTGAGGACAAATTTTCAGAAATATCTATCCAAAAAAATCTATCCAAATTTTTAGTCTTGAATTCTTACACTAAAAAATCTTTTAAACAACAACAACGACAACAAAAAACAGCACAACTGTCAACATTGATAATAAGAATAAATGTTTCTTGAGCAGCAATTCTTAGAATGATTTCTGAAGGATCATGTGACACTGAAGACTGGAGTAAAGATGCTGAAAATTCAGATTTTTTTGTTTTTTACAAAAAAAAATATTTAAATAGAAATAATATTACACAATATTTTTCATAATAAAAATAAATTTGTGATCATGTGAACTCATTTCTTGTTCTTGCTTCCATTGAAGCACAAAATCATACTGAAGAACATGACTCATTCCAATAATGTTAGGTCCCACCCTCATGCTTAGCCAATTGATTCACCATACTGCCTGACATGTTAATGAGTCCATGTTTGTGTAATCTGCTAGAGGAATAAACGCTTGGTTGGAGGTCTGCAGTGGAGTGTCTCAAACATGAAACAAGTCTTGAGGTCAACAAATATGCCTGGTTGTTTTTGACCTAGATTGAAGTAACACATGTTGTCAGTTACCTCAGACCATCATTTCATCTTGTCCCTCAGTGTGTATAAATGAATAGGAAACACATTTACAATAAAATATACCTGTAATGGAAATAATCAGTGGTGATCAGAATGCCACACATCTATTTATTTAAAAATACCATTAAAATTACAATTCACATACAATGACTTGGATACATATCCTCTGTAATGATTTTTAAATTAAAATGTATTTTTATATATTATTTTTGGGAGCATAAAGGTACCTTTATTTACTTAAATGTATACTTATATATGTGTGTATGGGTCAGTGACATGACAGGTCTTCTTCTTTTTTTATTATAGACCTTAATAATAAAAACAACAAAAGATATTTAAAAAACAAAGATATGACATTCAAAGTATGTAAGGTACTACAACTACATCTACTGTATGAAGGTATAAACATATAAAGGTATTTTAAAGATTTTGGAGTGTCAAAAGGTCATTTGGTTTAACCGTTTAAAGGCCAATACAGCAACTTCATTTGTGAATAAAATCTTAAAATGTAATAAATGTTTTTTTATTATTATTATTCTAGCATGATTTTATAACATCATATATCAACAGTGCAAAATTGTATTAAAATTATGTGTAGAAGTCGTTGCTTTATTATGAGAAAGACAGTCTGGAAAAATGAATTTTGTTGATGTCATTCGGAGTAACCAATATAAAGGGACCATATTGGGTCAAGTCATGTGGTCAGTATCATGTGACAGGATGTGACATCATTCAGACACCTGCAAAGCACCACATGGTCATGAAGCAAATTAACTAACTCTTTGAAAAATTCATGTTTTCACTTGCTCATACGCATGTCCCGAAACATCAGGTAATTCGGTACAACTGCTATAAAACATGGAAAATGTTGTAATATTTTAACTTGAACTAAATATAAAAGGTTTGATTGTCCTTTTGCTAGCTATCTAGATATCAGCCTGTTAGCATTGGTTGAAAATATTGTCATTCGGTATAGCTTAAAGTGTCATTCGGTAAAACTGAAATTTTGGTTAAACCAAATGACTTTTTTGGTTTTTTGTAAAAGCAGTGTTAATTGATTATAAAAACCACATAATCTCATTGTTAACACTTAATAAAACTTCAAAATTAATTATATATCCATTATGGGTTTTTTACACTTTTATATAGTATATAAAAAAGCATATACTGTATATATTTATTTATGTGTGTGTGTACATTTTTTTGACCATAAAATGACACTTTTTGACCCTTTATATTATGTTGCTTGCAAAAAGTATAAATCTACATACAATGCTTTGAATACATCTCTTCTTCAATGAACGTTTTTCAATCTAAATTAAATTTATTTATAAATGTACCTTTTTGACCCTTTATATTAATTTGTTCCTTGCAAAAGCTACCTTTGCATGGGCGTCAAAGCAGAGAGATGCTTTTTAGCTCCCAAATGGTGTAGTAACGTTATCTACCAGCAGGGGCTAAATGAGTCATGCTAACCAGCTAAACTAACAACATTAGTTTGGATATCACAATATTTCTTTACTTGCATAAATAACAGTGGGCTTGATGTGGTGAAGTGATGCCATAAAACCTGCTGGGAGAGAGTCATTTGTCTTTTTCATTGTGACTAGCAATATTAAATAAGCATGTTCCTTCAAAACATTTGCTTTGAACGCCGTTTCAGCTTGACAAAGATGCTCCACTGTGCTGTGCTAAAGAAAAACCATTGCGTGTTTGAAAAATCATCAATTGGGTGGTGATGACATGAGTGTTTGAAGGCATGTTCAGTTTAACAGCAGTGAGAAACGGCATAGGTATGCGTATAATGTGGCTGCGGGAAGCAGTTTGCCCTGTCACTCTTCACATTTTTGCTTTTGATTACAAATTCAATAAACATGTTCTTGCATCCCAATGTACACCCACTGAACTGGTACCGAAGGGCCACAAACCGCTGTCAAACTGGCCGTAATGTGATTTCACCACATACAATTTTCTCCAGGCCTCTCATTTTTTTCTTACTCATGAGGTGCAGTTTTCCCAAAACATGTTGAATGTTGCTTCGATAATACGGCGGGATTACAGATCCATTCCAGACCTGTGAATCAGCCGGAGCAGGTGGCGGTGGGGGTTGAGATAGGGGGTTCCAGAGTGTACTGAAGTACTTATCTTTGCCATATCGAACGTCTCGAACCTTAGCTGAGCAGCAAAGATGTACAGAGTGATTTGGGATGGAAAGCAAAGAGTCATTGTTCTAGTGAATGACTTATTGTAGGGAATGAAACGTAAACTTAAATGTGATAAATGATCAGTAACATGTAATGAATGTTATCTGAGAAGATGGCGTGTGTTTTTTTAGTTCTTACACAATCATGTGGTTGTTCTCTTTATTGTTTACTAAGCACTGTCTTTTGGGTTGTTTTTTTTTATTATTATTTTTGGGTGTCATGCCTTATTGATGTCTTAAGATGTCTGTATCTTTTTTTCCTGCAGTAACCACAACGTTATCTCCGGGTTCGGGCCACGCCAGAAAATGCAACGACACAGAGAAGGCATACTGCGTGAATGGCGGTGACTGTTACTACATACATGGTATAAATCAGTTTTCCTGCAAGTGAGTTTCTCTCCTGTTCCTTTTCTTTCATGTCAGTCTATTTATACTCCTGGTGGATTCAAATCAAATCAAAGGGCTTACACATGTGGTATATTTGCTTTTAATGTATATGGGTGCTTCTTAAACTATGGGCACTTTAGGTCCTGTGAACATAAAAGCAAAACAAACTCTCTTCATCTGGGATTGTCTATTATTTTATTTTATTTTATTATTTTATTATTTTATTTTATTTTATTTTAACCAACAAATGCCATTTCCACCATTGTGTTTGATTAATTTTGTGGTGGGTTTTTTTTAAAAATAAAATGGCCAACTTTATCTAGATAATTTCCAAATTAGCATTTATGGATCGTAAATGAAGTCAATAAAATAATATAAAATGTTATGTTTTGTAATACTTCTTGGATGTGACAAAATAATAATTCCATACTTCTTTCCTACATAATTTAATAAAATTACAGCTTGAAAATGATACATAATAAAAAAATATTCCATTCATAACCAATATTGTTGGTTGTGATGGAGATGACACCACAACAGAGAGACACAATTTGTAACAAAAAAAATAGATTATAATACATTTTTTAAAAATTATTTCAAAATAAATGTTTCTTTGTTTTTTTTTCCATAAATTTACCTTTTATTTAAATTTCTTATTTTTTATGCTTTAATATTTTTTTTTTATGGTGGATATTTTATGTTGGCTTTTCGTTTATAAGATTGAAAGTCAAGGGTAAACTGGAATCTATATATAAAAGGCAACAAAAACATAAAAATAGTTTAATATGCCCAAAAAATTTAAATAAAATTGGTTATTTTTAATAAAAATCAACCCACTGGGAATAATTGAAGAAACACCCATACATTCAGTGATGTTCTTCTATAATTTGTCTTCTTTCTGTTGATCATAATGTTTCTTCATAAGTGAGAGATTAAGAACAGCACGCTAAGTGAAGTAAGAATCCCTATTCTTGGGGTTCCTTGTCTTTTTCCAGCAATGGCCAAATGGTATCTATTAAGTCACCCATCATTTTCTCCTTAAACTCACTCTCATTCTCTCCATCTATCGCATCTGTCTTCGGTCGTGTCCCTCTTGTGTTGGGGTACAGTGGGTTGACTCACTGGTGCAGATGTTAATGAGTGCGATATGACTGTGATGTGCTTGGGAAATTGAAAGAAAAAAAAAAACAGGCCTCTTGTCCTGCTCTGGTGGCCCACGTTTAGCGTGCTGGAGCGATGTGTATCAAACCATTGTGAAATGCCATGTCATGCTGGTTTAGTGCTGGAACAAATATTTACGAGAGCCAGAGGCCTCCCACAAGGTAAATAAGTCAGTTTGCTTACATTTCAATCACAGGGGAAAAGGACACCGATTTACACAGACGCTTTTAAATCGGGGATGCTCAGGACGCCTTGTTATGGGTAGAAAAAAATATTTTCACCCGCATTATCAAAACAAGATCAGGCGATTAAGTATCTGTGAAGGGTAAGATAACAAACAAGGATGCAGAAACACATGGAAACGAGTTTGTGTGTAATATGGAGCTATTTATGTGACCAGGTCTTATAGCAGTAAAACATAAGGTGCTGTTTCTCTTTTACTACTTCTTCTTTTAAATCAATTTCAGACCGCATGTTGCGCCATGTTATGAGTGCACCTGCTGCTATTTGCAGCCCAGATGCACGCCATGCGTCCCTGGAATATTGCTTGGCAAGCAAACGGCCAGGACATGGCTGCAACAGCCATTCAATAAGTTGTGTACAAACTGGAAGGAGCAATAACTCAATTGCTGCAGCTAATTCACTCACGGGTGAGGCACAGGTCCAGAAAAGTCGGATAATGCAGTAAAGGCCCGCTGGGAATTGTTGCCCCAAAGCTATCTCATTCAATATAGGCCAGGCTTCCATAGGAATTACTCACCGGCTGAACAAGTCTAGCCATACAAGCTACCTCATATTTATGCCTGCCGCTTTTTCTTTGAATACAAAATTCCATACACACATATGGAGTGAAGGAAGAAGTAATAAATGACCCAGGCCAAAATTATTTTCTTGCTGGGGTGATGTGGAGTGGGGGCGGGGGGAATATTTCACGGCCTGCCAAGTTACGGCAGCTCCACATCGACATCCCTGTCATGTTTACATAAGACTGGGACAGATGACAGATCTGAGGAGGAGAGAGAAACGCCAGAGGAGATTCATGGCCCGCCGCTGAGGGGGCCCCAGTAGTATTCGGCTCTGCTTTTTCACGGCCCCTGACACCTTCTTGTGCTGTGCATCAAGTTCTGATCTTAAGACTGTAGGTTACTGAGTTTGTTTTTAGTGGCCATCTTTAACTATATTATTTACTTCTCATGAATACAGTACACATTGGTGTCTAATGACATTTACGTAAAGCATTTACGTAAAGCATTTTTTTCATGAGAGCTATTATATGCAAGACAAGCTAATATCTATTATTAACCTAGAACCAGTGTTGGGGAAAGTTACTTTTAAAAGTAATGCGGAAAAATATTGCGTTACTCCCTAAAAAAGTAACTAATTGCGTTACTTTTTATGGAAAGTAATGCATTATGTTACTTTTGCGTTACTATTTCTCATCTGGGCTGGGCTGTTTGTTTTTGTTTTTAATAACAACCAAAAAAGGTTCTATTTTTGGCACATGTAAAGGCCTTTTCACACCAAAAGTGAAATTATAAGCCTCAGGAAATGCAAATTCACGCCTGTACAGTAGAGGGTGCAGCTCAAACAAACCTTTCAGCTGTGCTGCCATTCTGGATCGCAGAAGAAAAGGATGCAGGAGAAGGCGGCTGTGTTCGAAAACCTAGGTAGCTGACTTGCTGCCTCGCTGCCTTATCAAGCAATAACTTGTAAGGCAGCGTTTGTGCATGAAGGCACCTCATGAAACGGATTTCGGACAGACTTCTGAGGCAGCATAAGAGTTTAATGATCTACAGCAATATAGTGCGAGCTTTGGTGAGAACTAAACCAATATTTAATTACTACAGTAGTAATTTCTCGCTAGAAATGACATCAAAAGTGGAAAATGGTCAAAAATGTACATTTACTCACAAACTGGCCAGAAAACGCAACTTTCGGACGCCATCTTTATTTTTCTAGCTCAACTGTCACAGAATGGAAAGCACAGGATTGTGGGATATCAAAGGCAGCTAAGGATACATCTATGCTGCCTTCAAAAAGCGATCAGATGAAGGTATCTCAGGAAACAGGAAGTGAAGCTAACATTGAATTCGGACGTGCCTTGATGCCTTCCTACCTTGAAATGTGTCCTCCGAAGGCAGCATTTTCCAATTTTCGGATGCAGCCGTAGTAAATGAGTAAATGTATGCTCACATTTAGCCTAGAATAAGCATCATGTTTATACAGCGCACACAACGCCTCTGCACTTACTCCCGATTTCTCTCAACATGGGAAAAGGAAAGATGTCAGTCAATAAATGGGAAAACAAAGTAACTTGCATTACTTATTTGAAAAAGTAACTCAGATATTTTGTTGTAAATATAAAAGTACTTTACTAGTTACTTAAAAAGTAATCTGATTACGTAACCCAACACTACCTTGAATTAGCTCATTTGAAACAAAAACAAATGTTTGTGGCTACATTCACACTGTCAGTTTTTGGGATTGACAACCGTGTCTAGAAATGTCCCATTCACACATCAAAACTGAAAAGTCTTATCAATTACACAGCCCATACCTCCGTCGAAAACGACACATGAAAACCTGCAACACATGGTGTTTCGCACTGTATGAAGCAACAGACAACCGAATCCAGTGTGGTTCCGTTCACACTTCGCTGGTTTTCCGAGAACAACCGAATCCAGTGCGGTTCCGTTCACATGCCGCTGAAAATTTACGGCTGTAAGTTTGGTTATAGAATGCAGTTGTCACTCCTGTAAATAACTGAACTGTCTGTGAACTTAACCGTATTAAGGACTCAAATACAGGACTGACAGCCGTATTCTGCTGCTGTGTGAACGTGGCTTTTAAGTCTCTTTTTAAAATGGTTATTTTGGCCTGTCCCACTTCTGAGGTCTTGATCTTCTTGACTGTATCCAGCAATTAAAATCATATAAAAAAATAAAAAAAACAACCTTTTCCTTAAAATATTTTTTAACATTCCTTAACTATTTGGACATTACTTGTCTACAGCACAATGATAAAACAAGTAAATAATCTGATTATATTCTGAATTTTAACAAAAATTGTTTTGTTGACTGCTTTCATTAAGCTCAAACTTCAACCCTACAAGTTACTGTAAGATAAAATAACACATTTTTTTCTTTAATTAATTGGAAATCTAAGTTTATTACTAATTACTATTAAGTGCATTTGATCCAAACTAGCTGGCCTGTTCTGTGACACAGCTTAATTTAGTCTAAATTTGCCCTGTTATATATTTAATTTCTGTACAGTAGTACGTTTAGTATTTATAGCAGTATTTATGAGCCAGTAGAACAGAATTTGCTCGTATGTGCACTCTGTACAGTTGAATGACAGTAAAAGCTACCTACTACTACCTGCTACTAAAAGGTAACTTGTATTTAACCTTTATTGCTAGAAAAATACAAAATCAGGGTTTTAAACTGTATTTTTCAAATCCCAAATTTTGTTAATCGATAAAACCTGATATAAAATGAACAGAAAATAAAACCTCTCATGTAATATTTAGTTTGACCTCCTGAGGTTGACGATCAACAAGTTAAGTGCCTCCTTTCACAGACCATTTGTTGAAAAAAACGCAAACTTCATTTTTTAAGAGCTTCAAGCACTTTTGTGTACTCTGTTCGTGGAAAGCGCCATTAAACTTTCCAAATATTAGTGCATGAAAACAGCTGCTTCGAAAAAGTTTTTTCAGCAGTACTTTACTTCAGACCAGATGCATCCTTCATTATGTAACACAATGAAGATCAAGAGATCAAGCTTTATTTTCATGAGAATGTCGTTTAGGTATGACGTGTGTGCTGGATAAATTCTACATTATTTGATTCATTCTGACAAATTCGCCGGCAGGATAGAAATGATGCAAAGCCTTCTGGGTCAGAACGGGCTCTTTCAGGCGGTGCTGGTCCTCTCATTTTACAGAGTTACAGTGACCTGATCGAGGGCAACAGGATGCAGAAGAAAGGCCCTTTTTGCTCTTCTTGCTTTTTTCTCTCTCAGAGCTTTAGTATAAAGCCCTTCACATGACTTATGGCAACTTTACCAAGTGAAACGTCAGCTACAGCCTTACAGTAAAGCATTAATGACTGAATAGTTAGCTAAAGAAAATTTGCCAGTGGTGCTGGTTAGAGACTGATGTGTATTTAAAACAGGATTAGATGATATTATAACTAGCAGACTGAGGGAACTATTTTTAGGGCTCTGGGCTTTTTTCTTCTCTTTTTTTTCAGTGTTTTCTGTTAGACAATGTATTGCAATGTAAATGTGAAAATGGGTTGTCACTAAATAAGGGTGTGTTCACACTTGTCAGGTTTGATTAAAATGAATTGCTCTGTTAGTGTAGTTTTGATATACCATCCAAACTTTTCAAACTGAAAAGGTGAGTCTCGGTCCACTTTCAAACTAATTCTGGTTTGGTTCGACTGAAATATGAATGCATCATGGACCAAAGACATCTAAACGAAACAAAAACAGGACGTGATATCACGAGATGCTCAAGCATACCGGTTTTTTATCGTTGTAAGAGTTACGTTGCCCATTGAATCGCCGTCTCTTGCAGCAGATTTTCGTTTGTGTGCAACGAATGAATTCCTACCACTGTTTTGACTCCTTTACACATTTTATAAGCTCTGTGAGTTCTCAGCTGGTAAAAGTACCATCATATGTACTCGCATACAATGAGTGTTTAGCCCAAAATATATATATATTTTTTTGTATCTTTAGGTTTGGTCTTAAAAATGACAGTGTGAATGCTAAGCGAACCAGGACTAAATGTGTCATTTTCTTTTTTCTTGTCAAAAGAACCAAGAGAACCAAACTACAAGTGTGAACACCATTAAAGAGCTCTTTCTGCCTGATCTGTCTCTTAAAAATTGCGTTCATTGCTCTAATTTAGATCTTACCCCATTAACCATATTTTTAAAAGTGTTTGACAAAACATTTTTATGTGTGAAACGTTGTTCAAAACAGTTTTTCTAGTGAAAATGCTTGAACATCCTTAAAATGAGATTAATGCACTTGAGAAGCAAAATTGTTTTAAATCTCCATATCTACATTACTAACAGTACCAAGGCTGCATTTATTTAATCAGAAATACAGCAATTAAAACAGTAATATTGAGAAATATTATTACAAATTAAAAGAACCATTTTCTATTTGAATATATTTTAAAATGTAAATTATTCCTGTGATGTCAAAGCTGAATTTTCAGCATCATTACTCCAGTCTTCAGTGCCACATGATCCTTCAGAAATCATTTTAATATGCACATTTGTTGCTTAGGTAACATTTATTATTATTATCAATGTTGAAAAAAGTTTATGCTGCTTAACATTGTATGTGTATTCAAATAATATATCGTGAATTATGCTTATTTTTCTCAAACTATTAGCATTTTTTTTCTTGTTTTACACTCATATACCTCAACCCCTTTTTTGTGTTTAAAACAAGAACTGTGTGCATGGTGTTAACTTAATTCAGTATATTATCTTACACAATTTTTCTTAATTCATCTTTTTACTTAAAAAATACTGGTAATGGAAATATATCGCTGTCTTTTAAATATAAATTATGGAATAACTAGTCAGCACTATGTGACTCTTTGCCTTGTTGAAACTTCCCAGTGTGGTAATGGTTCAGCTTCAGTACATGTGCTGCGTTGTGCGATATATATATAATATATATATATATATATATACGATTCGGCCACCTGGAACTGGATTCTTGGAACTGGTATCTGTGTTCCTGACATCTAGGCTTGTTTGTATTATCATGATGTTTATCTTCTTCAGGTTTACTTCTACAGCCGAGTTCTGGCAAAAATTCGCTCTTTCTATTCCTCTCTCACCGCCTTTGTAGATTTTTATTAAACAGAGTCTATCGGCTCCCACTGCCAGTGAGAGAGCGAATGAAAAATGCATGTCCAAAACTGAAGAGGGGGCACTCGGGGGTTGAGGTGGGGGTTAAGTAGGGGAAAAGACTAGAAGAAAAGAGACAGCATTTGAAGAAAAGAGAATGATGTAACGATCTACAAGAAATAAAGCATCAGGGAGAACAGAGAGAGTTTGAAAACCTGATGACGAAAATCTTTATTTTATTATTATTTTTATCACTAAATAAATAAATATATATATTATTATAATAATTGACTTATTATGCCCTTTTTCACAAGATGTAATATAAGTCTCTGGTGTCCTCAGAATGTGTCTGTGAAGTTTCATCTCAAAATACCCCACAGATCATTTATTATAGCTTGTCAAATCGACTTTTTTTTTTTGGGTGTGAGCAAAAACACGCCATTTTTGTGTGTGTCCCTTTAAATGCAAATGAGCTGCTACTGCCGGCCCACTTTCCAAAAGAGGGTGGAGCTTTAACAGCTCACGCTTCGGTTGCTCAACAATAGCAAAGCTGGAGAATCTCACACAGCTAAAATGACTATTGTCAGTAACGGTGTTCAGTTACATTGTTCAAACCGGAGTCGGACACTAATGGAGAGACTCAGGAAGAAGTTACAACTGGACTTTTCTGAATGGTTAGTGGATACATTTATGTAGTTGCTGTGGAGTTTATTCGGTGTAAAATGACGACACTTTACTACAACAACTCTTCCTCTTCTTTTTTTTTTTTTTGATCATGTCAAATGTCCAAAGTTTTGACTTGGTATATCAAATCTGCATTTCGACCAATATCACCACATATCACCACATTATCACCACACAGCATTTCTTCAAGGTAAAGATACAAGGACAAGTCTGAGTCTTTAGGCCAAAAATGAACATAGACAGATATAATAGCAACATGTTCTCCAACCAATACACCTATATAGGTCATTTGTCACTTCCCTGAAATACGATCCATAGGAGCATTTACTAATTGACAACAGGACACTTTCATTTTAATGCATTGTTCCCTTTTATCTGCGTCATATTTCGGGTTTGCGCAGCTCAATTGGCAGAGCATTGCAATATATAACAATAAGCAATCATGTGATCATGTGATCATGCGATCGTGGGTTCGATCCCAGGGAACACATGTGCTCATAAAGTGTATATGCACTATAAATCACTGAGGGTAGGTTTAGGGGTGGGGTGGGTGTAGTCGTTAATAAAAAAATGAGTTTTGCTAAATGGAAATAGGACAAATGGTGTAAAACGTCCACACATTGCATTTAAATGAACACGCATTTTGATTGGTAACATACGTCATAGACGTAACACAACACTGTCATTATTTTTACGCCAGCTAGAGGGCGCATGACTTTAAAATGCAAATATAGGTTGTAATAAGGTGGTTGAAAAACGACCTATAGGATCTGTTCTTAATTTGGAGAAAGGAATGAATGAAGTTGAGGAGTTAAAATCCCAGAGGTACTCTCCTGACTGAGAGATACACGTGTGCACACACGACGGTCCGTCTCTCTGGCACTCTCCAGCAGGATAACATTGTTTCCATGACCTTTGACCCCCACAGCGGCGTACATTACTTAAAGCATGTCGACGCTCCGGTACAAGGGTACATACCCCAGCTTCTCTCCCTCCTGTGTTCCCCTAAAGACTACAACAGATTGTGGTCTCTCATCATCTCGCTGTTATTCCCAGGGTCTCTGTAGTTAAAACTGCAGTGTTTTACCGCATGCCAGGCGGTGACATGGTTCTGTAGCAGCACAGTGAAGAGGTTACAACCTGAACCTTGGCTCATTTTACACTCTATAAACTCACCAATGACTTCGTGTGTGTGCTGCATGTATTATGTCATGCGTAAAAAGGGCTTTTTTAACTTTTACAGGGGCTTTGTGTGTATGCGTGCCCGCTAAGTGCTGCTTTAAGCATAGATCTCACTAAACGTTGTTAGATTTAAGCTGAAAGCAAGATAAAACTATTTGTCAGCAGGGTAAGGAGTCATGTTCTGTGAAAACAAGTAAATGCTTCCCAAGTAAATGGACTTGTTGGACAGCCACGCATTCACTCCTGCCTCAGGCGGTCCAGCTTGGGATGAGCAGGGGGACGGCATTCATCAGAAGATAATACTCGCTCACGGTTTCTGTTTGTCTTGAAAATTGAAGGTGGCCATTCATCAGTGATCACTGACTAGAGCAGTTACCGAGTTAGAGGAATTAACACTGTGAAAACATTACCCCCATATTGCTCATTGCGCACTGATGAGGCATAATCTGTTTACTGGAATAACATGAATAAGCATAATTGGCCAATCAAATCCATGAATGAGAGCCATCAGGCGACCATATTAGAGACGTGCTGCTTATAGACTCCGATACAGCTTCAGCTGTCAGTGCAGAAAATATAGTTGGTTCATACCAGGCTTTAGTCTGGACTGCAAAATAAGTTTCAGTCAATTTTATTTCTTGTTTTCCAGACAACAAGATCAATTTACTTGAGAAGCAAAATATATGTTGTGTAATAATTTTAAAAAGAAATTTAATTCATCTAACAAAATTGGGAAATATGTTTGTTTGACTAGCTTGTATTAAAAGGAGTTAAATATATCTTGAATTACATGTGTTTTTGTTTCAAGCATATACTGTAAAAAAGAATTGTTGGTTACCTGGTTGCCTTAGTTCATTGAAGTTAAAAATCTGAGTTATTACAATGAAGGCAACTGATTTAATCAACAGAAACTCAAAATATTATGTTATCTAAACCACAAAAGAAAAAATGTTGTGATGACAAATCATGAAAATAATTTTTTTTACAGTGTAACACAATTTAGAAAGGTTTATGTTTAAAAATTAAAACAACTTGCCAATGTGGTTAGAAAAATAAACTCAAAATATACAGTTACTTTACATTTAAAAAAAAGAAAAAGAAATTAATACTTTTATTCAGCAAGGATGCATTAAATTGATTGAAAGTGTCAGTGAAGACTTTTACATCATTACAAAAATATTCTATTTTAAATAAATGTTGTTCTTTTGAACTTTCTATTCAAAAGAAAAATGTATCATGGTTTCCAAAGAAATATTAAGCAACCGTTTTTGAAATAGATAATATTAAGAAATATTTCTTGAGCATCCAGTCAGCATATTAGAATGATTTCTGAAGGATCATGTGACACTGAAGACTGGAATAATGATGCTGAAAAAAATTCTGCTTTGCATCACAGGAAATTAAAATATATTCAAATAGAAAAGTTGCCTTAACTGGTGAGAATAAAAGACTTCTTTCATAAACATTTTTTTTTTTAATATTAGACACTAAAATGATCTTGTTTTGATTGATAGTTGATTCTCAAGCCATCATTTGTTTATGAAGAGCACTTTCTGAATTATTTTTGTCTTGTTTTCTAAATATCTGCCCTTCAAATGATTGTGTGGAGGTGTTTCTGACATTTGTGCATAATATCTTCTGTGTATGATGTGTGTGTGTGTGTGTGTGTTTGGTATATATCTGTGTTTCATCACCTCTCCTTCCCCCAGATGTCCGGATGGATACTTCGGCCAGCGGTGCTTGCAGACAGAGCCCAAGCGGTTATACATGCCCAAACCTAATAAAAGTATGTTGACTTGAGATGCACAGCAGCAAACAGAGGACCGGCTGTCACTGAGTTACCACTGTTGTCTCTCCTTTACTTCCTTCCGCATCCCAAGGCTTGCTGGCTTAAGTCTGTCCTGAAATAGACACAGTGGTGCCTCAGTGGGATCCTCTGCTTCTGCTGTACATAATTATGCTGTTGTCCTAATGTTCTCTCTGCTTTCTTTTCCCCCCTCTCTCTCTCTCTCTCTTGCTTTCACCCTCTCCTCTTTCTCTTGCATTTTTTCTCTCTGCTCGACACTCTCTCCCTCTCTCTCTGTGGTTTTGTCTTTTTCCATCAGGTGTCCAAATGACTTTACTGGTGATCGCTGTCAAACCTACGTTATGGCCAGTTTCTACCGTATGTCCATTTCTTCTGTCTGTCTGTCTGTCAGTCTGGTTTGCATGCTGAAACTGGAGTTGTGGAATGTGGTTCTGTAATGGATATTAATCTACTTCCTGTTCTAACAAATGCATTTTTTTTTTTTTAACAATTATTGAGTTTTATTTGGTCCATTGTCAGTCACCCCCTGCGTCATCATTACATTATCTCTTAACATGATCAATGATGCATGTTTTCAAGTATGATTGCATGTTCTTTATTAAATTGAACCGTAACTTAGTCATAATCATAATGGCAATAAAACACCCCAAATATGCTGCATCATTCCTTAACATATTCAACAGAAATATAGTTACTGTCAATTTACTAACCATAAACACATGCTATAGAGTGTCCAAATAGAACATGTCACAAACATGTGACTGGTCAACTAATAATTTACATAAAAATTGCACAATAGCGATCGCGAAATAGGAGCTAATATTTAAATTTTTAAAAAATGTTGATAATAACAAAAAATAAGCCTTCCTATTAAGAATACACAGTATAATGTCAGGTTGGTTATTGGTTGTCATTAGAGATTTTTTATTTATTTATCAATATCTGTTAATATTGGCTGATGTTGGCTCAATTTTTACATTTAGATGATTGGATTTAGACATTTAGATTGCATTTACCTTTGCAGTCATCTAACACTCACTTAAGGTAAACCTTTAAAAACTCTAGTAATTTAAAAGTAATCATTAGTAAATCTCAAAATGAATATCCATTTGTCATGCTGTATGTTATAACATTGTGACACCTTCACATGTAGCATTTAAAATGATCAATTTTAGTTTTTAGTGTTTTATTAGAATTTAGCGTATTATAGGACTTTAATCACACTCAATTCAATTTAATCAATACGCAGTTCAATTACTAGTAAAATTTCCATCAAACTGAACTGAATAATCCTTACACCATGTCCTAACCAGACGCGCTGCGACACGCAATACTTTTTCTATGTTAATTTCTATGGAGTTTTTGTCCTAACTAGCTGCGAAGGCGACGTGCAACGATTCTATTTTAGAAATGGTTTCTATTTTTCGGCGACGTCGTGGCTGGAACAACAACACACAGTATGGCAATGATAATCTCAGGTAATGTGTATGTGCTTTTTTAATGTTAAAAGCGAGTAATGTGTAATTTTGTGCTCCTAGGTTTGTAGCCATACTAAAAGCAACGATAATTCACCTCAGATCTTGAAATTAAGCAAATGGAAACAGAAATGTTCAAACTGTGAAGTGTATTTTATGACAAAGACTGTTTTAGCAACTCAGTATGTATTTTTAATAATGTTTAAATTGTGTAATATTTGTGAATTTGATTACGTACTTATCCCTTGAGTGCCGTCAAGGTTAATCTCTGGTGCCTTGCGCTTGCAGCAAGATGCACACTCTGTTCTGATTGGCCGTGGTTTTTGATTGATTTTGTCACATTTCGTAGTCGCGTCACGTCTGGTGTGGACAGACAAATTGCTTATCACTGGAATCTTATTGTATTATGTATTTTAATTGAATAATTGAACCATTCTTAATCAATTATTCAATTAAATACCATTTGCTGGAATTTTACTGTTAATTAAATTGTGTAAATCTTAAATGGTTAGCAGTTATTGGCTAAAACATGAAAATAGTTATCAGCTTGAATTTTAACATTGATGCATCACTAGTTCCTTTGTTTAAACAGTGGAGCATGAGTCTAGCAACGCAAAAGTCTTAGGTTTGATTCTCGGGGAATATATGAACGTTTAATCCTTGAATGCAATATAAGCTGCTTTCAAATGCATATAAATGATTTTCTACTTAATTGTATATTACAAATTATTATTAAGTTCTGCAATTTCATAATTAGTTTGAGCATTCATATCAGATCAAATGAAATGCCATTGCCATATGCTGCCATTGTTAGTTCAAAGTTTAAAAAAAAAAATACAAAGGACAGATTTTTGTATCATTTGTAGTAATTTGCATACAATACATTGTTCTGTAGTTTGACAAAAGAGTGCGGTGTACAACAGGAACACTTTGCAATGTACCACCATTGTTTTTCTCGCACAATCCCATCACAAATCCCCTCACACCACACAGTTCAAAAATCCACCCCTTAATTATGCTGTGAAATTAAACAGCTCCACTTCCCCGAGGTGACACATTTTAACCGTAAAAGGCTACACCTCGGCGTCTCCACCGAACATGTCCATCAACTTCAGAATAACACCTAGATTAGAGGGAGACGCAGGGATCACTACACCTGACAGCTCATGCCTGTGAGCTATTGGCTCCCGCTTGAGTCCGCATTGTGCGTATAATCAAGCCTTTGTGCTCTCGAAAGTGTTGCTATGCTTCCGCTGTTTACATTGTACCATGATCTTAATCTCAATATGTATTTATTAGTTTTTAAAAAGATAAGATGTACAGTACAACATGAAAGATTGATGTTAACAAAATTAACCGCAGAAGGAAAGCCTACAAAGTTGCATGTAGATCGGAATATACTTCCACACTGTATAAAAGGAATAATTTATGAGGTATTCTCAAAGTGGTGCAAAACAAGAAAAATTATATTTTGACATATGCGCTATAACCTGTGTCATGTAATGTCATGATTTATAAACCTGGAGTACCTATATCAGGACAGCAGATCAAGTCTTTGCATGTGTGGATTGTTAGCTTTTCCACAGTCAACAACCAGGCTTCCTTTGCGTACTTTGTAGCGCTGTTCAGTTTGGGAGGCCTGGAAATGAGTGTCTGTCAACATTAGATCTTAAACAATGCAGGTACTGAGGCTTTTAGACCTGAGGAAATGTAAATAGCATAAATGTAGCACAATAGATGCATGTACATACAAGCAGGTTGAGGAAAAAATGGCTCCAGGGAGACTGGGTAAAAGAGAGAAATGAATGTGTCCCCCATCTTAGTGCATTGTAGGAATATTCCAACACTGAGAACATGTGACAAAATGTCATCATTTCATAATTTCTACATGCAACACCCAACTGTAATTACCAGTTTGCAGGTTGTGCATGAGGGCAGACATGTCCACAGAGCTGTCGTCCCTGAGGGAAAGTGATTTTCTGTCACTTTCTGCTCAACTCTCTGTTGAGAAAATTGTAATCGCTCTACCAATTAGAGTCATAGTAGAGAGCTAAAATGTTAGCTGATCTCTGGTAGAAGCACTGCAACACCAGGGGCTTTTAGACTAGGATCCCTCGGACATTTTACAGAGAATTATTTATTTATCTATTTTTTATATTACATGTCATCTGTATAAATATATATATGTCATTTTTATAATTACTCTGGAATAGTTCACCCCAAAGAAATAAAACTGATTCACTCTCATGACATGCTAATGCCAACACAAAAGAAGAAATTTTAAAGAACATCCAAACTGCTTTTGACCATAATAGCAAATTGAATATGGGCAGCTGAGCTCCATAAATAACTAAGTCACTTTTTTTCAAAGTATAAATGAGGCACCTGGAATCATTTTATGTGTGTTTTCTTAGTTTGTTTATTTTTATCTTTTGCATTTTATATATATATAATATATGTATACTGATCAGGCATAACATTATGATCACTGACAGGTGAAGTGAATAACAGTGGGATACAGTTAGTGGGTGGGATATATTAGGCAGCAAGCGAACATTTTGTCTTCAAAGTTGATGTTAGAAGCAGGAAAAATGGGCAAGCGTAAGGATTTGAGCGAGTTTGACAAGGGCCAAATTGTGATGGCTAGACAACTGGATCAGAGCATCTCCAAAACTGCAGCTCTTGTGGGGTGTTCCCGGTCTGCAGTGGTCAGTCTCTATTAAAAGTGGTCCAAGGAAGGAACAGTGGTGAACCGGCAACAGGGTCATGGGCGGCCAAGGCTCATTGATGCACTTGGGGAGCAAAGGCTGGCCCGTGTGGTCCGATCCAACAGACGAGCTACTGTAGCTCAAATTACTCAAGAAGTTAATACTGGTTCTGATAGAAAGGTGTCAAAATACACAGTGCATCACAGTTTGTTGCGTATGGGGCTGCATAGCCACAGACCAGTCACCGCTGGAAGAGCCAACAGTGGGCACGTGAGCATCAAAACTGGACCATGGAGCAATGGAAGAAGGTGGCCTTGTCTGATGAATCACATTTTCTTTTACATCACGTGGATGGCCGGGTGCGTGTGCGTCGCTTACCTAGGGAACACATGGCAGCAGGATGCACTATGGGAAGAAGGCAAGCCGGCGGAGGCAGTGTGATGCTTTGGGCAATGTTCTGCTGGGATACCTTGGGTCCTGCCATCCATGTGGATGTTACTTTGACACGTCTCACCTACCTAAGCATTGTTGTAGACCATGTACACCCTTTCATGGAAACCGTATTCCCTGGTGGCTGTGGCCTCTTTCACCAGGATAATGTTTTGAGGAACATGTCAGGAATGGTTTTAGGAGCACAACAAGAAGTTTGGGGTGTTGACTTAAAAGGACTTAAAGGATCTGCTGCACACCTTCAGGGGTCTAGTGGAGTCCATGCCTCGATGAGTCAGGGCTGTTTTAGCAGCAAAAGGAGGACCAACACACAATATTAGGAAGGTGGTCATAATGTTATGCCTGATCTATAAATATATATAGATTGCACTAAAAAGTAAAAAAGAAGTAGCTCAGTCATCTGTTCCACCTCTGTCAAGACTGTGAAAGTATGTTGTCATGACAACAGTGGGAATTTCCTGCAGCTAATATTAGGCAGGTGAGCTGCCCAGAAAAGTGTTCATCACTCATCCATTAATTCAAATAATCTAATTATCCTGATCCGAGGGCCCTTTGTGTGAGAACATATTTTCATGCCATTATCAGCTACAGTACATCACCAGTTATGACAAGCAAACTTCTGCAATTAAAGCCAAGATGACTGCATTTTCTGTTTCTGAATAGACAACTAAGCAAAATGACATGTAATTTACTAGAAGTTTTGACAAAATGTTAATTGCTGCAGTCTATTTGAAATGTTTATTTAATCTGAATCATTAAAAAAAAAAACGGATTGAATGAATGATTCAATGACTCACTCATAAACACCTGTTTCATTACCAGATAAATCAGCATTTTTCAACAAATCTCTTGAATGAATAATTCAATGACAAATACACTTTTAACAGTCATTTGTCGCCACCTACTGGTGTAATTTATACAGTCATTATTTAAAGCGCCATGTTACTTTGTTGATCGCTACCATAGACATCAGTGTTTATATCTGAGCTATAAACTTTTATCCCAGTACTTCAGTGATAATATGAATATTTGTAACACAGAAATAACGATACTGTGTGTTTGATACCTATAGGCTACATGACAACTGCTCTCTCTGGCTCAGCAGCAGCGCCAATGCAGATTTGAATGTTGAAAGTTTTTAATAGACACAGGCGAATCGTTGTCATTCAGAAAAGAGATCGTTTTGTTTTTGAATCAAGTTCGCAATCTTTTAATAATTAATCGAGCAGTTCTAATAGGCTATAAAAACACCTAAATTGATTTGTCTAGCTATGATATTTGCTGCATAGCGCATGTTTTTACTAATATACACATCCCAGAGTGTAAATAGCATCTTGTCATTAACATTTAACATAAACATGCATCAAATTGTTTTTATGAATAATATCAGCTGTCTGTGTGCCCCACAGGTAAGACACATCAGAGATATTTTAATTGTACAGCTCGAACACTTGAATGTATATCAGTTTACTTGCATTCTTGCATACTTGCTGTTTTTAACAATAATTATATTAATGATAGAGATGAAATAACACCCCTAAAATAACATAAATGAAAGTGTCTAACAATGTGCCCTGACATTACCCCACAATGATATGAAATCATAAAATAAAATCTACTAACCTAGCTGCTCGTTTTAAAATCTCAGATCCTAATCCATGCAATAAATACCGAAATAAACTACTAGTTTGATGATTTTGATTATAATTCTTTTTTATGACTCGCAATTTTCTCTGACCCATTAATCCAAGTCTGTCTTCTAGAAACTCATATTTCAGACGTGCTCTAACCTGCATTATCTAACCACTTATACTCTCACATTTTAGTATCTGCATGATGTGTCCACAGTGTGACTTTCATAATGCGCATATGTGTTCCTGTGTATGGTGGGATATCTCTCTCTTATATCTTGTTCTTGTTTTTCCTCTCTGTTTTTGTTTTTGCTCTTCAATATCAACTCTTTGCACTGGCAGAGTCTCTTGGGATTGAATTTATGGGTATGGACCAATCCTTCATTCCGATTTCCAGATTGAACTGTGTAGCTCTCATTCCATTTGACACACCTCCATAGCCTCTCTCTGATGGACTCTGAAGCAAATGAACAAATTGATTAACAAATAAATCTGTCAATCAGCCGTTGCTCTGTATAATAGCCCCTCTTTCCAAGAGTCAGCATGGGAATCATTATCTGCAGCCCTCGTCTCATCACAGTGGGATTTTAAGGCTTTGTTCAGACAGGCAGAAAAATCGGATCCGACTCAAATCCGTTTTGGAAAAAAAAAACATGACTCTAATGTTTGTAAACATCCATATGTGGTCTGAAATCCGATTAAAATCTGTTTTTTTTTTTGGAATGTGTTTCAGTCTGAACAATCATATCAGAGTTCTAATGTTTTTTTTAAATGACATGATGCACATGTAACCATACAAACTGTACAATATTGAATGGAATTTGAATTTGCTCTTTCCTCATTTAGTGAACTATGTGACATTCACTATACAGGAATGAGTGAACAAATCAGTGGTTTTGGGCACAGTATGTGCATCAAATGCCTGACATTGTACTCTTAGTTGTTAGAAAATAAAGTATGTGATGCACATATAGATGATATTAACTGTCACTATTTGAACAATTGGATCCAATTTTTATCCCTTGCAAAAATTCCAAAAGATCAGAATTAATAAATGAATTGGATTTACTAAAGCTAAGAAGCTTCAGTCAGCTCAATCTGTTTTACTAATTTAAAATTAGTCGTAAATTTTCTAGCATTCCAAGAAATGTTGCCAAAACAGTTTTACTGTGAGCATTTAACAGTGTGCGTAGTTAGTTCAAGTTTTACGTAGGACTTTAGACATCCATATATTTTGTTGAATTGGTTGGAACGACATAAAGAGTCGGCAAATGAGTCAGTTTTTTGTCATCATCATGAAGATGTACACAGATTTCTTCAAGTGTATGCAGCTAGTCTCAGGTTCTTAAGGAGTTAGCAGTATGCGGGGGTGATTTGTGTAAACCTCTGTCAGTTTTACACACCAACCTGGTATTTACTGAACAGTAAACATAACAAGTGTGTAGCTTCAAGTAAATTTATGTGCGCTGGAGTAGTACTAACATTGAATTTAATTATGTTATACCTGGAAAGCCTTGGCTCACGTTGATTCAAGTGTTCAGTTTCCCTTACACACGCACTTTTGGGATTTCCAGCTTTTTTTCCAGTAAAATGATGTAACATTAAGACTTTCAGAGAATATAATTTTGTGTTTAGATAGATTATACCTTACACAGTTTTGTTTTTCAATGTATCTTGGATTTCTTATTATTTTTACTGGAAAACAACAAAAATACTGAACAGCTGTACAGCTATATTTCCAAAACTTTTACGTAAAAATCTGGTCATGTCCAGCTGTGACTTCTCCAGATGGTCTTTAACTGTACAGTTGATCATGGTGACTTGACTTTCAACCCAATATGGATGAGTGCTGCAGATAAGAGTTCCCTTTTCTCAAACAAAACAGTTCCTTTACTTTAATTTTCTCCCCTTATTCAAATCTAAGTTCTTCTCCCTGTTCCTGGCCTCTTTCCTGTTGTCTTTGCTGAATTATTTTTTCCCTTTATTTCTATCCTTGCACGCTACTTTGCCATTCTTCTGCTTCACCGGTGCGATTTCTGCAGCTGTATTTGATAATGGTTTAAATTAAATGCAGTTTCTGTCTGTTTTCTGTTCTTAATTTTGCCAGGCTTGAACAAACTGAATCCTAGTGCCCTAGCATGCCAAACTGCATTAGTACCATAATTAGGTTGTTTATATGACCTCTCCCAATCGTCTGTTCTTTGCTTACAAAAACAGCCTCTGTTTTTCCTTGAAAATGATCCATTTTACGGTATGTGTAAACTATATGAAGTCACGTTGTGTGCTTAAATCACATACTCAGCTCTGTTCCTACTAGCACAGATGAGGCCCTTCAGAAATAATGTTCTCCTCCTCGCTCTGAGCGAACGACAGCTGGATTATTTCATTATTGATTATGAAATATTTCTCCCCTAACAAGCCCCCATCCCTCTCGGACACACATTCTCTTCCTTTTGGAAGGTCTGTGAGACCAAACCAAGGCCCATTTCCAAGGAAAAGGCAGAAGGCTGGACATAGTCTTTGGCTTAATATTTGAAAAACATGTCCTTTTGAATTGTACACAACATTCGGTTTTAAAAGAAGTTATGCTTGTTCTACAGCATGTGTGGCATAATGTTGATTACCACCAAAAATAATTAGAATTATCTCTTGTTTTGTTAAAAATGCAAAATTTGAGGTTGCAGTGAGGCACTTACAATGGAAGTAAAGGGGGCCAATTTTTGGAGAGCTTAAAAGCAGAAGCTTATAATGTTATAAAAGGACATATTCACTTTTTAAAATTATTTTTAAAGTGTGTATCTGAGCTGTAAAACTGTTTAAATCACCGCACTGTAGAGATTTTTGCCTTTTTTTGAGAAAAGGAAAACTATTTTTTGTGGTAATCAATATTTTAGCACAAAAAAACGCTGTCAAATGAGCTTAAATTGTACTGTATCCAAAATATTCATTTAAAGCTTGCTAAGAATCCTTGCTTTAATTGGTTATGAATACATAAACTATAACTGACCAAGCCAAACAAAGACCCTGATGATTATATCTGTGCCTCCATGTAATTGCCTCTTAAACCAATTTGCCTTGTATATTCATCCACATTTCAATTGTCCTCTTGATATGCTGTTTGAGCTTGTAAATTGAGCTGAAGTACAATGCCCCCCAGTGGAGGAAGGCATCCATGGACTCTCAGAAATCATCAGTGCGTATTGGGAGATTGTTCAGACAGACTGTTTTCCTCACGTCCACGATAATGATACGCATTATTCCTCGCGCAAGCAGTTTCCACTGCTGAGCTGGTCCATTAGAGCCCATGTTGAGGCCTGAGCCTCGTTCCCATATCACGATTAATCATCATATCCACGCTTTTAATGAGTGCGGGATCTGAGTCATGCTAAATGCCCGATAGGAAAAACATGTTAATCCGGCCCGTACATGATATATCTCAGATTTCAACACTATGAAATGAAAGACGATCACCTCAGCAGTAAGAACTGTTTACGAGAGAGTTTAGCACCAGTTGTACTTTTAAATGAGACTAATTGTTGTTCTCTGGTTGTGTGTGACAATGTGCAGAGGCAGAGGAGCTCTATCAGAAGAGAGTCCTGACAATCACCGGCATCTGTGTGGCTCTTTTGGTGGTGGGCATAGTCTGTGTGGTGGCCTACTGCAAAACCAAGTAAGTATGAGGCAAAACACAGCGATATATACTTATTTTAGAAATGAAATTCTTAATGTGTTACTGTAGCAGTAATAAATAATGGGGCCCAAAGTCATTTTTTGACCTACAGTCAAACCAAAAATTTTTGATATATTTTTACTAGTGGGTGCAGGACACAGTATATATATAGTTCATATATTTAAGTGAGGATAGCAAAATAAAGTAAACTGTGACATATTATACCGAAAAATTCTTCATACAGTGGACTACCAGTAAAATTGATAAAAAATTTGGAACCAAAACTTATTCAGACACTTTGACTTGACCATGTTTTGCTTAGATGTTATGTGACATAATTAAGAGTCATATTTTTATAAATAAGTTGTCTGAATAAATTTTGGTTTGACTGTAGACTGGCCTCAAAAAGATTTTAGTTGTGTGACAAATTTCTATCAACACTGAAACCACATGTTACGAATTAAGATTAATTCAACTATTTAATTAAAATCAAATAAAAGTATGAACTTGTATGAAATTTTGGGGTCGGTAAGTAATTTATGCTCTCCAAGGTTTCATTTATTTGATAAAAAAAAAAAAAAAAAGAATATATATATATATATATAGTTAAAAATAATACTATTAAACAATATTAGAATTTAAAATAACAGTTTTCTATTTTTTTATATTTTATAAATGTTATTTATTCCTGTGATGCTGACATTTTCAGCATCGTTGCTCCAGTTTTCATGTCACATGATCCTTCAGAAATCATTCTAATATGCTGATTTGCTGCTCAAGAAACATTTTATTATCAATGTTGAAAACAGTTATGCTGCTTAATATTTTTGTGGAAACCGCGATGAATAGAAATGATTTTTTGACGAATAGAAAGTTCAGAAGAACATTTATTTTAAAACGTAAATATTTTGTTACATTATAAATGTCTTTACTGAAATTTTAGATCAATTTTTTGCTTCTTTGCTGAATTAATCTATTCATTAAAAAAAAATATTACTGACCGCAAACTTTTGAACTGTAGTGTATCGGTGTAAGTGGCTTTGGTGCACAATATTGTTTTAATAATTTGTGCGTTTCACTCAGCAATGTTAAGTTGACTGAACAAACACTTGTTAAGTAAAGCTGAGAATACACTTTTTTTTTTTAGTAGAAACAACTCTGTTAAATTAAGTTCATGTAGTTACATGTGTTTTTAAGTAATGTGAACAAGGATGGTTTGAGTGAAACTAACAACAGTGAAAGTTCATTTTTTTGAGTGAAAACAAAATTAATGTTTTAAACAATATGGTTTGGTAAATGGTAAAGCTACATTTGCTTTGTCATTAACTAATTTTACAAAATAAACATAATTAAGTAAATGCATTTTAAAGGCTTTTGAGTGTATTTGGAGTCTAAAGACTTAAAAAAATGAATATGTGTATTTTACATTACATAATAAAATATCAATTTAAGTGGAATTTAATTAAAAGAAAGAGAGCACTGTCAAACTTAAAAAAAGTGTAGCATCATTTGTTTGCAGATGCCAATCGGTTTGATATTTTATTATCTAAAATAAGTGTGGCTTAAGTGGCCAAATACATTTTGGTGCTACTATACAGTACAGTAAATAAATAAATATAACTTTGCTTAAAATCAGCATTAAATCCAGCAGCAGCATTGAGCATTAGTTCCATAGTGAGCTTTTAAATGTGACGTGATGACTGTGACTCTGAGCCTATGTCTGAGTGAGTGACACTGCCTCACTGTAGCCTCCCCCCCAGGAAACAGAGGAAGAAGATGCACAATCATCTGAGGCAGAACATTTATGTGGATCATCCCAACCGAAACCTGGCCAATGGACCCAATCACCCAGGCCCAGGTCCTGAGGAGATACCCATGGTAGATGTACGTCACTCTTCTTAATAAAATCAGATTGGTTGTGATGTAATATCTTCTGTCAGTAACAAAAGTGCTCTTTTTTTCTTTCCCAATTGCAGTATATCTCCAAAAATGTACCGGCAACTGAGAGAGTCATTAGACACGGAGCAGAGGCACCTTTTCCTGGCAGCCGGCAGTCTTCCAGATCCCACAACTCCTCCACTCGGGCTCATTCCTCCACTCACAGGTACATTCCTGACAACGTGGAATGTTTGACCACAAATGAACAGACGATTTGTGTATATGGACTCATCATAGCCAGGGGTCATGCCCCATGTCATACGTCCGTTTTCATCCCATTCAGCATTTTTTCCCCTTCCATTCACCCACTAGATGTGGAATCCGAAGCAGACAGCCATTATTCACCCCTTTTAGAATCAAGCCACAGGTGTGAGTGAGTGAGTGCAGAGAAACTCAGAGGTTATCACCTCGCAGGGCTCCAACTTCACGCTTTTCACTCAAACTGATTCTTACACACATATGGGTTAAACCAGTGGTTCTCAGTTTGTTCTGTCATGACCCCTTTGAAACGAGAACAACCTTTGTGTGCGCCCAACATTTTCACTTCTACGTAATCAGCCTGTTGCCAACTGTGTACTTGTTGAATAAAGGGGAATTATTTGGCAGACGGTAATTTCTCAAAAAGCAAATTAGTTTTTATTGAGAAAAAAAGCTATATCCGTCTGCCAGTTTTTCAGTTATGTATTAATAACGTTGACAAAAAACAACAAAAAAAAAAAACAGAAAACTATGCTTTGTCAGTTTTCACTGTTGTGAATAATGAATAGCCTAAAACTTGAAAAAAAAAAATGAACTTACTGTCAGTGGACCTACTTTATCTTTTGTAAAGTTTATGTTGCCTTTTGCCATAATTTATTCACCACCCTTGCAGTGTTTTTATCATTAACTAAAACATTTTTGTTAATTGAAATAAAGCTGAAAAAAAAAATGTAAATATTAGATGAGAAACTTAAATGAGAAATATTGCCTGGCAACTAAATGAAATAAGCTGAAATAAAAATAACATTTACAATTATGCATTCGGCAGACGCTTTTATCCAAAGCGACTTACACTCTAAAAAACAATGTGTTGGCTCAACAAAAAAAAATTAACGCAAAAGTTTTAGTTCAACCTTGAGTGAATTTACGTTCCACCGACAAGCTACATTGAGTTAGATGAACTTAAAGGTGCAATATGTAATATTTTTGAGTACTTACAATATCTCAAATGTTTCCAACTATTTGTAAATCGTGAGAAAACTGCAATTTTCACCAAGGCTCCGGGACGTGTGAGGAGTCGCCTGTTAATTGCGTCATACCTGCTTGGTTTCCGGTTTTATTTTTTAAAACCATGGAAACACCAAAGACGCTTTAATATATTACATGTTTTAATACACAACACAAGCCATCCAGCATTTAATATGATATTCTAAAATCTTACTGCAGAGTGCAACAAGTATCTCACAGCAGCTGCCAAGCGAACGCACAGAGTAACGTTAAAACATACTTTTCAACACTCTCAAATGTGTCTAATATGATAAACAGAGATGCGTTACCTCATACTCATGACCGGAAAAGCGGAAGCAGCGCCGGCGACTGTGGCATAATAAAAGTTCCTCTGCTCGTGAGGCGTGTGTTGCGCAATCACTCCAGCGGCCTCGTTCAGCTCCCACAACACTCGGTCCTGCTCTGCTTCATACTACAGTAACGTTAATAATCGCATCCATGAACATGATTTCTTCCAGAGTCCTATTCCGATTGTTTCCACCGGCTGTGAGGTGAAGACCACATGTCCCAAGATTCCGCGCTCATACTTGCCATCATCAAGCTACGCCTTTGTTTTGAATAGACCTCTAGCGACCTCTAACGGACAAAAATCTTACACATTGCACCTTTAATAATTTGTAGCAAAAACAAAATTTTTTAAGTTGATTAAATTATTACATTTTTAAGCTGGAACCAATTAATCTTATCATAGCACATGCTAACACAACTTATTTAACAAGTAAGATATTACTTCTTACTGGCATTAGCGCAGTCATTGCTTATAGAGTCAATGTAGTTTTTACCTTCATGTGTCTACTCTTCAGCACAGTGGTAACCACAAAAACTTCAACGTTACAGAAACTTTATATTACAAACGATTTTAAGTTGATGTAATGATCAACTTAAAAGGTTAATTAAAACAATAAATTAGAATTTTTAACTTGCAACCATGCATTTATTTAAAGGGTTAGTTCACCCAAAAATGAAAATAATGTCATTTATTACTCACCCTCGTGTCGTTTCAAACCCGTAAGACCTTTGTTCATCTTCAGAACACAAATTAAGATCTTTTTGATGAAGTCTGAGAGGTTTATGTTCCTCCATAGAGATCCAACGCAACTACCACTTCAAGGTCCAAAAAGGTAGTAATGACATTATTAAAGTACTCCATGTGACTCCAGTGGCTTAAACTCAATTTTATGAAGCTACGTGAGTGCTTTGTTTGCACAAAACTATAATTTACTTCATCAAAAATATCTTCATTTGTGTTCCGAAGATGAACGAAGGTCTTACAGATGTGGAAGGACACGAGGGTGAGTAATTAATGACAGAATTTTCATTTTTGGGTGAACTAACCCTTTAAGTAGTGGTAATAGGTCCCCTGAATTACTTTTTTGAGTGTACACTGCATTCCTTGTACACATTTTCTTATTAGTGACATGAGAGGATTGTGTCCAGCTGTCCAGCTCCTAAAAGTACCATGAAAGTAGTCCATATGACTGAGTCGCTACTGTATATTCTAAGTCTTGTGAAGACAAAAGAAATCTAAGAACTAAGAACAAGCCTCCCATCCCCCCACACTTTGAGAACCACTGGGTTAAACTTCTTGTGCGCTTTTTCTGTCCTGCTTTCTTTCCTTCCTTTTTCTTTCATTCTTTTTCTCTCTTTCTGTCTTTCTCAGACATGAAGGGAGAACGTGGAGTCTGGAACGAACAGACAGCGTCCTCTCCGACTGTCCTTCTGGCATGATGTCGTCCTCAGTGGGGACCAGTAAATGCAACAGTCCTGCGTGCATGGAGGCGCGGGCCAGACGTGCCGCACACTGTGGCTTTACTGAGCCCCACCGGCCGGCCCTGCAGTACGGCGACTCTTTCGACTCGCTTGGGGACTCTCCGCATAGCGACAGGTGCGCAGGAGCGCCCCCTCTCTGCAGCCATGGCACTGAGAACCATTTTAGTGTGTGCAGTAAGACTGCATTTCAGTGCATTGTCTCCTTTACCCCCGGAGACTGGCATGGGTGGCGTGAAAGATTCAATAGCAAATTTCACTGCACGTACAATCAGGGTTTGGGGTGGTTGGGAGGGTTTGTTGTGGTCTGTCCTATAATAATATGATAATTATATATTTATATATTCAGAATATATATATATATATATATATATATATATATATATATATAAATTTTATATACACACAAAAAATATTAAAATGTTATATACTGTACATATATATTTAATTACATATTAAACTATTTATAATATTAAAATGGTATATATATTTCATTATATAGTATAAAAATGTTTAATACATTTTATATATATAATAAAAATGTACAAAAATAAAAGTATAAATACATTTAAATTATAATTATATTGTATAATTGTATTTTTATAATATAAATATTTTTCATAAATATAAAACTTAAACATGCAAATATTTAGTTTCTTGTGCTGCGTCAATCACTAGCGCATCTGATCAAAAACTCTCCCAATAAGAAAGCTGACCCCTCAAAACTCACTGTAAAAATCACATACTGTGTACCATGACGAATATAATACTAAAATTCATTGCGCAAACCGTGCAGATGCTCTGGCCCAGCTGAGAGTGTCAGAGAGGGAGTCAGGGTCAAGCAAAGCTTCGCTGCTCCAGATACGCAGTATTTGTATCAAGGCAGAGAGAATCTAGCCCACGGCCAGCTGTATTTACAGTTATCTCTCGGCTGCGAAACGCCCACACCACCATGTAAGGGCCAAAACAGGAGAATTTATACCGTAAGGGGTTCATTAAGTCAACAAGAGCCGAACAACACGTTATCTCAGGGGTGAAACAGGTCTCTGGTGTTCTGCTCTGTGCTATTTCCCTCTCTACCTTCTCTCCAGCTGACTGAGCTGTTGTGCATACGGCTATCTGCCCTCAGGCTCTGAAAAACTGTGACCGAGCAGCCAGTGTTAATTTATCTGCTCCAGTTTGACTGTGGCCTCCTCTCTCAGGGCAGGCTCACTTTAATTCACACAGAACAGGCCAAAGGAACAAATGCAGATAGGGCCTTTTTTTCTGTAAAAGGCATCAGGGAAAGTTACCCGCTTACATAATTAACTGTAGCATGATACGCGCTAACGGAAGGGAACTCGTAAGGCAAGTTTTGTCATCAATCTGGTGGCGTGCTGCAGTAACAATGCTAAGCCTAGAGTGGGAGGTTTGACGGGGCCTCATTTGTTCCTGTGGCATGCATGTGTGCAGTCATTTGCTATTGAGCTTTCAGCCGCCACGTCTTAGTGTGCATACTATCATTTTTCTAGTGCCATAGCAAGGTGGGCGTAAATTGTAAAAATACAGACAGCAAGCACTGAAAATGATCAGCCAACACAGAACAGGGATCCCACACCTTTAGACCAGTGAATGTTCATACTGCAGTACGAATTTTAATCATTTTAGAGAGGTTGCACTCAAAAAAGAAATTTCTAGTCAGCAGTTCAAAAAATATATATATATTCAGAAATTTCCATAACTTTTTAGGATTTAATGAATTTCATGATTTTTCCAGGCCTGAAAATCACAATTTTAAAAATCCAGGTTTTCAATGACCGTGGGAACTCTGAAAGAGGTTCTCAACCTTGAGGTCGCCCATATGGGGTCAGGCGCAGGAGATTTCTACGAACTGTATATAACTGATATTTAATCTTTTTAGCATACGTTTAATATTCAGTAATTAGACCTATTGAATATATTCTTCTGTGCTTAAAATATGAAATATTACTTTTTGTTTTAACTTTTCATTCAAATGTATGGAGCCCCGCACATGACATGCAGACAAAAATATACAGTATATATCGTGGCCACAAATAAAAAGTTTGGTAAACGGCGGTAACAAATTATTATATTGTGCACATGATTTACTTAAAATGAAGGAACGAATTAGTAAAATGTGCTGCCGTGTTAAAGGTGCAGTGTGTAAATTTTAGCAGCATCTAGCGGTGAGGTTGCGAACTGCAACCAACGGCACTCACCCCTCCCTTTCGAAACAAAATAGAGAAGCTACAGTGGCCGTCTGGCCAACACAAGTCAAAGATGTCATCGTTTGAGACAGCAGAGAGTACAAAGAATGGTCTCTGCTTCTAATAAACCAGATGACTACTACTACTACTACTACTACTTAATGCGTATTCAATGTAGTGACGATGCAAGCTGCCTCTAAAAACACAAATGATTTAGAAGAAGAACAAAATAATGATGAAACGCGCTCTGTAGAGTGTTTGTCCGTTTAGGGCTGCTGTAGAAACATGCCATCACAAAATGACGGCTTGACCCACGGTGTGTGTAGATGTAAATGGTTCATTCTAAGGTAATAAAAACATTTGATTCATTATGTAAGGTCTTTATACACCACTGAAAACATAGTTATGTATATTATATTGCATTTCTGTCAATAGATCCTCCCAAATTTTATACACTGAACCTTTAATTCGTGGCCATGATATACATATTTTTCCCCACATATCATGTGTGGGGCTCCGTACTACGATATTAAAAATAAAATATATAAATTGTATACATTTTGTATACATTATCGTTCAAAAGTTTGAGGTCAGTAAGATTTTTTTTGAAGAATACAATCATTTTATTCAGCATGGGTGCATTAAACTGATCAAAAGTGACAGTGAAGTCTTTTACATTGAAAAAATGTATATTTCAAATAAATATATATTTTTTTTTAACTTTCTATTCATCAAAGAATACTGATAAAAATGTATCATGTATCATGGTTAATAATAAGAAATGTTTCTTTAGCAGCAGATCAGTATATTAGAATGATTTCTGAAGGATCATGTGACACTGAAGACTGCAGTAATGATGCTGAAAATTCAGCTTTACCATCACAGGAATAAATTACATTTTAAAATATATTAAAAGTTAAATATCAAATTGAAATAATATTTTACAATATTACTATTTTACTGTATTTTTTATCAAATTAATGCAGCCTTGATGACCATAAGACCATTTCTTTCAAAAAAAAAAAAAAAAAAAAAAATTAGAAATATTAGAGACTTCAAACTTTTGAATGGTAGTATCCAGTATATTATTTATAGATCCAACTTGGATGGACAGCAGAGAAGAAATGCCCAGTGAAAAGGCATTAAGTCTTAAGGACGTGATTTGCCATTCGCGAGATCCTAAAGTTTAATTCTGTTTGGGTGAATGTCAGAACTGTAAAAGGTTGAGAACCCCTGAATGCAACTTTTATCTCGGTGGTGGGTCCCTTTACATTTATCTGTACTTAAAACTTTTGACTAATGTGCATCTCTGTTCCACACAACCTTCTTTTCTCCCGCTCTTCTTCCTCTCTCTGTCTCGTTCTCCCTGTCCTTCTCTCGCCACAGGTACGTGTCAGCGCTGACCACGCCAGCTCGCCTGTCTCCCGCGGACTTCCATTACTCACTGCCCCCGCAGGTGCCTACCTTCCAGATCACGTCTCCCAATGCCAGCCACGCCATGTCTCTGCCCCCCGCCGCACACGCTCCCTACCCGCCGGAGGAGGACCAGCCGCTGCTGCGACGCTACCAGGTGCCGCTGCACGAGGCGCGGGGCCACGAGCCCTACCGGCAGCAGCAGCGCGGCAGCTACCTGCGAGACAGCACGGGCAGCCTTCCCTCCAGCCCCTACCGGCTGGCTCAGGAGGAAGAGTACGAAAGCACCCAGGAGTACCTCTCCTCGATGGAGCAACCAAAGAGAAGCAGTCGGCGTTGGCACAGGTCCAGACTCAATGGCCACGTGGCGCCACGCGGCTACCAACCGTCCCGAGATTTGGGTTCGCGCAGCTGCCTGTCGGACAGTGATTCGGAGGAGGAGGAAGGTGAGAGCACGCCATTCCTCAGTATGCAGAACATGAACGCCGCCGAGCCCTCCGCCCTCTACAGGCCCGTGCCCGACACGCGGACTTCTCACGCCCAGAGCGGGCGGCACGGGCCTCGTGCCAACACACAGACCAGACTGACGCACTCGCGCTCCAAACTGGACAATGCACCCCACTAGAGAGACCACCACCTATCCACAAAAATCGATCTACTATAGACATGCACCTATAAGAAATATTTTTATTTTATATAACTGACAGATATTATAAACAAATGAAATATTTATTTTCATTTTAGCAAAAGTTGTCTACTAGTTAACAGCAAAGACTTTTTTTATAGGGAAAACTCTATTTATATGTACATTTTGATTTACAGCATAAAAAAGATGTGCCAATTTTTTCACAACTTAAAAAAAAAAAAAAATAGAGTAATATTGTGGTGCCTTTTGCTGTATGCTG
Organism: Hypophthalmichthys molitrix; assembly: GCA_037950675.1. Classification (NCBI taxonomy): domain Eukaryota; kingdom Metazoa; phylum Chordata; class Actinopteri; order Cypriniformes; family Xenocyprididae; genus Hypophthalmichthys; species Hypophthalmichthys molitrix. The sequence goes on along the minus strand of CM075512.1, from coordinate 17,180,393 downwards.
ATGCCAGAGGGCCAGTGGAGTTTTTTGTAGCCTTTCTTATACGGACGCCTCATTTTTTATACTCGTTTACTCTTTTGTTGTCTCTTTTTGGCCTTTTTTTCTTTCCTTTCCTTTCAAGGTTGTGTTTTTTGGGAGCTGACCCTCATTTGAACTGTGACATCCCCCCTCCACCGTCATGCAATATAAACCACTCTAACATAAGGTGTATGTTTACATGAATTTGATCCACAGAGATGTTTTATGATCATGTTGCTTTGCCAACAGGAAATCAATGACAAATGTAATCTGGGGTTCGGAAAAAAGTAGTGTGTGTGTGTGTGTGTGTGTGTGAATGTGAATGACCAAACGCTAGAGGCCTCGAAATGACTGTGGCTCTGAGAAATATGCTGCTGTTGTCTAGAGTTACGCATGTGGGCACCTGATGTCGTCTTACAGATGCACTGCCTTGACTTGCTTTGCATCCCTACAGGGTAAGGTTTGTCACACGGGAGCCTTCTTTTTCCAAAGGAGATTGTGGGTTAAATGTGAGGGGGCCGTGGGCCGGGCTGTCAGTGCTAATAGCTTTTGACAGATAACAAAGAAATAAAGAACATATAGTCTCTCCCACTCAGCCCACTTTCCCGTCACTCAGTCGAATCGCCCTCATTATCAGCACATCCATCCGGTTAGAGTGGCCAGCGGGAGAGATAGACGGGAGGAATGGAAGGCCTCACAGCGTCTCAGGACTTCATTCCACTCCACATCTTCCTCTAGCGCAGGACTGAAGAGAGACTGACACCAGGCTGATGGATGCATCCACTCCATCGTTTGGTCCTGGTACTTTGGGACAGCAAGAGTAAAGGGGCTGTTCACACGGGACACATTCTTGTGCTTTTTCTTTGTTTGATGCATTCCATTAGACATCAGATGTGGGATATTCCTACTTTATATTCCCGAACTGTGATCATAAATGCCCAACCCTTGAAATATGATGCATAAAGAAACAAAATTGCAATTTTGGAAATTCATACATGTGCACACTCTAAATAACTGAATAAACACACACACACAAACACACACACACATATAGATCAGTATCAGTTAAAAATAAAAAATAATGAACCAATCAAATTAATCTGGGGATGGGATGAACATATTTACATTTTGCAACAGTGGGTTGAGTTATGAGACTTCTGTTTAATTCTTGTCCTGTGTGAACGGCCCTGAAAAGTTTCTGTGCAGGATACACAAACATGTACACACACAAACACAGTCTCAAATGACAAGACAAATAGCTGTGAAAATTATTAGGGGTCATTAAAATGCCAAAATATGCAAACTTTATATTCTACTTGCATTCTAATGCGTTTCATTTTTAGTGTGTAATGTGGAGGCTGTTTGTTCACCATTTTTTTTTTTAACTTCAGGTCATTTTTTTTTATTAGGTCCATATATTTCATAATTATTTAATATATTCACAGTTACTCTAAGACACCAAATAGTGCAGGTCATTGTAATTATTATTTTATCATTACTTTTCATATTCGACTCCATTTTAATGCACTCATTGGGCCCGAACCAAACTAGAAGCAGCTGCATTGACTAACTCTGTTTGGATGGAAACGCTCCTACATTAACCACTAGTCAGTGTCAATAAGCCTGAGATGAAGTGTACTAAAATCAACTGTTTTTTTAATTCTTCACCTTCTACAAAGAGTGTCCACAGTCAGCATCAGCTTTCCACCTTGTTGAGAAGATGTAAAGAATAATAGTGTTGAGGGAGGTGAACTCCATTGGGTTAGGCTCAGAAAATCGACACCAAATAACGGAGGAATATTAGAACTAGACAGATACGTGCTAAATGTTTTCGTGCACTTCTTCCATAAAGGAGATGAGTTGTGATTATTTTGGTGAAAAAAAAAACAAAAACAAAAACAAAAAAACAATATACAAGTTAAATCCCGATAAAAGGGGTTTAATGCTGTATTATGACAGCACAACGAAATATCATTTTTCTTTATTTTAAATGAAGGGATGTTTTGTTTGAAGTTTGAGCAGAAATACTTTAGATCACCTACCTTTCTTCTTTACATTTTGGGTCTTATTTGTATGTTTGAGAAATGCCAAAAAGACAGTGCTCTGGTTAGTTTAATGTGATAACTCTACTCAACCTCTTGACGGTTATGTCTTGCCAGTTTATTTCTACTTTTTCGTTTCCCCCGCTTGAAACGTCTAAACACCTCCTCAACTCCGCATGTCCTTGTGGTCAAGGTTAGATGGGTGCATGGTACAAGCAGCAGATGATTTGTTTTCCTCAAGTCAGTGGAAGTGTATTTTTTTTTAACATTCAGCAATAAAAAAAGGAATCTTCTCCCCCACCATGTCCATTCTTGGAAAATGCTAGAGGATTTTAAAAAGTGAGACAAACACACGCGGCTGTCATAGATTGTAAAAATAAAATGAAAACACCTGTTCATATGAGAAAATAAATCTTTCTTGGTATCATTTTGGCACATGCCCATATCTGACCTGTTGTCTGTCTCGTCTATTCACATTCATCCTGCCTGTCGCTAAATTATGCCTCCCGCCTGATTATTGGTCTACCTGAGCATGAAATGATGCGATACCAGCCACATACACCATAAGTGCAGAAGGTGAGTGCCCGCTGTCCAAGCGGTCCTGCAGAAACGATAAAATGACACAGGGCAAGTCACTGGGTCCTCATTATGCGTCTTGCACTAGTCCACAAACACCTTCCATTTTATGAGCATTCAGGCACCTAGTAAAAGGGACCCTAGCCTCTGCTATAGTATTCATCACCGGGGGGGAGGGAGTTAGGGAAAAGAACAGCAGGCAACGCGTGTTCTCTTCTGATGCAAACAAATCTATCTCCGCCTCCCTGAACAGGCTCCAAATTAGCTGTACCATCTGGGGATGCAGCCGCCACTCTCCCAATGGACTATACCTTCCTTGGACAGCATGTCCACCCTGCAATTTAGGTGACCAGGGACATAGACTGCCCTGATGGAGAGAAGATTTGCATTGGCCCACAAGAGACGCTCCATCAGCCTCTGCTGTGGGCACGAGGCCACCTTGGTCATTGATTTATGCCACCACCGTTGTGTTGTCTATATGGATGAGAAAGTGACACCCCGAATATATGGGAGAAAAAAAGCACAGAGCTCTAAGTGGTTTATATGCCATGACTTCTGCACACTTGTCCATGCACCAACAGCTGGTCTGCCATCACACAGGGCTCCTCAGCCGGTTGACAATGCATCCATTGTGACCACCATCCTTCCTACCATTCTGCCCATCGAGGCTCCGCAGTCATAGATCCCACTGTCGAACCAGGGGGCTAAAGTACTCACGCAGGTGTGAGTCACCAAAATGTGCATCCGGCAGCTCCGCCACACGTTGTGTGGTACACAGGCTTTCAGCCACAGCTGAAGGAATCTCATATATAGCAGACCCAGGTGACAAACAGCTGCTGCCATCAACCCCAACATTTGCTGAAAATGCTTCAGAGGCAAGGACCTCCCCAGCTTGAACATCGCGAGGGCCCTGTTCACACACTTTTGAGACAGGCATGCCTGCATTGAGTGAGAGTCCAAGTCCCAAGAACGAAATGCTCTATGTGGGTTGAGCCTCAAACACCTGAGGTGGTCAAGAAGTCTGCATTTGTGACTGAGAGGCACATCCTGAGAATGTACCATAATTAACCAGTCATCTAAGTTTAGATTGCGGATGCCACTCAAGTAGAGCGGGATAACACTGCTAGGTGCCAAAGCTAACCTGAAGGGTAGGACTTTGAACTGATAAGCCACGCCTTCAAAAGCGAATCTCAGGAAGAGCCTGTGGTGTGGGGCATCTGTATATAAAAATAAGTATCCTTTAGACCCACTGACACAAAACAGTCCCTGGGCTTAACATGATCTGCTTCACTGTGGTCATCTTGAAAGAAAGCTTTGACAGCAGCATTGTTTAACAGTCTCAAATCCAAAATTGGACGCAACCCACCTTCTTGCAGGCCCAGTAAATATGGACTATAAAACCCGCTCTCCTTTAGCTTGGGGGGTACTAACGCTACTGCCTGCTTGGCAAGAAGCAAATGGATCTATGTTGATACTGCTGACATCACCACACTGGTGAAGCCAGCTGGTCTACGTGCAAATTGAAGCATATAGACTTTTTCTATCATACACACCACCCAACGCGACATAACTGGCAGAGTGCACCACACATTCCATAAAAATGTGAGAGGAGAAAAAAAGAGCTCTGATATTATTGATGCTTGTTATTTTTGTTTTTATTGTAGGATTAATTACAGGCAATTACATAACATTCAAACACTCTGGGCTGTTGCCAGCAACATGCAGGGGAACAGATGAGCAGCCTCTCTGACATGCCACCTTCCCAAACACCTGCTCATTGCTCGCACTGGGTAGCGCCTTCCTCCTCATGCTACATATACCTTTCAGGAATGTGGCAGGGACTCCGCCAGAGGCTTGCTGTGGTGTGGTCCCATCTGCTTAAGAAATCACCTCTACTTCTTGGGTGTCACCACTGGCTCAGGCTCTTTCCAAGGAGCTGAGGAAGCGGTGGTGGTGTGCCTGTCATGCCGCTGAGACGGGCGCTAGGCGGATGATGACCTAGAGTGCGCTGGCTGAGCAGCTCCGGCACGTCTGTGCAGGAAGTGGCTCATGGCCTTGGACTGCTTTTGAGCTTCTAAGAACCTCTCAAAAAACATACACACAGCATCGCCAAAGAGACCTTGGGGACTCACAGGGGCATCTAACAAAGCTGTTTTTCATCTCTGGTTCAAAATCACCATGCTTCCCATGCTGCAGCCCACAGCTTGGGCTATCCTCTTTGCAGCCCAGAGAGCTAAGTCTGTTGCCAAACATAGCTCCCTGAATACCTCCAGATCCAGGCCTTCCTCGTCCATCTTCTTTAGCAGCTTGGCCTAGAACACTTGCAGCACCACCACTGTAGGGCGGAAGTTGCCTGTCCTTCCATGACGAAGGCCTTCTCTGCTAAATTGGCCGTAGTCTGACATGGCTTGGAAGGAAGCAATGCTTTGGACTTCCAGCCCCAGGCTGAAGGGCAGAGGTGGGCCACAGTGGCTTCCTTGATGGGCAACAGCTTGGCATAGCCTTAGCACTCGGCTCCGTAGATTGTTGAGAGAAGAGAAGTTCTTTGCAGAATGTGGTGTGCGCCATGACCGAGAGATCTCATCATGCACCTCAGGGAAAAAAGGTGTCAGTCTCTGGGGGGCCTCTTCTTTCTCCGAGGCCATTGTGGACATTGAATCGTCATCCAAGTCGCCAAATGAGATCCACTCATGGGCTCCGTCAGAGGGGTGAAGACTGTCCTCGGTTTAATAGAGTGGAGGCTCCAGGGTCACTGCAAATGTGGGTGTTGAGCTGGCATGAGGTTGCTTAAAGAGCCTCAGCACCTGTCGATGCTTTCTGTCCCACGGCTCGACGGCGGCAGGATGTGGAAGCAGAGGGGCAGCAGAAACAGCGCCCAGCAGAACAAACAGCCTCATGCGTAGAATCTCAACTATCATCTCCTCAAAGTGCTGACAGCCGGTTCTATCAAGCGCCATCTCAGTGTGGGTGCGACCCAGGCACAAGAAGCACACCTCGTGTCCGTTCGGGAGCTGAATAGGTCCCCCACATGTGTTACATTCCTCTAGGGCCATCTGTCTCAATACCAGAATGCTGAAGGGGATTGGCAAAAAAGAGTGTCATTCTCTTGAAGGAGTAGATCAAAGGTGAGAGTTAATGATGGTCCAGCACAGCAGATGCTCTGCCCATTGCACAAGCACTTGATAGTCATTGGCCAGTAATTTTTACAGGTGTGATGTAATAGGGCTTCAGTATTCCAGGAGAGAGGTTTCCCCATAGCATACTGTCAAGTAAACAGTTCTCAAAAGGGGAACCTCTGAGACTTTAGCATGCCCACAAGAAACGTTTGAATTTGTACAGAAAAACTGGAATGGTTTATTCAAATTCATCAGTTGCAGCATTCAGCCTTCTGATATTTCATAATATTTACTGTTGTTAATGGAATATCAGACTTTTCATGTCTCTTGTTTCACACCACTTTGTATTGAACATTTTTTTTCTAAGCAGAAGCTATGATTCTATAATTTACCCAATACAGCACAGCCACGTGTGAGCACACAAAAGTTTTGCATGCTCGTGTAAGTTTCTAGTGCTTGTGCAAAGTGTCGTTTCGGAGGCTCTGTAAATTTCTTATGCTGTTACACCTTATCTTTAACATAAGACCAGGCGCATCTTTTTTACCTTAAGTTTTCCGGTGTCCGTTATAAAACAGTCAGCTATGCTGCTTGAATTTGCAAATTGGTGTTTGTTTTCATATTTTTAATTATAGTAATTATAAACTGCTTTGTCACACGAATAGTTTAACCGTTACTGCACTTTGTTATTCTTCTTGTTATTTACCTATAGCAGCTAATGAATTGGAAATTTGCATTGAAAAATAAGGTGGATAAAGGCGTACAACCATGTTTAGCATTTATAGGTAAAGTTACAGTTTTTGTGGGTTTTGTTTAACATTGGCTAGAGGAATTAAAGTCCACTAGAGGAGAAATTTTATTTATGTTCACATTGCCCTTGTCTGTGGATGACTAGGGTGAAACAACATGCTTTATGCATTATTATAACCTGTGACATTACAGCATGGACAGACAGAGGAGGCTGAGGAACAAGGACAGAGCTCTCACAACAGCTCGTACCTCCAGCTGCAAACATCTGAATTTCAGTGTCGAAGAGGCGATTCTTTGTGTCTTGTGAGACATTTCCAAGACATTCATCTGGGACCCATCATCGCCAACACTTCACTTTCCCCTCAATGACCCTGATCAGCTCTCAGTTTTTATGTGTTTCTGCTCTCTCTGGTCAATCCTGATATGCCTAAACATGAAACATATGCCTCACTATATTGTTGAGTAGCTGCCAAGTAAACTTGAATGCACCAGTCCATGGTAACTTAATTGTAGGTGGGCTGCAGCCTACCTGTTTCAAGTTTCACGCTTACAACTTTAAGAGGTAATTACTTGCCTGATTCTACACGGCAAATGCAGTAAAACAGGCTGAGTATGTTATCTCTAACCGTCATATACAGGTATGTGGACCACTGTGGTTACTGGGAGCAGTTAAGTATTGTATAGTGTTTAATTGTTAGACTTGCTGAAAGACCTTATAATTACATGCACAGTAATGTGAATTCTCTCTTACTTCAGTTTACAGTCACAGAAGTGCTAATGTTTTGGGACTATAATATAAAAAAACTGAATGTAATCTAGATTTCGCTTCAGACACCTCTAGTTTTTCTAATGCGAATAGCTGAATTTAAAAGCTCAATGCATCTAGTATTTGGCAAGCTTCAAGAAAGTGAAATGTTACAGACAACTTGCAAAGAATTTTTCCATAAATGCTGCAATTCAGATTTTGGCACCTGATGTCCGAAGTTCCTGAGCATTTGTGGCCTGTTCACACATGAATCTTTATCAGGAAAATTCTGCATGATAAACATTTTGATTTTAATCTGTGTCTGCTCCAATCAATACAAACATTCACATTATGTCAATAACACTTTTCCATTGCACTGTGAAGAAAACCGGCCAACGGATAAGATTTGCGCTTTTGGTCACATGCCCATGCCATTTTATAAAACTATGACTTGGTAAAACTACAGCTGTCTTTACTTTTTATAATACCTTTTATCTTATTATTGATCTGAACAGACTAATCAAATGTGGATATAGCACAAAATTTTCTCAACAAACATATTTCTTGGCGAGAACGGGCCTTGAGGTAGTCGCTGGTCTCAAATCTGGCTAAAATGGTCAGGCTTGTGCTTTTTTTGGTGCAAAAGAATTCTAGTCAACCTGATATCATAAGAATAAGAGTTGGCAATTTCATATGAATTCATTTGATCTGAATGAAAATGAATGACTTGTAGATTAAACATCACCATGTACTGTAGGTCCACACCTAAACCCAATCCTCAACATGGCATGAGCAAATCATACGAAAACATATTCATATCGCCACCAATGCACCAAATCTTATTCGAACTGTCACGAGAGTGTTTGGTTTTAGTGCATTCTGGGTATGTGAACACTGGAAAAACCGAATGATGTATATTGACTGGAGGAAATATATCACCTTGTTTCTGGAGCCAAAGGCAGTTCTCAAATTTTATACATATCTGTCTTTCCTCCGTCATGGAAGCAACAACATTGAAAATCTGGTTATATGTCCTTGGGAACGTCTCTCACTAACTGAATGGGCAGTGAATCACTGAAATAGACTGTTGTTGTCATGGGCTCCATTCTTTAGTTGTTCACATCAGGATAAAAGTATAAATCATGGTGATAAATGGTCTGCCTCTGAGTTTTATTTAAGTCAGAGACATGGTTCCTCCACTACAAGGGAAGATTTCATATGATGTCTAATCATTCAAAGGAGTGAAAGAACATCCTGTGCATGTTTGGAGCGGCTGTTGTAGTTTTTCTCCTCTCTGGTGAGCTCTGATTTTAAGATGAAGGTGTGGAAAAGGGAATATTAGTCTCTAGATGATAACCTGATATGAGAGGCATTTAGGTCATAAACTCTCCAAATGTTGCTTCACCTTCAAAATGTGCTAATCGCCTCCCAGATGATTTGGCATCATTGTCTGTTCCCATCTACTGATTGCCAAACGCCGAACAGCCAAAGGATGATCTCATTAATTTTGGATACGGCATTAAAAGATTTCAGACGCATTAATTGGAAAATTTACTTCATAATACAAATTACGATGTAGATTTAAGTAATGTGCTTAGATTTTATTTATGACTTTATAACAAGAACAAACTGAATTAACACTACAATGTCACTGTAGTGTTCATATGTCTGGTTGCAAGAGGCTGTTAAATTACAGTAAATGAAACCTAAAATTAAATCAAACAATGTAATCAAAACAATCTAACTTTGCCATCATTACATTAAAGTGTTTTGCTACATGTGCATATACTAACATTCATGATCTATTAAAACAAATGTGTCACTTCTCAAAGAAAAAAAACAGCTTAATCCAGCTTAAGTTGGTTTAAAAGTTAATTTTAAGATTTAAAAAACTGTTCTTGCAGACGTTTATATAATTAAAAGGCCACTTAGGTTGGTTTACAGAGAGTACGCTTTCATGACTGTTGCATGTTGAATATTTGTTTTAATACCTTTTTGCCATGCTTTAAAGAAGCACTTATGTTTATGTGTTGATTAACATGCTGAAGCATATGTAAATGGTGTCCAGAAGCCCACTAAAACCATAAAATAGACCAGCATAACCAGGCCAGCTAAGACCAGCAAAACTGCTTTGGCTAGTTTGAACTTTTTCTCTATGAATTCAAGATCCTACTATATTTGCACGTAATCTGCACTGCTGCTATGTGGATGTGTAAATATTTCCATGAGTTACACAAGGCTTTCAAAAACTGAAAACTTGATACTATCGATCCAGAACTGGAAAGTTAACGTGACCAGACTTGACATGTAAAAAGAAACAAAGAAAACATCCAATTACATAAAATGAGGAAATAGTCCACAAGAAAATGAATACACCGTCATCTGGCACGGTATCTAAACTGAATGTTGCAACAGGCAGAGGTATGATGCCTCCAAAACAGAGGGAGGTCACCTAAATCTGTGAACTGGACCTGCCAACATCTTTCTAACCTGAGCCCAGACACAGCTCAGTCCACGTGAAGAGTCAGGCATCTCCCGAAAAGTTTAACACAAAGACCACACACATCATTTCCTCCTGTCCACTCCTATTGGCTAAAGGTTCTAGGGGAGTACAGGATATACTGCATTCAGATTTATTTGTTATTTGATAAGCATGCTTTCATTTCTGAATTTAAATTCATTATGATTTTTTGAGTAAAATACATGTCAGGGTTATACAACTGTCCTGATATCATAATGAAGAAAAAACTCATTAAAGGAATTAAATTCTTGGGGAAAAAAACTGTATTAAATAGTTTGACATAAAGATTTAAAAATACATATTTTAATCCAAATATATCAGATAAATGGACTTTTATGACAAGGCTAGGTTGTAAAATGTCCTGTAATGTGACTAATAATTCACGGTATTGATAAAAAATTGTTTTTATATTTAAAATAATGATTAAAATGTGTACATTTTAAATATTCTACTTCACCACATGACACTTAAATTGAGCCATGAAATTGAAACTTTTCATGAAAATGGTATAAATGGTTTTCAAAAGAATATTAAAGGGATAGTTCACCCAAAAATTACAACTTTGTCATCATTTACTCACCCTCAAACTTGTATGAATTTCTTTGTTTTGCTGAACACAAAGAAATATATCTGGGAGAATGTTTGTAACCAAGCAGATCTCGCCCCCCGTTTACTACCATAGTAGGAAAAAATATTTCTTACATTCTTCCAAATATCTTCCTTTGTGTACAGCAGAACAAAGAAATTTATACAGGTTTGGAACAACTTGAGGGGGAGTAAATGATGACAATTTTTTAATTTTGGGGTGAACTATCCCTTTAAGACAACACGAATACAAAGAGTACATTTCAAAAGACTTGTAGATGTTTTTAAACTAGATTTTTAAAAGTGTTTCCCTTACTTTATCATGGACACTATTATTAGTCATTGACTCATCTTCTAAAACGATCAGATCCTGAGAAGCAGGTGTGTCTCTGAGATCATTCTTGTGCTCAGACAGCTGGAATCTTCTAGAGTTTTAAAAACACTGATTTCCCACCAAGTTCAAGAAGTTTTTGTTAATTACACACTGTACGCTTTCCCACACATGGACTGTCATAATCACACTATCTGATTGCATGGCAAAGAAAACATGACAGAATGATGCATGTTTTCAGGCAAAACTCCTAATGGCCATTAAGCGAACGACGACGGTTTACTATCTCTATATGTTTAATTGCCTGTGCTGCTCTTTATCATGACACAAAGGCTGAATGGAGTCTGCACTCCAAACAGAACACAGATGCTGCATATGAAAGAAAAATCTGTCTGTGTATAATACAATTTGTGAAGCGTGATCTCTGCTTCACGCAGTCTGCTTCAACAAGTCAACATTTTCACGTGTCTCCGTGATGAAGCAAAGCACACATTAATCACTCAATAAATAGGATATTTCAACACTTGATAAAAAAAACAAAACAAAACAAAACAAAAAAACTGGCAGCCAAGCCAAATGCAACAAAAGTCATCTACAATACATCATTCTGCATACTACATGTTCTGGGTTATTTACAGGTAAAGTGTGTAATTTGTGCACCACTACGGCAACCGGAACTGTATAAAAAACAAGTGTTTCCTGAAACTCAACCCCTCCAACCAGTCCCTCTCCAACTTCACTCCATTGGTATTTCTATGTGAAGATACCAGCAAGTGATATATAACTATCCATAAACACATTTTATTAATGGTCAAGATTTGGTTGGTTATCATGGCCCTGTTAGCCCCTGCTGGTTGATGCCGTAACTACATTTTATGGTGCAAAAAGCATTATTCTCCACTGAGGGCCATGCAAAAGTAGGCATGCATTCTGATAAAATTATTTTTTGCAAGCAACATATAAATAGAAAAAATGTCATTATGTACAGTGGTAGATGTTTTAACAACCCTTTTTTTTTTACATGCCCTAAAAAGTATGAAATGTTTGCATTTTTTTCCCATCTTCTGCCTTTCACATCACACTAAAGATAATCGCAAATGATACATTTGGAACTGTGTTGCCAAATAACTTAAAAGGGACCTATTATGCAAAATTCACTTTTATAAGGTGTTTGTGTGTAAACAACCAGCCTATAATGATACAAATCTACCCACTCCTTTTTTAATAATCCCCATAAATCATAAACAGTCTCTCCAAAGAAGCGGTTCCGGTTTTGAAGTTGCTACTGTGAGGAAACAGAAATACCAGACTGCTGCGGCTTACTCAGGGCGGTATCTGTGCTAATAGGGCAGATCATAGGTGGGGCGTAAGAGTAGGGGGATGCCCTGCCTATGACTGGTGACAATCTGCTCTATTAGCATAGATACCAGCCTGAGTGAGCCGCAGCAGTCCGCCATTTTTGTTTCCTCAGTGTAGCAATGTTCTGTTATTGGATGTACCACTGAACATTGTCTCCGTAGACTCTCTGCATCTGAGCCACACCATGGCTGAATTTCATTTAATGTGCTGAAGAAAGTCGGTAAAGTGTTATATATTTGCGCAAATCATTTTACGCCAGACTGCTTCACAAACGAGGGTCAGTTCAAAGCAGGATTTGTACATAAGATTAGCATGATGGTACATGCTAGTCTATGAGTTTAATCAACTTAACTACAAAAACATAAGATTCTCCAGTTTTGTTGTTGTTGAGATACCAAAGTATGAACTGTTAAAGCTCCGCCCTCTTCTGGAAAGGAGGCTGAAAGCAGCAGTTCATTTGCATTTAAAGGGACACGCACAAAAATGGTGTTTTTGCTCACACCCAAATAGGGGCAAATTTGACAAGCTATAATAAATTATCTGTGGGGTATTTTGAGCTGAAACTTCACAGACACATTCTGGGGACACCAGAGGCTTATATTACATTTTGTGAAAAGGGGGATAAAAGTTTCCCCTTTAAACTTAGATTTTTAATACTCAAGTATTATTTCAATAAAAAAAAAAAACTGCAAGATCGCCCAAAAATGAAAATTCTGTCACCATTTACTATGATTACTATCATATGTTGTTCTAAACCTGAGGGTGAGTAAAAAAATACCAGACTTTTTACATTTGGGTGAAGTATTTATTTGATAAAGTGTTTTTAAGAAATACAAACTGCACATTTCTGCTTTTTAAACCCTCACTGTCACAATTTTTAATAAAGACACAATAAACTAAGGGGATAGGAACAACAAAGGTAAAGATTTATCTGATGACTTCTTAGTGGACGCTCTGCAAATGATCTCACCCACTGAGTGCACAATAGTGCACTTAGGAGGTCAACAGCATAAAAAGTGTAGTGTTTATTGCAACTTCAAAGGTCCATGATAATAAAATGGCATATGAAATAAAATGTGTGATTCATCTGTCCTAAATCTGTCTAAATCACCAGTTTGGTGACTCCAGCCTCAAAGCCCTGAATATAATGCTTTGATCCTGCCAAGAATTTAGATTAACTGTAATTACAGGCCAGTAAATGCAAAAGATTGAATGAAAGAAAATAATATGACACTAAATTATGTTCAACTTACTATGCGTTTATTCTTGAATCCAACAATAAGTAACTGTCTGTCTGTGGCTTCTGTGATCAAAGAAGCCACATTGCGGGTCACATGGATCTCCTGACAGATGAGCTGTGTTTGTCGTACTTTGACTGCAGTAAAGAAGTAATCAAAACAGTAATCCAGACCGTAAAAATCTGTATGTTAAAGGGTAAGGCATGTATATGAGAACACGAGAACTAAATTAGCACTTAAACCATAAATGTTCCCTTTGATGTGGCCTTGTTCAGTCAATGTGTACAACATGCTGAGGCTTGATTCTCCCTTACTTCCCCCAGTAAACTTCAGATGGACAGCAGTCAGAATGGTATTTACATTGGCAGGAGATTTGCAGAGGTGTTAAAGTTACATTAGGACGTAAGAAGTGATGCTTGTTTTGCTAGAATACATTCATGGGCATCACAAACCCTTAAAAAAAAAAAAAAAAATCACCCCACTGTGTTGATATACAGCATTGTCATTGATAGCACGAATGTGAGGAAATATCAGACAACTCAGTTCTGCAACTGACCAATCAGAATCAAGTCTTTCAGAAAGCCATGTAATAAGCTGTTAACACAGGTTTTCTGCTGAAAAAAGTTAAGATGGTTAGCTGGTCTCCAAGCCTGACAATTACCCAAAACCCTTCAAAAAACAGCAAGCCACGACAGCCTTAAGCTGGGGGACCAGTAAACCTTCTTAAGCTAGTTTAAAATGTTCTTTCAGCAGATATATAACATAGGTGACTTTTTGGAAAGCTATAATCATCAGATTGTGTCAAACTGACAGAGTTCTGCTAAGTACAACAACTTATTTTAGTGTTTTAATATCATCAAATGATCTTGTTTTTCTCCATAGATTATTATATGACACCTGCACTTGAACATTGACCTGTGGCAGGCAATTCTGAGGTCATAAAATGCTGAGTCGTCATAATGTGACTAAGGGGAATTTTTTACCCCAGGCCAGGTTTTACACATGCACCCATTATCTACAAATACACCTTACAGTATTTCCTATTAATGGAACTTCAAAAACATCCAAATCTGCCTTCTGTTTTGCACTTACTAAATGATTATTCCAAGTAAGACATACTAGCAAGCAGCTTGTAAAGCCTCTAAGACCTTTAGTGAATAGATCACTGACCAGATACCCAAAAGGCCTAGTGTGGGTGAGTATAAAAACATGGAACGATGATCTGGATTCGACTCTATAAGAGGAGGCGGGCTCGGAAACACTGCTGTTAGTCGCTTTGACTCCTGTCTGCCAGAACTCCACAGTAACAATGAAGATCCTGTTTCTGATCCCACTTTGCCTGAGCCTGGCTCTCAGCAGCTATGCACAGAGGCCTGAACCCTGCAGTAAGACCTCCTGACCTTCTGTCCTTTGCCTGCACATTATAGTAAACTTTATAGTGCTTTAGCAGTTGAAAGAACTAAATATGGATGTATGCTTGTTTTGGATCCATTTAGAAGTTTAAATGAAACTTGTTACTCTCCCTTGACTTCTAGAGTCTCCACCCTTGCTAGAAGGAGCACTGACCGCGGTAAGTGGACTGTCTTGACAAATCATTTTTCTCCCTAACTACTCTTACTAGTTGGTTTATCTCTGCAGAAAAAGACCTCATGCAAATGCTAACTGTGAGTTATGTGAAAGTGTTTTTACTAATATTATATTCCTCTCCAACTCAGTTCATTCCAGGGCAACACTTGCGTGTTTTTGAGAAATTCTCCTATGATGCCTATGGACAGAATGTCCGTGTTCTAGCGTCTGGGAAGGAGGACAACCAGACCTTCTTTGTAGACAGGCTTCTGCTTTATAGAGAGGTAAAGTATCGCAGTTTAAGGATAAATAGCAAAACATAAATTTTGCAAAATTCATCACTGGGGATTGTGTTGCTGACTCTTCCTTCTTTCAACAGGGGGTCAGCTATGAGATCCACTACCACAACCAAACTTGTATTAAGACTGCATTAAAGGTACCATTCAGACATATTGGGGTTCCCCATGATGCCCATTTCCTGAATCAGATGGTCTTGGGTAGCAGCTCTATACAAGGACAAGGATTGCTTGTCAATAACTGGAATGGAACAGTGGAGGAAACAAAAGGTAATATGTGCCGTTATGCTGCCTGAAGATTCGCACAGACAAAACATCAAAATTTTTTTACTTTTCTAAATGGTCTTTGTTTGGTCTTTGTCACACACTGTTTTTTTTAACATGCATTTTTACTTTATATTATGTAATGCACCATTTTTATAAACTGACTTGTAAACATTTATCCTTTTCAGCTTAAAGGGCAAATATTTCATAGTATAGCAATTCATATAATAAACAACTAAATGAATAATACATAATTTAAAAAAATTAACATTTATACCCCCGGTTTCACAGACAAGGCTTAAGCTAGTCCTAGACTAAAATGCTTGTTTGACCCGTTTTAACTGAAAGCAACTTGTACTGAAACTTGTACATATCTTAAAATATGTCAGAGCCATTGTTTTGTCTCAAGATGCACACCAGTAATGTTTTTTTTCTAGGGCACATTTTTAAAGATATTTAAACACCCTAATTGAACTAAAGCCTAATTTTGGCTTAGATAGCCCTGACTGTGAAACCGGGCCATAGTGAATTATTTTCAAGCATCCCTGTGCTATAGTTTAATTTAAAAAATTAAATTTCATTTCATTTATATACCATGGTGGAAAATAAGTAGTTTCATAATAGTTTGATGCAGTGGTTCCCAACCCTGTCCTGGAGGCCCCCCAAAACTGCATATTTTGTATCTCTCCTATGTCTGACACACCCATTTCAGGGGCCTGTACCATGATGGTAGTTGAACAAACTCAGGGTTATAGGATTAGTTTTGAGTTGACAAAACCAAACCATTCCAATCCGGCTTTGTTGGTACCATGATGCTTATCATCAACTTTTTTTTGTCAACTCAGGCTTTGATCCTGAGTTTGTGGAGCGTGTGCACATGAATGTGTGACATCAGTGGTGAACAGCCAATCACATGCCTTGCAACGGAGAGAAACTAATCAAAAAAAAAAATATATACACAAGACAAACTAAAATATTTTGTCAATAAAATGCAATTATTAGCTTTTTCATATAAAATAACGGCATTTTATAAATATTAAAAATAAACTAATTTTTGCGTTTGACAACAAACACACGCAAAACAGTTATACAGCATAGTTCAAAACATAATAATAATGAATCATTTCTGAACATTGACTCTCAGTCCTTATTCACCTTTTTCTTATAGTTTATAGTTCTAACAGGGGCACACACACACACACACACACACACACACACACACATATATATATAATTTATTTTTTTAATTTACAATATAAAACTTTTGTTTTGGCCCTCTAGCGGTTAAAAAACAAATCTGCATGCTTTTGTTTTGGTAAACATGGTTGTGCTTCGACTCTGCGTGACTGTGCGGAATGCGAATGAATGACCCTTAATGCTTTACAATAAAATAGAGAGCCATATGACAAAATCTGTTGTATAAAATACTACTCACCTGTTGAGTAATAAAAACGCTATCTCCACGCCGCTTTTACAACATTTCAAATCCCTCAGTTCTCGCTATCTCCGAAAAGCCAAGCCAATCCTGATTCTCGTTTTATTATGAGCTCTGTCACATTCTCTTTTTGCCAGCAGACTGTCCTCTGTTCAGTATTTATTTAAATGGGTGATTTGAGAGAGCGTTCATGTGCAGTCGATAATTCCGATAGCACGTAAACCTTGTGAAAGCTAACCTATTCCAATCCCACCACACCGTAAAGGTGTCAAAGTAGCCTGAGCAACTTTTCTCACGGATAGGCTTATGATGAGCCACGCAGGGGCGAGTGACGTATGTATGCAATTTCCCGCGAAAACCATCCCGACAGGTTGAAAATATAAAAACTTATAATAGGCTTACCGTAATGGATCAGGGTAATACAAAAACATGTTTGGAAAGAAGGATTGATAAACTATTGACTCATTTAAATTTTGTTAATTTTGAACAAACTTGTCATTTTGGCTTGTGAACAGATATAAAATTTGCTCTAGCCTTTGCTAGTTGGCTAAAGTTCTCTGTACTTTTCTCTGCAGAACACTACCTGTTGACCTTCACTGCGTTTGGCTGCGTGCCTCTCTACACCCTCGATTTCACACAGAAAGGGGAATTATATATCATGACAAGGTTAGTGTTCAAAAGTAGGCTGGCCTGTCCCATACAGAAACTATAACCATGCTTAAATCTGCCTTTCATTAAATACCCAAGAACCATGGATAATACGTCTGAAATCAAGTCTGCAATCTTGTCCTTTACTTAACCACATTTGTAGAACACTGAAGAACAACAGGAGATTATGCAACAGTGACCCTCTTAACCAATTACATGTGTTTACATTGCCTTTTCCTCTTCCTCTGATCAAGGCCATCTTCATGCAAGAATTACATGCACATAAATAAAACAAAACGTGTGCTTCATGAATGCTGTAAAAGTAAAGCATGAGAAAAACAACTAATTCTGTTAATAATAATAATGACAAAACGAGGATGCTGAATGGGTCACAGATGCAGACATAGCACTAATAGTCTCTGAGTAAACATTTCAGACATGGTTCTATATATTTACACTCTCTGACAGTTAAATATATTAATTCTTTTACTATTTTGGATAGTGTTTCTTCTTTTTACCAATTATTATTTTATACTATATCCCATTTGTTTCTATCTTTGTATTTTACATTAACACCCCAAGGATCACTAAAGTTATATCTTTTTATTTAAGCAAATTAAAATTCATTAACTTCAAATGGATCCAGAGGCCAACATGTTAGACACCATTTCTTCTTTCCGTAGCTTCTTTGATCTAGTGGAGGGAATAGAGAACCCGAACGTCTTCATCCCCCCTTCATTCTGTGATTCTGTGGAAATGCTGCCAGCCAAAGAAGGTGTTGTGGCAAACTCCTTCATCAGTCTTCTGTAGGAGGAACCATGTGTATGTGTTTGAGTGCATATCTAGCTTAAATTGCAGCATGGACGAACCTTTTTTTTTTTTTTTAAACTACGCACATTAAACAATAACGTGGCTAAGCAAACTATGACTACTGCAAGTTCTTTTTATTCTGATGAAAGCCAAATACAGTCAAATAGGATAAAGCAATTTCCATTCCTATCATAAATGACAGGCAGTCTTCAACTACAAGAAATAAACTAAATGAACCAAATCAGAACCAAATGAAATAACCATATACTGTATATACAACTGAAAAAAAAAAATGATGCAGGTTTTTCAAAGATAAACTGTACAATGTCCAGTGCTTCTATACCAGATTCTTCAAAATACTCCAAGAGTCTTTGGGGGGTTTTGAAAGGAAATTGCAATGTTGAGTGGTGGGTTCACATTTCACAGGTTTAGAGTCGAGTCAACCCACAGCACCGAGACAGATGGGGCCTTTAGCAGCCAATTTGTGCAGATCTGCTATTTGTACAGGATGTCGTAGTGGCCCGGTCGGTAGAGGAGGAAAATCTTGGGTTCTCCACCTTCAGGGAAGATGTGGTGATTGACTGTTCCTCCCTCTCCTCGATCCATGTACTCCACCTGGATGCACACGTTTAAAGCCTGAGCCAGAGCTATAATGTGAATGTGATCACTCTCTTTGGACATGGGCTCCACCTCCTGGCCAAAACAGAAGGACATGATGGTTTAAAAATGTTGCAAAGTCATTGAAGCACAGGTTAATCTATAACAGGGGTATCCAATCCTGCTCCTGAAGGGCCAATGTCCTGCTAAATTTAGCTCCAACCTTTCCTAACACATTTGCCTGGATGTTTCTAATAACCCTGAAGACCTTGATTAGCTGGTTCCGGTGTGTTTAATTAGGATTGAAGCAAAACTCTGCATGATAGTGGCTCTCCAGGAGCAGGATTGGACACCACTGATCTGGATAAAACATAAATCATATCTTCAAGTCACAAATGACTTGTTCAGCGTTACCTGTTGGCAAAACTCTCGAACGGTGCGACCGCCCTCTATGAAGTGCTGGAAGAATTCTTCCTCTCTTTGCAGGTACCCAGAGGTCACCAGCCGCAGATAGACGACAAGATAATCCGATACGCTCTGCTCATTAAATGAGCCGAGCAGCTCACCTACAGACGGTTGCTTATCACACGCCTCAATCAGGTCCATGAACTGCAGTGAACAAGACAAGAGAAAATTAATTGTGTAAGAAATTCATTTAAGATTATAACTAAACCCAAAGAAAGAAAAGGGCAAACGGGAGTTATGAGATCTCAAACGTTGTACTAATTTTCATACATAATTGTAATGTCAACACAAAGAAGCGAGACTGATTTAATGTTTCCAGTGTTGTAAACTAAAACTATTACAGATCATTTTAGTTAGTTGACATAAAGCTGAAATAATATATTAGAAGACATACTAATTTAAAACAAAAACAAAAAAAAATTGTTTTTGGGCTTGCGATATTTCTTTGGACATTGCGACGGTCGTGATAAGACACTATAGAGTGTGAGGTCATTTTTAAAAAATTTAAAATTAAAGAATAAGAAATTGAAAATGTAAAAGTTTACAATCTACTACACTTTCCTGTTGCGTTCTTTTAATTCAGCTAAGAGGTCATGTCGTGACGTATTGATTCTTTGGTCACATTTGAAATCACAGGTCAGAGTTCACCAAATTTGATCTTTAGAATGCATCTAAATGCAAAGAACTTCTTCACATGAGCTTGCTTTCCAGTCTCAATGCATATGAATGGAAGTCAATGGAACGAAAAGTGTAGTGTGACCATCCCTTTAGAAATGTAGCTTTGGCAATTAACTAAAATATAATAAGCTGAAGTACTAAAATTACAAAAACTGAAATAAAAATTAATTAAAGCTAAACAGAATTATTTAATAAAAAACAATTCAAAGCTAATTCAAAATATTAAGGGCACAATATGTAAGATTTCTGGATTAAAATATCCAAAAACCACTAGAACAATGTTATATATTTTTTTACTTGTGTTACTTACATTATCCCAGATGTTTCCACGAATGTGGAAATCCAGAGAAATAAGCAATTTTAACCAGGACACGGACAATGTCCGTGCATCACCTATCAATGACATCATATCCGCATTATCCTTGATTTGCGGTTTTATTTTTGTAGAAACCATGAAAACACCAAAGACGCTTTAATATATTTTGCGTTTTATTAGACAGGTGAGCAACTGTTTGGATACATTCATAGACAGAAAACTAATCATGTTATATAGCTCAACACAGTAAGTCTTACTGTTTAAATCTCATTTTCTTGATTTACAGCGAGTAGGCCTACCATGTTTTACCATGACTAATAATGATCTAGCTTACTACAGTGTGCAACAAGTGTCTCATAGCAGCCGCAGAGTGAACGCACAGAGTAGCACTAACAACTTTTAACACTCAAATGTATCTAATATGATAAAACATATTAGCGCTGCGTTACCCCACATAATAAAAGCTCTGTTGCTCTCGAGCCGTGTGTTGCGCTTGTCTCTCATTAGCAAATCGCTCCAGCGGCCTTGTTCTGCTCTAACAGCTTTCAGCCACACCCTGCTTCATACTACAGTAATGTTAATAAATCTTTAATACATTAGCTCATCGATGAATATGATTTTTGCCCGAGTCCCGTCGAATTCTTAGGCCGGTTTCACACCGCAAGCGTCAGCGGAAGCGTTTGTACAGCGTCACAGCAGCGGCTCCAAGCTGCATATAGAGTGAGCATTTCTTTACAAAGACAACTATAAATTTGTTTTTTATAAGTTTAAACTTGATAGTCTTGAAAGTTTGTTAACATGGGGAGGTGTACAACACTCGCATATAAAACGTAAAATAAATAAAATTAAATAAATAAAAGCCTTGTGTTATCCATTGCTGCACACGAATAAGGTAAGCTTTGTGTTTTACATTATCTGCCGGGTGCACGTTTACAAGACGGCAAACTTGGCGAAAAAAGTCAGCAAACTCGTGTTTGATTTGGGTATGCTAGATCCTATAGCTGTCTGTGTAAATTTTATGTATCATATACAAAATTATATAAAACATTATACAAAATAATGTTTATGTATCATATTTTCTGGGCAGTTTACTTTAGTTTTTTTTATAATACACCATACTTTAACCCAAACTGAATAATTAAAAACAAGTTTAAATGAGTAAATCTTCTATAAATATTTTTTAATATTAATTTTCTTTCCTGACATACTCCCAATTCTTGTTCAAACACTCTAGATATGCTTTTCTGTGCATTTTGAACACTTTTTATGTAAATCCATTTTTATTTTGTCCATCAAAGGTGTACTTTCACTTTAATTGAGCATTAGCAGCGCAGCAAAAATATACCCAGCGCCGAAACGATCGCAGCACTGCTCATCTGTTAACATGGGCGCCAAAAAAAAAAAAACGCTCTGCTGACGCGTGCGGTGTGAAACCAGCCTTAGACATGAAGACAACACCTCCCATGATTCTGCAAGACCAAGGCGGGATCAAGCTACGCCTTTGTTTTGAATAAGCGACCTCTAGTGGGGAGAAATTACATATTGTGCCTTTAATAAATAATATAAATAGTGTATTAAAAAAATAGATTTAAAATAAACATTCTTCCAAAGACTTACTGTGTTGTGAAAATCTTCAATGGTGAATTCTGTGAAACCTTGGCTCACCAGATCCAGTTTACTCTGAGCAGCAATAGCCTTGAACCTGCCAAGTGAACAGAACCAAACAAGAGTCTTAAAGGAACTACTTGAGACCATTATCTTCATTATCTCCATTATCCTCATACTTTCATGGAAATGATCTTATCAGGCAAGTAGTTTGTCTGTCCACACTAAAAGTAAAAATGCTGCATGATGTAACGATCACTGCCATTTAGAACATGTTTCATGTTCAACTCTTTCCCCGCCAGTGTTTTTAAAAAAAAAAAAAAAAAAAAGTTGGCCGTTCCTCACCAGCATTTTTGATCATTTTCACAATTTCATGGCCCCCAAAATATTTTGTTGTATAAATATCTGAACATGTAATATATCAAAAGAAAGAACAGATCCTCTGCTTTTAAACAAACAAACAAACAAAAAAACGTTTTATTCTAGCTTCATGCATTCTTTTTTTTAATCAATACTTGAATGTGGGCAAGTTTCATAAAAAAGCAACATTTTGAGCAAAAAGCTGAAAAAGAAAATCACATTTTTGACAAAGTCTACATCTGGATCGAATTCAGAATGATGATCAAAACATATATGGCGTTTTCTCAAGTTAATATCTAGCTTTGTGGAGTGGAAATCATTTATTCAGCTAAATGAATAAATGATGTTCACTTGAATGTAGGCTGGCAAATTGTTACTTATGTAATTCTTTGCTGTCTTCAAGTAAAGACTCCAGATGTGAGAAACCAAAGGCTCTGTAGAAACAGTTTCCATCTGGCCGTGTTTTGCGTATAGATGAGTACTTCTTCTGTAAGTCCTGTTGACAAAACAGTTTAACTTTAACATAATTTTAACATTACATACTCTCTTAGCTCGAGGGTACATTACTAGATAACTGAGATAAAAGACAAAGATAACTGCATAATAATAATAATTTATGCATAACATTCCATGGCTATTCACTTACTCTTATCTTTTGCTGGTAAATGGTGTCATCATCAGCATACTCTCGCTTAAGGACAGACAAGTCCTGTCTTTCTGACACCAGAGGAATACTGGTTGCTATCTACAATGACATTCAGGATGGGTTAAAGAGTGAATCTTGCGATTTTTCTTAATGAGCAACATGTGCATTCATATATGGGTCAATGACGTGACGGGTCATTATTTTGTCCAAAGGCCCTAATAATAATAAAAAACAAAGATATGACACCCAAAGTATGTAAGGTAGTACAACTAGATCTCTTTTATTGAATCCAAAAGGTTTTAATTATATTTTGCTATATATAAAACAGTGGTCTTAAACTCAATTCCTGGAGGGCCACAGCTCTGCACAGTTTAGCAACAACCAGCTCCAGCTCACACCTGCTTGGAAGTTTCTAGTAATCCTGAAGACCTTGATTAGCTGGATCAGGTGTGTTTAAATAGGGTTGGAGCAAAACTGTGCAGAGCTGTGGCCCTCCAGGAATTGAGTTTGAGACCACTGATATAAAAGGTATTTAAAAGATTTAAGTGTAAAAAGGTCATTCGGTTTAACAGTCCAAAGGCCAATACAGCCAATTCATTTGTGATTGAAATATATTAAAATGTAATAAATAACTATTTGAAAAATTCATGTTTTCACTTGCTCATATGCATGTCCCGAAACATCAGGTCATTCGGTACAACCTCTATAAAACATGGAAAATGTATTTTCAATTTTTGATTGTCCTTTTGTTAGATTTGTCCTAGTTAGATATCAGCCTGTTAGCATTGTTTGAAAATATTGTAATTCGGTATAACCAAGTGTCATTCGGTTATTTTGGTTAAATTTTTTTATCTTGTAAAAAATGACAAAAGCAGTGTTAATTGATTAGAAAATATAATTGATTTAAAAACCTTAATCATTAATGACCCATATAGGCCTACATATATAGGGACTAAAATGGCAGAAATAACCACACCTTTTTTTGAACAATGAATTTCCATGAGTCTTTCGGTCATTCAGGATTACTGGATAATAATTTTTCTTTAAATAAACAAATAGATATTAATAAGAATTTTATAAAGACTGAAACTAGACCTAACTTGTAGAAATTTTATTTATTGCAATGCCCGAAAAACATATTTTCTGCATTTCTATGATCGTAGGAACCCTGGATCCTCATTAAATGCTTGATTTTAATCAGCATAACTTTTGTATCATTGAAATACTATTATATATATATATATTTTTATAAACATTTTACAGTAGTTTTTATTTTTATTTAAAACTGAGTTAAAACTGGTATTTCTGTTATGTGTTTTTGCCATTTTATTAGTTTTAAAATGTCTATAGTTTTTTTTTTTTTTCTTCAGTTATAATTATTTTAGCACATCAAGTAAAACAAAATTAAAATGAGAAATATTCCTTGGCAACTACTTAAAATAAAATAAATACGTGTTTTTTTTTTTTTATTATTATTATTATTTCAGTAAATTACTTAACTATAATGAACCTAATTGTAATACATTTCTTTCAACTGTACCAAAGCAGAATAAGAAAAATCATGACCTGTTGAGGGCTTTGCAAAAAGACCTTTAACTGTAGAGGACTTACGCGCAATATAAAGCATCACATGACATTACAAATGAACGAGTAAATGGCTCAGTGGTTACCTCTTGCTGAATCTTATCTTGCTGTGCAATAATGGCTTCATCATATGCAAGACAATTCAGCCCTGTCAAAAAACAAACACAATTTATTGCAGAATATTGACGAATCCGCCTATTCCTTGACAAGTGTCAAAAATCATACTTCTTTCCCCTACATGGTCAGGAACACACGCTAGTATTGCTGTTACTACGCGTGTAAAGGTTTTTCTACATTAAGTTTCCGCAGGGCATTTACTATAAACGCTTGTGTGATACACGGGGAAGCATTTTCGTTAACCATTTATATTGAGCTAGTAATCGTATACAGCATGATATAATGATTTGGACACAAAAACAAGTGTTTTAAAACATAAACAATGAAGTCTCAGCTATTGTTATTAGCAGGTTAGCAAAGCGCTCGTTGCTCATCCCTCAGCTCCTGTTCTTCACACATCTCAAAATACAGGCGACATGTGCGAAACAAATTAAACAGACGTTGGTTCTGGCCATATAGCAGTAAAGTATTTCCCACCATCAGCCTCTTTTTGAGAGATCTCCTGCTGTTGCTCCTCCGCCATGTTCCTGCTGAACAGTCATTTCCGGTCACCTGATTGATTGGAACTGCTGGAGATTAACCTACTTCCGGTTGAGATTCTTCACTTTCTAACTGAACGCACTACAATTGTTTTACACGTGTAAAAATGGTTGACTTTTGTTGTTTTGAACGGTGTTTTCCCATAAAAGCTGGTGTCAAGTATACATCTTTACATTATTACTAGTAATAAAGAACAACGTTTTTTCATTATTTTTCACGAACGAGGCAAGGCACCAGTGACAAGTGTTATCTTAAAACAAAAATAAATAAAAATAGATAAATCTAAAATGAATACATTATATAATTTTTTTATGAAATAAAGGCTAAATGGTCTACACACACGTTTGTGTGTGTTTGTAAAAGTAAAAATATCAGTAACAATGATATAATGGCTGATTATCTGAATTAGGAGACAATTAAAAATGTGCATACCAGGATTGAAAACCACCACCAAATATGACATTTCTTGAATATGAGTTTTATTTTTTTTCTTCATAACTGAGATAGTTATATATGAATAATTTTGAGATCTACAATATTTGATCAGACCCAATAAATGATTCAATAAGTTTGTTGTAGGATTCCAAGATGAATCTTATACAAGTTGTACAAGCCTTGCAGAGTTATTGACTTATAAGTTAATTAAATGAATTGGCTACCATACAAGATTTAAAGACATTAAAATGCAAACCTGTCATGCAGCAGGTTATTGCAATGCATTATATCTTGCTTTATTCCAGTAGCCTATTGTCCAAAAAAAAAGACAAGAACATCAGAGAGACAGAATTTAAGATTTAAATAATGGTTTATTTTGAATGTAACAGCTCCAGGTAATAAGAAACACCCATGATTATATGTTATTATTACACAGTTGGTAACAAGGAGCAGACGCTCGGTGTAAAGAAGACTGGAGTGTTTGGAGGAAAGTAACCAGTCGCATGGAGAGGTAGCTGGGTGGCTCAAAGGAGTGGAATTGTTCTGCTGTTCAGGTAAGACGGAGGTCTGTGTGATGGTGGTCCCAATGTGTTAAAAGCAATAAAACCAGACAAACTGCTTTGAGTCAATGACAGATTGATCACTCAGATGCAGCGGAGTCCCTCTTTTTATAGTTTTCCAGGTTGGCCAGAACCCACCCAGCTGGTCCCAGGATGGCAAGAGTAAATATGGCCAGACCAGCTGTTGTCTCCTGTAAAAACAGACACAAGACCCAAACAACTGTTAGGTAACCATGTAATATATGTATATAGTGTGAACGCAACATAACCACTTAAAGTCACCATGAAATGAAAATTGACGACAGCTATATTTTAAAAGGAAATTGCAGTATTATAAATTATTTTTTTCATGCACATTTTTCATGTGCCCTTGTAATCATTAATCAAAATATCTTCTCCTGCCTCTTGCAACAATATCTCTAATGATGTAACTGACAGCAATAGCAAACCACAACAATGCAGTCAAATGCCAATAGACAAAAAGTCCTGCTCTCCATTTTTCTTGTTTGAGAAGCCATTTCACTTAGATATGCGTCACAATAGGAAGGAAAACAAAAATACTATCGCAAGTTCTGTTTACATCAATAGCAGAAGTACTGGTATTGATGATACTGGCCTTCATTCACAGTACTTAGTATAGAGATGCCATTGAGCAAATATTTAAAATATACTGTATTTATGCTGTTTATACATTTCGATATGACATTATACAATAAAAAAAAAATTATATTTAAAATTTTAATGTTAGGTGTGATTAATCACGATTAATAACTTAAATGTGTAAATAGCTAATTTTTTTAAAAATCAATTGTCAGTAATTATATATTATATATTTATAAAATGGAAACATACACAAATGGATGGAAGTACAGGAAGACGAAGACAAAATATTAGCTTACTACTAGTATATCATAATGTATGTACATTATATAGCTTGAAATATACACAGTGGCCCTTAAAACGCGAATGATTTTTCTTTAAAGGGTAATTAAAAGCAATATAAATAAAAATGTTGAGATTCAGTTCACCATCTATCGTCTGTCAGCACTACGACCTTCTGAATATCCGCTATAGGCCGATGAGGTTTTGGGTGCCGTTTCAACCCCAAACCACATCAGTCCGAGACTAATGCAAATAGTGTGAATTAAAGCGCAAACTAAACTTAATTTTTATGATTTATATGTATGTTTCCTATGATCACATTTAGTCTAAAGGTGAATGCCAAGGAGGTCATGGCCTGCCCTTCACGAGCTGCAGAGGAAACAAACCAGCTCTCTACAGATACTCACAGCGGGCCCCAGCGCATCCTTGGCAGGTCGCGAGGCGATGTTAGCTCGCTGGGTGATGGTTGATCCCCGCAGAACCGGAGCGGTGCGGATCCGAGCAATTCCCCGCAGAATTCCAGACATCTTGCTGCTCTAAAATCGAGTATGTAATGAACAGGAAGAGGAAGATGGCACCGGAATGTGCGACAGCACTGCAGCAAGCGCTCATGGGAAACATCCGTATGCGTGTGGGAGTTGTAGTTTTTTTCCACTTCTAGTTTAGACTGTTAAAAATAAACAGTCTTGCACCGTCACTAGTTATACATTATTAAGATTATTCATTACATTTGTGTAGTTATGTAACACTGACAGTTACTTCATGGTGACAGTTAAATGGTCACTAAACAATCTTCTTTTACCTCTTACATAATCGCCTGGCTTTGTACAAACTAATGAACCTAGCAGAACATGTGCCAGTTGACAGATCATTGTGTGCATACTATGAGAATATATTATTTACTGTTAAATTGTTAAGAACTAAGGCAGCATGTCACCAAAATTCAAAGGGCCTAAGACAAATTTGAAATAAGAAAGCCTACTGGACACATAATGACCATGGTAGACTCTCACAGTGGTGGCCTCCATTTTATTTTTGAATAGTAGTCTGTAATTTTCATTTCATGTATTTTTATTTTTTTATTTATTTATTTTTAATTTAATTTTTAAGTTGTTTCGCACTTGTGTCATAAAAAATGAACACCTCTTAATATTATAATTTTCATGCTTTTTACACTGGTTAATGTTTCAGGTAGGTTTATTTTTGGACACCGATTTCTATATAGGCATATTCCTTGACATAGTCTTGCCTAGAAAAAGTAATTTTTATGCACTTCCACCATACTGACTAGGATAAAGGATACAGTTTGTTTAACACACTGATCCTTTTTGTGAACACATGGTCTTATATGCAAAGTTGCCACTGTTTGTTGTAGGTTAACCAGACAGTTGATGGTTGCCATTGACTTCCATAGTATATTTTTTTTCCTACTATGGAAGTCGATGACTTCTTCAACATTCTACAAAATATCTTCTTTTGTGTTCAGCATAAGAAATAAACTCATATAGGGTTGGAACTATCCCTTTAAATTTCATGTATTTTCTAAGCATAGAGCATGTATTTAAAATAGCCTACTAAAGAAATTATTTAAAAATATAAGCAATGAATGCCCTGAGTATACAGATTTCCTTTAGATGTAACATTTTAAGATTTTTTTTTTTATTTTTTTTAAATAAAAAGCCCATTGCTCTGCACCTGAGTCCTTGTCTCACCCCTTCACCTCAAAACCTGACAAGTTAATACATGTATTACTGCGTTCCCTTCTTTACCCAAAACAAGAGTGGTTATAAAAGTATGACAGTTGGTCAGTTCAGAAGTATAAGTCATCATAGCTGGGTAAACATAGTAGTGGATGGGAGACTACAGAAAATACAATTAGCCTACTGTAGGCCTACAGTCCAAAATATTTTTAAACATAAAAAATATGTTTTTTCAGATTTTCTAGACTATTTTAAGTCTTAAAGTGAGCAGGATATATTAAAATGTAGCACAAGGATTCGGCAGGCATGTATTCATGATACTAAGTGGAGCAGCCGGTCTCGGAGCCCTCCCTAGCTCTACAGCGCCCCACAAATTTCCAAAG
The DNA here is from genome assembly GCA_037950675.1 of Hypophthalmichthys molitrix. Taxonomy (NCBI): domain Eukaryota; kingdom Metazoa; phylum Chordata; class Actinopteri; order Cypriniformes; family Xenocyprididae; genus Hypophthalmichthys; species Hypophthalmichthys molitrix. Next base: position 17,151,231 of record CM075512.1, on the reverse strand, counting down.
TAAATCTGTGGTGAGAAATGGAACTGCAGCGCGCTCTCAGAGAGGCAGATTTCTGGCTGCCCCGCTTATTTTTAACGTTAGGTAAACACAACTCCAGACAAGACGTTATCAGTCCGCTTCAGATATGCATCTGCATCAGGTCAGTAACTAGTTGGCATGTCTGTTCTTCCTATGTGGAGTGGCGTATCAAATTACTGAGAGTATAAACCCTTCAATTTAAACGTGCTCATGTGAATACCTTTTATATACAGTAGTTCTGTTGAGTTTGCTTTTGTTTGAGAATAGACATTACTTTTTTTCTCACTGGAATTCCTGCATAACTTGCAATATTATAAAATAACATTCGGAAGCAATAAATATTACATTAAGCAATTCAAAGATGGCATTCTATGCGTTTCTCTCTCTTTTTTTTTTTTTAATTAAACTTTCAAAACTACAGAATTCAACAGCAACACAATTCCGTTTACTACAGTGTCAATCATCATCAGAGCGCCACCCTCAGGATAATTAACGCAAGGACATGAGAATTCTGTCAAAAGTGTGTCTGATGTGTTCAGCGATTAGAATATAAATCTTACAAAAATGGTAACTAGCGCCAAGATCCTGAATCTGCCCTACATGTCTGGCCAGGAGCCGTTACTGCTTATTTATATTAAAGAAAACGTCAAAATGAAGTTTGTAACTATTCAATAATGTGTTCAGATTTCTCTGCTCACGCACGCGACTTCAGGTGTGCATGCGTGCGAATGCGTGATTCGAATTTTAGTTGCTATGGCGACGCGTGTTATGAATTCTGACTGCACATATTTACACTTGAACCGATCGCTATATGTTGATTGAGAGACGAGGCGAATTCAGAGACTTTTGCGGAATATTTTCTGTGCTGATCTTGCGATTTTGGAGCTGTTCAGAGGATTTCAGAGAGACCTTTATTCTAGAAGGAGAGCGGAGGATATATCCTTTACATAAAGTTTTATTTTTTGTGGGAGTTCATATTATTTCTAAGGACAGTTTTATTTTATTGTTCTTTTCTTATTATAGAAGGAGTTTTATTTTATTTTTTATTGTTTTTTATTTTTATTTTTTTGGGAGGGGGGATTTCTCAGGAGAATTGTATTTTATTCTGTTTTTGTATTGTATGTTGTATTGTTTTATTTCAGTTTACAGGAGGATATCGATGGCTCACATGAGGGAAAGAGGAGGTGAGTGCTTTAGGTTTTCATTTGATGCTGTACAATGATTGACTAAATTAATATGAAGAAACTTGTGTCAGGTAACCCATTTGATCCCCCAATTTTCCCAGCTAAGTGATCACATGTATTTGATTCCTATTGCTTGCATATGAAATAAACTTTCCAATTTGAGTAACTATAGTAAGAATTTGTAATTGACCACTGACATTGATTATTAATTATTATTAAAACATTTGGTTTGGAGACCCGGTTCTGAGGACCTTGATCAGGATCGGCTGCCAGACTCGACCCAGACACAGAGCCAGGAGCTTCCTGGATATTTAACACCTCTGTCTTCTGATTTGGCTGTTTCTGTGTCCTCAGGTCAGGATCACCGGAGGAAGGCGTGGCAGAGCGGCAGCCAGCAGAGGCCAGATGATGGACGTCCGTCCACTTCATCTAAACTCTCTCGCAGAGGTCAGAATTGGCTTTTAATAAAGAAGTTACTGCTCAGTTTCTGTTTCTATATTCAATGGTTGAACTGTTTCCACAGATTCCCTCTCTGAGGACAATGTGGTGAGGCGTTTCAGTAGAGAGTCCATCAGCCTTAGCAGCAGAGGCTCGTACAGCGTCGAATGGAGGTGGAATGGTGATACTTCGGATAGCCCAAGCGAACAGAGCAGTTGCAGCAGCCTCTGTTTGTCCAGGTCCGACAGCCTCGAAGGGTGGACGTGCCCTCCGCTGCCAGGTCAAGTTCCTCTTGAGCCAACAGAGACTTCACATGGCCGAACTGCTCCGGGAGCCAGGGAAGCTTCTCCTGTGACCAAGAGCTCAACAGGTGAGAGTGAAATAAGGCCAGGCAGTGTAAAGTGTACAGATAGAGATTTTACTATTTCTTCCATAACTGCTTCAAGTTTTTAACATCTTCATATCCGGTCACATTTACTGTTGCTCATCAAAATTTCACTAGAACATTCAGAGAACATTCAAAAGTAACATTTCCGTAATGCAAAATCATAAAATAGAATGTTCCTTTAATCAAGAAAAAACATTTTTTAAACATTGAAAAAAACTGGACATTTTGAACGGTCAGGAAACATTTAGAAATAACGCTGACGTCAGTTTCTAATAGTTGTGTTTTCAATTGTATTTCTTCATTTCAGAAAACCCTACAGACTGTCGGAAGAGGAAAGGATTTGGTTCCTTCTTGAAGAGGCTATGGAAGGCTCTGAAGCGTCCTTTCTGCTGCTGTTTCCACTGCAGTTCTGTGGATGTTGTGGAGCCTTTTGTCCCTCCATCAGATCTGGAGTCTGAGATTGATCCTGAGCCGTCATCACCTGCACCAGATCACTCCGGCGTCAAACCATATAATGGTAAATCACCAGTCATTATTTCTCCAACATTATTTTAAACAGTATTGTCATCTTGTTTTCCACTAAAAATATCTTAAGGCTTGTTTTCAGAGAATATTAATATTGTTTTCTCGACACAACCAGCACTGATATTTTTTTAAATAAAACAATGGATCTAACAAGCTCATATATTTCTCCTATTTTTCTGTTCGTTTTTCAGAGTCCTTTAAGTCTCTCTACTACGTGGGAAAGATGATTGGATCCGGAACATTTGGCAGTGTGTTCGAGGGAACACGCAAATTTGATGGCAAAAAGGTAAATCTTACAGGATTGTACAAACATTTTGCTCTAGCATGCATCAAAACATATTTTTAAAAAATGACAGATGGTTTAATACTTAGTGCAAGAATTGAATTCTGTTACTGTTATCAAAACATTTTTTTTATTTGTTTGTTTTGCAGGTTGCCATCAAGCGGATGCGCAAGTTTGACAACTTTCTTTATCTTGATATCGTAAGTTGGCCAAAACCTCAATATGTATGTAGTTGTTTAAGTGCAGATTACTGTAGTTAATACACGTGTAGGAAGCATGAGGTGTAAATGTGATTGACAAATAAGCCTAGAGCCACCAAATAACTTTGAGCTGAAAAGGCTCTTTTGAACGTATCTAAAAAGATCAAAGAAAAGTACATGTAAAAATGATATGTTTTCTTCAGATTTTTACCCAGCTGACCTTCTGTCTACTACTTTTCTCTAGCCTGGGCATCCTGAACCTCTCGTTACAGAAGTGGCGCTGCTGCTAATGATGAGGCGAGAACCCATAAGCCCCTACGTCATTCAACTCTACGAGTGGTTTGAACACCCTCGAAAATTCACTCTGGTTATGGAGTACCCCGAACCCTGCGAGAGCTTGCTGGACTTCATCGATCGCAATCCTCAGCTGGATGAAACAATAGCTCGGGTCTTCATGCGTCAGGCGGTGCTGGCAGTACAACATTGCATCGAGCATGATGTCTTTCACAATGACATTCATGCGGACAATTTCCTGTTGAAGCACACGTTAGAGATCAAGCTGATAGACTTTGGCTGCGGTCAGCTATTTAGTAGTGATGGCTACGAGAGCGACGTATACGTTGGTGAGCATTCTGGGAGTGTGGAAACCTGAATGTAGTGACTTACTAATGATTTGATGCTTTAAAAAAACTCAACAATATGCAAATGTCTCGCTTACAGGAATACAGGATCACTGCCCACCTGAAGTCTTCACAGATCCTCGATTCCACGCCATCCCAGCAAATGTCTGGGCTCTAGGAGTGATGTTGTATAAGATGGTGAACGCTTGTCCTCCTTTTCGCAACAGAAGGGAAATCACACAAGCCAAAGTAACATTTCAGAGCTCCAACTTATCCAAAGGTGAGTGAATAATATTGATAACATTGATAAACACACACATAAAGCAAATGCTCTGTACAGAAACAGTTAAAGGTGAAGTATGGAAGACTTTTTATATATAGCTCAACGTATAGTGAAGAAACTACATACTTCACTTTTGAAATAAAGACAAGGAACATTCTACATTATATTAATCATGTTTTAGATGCTGTTTACATAGATGCCAATTCACATGGTCATGACTAACCAGCTCTCTCCTTCTTTAAATTTGTACAGAATGCAGTGATCTGATTAGCCAGTGCCTAGCCCGGGATCCAACCAAACGGCCGACGTTAGAGCAGATGTTACAACATAAATGGATTAGGAATGATCTGGATTGAAGAAGTTCAGGAGATTCACTCGATCAGGGATTTCAGGTGTGAGGAAGTGTAACAGACAGAGTAGGATTATTATCATTTGTCTTCAATTCTGGATTATTTGTAGTGAGATTTTCAAATTTGTGTTCCTTGTAATGTTCTTGTTATAGTCAAATCCAGTCACCTTCATTCATATTCGATATATTCAAATAACAGAATCAGTGATGCAAACAGAATTTAATTCTGTTGTAAATCAGCTCAAAAATTTCATTCATGAGTTGACTTGTTCATATAATCTTTGTACTGGATAGGAAACAACTTGAGCTCGAGACTTGACTCGAAGCCTGAAGTCCAACTCCAACCTGACTGGGAACTCAGAGCCTGTCCACGTCTGAACAAGAACACGAGAGACTGCAAGACTGAGAAGAAGTCAACATGTCATCACAGCCACATTTGCTTTGTTTTTAAAATCATTTTGCTTTGTTTTTTAAAGTCAAGTCAAGACAAGTCATCTTTATTTATAAAGCGCCTTTTATATTCCCAATCTGTATATATGACCCCTTTGAATAAATGTTTTCAATTAATACAAAAGAAGAAATGCTTTTAAACTTTTGAAGTGAAAACTGTAAATATGCAAATAAAAATCTACATGGTTGCAAACTTCAGTGGATTGTAGAGTGAGTCTGTCTAAAACAAAACCCTACAATAAATGAGACTAGAGCCTGTGGACAATCATTTTTTTATTTTTTTAATTAAACTTTAAAAACTACAGAATTCAACAGCGACGCAATTCCGTTTACTAGAGTGCCAATTAGCATTACAACGCCACCCTCAGGATAATTAACGCAAGGACATGAGAATTCTGCCAAAAGTTTGTGTGATGTGTTCAGCAATTATAAATCTTACAAAAATGGTAACTAGCGCTAAGATCGTGAATCTGCCCTAATTATCTGTCCAGGAGCCGCTACTGCTCATTTATATTAAAGAAAACGTCAAAATGAAGTTTGTAACTATTCAATAATGTGTTCAGATTTCTCTGCTCACGCACGCGACTTCAGGTGTGCATGCGTGCGAATGCGTGATTCGAATTTTAGTTGCTATAGCGACGCGTGTTATGAATTCTGACTGCACATATTTACACTTGAACCGATCGCTATATGTTGATTGAGAGACGAGGCGAATTCAGAGACTTTTGCGGAATATTTTCTGTGCTGATCTTGCGATTTTGAAGCTGTTCAGAGGATTTCAGAGAGACTTTTATTCTAGAAGGAGAGCGGAGGATATACCCTTTACATAAAGTTTTATTTTTTGTGGGAGTTCATATTATTTCTAAGGACAGTTTTATTTTATTGTTCTTTTCTTATTATAGAAGGAGTTTTATTTTATTTTTTATTGTTTTTTATTTTTTTTTTTGGGAGGGGGGATTTCTTAGGAGAAATGTATTTTATTCTGTTTTTGTATTGTATGTTGTATTGTTTTATTTCAGTTTACAGGAGGATATCGATGGCTCACATGAGGGAAAGAGGAGGTGAGTGCTTTAGGTTTTCATTTGTTTATGGTATGTTATGGTATGATGCTGTACAATGATTGACTAAATTAATATGAAGAAACTTGTGTCAGGTAACCCATTTGATCCCCCAATTTTCCCAGCTAAGTGATCACATGTATTTGATTCCTATTGCTTGCATATGAAATAAACTTTTCAATTTGAGTAACTATAGTAAGAATTTGTAATTGACCACTGACATTGATTATTGATTATTATTAAAACATTTGGTTTGGAGACCCGGTTCTGAGGACCTTGATCAGGATCGGCTGCCAGACTCGACCCAGACACAGAGCCAGGAGCTTCCTGGATATTTAACACCTCTGTCTTCTGATTTGGCTGTTTCTGTGTCCTCAGGTCAGGATCACCGGAGGAAGGCGTGGCAGAGCGGCAGCCAGCAGAGGCCAGATGATGGACGTCCGTCCACTTCATCTAAACTCTCTCGCAGAGGTCAGAATTGGCTTTTAATAAAGAAGTTACTGCTCAGTTTCTGTTTCTATATTCAATGGTTGAACTGTTTCCACAGATTCCCTCTCTGAGGACAATGTGGTGAGGCGGTTCAGTAGAGAGTCCATCAGCCTTAGCAGCAGAGGCTCGTACAGCGTCGAATGGAGGTGGAGTGGTGATACTTCGGATAGCCCAAGCGAACAGAGCAGTTGCAGCAGCCTCTGTTTGTCCAGGTCCGACAGCCTCGAAGGGTGGACGTGCCCTCCGCTGCCAGGTCAAGTTCCTCTTGAGCCAACAGAGACTTCACATGGCCGAACTGCTCCGGGAGCCAGGGAAGCTTCTCCTGTGACCAAGAGCTCAACAGGTGAGAGTGAAATAAGGCCAGGCAGTGTAAAGTGTTCAGATAGAGATTTTACTATTTCTTCCATAACTGCTTCAAGTTTTTAACATCTTCATATCCGGTCACATTTACTGTTGCTCATCAAAATTTCACTAGAACATTCAGAGAACATTCAAAAGTAACATTTCCGTAATGCAAAATCATAAAATAGAATGTTCCTTTAATCAAGAAAAACATTTTTTAAACATTGAAAAAAACTGGACATTTTGAACGGTCAGGAAACATTTAGAAATAACGCTGATGTCAGTTTCTAATAGTTGTGTTTTCAATTGTATTTCTTCATTTCAGAAAACCCTACAGGCTGTCGGAAGAGGAAAGGATTTGGTTCTTTCTTGAAGAGGCTATGGAAGGCTCTGAAGCGTCCTTTCTGCTGCTGTTTCCACTGCAGTTCTGTGGATGTTGTGGAGCCTTTTGTCCCTCCATCAGATCTGGAGTCTGAGATTGATCCTGAGCCGTCATCACCTGCACCAGATCACTCCGGCGTCAAACCATATAATGGTAAATCACCAGTCATTATTTCTCCAACATTATTTTAAACAGTATTGTCATCTTGTTTTCCACTAAAAATATCTTAAGGCTTGTTTTCAGAGAATATTAATATTGTTTTCTCGACACAACCAGCACTGATATTTTTTTAAATAAAACAATGGATCTAACAAGCTCATATATTTCTCCTATTTTTCTGTTCGTTTTTCAGAGTCCTTTGAGTCTCTCTACTACGTGGGAAAGATGATTGGATCCGGAACATTTGGCAGTGTGTTCGAGGGAACACGCAAATTTGATGGCAAAAAGGTAAATCTTACAGAATTTTACAAAAATATTGCTCTAGCATGCATCAAAACATATTTTTTAAAAATGACAGATGGTTTAATACTTAGTGCAAGAATTGAATTCTGTTACTGTTATCAAAACATTTTTTTTATTTGTTTGTTTTGCAGGTTGCCATCAAGCGGATACTCAAGTTTGACAACTTTCTTTATCTTGATATTGTAAGTTGGCCAAAACCTCAATATGTATGTAGTTGTTTAAGTGCAGATTACTGTAGTTAATACACGTGTAGGAAGCATGAGGTGTAAATGTGATTGACAAATAAGCCTAGAGCCACCAAATAACTTTGAGCTGAAAAGGCTCTTTTGAACGTATCTAAAAAGATCAAAGAAAAGTACATGTAAAAATGATATGTTTTCTTCAGATTTTTACCCAGCTGACCTTCTGTCTACTACTTTTCTCTAGCCTGGGCATCCTGAACCTCTCGTTACAGAAGTGGCGCTGCTGCTAATGATGAGGCGAGAACCCATAAGCCCCTACGTCATTCAACTCTACGAGTGGTTTGAACACCCTCGAAAATTCACTCTGGTTATGGAGTACCCCGAACCCTGCGAGAGCTTGCTGGACTTCATCGATCGCAATCCTCAGCTGGATGAAACAATAGCTCGGGTCTTCATGCGTCAGGCGGTGCTGGCAGTACAACATTGCATCGAGCATGATGTCTTTCACAATGACATTCATGCGGACAATTTCCTGTTGAAGCACACGTTAGAGATCAAGCTGATAGACTTTGGCTGCGGTCAGCTATTTAGTAGTGATGGCTACGAGAGCGACGTATACGTTGGTGAGCATTCTGGGAGTGTGGAAACCTGAATGTAGTGACTTACTAATGATTTGATGCTTTAAAAAAACTCAACAATATGCAAATGTCTCGCTTACAGGAATACAGGATCACTGCCCACCTGAAGTCTTCACAGATCCTCGATTCCACGCCATCCCAGCAAATGTCTGGGCTCTAGGAGTGATGTTGTATAAGATGGTGAACGCTTGTCCTCCTTTTCGCAACAGAAGGGAAATCACACAAGCCAAAGTAACATTTCAGAGCTCCAACTTATCCAAAGGTGAGTGAATAATATTGATAACATTGATAAACACACACATAAAGCAAATGCTCTGTACAGAAACAGTTAAAGGTGAAGTATGGAAGACTTTTTATATATAGCTCAACGTATAGTGAAGAAACTACATACTTCACTTTTGAAATAAAGACAAGGAACATTCTACATTATATTAATCATGTTTTAGATGCTGTTTACATAGATGCCAATTCACATGGTCATGACTAACCAGCTCTCTCCTTCTTTAAATTTGTACAGAATGCAGTGATCTGATTAGCCAGTGCCTAGCCCGGGATCCAACCAAACGGCCGACGTTAGAGCAGATGTTACAACATAAATGGATTAGGAATGATCTGGATTGAAGAAGTTCAGGAGATTCACTCGATCAGGGATTTCAGGTGTGAGGAAGTGTAACAGACAGAGTAGGATTATTATCATTTGTCTTCAATTCTGGATTATTTGTAGTGAGATTTTCAAATTTGTGTTCCTTGTAATGTTCTTGTTATAGTCAAATCCAGTCACCTTCATTCATATTCGATATATTCAAATAACAGAATCAGTGATGCAAACAGAATTTAATTCTGTTGTAAATCAGCTCAAAAATTTCATTCATGAGTTGACTTGTTCATATAATCTTTGTACTGGATAGGAAACAACTTGAGCTCGAGACTTGACTCGAAGCCTGAAGTCCAACTCCAACCTGACTGGGAACTCAGAGCCTGTCCACGTCTGAACAAGAACACGAGAGACTGCAAGACTGAGAAGAAGTCAACATGTCATCACAGCCACATTTGCTTTGTTTTTAAAATCATTTTGCTTTGTTTTTTAAAGTCAAGTCAAGACAAGTCATCTTTATTTATAAAGCGCCTTTTATATTCCCAATCTGTATATATGACCCCTTTGAATAAATGTTTTCAATTAATACAAAAGAAGAAATGCTTTTAAACTTTTGAAGTGAAAACTGTAAATATGCAAATAAAAATCTACATGGTTGCAAACTTCAGTGGATTGTAGAGTGAGTCTGTCTAAAACAAAACCCTACAATAAATGAGACTAGAGCCTGTGGACAATCATTTTTTTATTTTTTTAATTAAACTTTAAAAACTACAGAATTCAACAGCGACGCAATTCCGTTTACTAGAGTGCCAATTAGCATTACAACGCCACCCTCAGGATAATTAACGCAAGGACATGAGAATTCTGCCAAAAGTTTGTGTGATGTGTTCAGCAATTATAAATCTTACAAAAATGGTAACTAGCGCTAAGATCGTGAATCTGCCCTAATTATCTGTCCAGGAGCCGCTACTGCTCATTTATATTAAAGAAAACGTCAAAATGAAGTTTGTAACTATTCAATAATGTGTTCAGATTTCTCTGCTCACGCACGCGACTTCAGGTGTGCATGCGTGCGAATGCGTGATTCGAATTTTAGTTGCTATAGCGACGCGTGTTATGAATTCTGACTGCACATATTTACACTTGAACCGATCGCTATATGTTGATTGAGAGACGAGGCGAATTCAGAGACTTTTGCGGAATATTTTCTGTGCTGATCTTGCGATTTTGAAGCTGTTCAGAGGATTTCAGAGAGACTTTTATTCTAGAAGGAGAGCGGAGGATATACCCTTTACATAAAGTTTTATTTTTTGTGGGAGTTCATATTATTTCTAAGGACAGTTTTATTTTATTGTTCTTTTCTTATTATAGAAGGAGTTTTATTTTATTTTTTATTGTTTTTTATTTTTTTGGGGGAGGGGGGATTTCTTAGGAGAATTGTATTTTATTGTTTTTGTATTGTATGTTGTATTGTTTTATTTCAGTTTACAGGAGGATATCGATGGCTCACATGAGGGAAAGAGGAGGTGAGTGCTTTAGGTTTTCATTTGTTTATGGTATGTTATGGTATGATGCTGTACAAAGATTGACTAAATTAATATGAAGAAACTCGTGTCAGGTAACCCATTTGATCCCCCAATTTTCCCAGCTAAGTGATCACATGTATTTGATTCCTATTGCTTGCATATGAAATAAACTTTTCAATTTGAGTAACTATAGTAAGAATTTGTAATTGACCACTGACATTGATTATTGATTATTATTAAAACATTTGGTTTGGAGACCCGGTTCTGAGGACCTTGATCAGGATCGGCTGCCAGACTCGACCCAGACACAGAGCCAGGAGCTTTCTGGATATTTAACACCTCTGTCTTCTGATTTGGCTGTTTCTGTGTCCTCAGGTCAGGATCACCGGAGGAAGGCGTGGCAGAGCGGCAGCCAGCAGAGGCCAGATGATGGACGTCCGTCCACTTCATCTAAACTCTCTCGCAGAGGTCAGAATTGGCTTTTAATAAAGAAGTTACTGCTCAGTTTCTGTTTCTATATTCAATGGTTGAACTGTTTCCACAGATTCCCTCTCTGAGGACAATGTGGTGAGGCGGTTCAGTAGAGAGTCCATCAGCCTTAGCAGCAGAGGCTCGTACAGCGTCGAATGGAGGTGGAGTGGTGATACTTCAGATAGCCCAAGCGAACAGAGCAGTTGCAGCAGCCTCTGTTTGTCCAGGTCCGACAGCCTCGAAGGGTGGACGTGCCCTCCGCTGCCAGGTCAAGTTCCTCTTGAGCCAACAGAGACTTCACATGGCCGAACTGCTCCGGGAGCCAGGGAAGCTTCTCCTGTGACCAAGAGCTCAACAGGTGAGAGTGAAATAAGGCCAGGCAGTGTAAAGTGTACAGATAGAGATTTTACTATTTCATGCATAACTGCTTCAAGTTTTTAACATCTTCATATCCGGTCACATTTACTGTTGCTCATCAAAATTTCACTAGAACATTCAGAGAACATTCAAAAGTAACGTTTCTGTAATGCAAAATTATAAAATAGAATATTCCTTTAATCAAGAAAAAACATTTTTGAAACATTGAAAAAACTGGACGTTTTGAACGTTCAGGGAACATTTAGAAATAACGCTGACGTCAGTTTCTAATAGTTGTGTTTTCAATTGTATTTCTTCATTTCAGAAAACCCTACAGGCTGTCGGAAGAGGAAAGGATTTGGTTCCTTCTTGAAGAGGCTATGGAAGGCTCTGAAGCGTCCTTTCTGCTGCTGTTTCCACTGCAGTTCTGTGGATGTTGTGGAGCCTTTTGTCCCTCCATCAGATCTGGAGTCTGAGATTGATCCTGAGCCGTCATCACCTGCACCAGATCACTCCGGCGTCAAACCATATAATGGTAAATCACCAGTCATTATTTCTCCAACATTATTTTAAACAGTATTGTCATCTTGTTTTCCACTAAAAATATCTTAAGGCTTGTTTTCAGAGAATATTAATATTGTTTTCTCGACACAACCAGCACTGATATTTTTTTAAATAAAACAATGGATCTAACAAGCTCATATATTTCTCCTATTTTTCTGTTCGTTTTTCAGAGTCCTTTGAGTCTCTCTACTACGTGGGAAAGATGATTGGATCCGGAACATTTGGCAGTGTGTTCGAGGGAACACGCAAATTTGATGGCAAAAAGGTAAATCTTACAGGATTGTACAAACATTTTGCTCTAGCATGCATCAAAACATATTTTTAAAAAATGACAGATGGTTTAATACTTAGTGCAAGAATTGAATTCTGTTACTGTTATCAAAACATTTTTTTTATTTGTTTGTTTTGCAGGTTGCCATCAAGCGGATGCGCAAGTTTGACAACTTTCTTTATCTTGATATCGTAAGTTGGCCAAAACCTCAATATGTATTTAGTTGTTTAAGTGCAGATTACTGTAGTTAATACACGTGTAGGAAGCATGAGGTGTAAATGTGATTGACAAATAAGCCTAGAGCCACCAAATAACTTTGAGCTGAAAAGGCTCTTTTGAACGTATCTAAAAAGATCAAAGTAAAGTACATGTAAAAATGATATGTTTTCTTCAGATTTTTACCCAGCTGACCTTCTGTTTACTACTTTTCTCTAGCCTGGGCATCCTGAACCTCTCGTTACAGAAGTGGCGCTGCTGCTAATGATGAGGCGAGAACCCATAAGCCCCTACGTCATTCAACTCTACGAGTGGTTTGAACACCCTCGAAAATTCACTCTGGTTATGGAGTACCCCGAACCCTGCGAGAGCTTGCTGGACTTCATCGATCGCAATCCTCAGCTGGATGAAACAATAGCTCGGGTCTTCATGCGTCAGGCGGTGCTGGCAGTACAACACTGCATCGAGCATGATGTCTTTCACAATGACATTCATGCGGACAATTTCCTGTTGAAGCACACGTTAGAGATCAAGCTGATAGACTTTGGCTGCGGTCAGCTATTTAGTAGTGATGGCTACGAGAGCGACGTATACGTTGGTGAGCATTCTGGGAGTGTGGAAACCTGAATGTAGTGACTAATGATTTGATGCTTTAAAAAAACTCAACAATATGCAAATGTCTCGCTTACAGGAATACAGGATCACTGCCCACCTGAAGTCTTCACAGATCCTCGATTCCACGCCATCCCAGCAAATGTCTGGGCTCTAGGAGTGATGTTGTATAAGATGGTGAACGCTTGTCCTCCTTTTCGCAACAGAAGGGAAATCACACAAGCCAAAGTTACATTTCAGAGCTCCAACTTATCCAAAGGTGAGTGAATAATATTGATAACATTGATAAACACACACATAAAGCAAATGCTCTGTACAGAAACAGTTAAAGGTGAAGTATGGAAGACTTTTTATATATAGCTCAACGTATAGTGAAGAAACTACATACTTCACTTTTGAAATAAAGACAAGGAACATTCTACATTATATTAATCATGTTTTAGATGCTGTTTTCATAGATGCCAATTCACATGGTCATGACTAACCAGCTCTCTCCTTCTTTAAATTTGTACAGAATGCAGTGATCTGATTAGCCAGTGCCTAGCCCGGGATCCAACCAAACGGCCGACGTTAGAGCAGATGTTACAACATAAATGGATTAGGAATGATCTGGATTGAAGAAGTTCAGGAGATTCACTCGATCAGGGATTTCAGGTGTGAGGAAGTGTAACAGACAGAGTAGGATTATTATCATTTGTCTTCAATTCTGGATTATTTGTAGTGAGATTTTCAAATTTGTGTTCCTTGTAATGTTCTTGTTATAGTCAAATCCAGTCACCTTCATTCTAATTCGATATATTCAAATAACAGAATCAGTGATGCAAACAGAATTTAATTCTGTTGTAAATCAGCTCGAAAATTTCATTCATGAGTTGACTTGTTCATATAATCTTTGTACTGGATAGGAAACAACTTGAGCTCGAGACTTGACTCGAAGCCTGAAGTCCAACTCCAACCTGACTGGGAACTCAGAGCCTGTCCACGTCTGAACAAGAACACGAGAGACTGCAAGACTGAGAAGAAGTCAACATGTCATCACAGCCACATTTGCTTTGTTTTTAAAATCATTTTGCTTTGTTTTTTAAAGTCAAGTCAAGACAAGTCATCTTTATTTATAAAGTGCCTTTTATATTCCCAATCTGTATATATGACCCCTTTGAATAAATGCTTTCAATTAATACAAAAGAAGAAATGCTTTTAAACTTTTGAAGTGAAAACTGTAAATATGCAAATAAAAATCTACATGGTTGCAAACTTCAGTGGATTGTAGAGTGAGTCTGTCTAAAACGTAACCCTATAATAAAGAGACTAGAGCCTGTGGACAATAATAAAAATAATTTGGTGCATGACACCTCCATTGATTATATAAGTTGAAGAAGATATTCTTGTAATGTACTATTAGAAAGATTTAGGTCAACCTTGAAGCTTATAGGAATAGTTATCTAAAACAAAGGTTTTGTCATGAAACTCTTGATGGTGCAGGCTGATAGGTCCTTAACTCAATCTGCTTGTAATGACATCGACAATCTTGTTCGCGCTGTGCAGACTGATCTAAGTATGTATGACATCAAAGTACCGCGAGAGTGATTCATAAGCATAAGGAGTCTTGTGCTCTCCAAACACTCTCGCGGTACTTTGATGTCATTCGCCGATCAGTCTGCGCAGCGCCGATACATCTCGAACAAAATAAGCCTATTCTCTTTAGGCCACAGCGGATTTTCTAGACTATTTTAAGTCTTAAAGTGAGCAGGATATATTAAAATGTAGCACAAGGATTCGGCAGGCATGCATTCATGATACTAAGTGGTGCAGCCGGTCTCGGAGCCCTCCCTAGCTCTACAGCGCCCCACAAATTTCCAATTTAAATCTGTGGTGAGAAATGGAACTACAGCGCGCTCTCAGAGAGCCATTGGGACAGATTTCTGGTTGCCCCGCTTATTTTTCACGTTAGGTTAAACACACCTTAGTAAACCTTGCTCCAGACAAGATGTTATCAGTCCGCTTCAGATATGTATCTGCATCAGGTCAGTAACTCGTTGGCATGTCTGTTCTTACTATGTGGAGTAGCGTATCAAATTAATGAGAGTATAAACCCTACATGCACATGTTTGTTTTATGTTTGTTTGAGAATAGACAACTCTTTTTTATGGAAGCCCGTTTCCGCCACTAAATAAAAAAAAAAGAGTAATTGCGACTTTTTATCTCAGAATTCTGACTTTTTATCTCAGAATTCTGACTTTTTTTCTCGCAATTGCGAGTTATAAAGTCAGAATTCTGAGATATAAAGTCGCAATTGCGTGATATAAATTCAGAATTGCGAGATATAAAGTCAGAATTCTGAGATATAAAGTCGCAATTACGTGATATAAAGTCAGAATTCTGAGATATAAAGTCGCAATTGCGTGATATAAAGTCAGAATTCTGACTTTTTTTCTCACAATTGTGTGCAACTTTATTTCTCATAGTTCTTACTTTGCTTGCGTTTCCTTTCATTCCGGGTGACCATCAGGATTGCTGCTTCGTTATTATTATACATAAAATGGAAGACATCATAAAGGATTATTTTTAGCGCGGATTTACCAATAAAGAAATTTTGATTTTATTGGAGGAGGCACATAACATGAAGATTAGTCTCCGGACATTAGAGAGAACATTATGCAGGAATATGCATAGTATAGCATGTTTCCACGGTAACCTTGTACATGAGTACAGCGTTTCCAGGAGAAAAAAACAGCTTTTACTGCCATCTAGTGGACTTAATACTAAAACGCATCATATTTCATATAATTTCAAATCATATTTCATCAACTTTTGTAACTGCAACTCAAGCCTGGTGGCTCCATAAAAGGGGGCATTCAAGGGTAGAATTACAATTACAAAATTACAGTGGAAGTATTTGGTGAATAAAAGTTGTTTTTAACAGAATTAGATACAATGATGAATTTGACAAGTTTTGAGCAAATGTGTTGTGATTACACAATAATACCAATATAATAGTAATAGTAATAATAATAAGAATCAACTGTGGCGGAGGCGCAATAAAACAGATGAAGCTGAAGTGGCACATTTTATACACCAACAGCTTCAGACATCAGGACGGCAGCACGGCTCTATCGTTGGATGCACCAGATGTTGGATGTCCGTATTTGTTAGACAGAGAAACTGTCCATCAGTTAATTACAAGAAAAAAGTCATAATTCTGAGATATAAACTCGCAACTGCGTGATATAAAGTCAGAATTCTGAGATAAAAACTCGCAATTCTGACTTTTTATCACGCAATTGCGAGTTTATATCTCAGAATTCTGACTTTATATCACGCAGTTGCGAGTTTATATCTCAGAATTCTGACTTTATATCACGCAATTGCGAGTTTATATCTCAGAATTCTGACTTTATAACTCGCAATTGCGAGAAAAAAAGTCAGAATTCTGAGATAAAAACTCGCAATTCTGACTTTTTATCACGCAATTGCGAGTTTATATCTCAGAATTCTGACTTTATATCACGCAGTTGCGAGTTTATATCTCAGAATTCTGACTTTATATCACGCAATTGCGACTTTATATCTCAGAATTCTGACTTTATATCACGCAATTGCGAGTTTATATCTCAGAATTCTGACTTTATAACTCGCAATTGCGAGAAAAAAAGTCAGAATTCTGAGATAAAAACTCGCAATTCTGACTTTTTATCACGCAATTGCGAGTTTATATCTCAGAATTCTGACTTTATATCACGCAATTGCGAGTTTATATCTCAGAATTCTGACTTTATAACTCGCAATTGCGAGAAAAAAAGTCAGAATTCTGAGATAAAAACTCGCAATTCTGACTTTTTATCACGCAATTGCGACTTTATATCTCAGAATTGTGACTTTATATCTCAGAATTCTGACTTTATAACTCGCAATTGTGAGATATAAACTCGCAATTGCGAGATAAAAAGTCAGAATTCTGAGATAAAAAGTCGCAATTACTCTTTTTTTTTTTTTTTTATTTAGTGGCGGAAACGGGCTTCCATACTTTTTACTCACTGCATAGAATTCCTACATAACTTGCAATATTATAAAACAACATTCGGAAGCAATAAATATTTTATATTTTATATATATTTTTTATTTTTATTCTTATAATTAAGCAATTATAAGATGGCATTCTATGCGTTTGTCGGGGGTACTGAAGTCTCTCAATCATCATTAGAGCGCCACCTTCAGGATAATTAACGCAAGGACATGAGAATTCTGCCAAAAGTGTGTCTGATGTGTTCAGCGATTGTAAATCTTACAAAAATGGTAACTAGCGCTAAGATCCTGAATCTGCCCTACCTAAATGTATGGCCAGGAGCCGCTACTGCACGCAATCACAGTCTGTTACAAGGGTCGATGTTGTTGAAATTCATAAATATAAACAAAATATTTTTTTTGACTATTAAATTCAGCATATAAAACCACTGCTAGAAAATTACAGCGCGACAAACTATAGCTTCGGTTTCCATATATGAAATTGTCACTCATTTATTTAGGTCTTCTCAAATACAAAATAATTTAATTAAATACAAATTAATTTAATCTGCCTGTGATGTGAAGTAATCAGCCACTGTACTAGAGCTTTAAGGCTAAATGACAGTATGACATGAAATTGTTTAACAAAATAATGAATTTTTTATTACTAATTTAGATGCATTTTACAGAAGACTACTTATGAAAGTTCGAATAAATATTAACAAAACAAGCGCAAACCCCATTTATCAACAGTTTGTGTTCTTTATTTCTTTTCATCATTCATGTAATAAAACAAAAATCTCACTCACCCACAACACATACATATATATAAAACAGTAAAGATTTCTAAACAGCACAAAGCTTCATTTGAAGCTCTATCTCTCACTTTGTACAAGTAAATAATAATTTTAACTTATAACAGTCAGAAAAACAAGAAGATAACAATGATGAGCCAACTATTTATCATTCAGATTCAAAGAAACCCCCAATTACAGCCATTGGTTGTTTCCATCACATTAACACTTAAGTTCTCTTCTGTATGGCAATGATCATCTCTATTTGTGTGTTCCCAACATACTGCAGTCAGATACTCCAGTGAAGTGACCGTCTCATACAGACTCTTTCAGGAGGATACAAGTGGGATCCTTCTTGGCCAAATCCTCTTTTTCAGGTACTCTTTTGGAATTTTTCCGTCCTAAACCTCTGTAATAAGTGAAAGAGTCGGAAAACATGTTATAGTTAACCATTTACACATGACACTTCGCTCATGTCACTTACACTTTAACTTTTGGCACAACATTCTCTTGCAATATCAATTGCATCATATTGGATTAGATTTAACTAGCACAAAACTTTATTGCGTATCAAGCCACCAATGGCTCACCTGTCATCCACATCCTGGATAGTATCAGGCAAAGGTTGTCCAAGGGTTTCTGGAAGAAAGAATGCAAAGATTCCACTGACAATTGGAGCCCCTCCATAGATAAAACCAGGTAGCCATGGGGAATCCTCTCCCAGAAGAAGCACCATGGGGGCCACCATTGCTCCAAACCGAGCCATCATGGACACCCATCCCATTCCGCTCTGACTGAGAGGAACAAGTCAACACCAACCAAAAATTAGAAATTGATTCACACCAAGAACGATAACTATAAAGATAACGATAAAGATATAGATCTAAAAATCATTCTAAATATAAAAGAATAGCACTGTCCACACCACAATGTTTATTCAAATTTGAGGGCTTGAGCATTTAAAATGGCGGACAACATTGCAGAGAAGTTAATTGCCGAGGTCCAGAAAAAGCCACTACTGTTTGACAAGTCAACCCCCCTTTTCAAGGATACTTTAAAGAAAATGGATATATGGAAAACAATCGGTCATAATCTCAGAATAAATGGTGAGAAGTATTAACAATTATGCCAGGCTAGCAAACAAGTGTAACATAAAATTTCATCAGGTATCCAGCACTAGTTTCAACAACACTGTCTTGCTTTCTTTGAAGTTGCAGTGAAAAAGTCTAGGCGTTGTTTTTATTCCACTATATTGACTTTGTCAGTTAAATTCTTTGTCAGATTATATCGATTACACTAGTTATTCACTTGAAACATAGCATGCTGAGGACATCTGCTGGTTATAATGGTGAAAATGCAACAAGAACAGCAAAAACATGTTGTACACACTTTAAAACCACAGCGCGTGAGCTTAGAATAAACAGACTGTTATCGTTTGTTATCTTTATAGTCATCATTCTTTGTGTGAACAGGCCTCAACAGTGCTCGTCAGTGTTAAAAAGATTGATATGACCAATCATATCAAAGAAGGCGGGATTTAACTAAAAGGTATTCACAAACACTGAATATGAATTCCAGTGCACCACTTCAGTTTTTAATGATAAAAGACTGCAAAGATGCAAGAAGCTAAACATTTAATATTTGACTTTTTTTGTGTAATTGAAAATAAAGACTGAACCATTTAGTCTTCATGACGTGAATGTCTGCATATTTGCAAATGGCTCAAAATGATTACAAAAAAATATTCTTGTTCTTTTACAGTTATTCTGTCTTTTTCTTTATTCCCTTGAATCCATTTTAAATCCTTTCATTATTTGATTCCTGTAAATAAAAAGACCATAACAACTCCCAAATTGCACCAAGTGCAATTAAACTGTGAATTGCAGGGAATTTTTTTGTTGTTTTGGGATTTTAATTACCGGATGACCGTAGGATACAGCTCTCCAGAGTACAGATAACAGCAGCTGAATGACGCAGCCAAGCAACCCTTCCCAATCACTGCCAGACTGGTGCGTAACATTTGCAGGTCTGCACATGCACAAAAACAAGAGTCACGAACACATAGTTCCATGTTCAGCCATGTAAATGTCAAACTTGAAATGCTATGTCTCAATTTCTGTGGTATTGAAGAACAGAAAAACATCCAGATCTCACTAGGATAACAGCTATTGAAAATTATAAACCCATATGACAATGAGACTGCAGTTTTATTATTACTGTGCTCTACTGCCAACCATGCTCAAATTCTCACCATAAGGCACCAGAAGATTAATGAGTATCATTACGCCAGCCAGTACAAGAGCTCCACACTGAGATGGTCTTCGTCCTAACATGCTCATGGATATTGTAACAACAATTTTGGCTGGTATATCCACTGCTCCAAAGATGACCTGGATAAGATAAATGCTGACCCCAAATTTCTGCAGATCCATGGAGAGGCCGTAGTAGGCGAAGCTGGTTGAGAACCTGAGATGTTACAGTTTAAAGGTCACAAGTGCGGTATAATTCAAATGCTGGTTGGTACTGAATAAAATGGTAGGATTGAGTGACTGACCAGACTGCGCTTAGGCATACGGTGATGGTTCTCATAGTGGGTGTGCGCAGGAGGTCTAGAACACTGTAAGACCCCTTTGAACAGGCCATCTCCTTCTTCATGGACTCTTGCAACATCTGCATGCACAACCACAACAGAATAAGCATTCCAAGGACCTGGAGGATGCTGAAATTGAAACAACTCTCATAAAGTCATACCTCAAGGTTGATTTTATCGCCTTCTGCACGGCGTCCATTTATGCGAGCCACCGTTTTGAGGTTTTTTACTGCCTGCTCTGATTTCTTGGCCAGGACCAGCCAACGAGCAGACTCTAAGAACCACCTGCAGAAGACAAAAACTCAAACATGACTACTGCTACATATGAGCAAAATATACACTGACTTTTTACAAGGAATTTTTAATAGGCAGTTTTTCATAGGTGTAATATGTTGAGGATTGCTTTGTGCAAATTGTCATTTATCGCAACTAGCTCAGTTAGCTTACTAGCTGCAATTATTTTTCTTTAGCTCCAATATTATATTGTATAGTGTGTTTGTATAACAAAAGAAGAAGAAAGAAGAAGTACAACCCAAATTCCAGAAATGTTGGGATGTTTTTTAAATGTGAATAAAATGAAAACTAAAAGACTTTCAAATCACATGAATATTTTATTCACAATAGAACATAGATAACATAACAAATGTTTAAACTGAGAAATTTTACAATTTTATGCATAAAATGAGCTCATTTGATGCAAATTTGATGCCTGCTACAGGTCTCAAAATAGTTGGGACGTGGCATGTTTACCATGGTGTAACATCTCCTCTTCTTTTCAAAACAGTTTAAAGATGTCTGGGCATCAAGTTTCTGGAGTTTTTGTGTTGGAATTTGGTCCCATTCTTGCCTGATATAGGTTTCCAGCTGCTGAAGAGTTCGTGGTCTTCTTTGACCTGTTTTTCATTTAATGATGCGCCAAATGTTCTCTGTAAGAAAGATCTGGACTGCAGACAGGCCAATTCAACACCCGGACTCTTCTACAATGAAGCCATGATGTTGTAATAGCTGCAGTATGTGGTTTTGCATTGTCCTGCTGAAATACACAAGACCTTCCCTGAAATAGACATCGTCTGGAGGGGAGCATATATTGCTCTAAAACTTCCTTCCAAAACATGCAAGCTGCCCATACCATATGCACTTATGCACCCCCATACCATCAGAGACGCTGGCTTTTGAACTGAACGCTGATGACACGCTCTAAGGTCTCCCTCCTCTTTAGCGATTTAGGATTCTAGTAATTCTAAATCTATGCAACCATAAAGTGTTCACTTTGACACAAAATATTTGTTGTATCATAAATTCATACACATCAGTACTGGCCACTGTACCTTATGGAACCACATTCAGGGTTTTCAAAGTAGGGTCTGGGGACCCCCAAGGAATACTTGAGAAAGCTGAAAATAAAGTTACTTTTAGTGTACATGTTCAATATTATTTGTCATTTATTTTATTTAAAAGTTATTTTAAATTTATTTCCTTGCCACTGTTACCTGTAGCTTGCTCACAAGTTACAGCGCTATTTATGCTGTTTTGGAACAATATTTATTATTAAAAGTGGAAAACAAATAAATTTAAATTGAATTAAAAATGTTTCTCTTATATGCAACCCGAATTCCAGGAAAAGTTGGGACGTTTTTTAAATTTGAATAAGATGAAAACTAAAAGACTTTCAAATCACATGGGCCAAAATTTTATTCACGATAGAACATAGATTACATAAATGTTTAAACTGAGAAATTTGACAATTTTATGCACAAAATGAGCTCATTTCAAATTTGATGCCTGCTACAGGTCTCAAAATAGTTGGGGCGGGGGCATGTTTACCATGGTGTAGCATCTCTTCTTTTCAAAACAGTCTAAAGATGTCTGGGTATCGAGGTAATAAGTTTCTGGAGTTTTGGTGTTTGGTCCCATTCTGGCCTCATATTGGTTTCCAGCTGCTGAAGAGTTTGTGGTTGTCTTTGATGTATTTTTTCATTTAATGTTGCTCTAAAACCTTTATATACCTTTCAGCATTCATAGTGCCTTCTAAAACACGCAAGCTGCCCATACTGTATCCACTTATGCACCCCGATACCATCAGATATGCTGACTTTTGAACTGAACATAGAGCACTTTTTCTACTTTGAAGCAGTCCATTTTAAACGAGCCTTGGCCCACAGGACACAACAGTGCTTCTGGACCATGTTCACATATGGCTTCCTTTTTGCATGATAGAGCTTTAGTTGGTATCTGCAGATGGCACGGCGGATTGTGTTTACCGACAGTGGTTTCTGGAAGTATTAGTATATATTCCTGGGCCCATTTAGTAATGTCATTGACACAATCATGCCAATGAGTGATGCAGTGTCATCTGAGGGCCCGAAGACCACGGGCATCCAATAAAGGTCTTCGGCCTGGTTCCTTACGCACAGAGATTTCTCCAGTGTCTCTGAATCTTTTGATGATGTTATGCACTGTAGATGATGAGATTTGCAAAGCCTTTGCAATTTGATGTTGAGGAACATTGTTTTTAAAGTATTCCACAATCTTTTTACACACTCTTTCACAGCTCTGCCATCTTTACTTCTGAGAGACTCTGCTAAGACATCCCTTTTATAGCTAATCATGTTACAGTCCTGATATCAATTAACTTAATTAGTTGCTAGATGTTCTCCCAGCTGAATCTTTTCAAAATTTCTTGCTTTTTCAGCCATTTGTTGCCCCCGTGCCAACTATTTTGAGACCTGTAGCAGGCATCAAATTTGAAATGAGCTCATTTAGTAGATAAAAGTGTAAAATTTCTCAGTTTAAACATTTATGTTATCTATGTTCTATTGTGAATAAAATATTGGCTCATGTAATTTGAAAGTATTTTAGTTTTTATTTTATTCAAATTTAAAAAACGTCCCAACGTTTCCGGAATTCGGATTGTATGGTGTGCTTCTTCTTTCTTCGTCCATTTCCATAGAGTCTCCTGGATTCTGCGCTCGGTTAAGAATGTCTGAGTGTAGTCACCGTTAACTCTGAGATTTTGATTTGCCCTTGTGTTTCACCGGTGTCTGGTTAATTATCTCATTTAGCCCCAGTGTTTTCCTGTGTATTTATAGCCCTCATTTTTCAGTTGTTCTTTGTCCATGATCGTCAATTCTGGTTGGTTTTTTTTTTTTTTTTTGAAGTTCTGGTTAATCTGTGTTTGCTTAATTTTGATTTTGTTATTTAAGAAAGACTGATGCACATAGATCCTGCTACTCTTTTCATTTCTGCTGCAACCACTGGTGACACTTTTATTCACAAAGAGGGCATTAAATTGATCAAAAGCGACAGAAGATTTTCATTTCAAATAAATGCTGTTCTTTTGAACTTTCTATTCAAAGGATCCTATAAAATTTATAACGGTTTACACAGAAATACAGTTTGTTTAGTAGAAACTTCCATAAGCAGAAGACTCACCATGAGTAGAGGAAAGACACATAGAAAGGCAGAGAGACAGCCAGTGTGAGCCAGCGCCAGTCTCTGATGCAGTAAGCGACGGCTGCCAGGATCAGCTGGCCTGTTGTGTAGCAGTAGCCTGTTCCTGTGCCCACCACCGTCCGCACACGCGTAGGGATCCATTCAACAACTTAGGAAAAGCCACAATGACACTTCATGCTTTTCTCCTCTAGATGTCGCCAAATACAATGTAAATCAAATGCATTGAATAGATGCCAACCTCGAATCTACAGCTGTTATTCACTATACTCACTTAGAGAGAAGGAGTTGAGCACCACACCAGACAGGGCCATGCCGCAGCAGACACGGAAAAGGCAAAACATAGTGAAGGAGGTGGAGAAGGCAGCACATGTTCCTCCAACTGCCATCATCAAGTTAGAAATCAGCAGTAAAATACGCCGGCCAAACCTGCACCAGTAAAGGGGAATTTCTTTAGTGAGCTACCTGCTTTTCAGGAGTTTATTATTATATTGTTGTTGCTGTTGTATTTAACTATAACAACCTGTCAGAAAGTCCCCCAAAAAGCACTGCTCCCACAAGGACGCCTCCCATATAGGTAGTTTGACTCATTTGCTTTAGGGCACGGTGGTCACAAACCAAGTCCCACTAAAAGAATCAACATTTTAATTAAAAGCACATAGGAAAAACATACTACTTTTCTGTCTTTGCTTATAGCATGGTGAACAGGCAGAGGTCATACAGTGACCAAAAAAGTATTTGAACACACAATTTTTTATTGAATTATTGTACTTTTCTGGTAACACTTCACAATAAGGTCTCATTTGTTAATGCATTAGCTAACAATGAACAACATGTTTTACAGCAATTTAATAAAAATAATATTGTTCATTGTTTGTTCATGTTAGCTTACAGTACATTAAGTAATATTAACACACAACTTTTGATTTTAAAAATGTATTATTTAATGAATAATTACATATTGAAATTAACATTTATGTCACCATGAAAGCAAACTGTTTGCTAATAATAATAACAATGGAAAGACATTTACCACTTACCTCAGTAATAATAGTCGAGCTCATTTCTGTAATGTTGTAATACCATCCATCCTCACACCTCTGCATCTCTATCTCTTCCACACCCTCTTCCCATAGGCTCTCTGAACTATTGCTGTTTAGGAGCTGCCACTGAGGATGTGCGTAGCGTCTGCAGCGTTCCGGTTTGCCGTTCTGGCCCAGGGGCACCGTTGCCCGCAGCACGTCCCCCATGGAGGACATTGAGAGGTTGGCGTGGGGGGCGCAGTGGTGCGGCGGTACAGCGGCCACAAAATTCTGCAGCAGGTTATGGCTGGCCATCATCAGGATAGGCATACTCAACAGGGTGACATGCAGGATCTGGAAGCGTCCAGTGCTGCCCACCTGCTCCAGCAGGTCAGAAAAGGCCATGGCTCAGATGTCCACAACAACAGGGAATATCACAACTCACGTGAGGAATACAGTTTATAACCCAATGTTCTGGCTAGTGGGTTGTAAAATTTATCTGTGGGAATACAGTGTAAAGATAAGGTATGTTGGTCAAAAGCCCTTATAGAAAATTAAGCTATGAAGTAGGTCATGCACTGCATTTATCATAATAGAATCTCATTGCAACATAACATTTAAATATAATAATTTAGCAGATGTGTTTATCCAAATAATTAAAAGCACAGGTGTAGATATTATAGAGATGCCAACATATTATGCTAATAATATTGGCATATACACTAAAAAAAAAAAAAACGTTTTCGAAGTTGTTTACTTAGTTTAACAAAAAAAAAAAAAAAAAATACTATTTCAGACTTTCTACCTTAAGATTTCACGTTTAATTCAATGTGGTACTTTTTGTTTTGCTGTAATTAATTGTTACAAGCAATTTGAGTGAAAATTGTTTCTACACCAAATTTTTCAGCAATAAAAAAAGCAATAAAAAAAGATAAATAAAAATACACTAAACAGATGAGCATAAAAACACAAGTGCGCACGAACCTGTTGTGACTTGAAGAATGTCCTGAACTTTCTCCCTAGAAAATAAATGGAACTAGAAAGTGATTCTGAATAGGAGAAATAAATAGAGAAACTGTTATGTGTTATTGTATAATCAGCTCTCAAATTCCTCAGGCTTTCGGGTGGAAATGCACCACAAGTTTGCTCTGGATTACAAGGTCCACGTTTAAACCGCTTGTGGCATGAACAGACTTTTTCATGAGGTGTGGGAAGAGATGCCTCAGCTAGACTGAAGTTTTTGTGCTCCTTCTGGAATCCCTTGGCTCGTACCTGCTGTGTCCTAAAGCTGGTCCAGTGTCCGAGCCAGTGGGGTGTTACTGTGAGGATCAGAGAACAATTCGGGGTAGATTAGTGTGTGGGAGGTCATGTCTCATTATGAATGTGAAAGGGGGAGGGGTTTATGGGTAAATTAATGATTTTAAGGCATAATAACTCTGTGCTTAGCTAAACGTAGGCAGAACGTTCTGTCTACTTGAGCAATTATGAGTGAGACAGAACAGATAAGACAAAGTAGAAGAGTAACCAAAGATATTTAGCCATAGACAGGTTTCTGTATGTCCTCTGACTCTCAAAGTTCAAAATTTACCCCATAAACACTCACACACACACACACACACATATATTGTATATATGGTTTACGGTGACTCTCCATAGACGTAATGGATTTTATATTGTACAAACTGTACATTCTATCCCCCTACACCTAAACCTACCCATCACAGAAAACTGTCTGCATTTTTTGAATAAAAAAAAAACACTGTTTAGTATGTTTTTTAAGCCATTAGATTTACGAGGACACCATGTTTTCGTTGTAAGACCCATGTTATTATACACATTTGTGTCCATATATACAAGAACACACACAGGTTTGTTTTTGTGAATTGTGGGGACATTCCATAGGTGTAATGGTTTTTATACTGTACAAACTGTATTTTCTAACACCCTTCACTACCCCTACACCTAAACCTACCCATCACAGGAAACTGCACATTTTTATTTTCTCAAAAAAACTCATTCTGTATGATTTATAAGCCTTTTGAAAAATGGGGACATGGGGTAATGTCCTCATAAGTCACCCTGTCCTTGTAATACCTATATCATACCCATGTCATTATACAAATTTGTGTCTTGATAGGTCGCAAAAACGCACGCGCACACACACACCAGGTTATACATGTTCGGTCTAATGCAAGGCCATAAACCACACTTGAAAGAATAAGTCAGTTCTGAAAAAAATTATTTTAAAGGGTTTGTTCACCCAAAAATGAAAATTCTGTCATTTATTACACACCCTCATGCCGTTCTACACCCGTAAGACCTTCGCTAATCTTCGGAACGCAAATTAAGATATTTTTGTTGAAATCCGATGGCTCTGTGAGGCCTGCATAGGGAGCTATGACATTTCCTCTCTCAAGATCCATAAATGTACTAAAAACATATTTAAATCAGTTCATGTGAGTACAGTGGTTCAATATTAATATTATAAAGTGACGAGAATATTTTTGGTGCGCCAAAAAAAACAAAATAACAACTTATATAGTGATGGCCGATTTCAAAACACTGCTTCAGGAAGCTTCGGAGCATAATGAATCAGTGTGTCGAATCAGAGGTTCGGAGCGCAAAAATCACGTGATTTCAGCAGTTTGATGGTTTGACACGCGATCCGAATCATGATTCGATACGCTGATTCATTATGCTCCGAAGCTTCCTGAAGCAGTGTTTTGAAATTGGCCATCACTAAATCTCGCTCAACAACATAATCGCTGCAAAATTATGTAATTTGATTTTATGAATGATCATGTCACAGACTAGAGTAATAGAGTAGAGTGGCTGCTAAAAATTCAGCTTTGCCATCACAGGAATAAATTACATCTTAAAATATATTAAAAACAGTTGTTTTGAATTATAATAACATTTCACAATATTCCTTTTTTTTACTATATTTTTGTTCAAATAAATAAAAAATGGTAATGTATATAATAATTATTAAACAAATACAATGATATAAATGTATTATATTTTATATAAAAATATAAATATATATTTTAAAACATTGTATAAGTCAAACATTGTATAATATTACTACAACCCGAATTCCAGAAAAGTTTTTTAAATTTGAATAAAATGAAAACTAAAAGACTTTCAAATCACATGAGACAATATTTTATTCACAATAGAACATAGATAACATAACAAATGTTTAAACTGAGAAATTTTACAATTTTATGCATAAAATGAGCTAATTTCAAATTTGATTTGTCTCAAAAAAGTTGGCACGGGGGCAACAAATGGCTGAAAAAGCAAGAAATTTTGAAAAGATTCAGCTGGGAGAACATCTAGAAATTAATTAAGTTAATTGATATCAGGACTGTAACATGATTAGCTATAAAAGGGATGTCTTAGAGAGGCAGAGTCTCGCAGAAGTAAAGATGGGCAATCTGTGAAAGAGTGTGTAAAAAGATTGTGGAATACTTTAAAAACAATGTTCCTCAACTTCAAATTGCAAAGGCTATGCAAATTTCATCATTTACAGTTCATAACATCATCAAAAGATTCAGAGACACTGGAGAAATCTCTGTGCGTAAGGGACAAGCCCGAAGACCTTTATTGGATGCCCGTGGTCTTCAGGCCCTCAGATGACACTGCATCACTCATTGGCATGATTGTGTCAATGACATTACTAAATGGGCCCAGGAATACTTCCAGAAACCACAGTCGGTAAACACAATCCGCCGTGCCATCTGCAGATGCCAACTAAAGCTCTATCATGCAAAAAGGAAGCCATATGTGAACATGGTCCAGAAGCACTGTTGTGTCCTGTGGGCCAAGGCTCGTTTAAAATGGACTGCTTCAAAGTAGAAAAAGTGCTCTATGTTCAGTTCAAAAGTCAGCATCTCTGATGGTATCGGGGTGCATAAGTGCATACAGTATGGGCAGCTTGCGTGTTTTAGAAGGCACTGAAAGCTGAAAGGTATATAAAGGTTTTAGAGCAACATTAAATGAAAAAATACATCAAAGACAACCACAAACTCTTCAGCAGCTGGAAACCAATATGAGGCCAGAATGGGACCAAACACCAAAACTCCAGAAACTTATTACCTCGATACCCAGACATCTTCAGACTGTTTTGAAAAGAAGAGATGCTACACCATGGTAAACATGCCCCCGCCCCAACTATTTTGAGACCTGTAGCAGGCATCAAATTTGAAATGAGCTCATTTTGTGCATAAAATTGTCAAATTTCTCAGTTTAAACATTTATGTTATCTATGTTCTATCGTGAATAAAATATTGGCCCATATGATTTGAAAGTCTTTTAGTTTTCATCTTATTCAAATTTAAAAAACGTCCCAACTTTTCCTGGAATTCGGGTTGCATATAAGAGAAACATTTTTAATTCAATTTAAAATTTATTTGTTTTCCACTTTTAATAATATAAATATTGTTCCAAAACAGCATTAATAGCGCTGTAACTAGTGAGCAAGCTACAGGTAACAGTGGCAAGGAAATACATTTAAAATAACTTTTAAATAAAATAAATGACAAATAATTTTGAACATGTACACTAAAAGTAACTTTATTTTCAGCTTTCTCAAGTTTTCCTTGGGGGTCCCCAGACCCTACTTTGAAAACCCTGAATGTGGTTCCATAAGGTACAGTGGCCAGTACTGATGTGTATGAATTTATGATACAACAAATATTTTGTGTCAAAGTGAACACTTTATGGTTGCATAGATTTAGAATTACTAGAATCCCGAATCCTTACAGTTTTTGCTGACTAAGGCTGACATAGATGTTACCAGTTAAACATTGAATGAGTTAAAATTATACACTGTTAATTTGATGAACTCCACTGACATTCTGCACAGAATGTTGTAAACTGAAGCAACAGGCATCTGGGATAATCCATTGGCCCCCGTTCTGCAGTGTGAATGGAAAGTCAGGACCCGTTTACCAGCTGCCAGAGCAAATAACTCAGCGTAGCTCTTCGCTTGAAACACATTGTGACAGATCGAGCCAGTTTCTTGCATTCCCCTGCCAGTTTGTGAGATGACCTCAAGGTTGACAGTGCAATAGGGGAATTTAGCATTCCTCACGTAATCGTGGCAGAGTAACCAAGCTCTAGACATTGCAGGTTAACCATTATAGTACTGCGCGTCATGTATGTTGTTTACTGGCAGAGTATAGCATAACTGACCCCTGATTTTAAACTTTGCTTGTGTGCATACGAGAGTGTGTGAGAGATTGCTCACACGTGGGTAAATACTGAAGTGTCCAGCATGAATGGGTCAACGAGTGTGTGTTTACATAACTCTTATTCTCATTCTTAGCAAACTGGTGTGGTAAATGTCAGAGCAAAGCTGTTTATTTGTAGTTAAACAAAAATAACTGAAAAAAAGGCCTTGTATTTCGGATAGCTGGTTACGATTATTAATGAAAGCTGATGAGACTTTTAGGTACATAATTTGTAACTTTTTCACATTACACAGTCCAAAAAGTGTTAAAAGTGCAAGCAGCAACCACAAATTCAAACATATGTATGAGCAATGCTTGCTGTCTTACATTAAAAGCAACCGTGACCCCCTACACCAGCTATTTTGCACACATTACTGACAATCTTGTCATTTTAAGCATGCTCCTAATCCTTTAAGAACTAACAGCCAAATTCAACAGTGTTTGAGACTGGATTTAATTGGATTTTTTTCCAAGTAAGCAGTGTTTGAACAGTTTACATGGGGAAAAAACACTCAAAACTATGGAATTTCAAAACCCAAATATAACATCAAGAACCTTCTTAGATGTGATTCTGAATATGCAATTTAGAGCATTTCCCAAGAGCACCATAAACCTTTACAGTGATGGGGGTAACGCCTTACAAGTAATGAGAGTATGTAATCAGATTACTTTTTTCAAGTAACTAGTAAAGTAACACATCACTTTTAAATTTACAACAAAATATCTGAGTTACTTTTTCGAATAAGTACCGCAAGTCACTTTGTTTTCCCACTTATTCGCTGACTACTCTCCTGTCCCCATGTTGAGAGAAAAACGGAAGTGCTGTGTGCGCTGTGTAAACATGATGATTATTGTAGTTCTAGGGTACGTTTAGACAACAATGATATGCTTAAAACAGAGAAGTTTGTTCCTTTGAGTTTTCCGTGTACAGACGACACCATTGTCAAAATGATCCCCATTCACACGAATCTGTGAAAATGACTAAAAAAGCTGTATTCTGCTGGCAGGCCATTAGATGGCGATGAAACACTATAGACTGAACATATTATACGCATGTGCATGATGTCATCGTTTTCACAGATTCGCTTTTTTTTTTGTTTACACGGAGACAGTTTTCAAAAACTTGCACTTTACAGGCTCCCAAAAACAGATTTCCCTCAAAATGAATTAAAATAGTGAAATGCAAACTCAGAATATTACACAAACCTGCAATAATTAATGTTAAAGAATACAAATAAACTTTATGTACTTAATCTCACTTTATTAAACAATGTTTTGCTGCTGACTTTTGATAATCCAATTCAACCATAATAGTAAGCAAAAATGACTTCGTATAAACATCACATTTGTGTTTCATTTTTTTGTTTTTATTGACAAAGTAAGAGTGTTGAACTTTCTTATCCTGCATCCTTTTCTTCTTCAATCCAGAATAGCAGCACAGCTGAAAGATTTGTTTGAGTTGCGCCCTCTACTGTACAAATGTAAATCTGCATTTACAAAAAAAAAACCTTTTTGTTGTTAAGAAAAACAAACAGTCCAGCCCAGATAAGAAAAAGTAACAGAAAAGTAATATAACGCATTACTTTCCATAAAATGTAACTAGTTAACGCAATATTGTAATATGTTACTTTTAAAAGTAACTTTCCCCATCACTAAGCTTATGTAGATCGTAGAGACCATTGGTGCCAATAGTTTCTACGATCTACAATGCTTTTGGAAAACGTAGCCCTGGTTTTTGCTGAATAATGCTGATATGGATGTTTCCTGTTGAACATTGATTGAGTTTGTTGAAGTTATTGATTGTTTGTGAAGTGAATGAGGCAGAACATTAAAGATTGAAGATTGACAGATTGTGTTCAGGTCGCCATAGGAAGACAGAGCAGGACAGGCGTAGCTGGATTCATGAAGAGGGAGTTGCTCGATCATACAGGTTGTTCTTGGTTCGAGATGGGCAGGTGGAGGTTTATTTTGGGTCATCAGGTGCAGAAAGCTTCTCCAGAGTGGGCTCCACACCCCAGATCTCACGGGCGTACTGGGAGATGGTGCGGTCGCTGGAGAACTTGCCTGAACCAGCAATGTTGAGGATGACTTTCTTGGTCCATTCCTTGGGTTTCTGTCAAAAGGAGCAGAATTATAAATCATTAAAGTTCATAATTTCTCTTTTTCTATCTTTCTCTTTGCCAATTTAACAAAAAACAGTTTACACTCACCTTATACAAAGCACTGACTTTCTCTTGGCATTTGATGTAGTCTTCATAGTCAGCAAACACCTTGAACCTGTGATTATATATATTTACAACATATGATTTATATATGAATGTTAAGTTTTTTTTAACTGGAGAAAATTGACTGAATGGACTGCAAATGATCACCAGATTCTATGTGAGATGAACAGCAAATGATGTGTAAGGTACAGTACCTTTAAGAGTTATAAGTTATAATTAGCTCCCCATATATATTGTATATAGTTGTTAAAATGGGGGGAAATACAAATCATTTTGAAAAAGAAAAACATTTGTTTCCAGAATGGATGGCTGTACAATTTACAATTTACATTTACTGTAAAAAATAATGCCTATCTTGGTCATTGTATGCGTTTCCTTGTACAATGGGAAAAATGCTGTCTATTACTGACTATCTGTGTTTGTGGCAATGTGTATGTGAAAGTTTCTTGTTCCTGTTTCTCTACCTATCATGGTGCATAAGCATGTTGACAATATCCTTGAAGAGGTCTGGCTGTTTTGGGCTGAAGAATCCTCCTGCGATCTGGTCTATGGCTTGCTTCAGCTCTGGAATACGATTGTAGAACTCGGATGCATTGTATCTGCAGGTCATGTCATATGCAGTACATACACTGTGTGAGTGCTTATTATTCTATCACTAAATTCTAAGTACAATA
This sequence comes from Hypophthalmichthys molitrix, assembly GCA_037950675.1. Taxonomy (NCBI): domain Eukaryota; kingdom Metazoa; phylum Chordata; class Actinopteri; order Cypriniformes; family Xenocyprididae; genus Hypophthalmichthys; species Hypophthalmichthys molitrix. Next base: position 17,118,334 of record CM075512.1, on the reverse strand, counting down.
ATAAAAACAAAATGTATTTTAATTTTTTTTTTTTTTTTTTAGTATTAAAATTTTTTTTTCCCCCAACCCTCTAGCATCCATGGCTTCGACATCCTCCACTCTCATGCCGAAAATAAAGAAGTTGTCTTCTCCTGCTTCCTCTGCCATCTCCACGTTGGCTCCATCCATTGTGCCGATGGTCAGAGCTCCATTCAGCATGAACTTCATGTTGCCTGTTCCAGAAGCTTCTGTGCCGGCTGTGGAGATCTGCTCAGACAGGTCAGATGCAGGGATCGCTGATAAAAAGAAAACGATATGACTCACACTTTCAGGTGAATATAAGGCAGTGTAAATGGCGCTGGAATTAGTTTTAAAGTGAGGAAACGAAGATGGGCAGGTAGTGTTGGGGAAAAGTTACTTTTAAAAGTAATGCATTACATTATGGCATTACTCCCTAAAAAAGTAACTAATTGCGTTACTTAGTTACTTTTTATGAAAAGTAATGTGTTACTTTACTTTTGAGTTACTTTTTCTCACCAAATGTGAAATGAATAAGCCTCAGGCTGAAGGAAATGCATATTGCTTGCATTACTTATTTGAAAAAGTAACTTGGATATTTTGTTGTAAATTGAAAAAGTAATGCGTTACTTTACTAGTTATTTGGAAAAGTAATCTGATTATGTAACTCAAGTTACTTGTAATGCATTACCCCCAACACTAGATGTCACTATATGGAGATTGAGCTAATTAATATCAATTAGCTAATTAATATGCATGATCCACAGAGGTTACAATGCTGCATGTTTTTACCACCATGTTATTTTAATTTTTTTAATGAATTAATTACATTTAATAGTAATTAATTTAAATATTGTCTGTAGTAGAGCTCATCTCCAATTATCAAAACTTAAATTATATGATTAAATCATCAAGGTATGAAAAATAAATAAAATCCACATTTAATTTAGATGATAACACAATCTTGGATAATATCAAGACACTTAATGTTGTAATATGGCACCTTTCTCAGCAAGGGTAACTCTGTAGTTCTCCAGGAAAATGACTTTGAGGCGGTCGCCCACCACTGGGTCATGGTTGACCACTTCACCAATAGCTGTGATGAGACGAATGATCATTTTAGCCGTGTGGTAGCCTGGGGCAGCCTGGGAAGGATTGAGCAAGAACATAATAACACATACAACAATTCAAATATGACAAAAGAATCAAATAAACATCTTCATGCTAATCTGACAGCATTTAAGTCAGTTGACACATGGTAAGATTACCTTTCCTCCAATCATAATTGTTCTTGGGGTCCACTGTTTATTAGGCTCTTTCTTGATACCTGCAAAATAAAAATAACTCATATTTTATTTTATTTTATTTTATTTTATTTTATGGTATTTTATTTTTGTTTATTTATGCTTTTTTCCCCATATATATATATATATATAAAATTTATAACATGAAATAATGAGATAATGATAATGAGAAGGGGACATGAAGGAGTTAAAGTGCAGAAGCCACTCACGGTTGTAGAAAGTGATAATGTGCAGACAGTTGAGCAGCTGCCTCTTATACTCATGGATTCTCTTCACCTGAACGTCAAACATTGAGTTGGGGTTGATCTTTACTTTGTAGTGCTCTTCCAGGTGCACAGCAAACTTCAGCTTGTTCTCCTAGAAGAGGTGCGAACATCAAGAGAAATCCATTTTAATTCCAAAACCCACTGGCCATTGATACATGCCATATATTCATCATCTCTAACCTGTTTAACTTTGGCGATATCTCGAATGAAAGCCTCGTCGTTGACAAAATTACGAAGCTTTTGCAGCTGATCCAAGTCGCGAATGAAGTCCTCTCCGATTCTCTAACATTTGAGCAGAAAGTCAGAGCAGGCTATACATCATGACATTATATGTTACTCTATATAAATTAGTGCACATTTGGGGATCCTGTCACAGTCAGTTATGTTAACAAACAACAAGTGAAGTTATGAAGCACAGCCACACCAACCTCTGCAATGACCTCAGCCAGACCAGGGTTGCACATCACCAACCAACGGCGAGGGGTGATACCATTTGTTTTGTTCTGGAACTTGTGTGGATCCATCTCATAGAAGTCTTTGAATCTATTTAGTAAAGGAATAGTTGATTAATTCTGTCATTATTAACTCACCCTCATGTCATTTGAAACTATTAGAAATTTAAGTCAATTATTCACTGAGAACTACTGTGACTGGGTGATTTGTAAGTAAGAACATTTCAGTAACAAATTGTTCAGTCCGTTTTGTGAACTAGATAAGCGGCACAATCTCAAAACAATTTGTTCAATTATCAAGTTCAGTTCACTGACTGAATGATCCAATGACTTTTTCTTTCGGGGAACACAAAGTTGTCTGTGAAAAAAAAAAAAAAAAAAATTCTTCATTGCCTTAAAATAGCTTAAATGTAACTCTACACCCTGGCTTCTGTTTAGTATACGCGGACTGATGAATATGCAAATTAGCCCCGCCCCCACTCACACCAGCTCAGAGATCCACTCAGGCAACTTTACTGAAGTAAATGCTGCACAATGGTATCGCTCTTTACAACATCGGACACATAACAATAATTAAAGGGTTAGTTCACCCCAAAATTAGACTTTCGTTCATCTTTGGAACACAAATGAAGATCTTTTTGATGACAGAATTCTATCAGATTTCCTTCCATAGACTGCCTTCGAAACTGAAACTCTGACACTTCAAAAATTTCATAAAGAGATCGGAAAACTAATCCATGTGAATTGAGCCATTTAGTCCAAATTTTCTGAAGAGACTTGATCGTTTTTTATGATGAACAGATTTAATTTAGGCTTTTACTCACATGTAAACATTGATCAGCGAACATAAACAGAAGCTCAACCTAACCTGAATGACGCACAAGAACAAAACTCTTTTGGAAGCTCAAACGTGCTGCTTAACCCACAAGAATGAACCTCATTGGTTACACAGCACATTTGAGCTTCCGGAAGAGGTGAATTTGCACATGGTTTGTCTTAAAGCATATTAAAAACATCACATAGACATATTAACAACATTAAAAACTTGATTTTCACCACAGGGGGTCTTTAAGATAGTTTGTAAAGATCTGATTAATATGGTTTATCTTTATGTTTTTGAATACATACATGGTAGCTTTGAGGATGTCAGAGTGGATACGTGCCACACCATTGACTGCATGAGAGCCAACTATGCACATATGAGCCATGTTGACTCTCTTCTGTCCACCCTCCTCAATGAGAGACATGCGGCGCATGCGGTCCACATCACCGGGGTAACGAGAGGACACGCGCTATAACAACAAACAGACTGTGTTCTGTATTCAACACACTCACAAAACACACTTTTTGATGTTATGGCATCTATCAGCAAAATTTTGGGATTGATAATATTTGTCTACTACAGTCTACTAATAGAGTTAGTTGACATGTAGTTGCAAAGTTACTTATAGTTAGTAGAATGTCTAAAGTTGACCATCAAATCTAAGTGTAACCAAATACTTTTATTAACCAAGAATGCATTAAATTAATCTAAAGAAGCAGTAAAGACTTCTATCATGTTACACAATAGTCAAAAAATTGTTTTTTTAACTTTCTATTCATCAAAAAGAATTGTGGTTTCCACTAAATATTAAGCAGCACAACTGTTTAACATTGTAATGATAAAAAATGTTTCTTAAACCAAATTAGTATATTAGAATGATTTCTAAAGGATCATGTGAAACTCAAGACTGAAGTAATGATGTTGAAAATTCAGCTTTGCCATCACATGAATAAAGTACATTTAAAAATATATTAAAATAGAAAATAATTATTTTCTATTTTAACAGTATTTCACAGTATTAGTTTTTACTGTATTTTGGATCAAATACAGATCGAAACATTTGCTTAAAAAACCTTACGAGCTTTTAAACAGCCAATTCTTGGCTCTCAAGTTTTGTGTAAAAGTGTGTTATAGTTTTGTGTTGTGTTGAAGCTGGACCTCCATGTGGCGGCGGTTGATTTCATAGATGATCTCGAGGTGCCGGGGCAGCAGGGACTGGAAGAGGTCAATAGGCCAGCGTTCCAGAGCCTCAGGCAGCACAGTGTGGTTGGTGTAGGCGCAGGTCCTAACGCAGATGTCCCATGCCTGTAGTGAATGAGAGAGTCAACACAGTTTGGCTTACAACTTATCCAGTAGACTTCATTTATATTAAGAGAGCAAAACAAATATTACTTTAAATGTAAAATAGTTAATGTAATGATGAGATCTGAGCTTTTCTGTACTCTGTCGCCCTCTAGAGTTATGAGTCTGTGGCCTGTCAGTGCTGTATGAAACTGAAGGAATGATTCATTTACATAACTATCACAGTAAAGAAAAAAAACACATTCACAAATCTCAAACCTTCTCCCAAGATAGTTTTTCATCATCAACCAGCACTCTCATCAGCTCAGGGATGGCTAAGGCAGGGTGAGTGTCATTCAGCTGAATGGCCACCTGAGAGCAGCCAAACAAAAGAAGATCAAGAAAAGCAGAGCTGTGACACTTATACCCTTCACTGCTGAAAGCAACTTCAAGACATACATCTTTCAATGAGACATTAGAAGAACTTCAGATATGTATAAGCGGACCTTGTCAGGCAGAGCACTGAAGTCGGTGCGCACAATATCCCTGGAGCCAAACTTGGAAGCCTTGAAGCGGCGGATGATGTCTTGGAGAGTCGCAGCCACTACAAAGTACTCCTGCTTCAATCTGAGCTCCTTACCCTCAAAAAACTATAAGAAGACATGGACCGAAAGCTTCAGGCAGGTGCTTAAAGACCACTTGTGTCAAAACTATGGCTGTCCTTAAAGGAATAGTTGACCCAGAGATTGAATGGTTTTCTTTTATGATGCTTTTGTGACCCTTTTTAAAGCTCGAAAGCCTCAATCTTCATACACTGTAAGAGCAACCTGCATCGTCCTCAAAATGTCTCCATGTGCGTATGAAACAACATGAGGGTAAGTAAATTGACCGAATGTTCATTTTTAGGTGAACTATTCCTTTAAAATGAGGACCTTTTGTGTGTTTACTGACGTTGTCATTGGGGTAGAGCACACGAGAGATGTTCTCCGCCAGGTTCCTGTCCAGCACGGCCTGAATGTAGCCACCAACATTAACTGAGGATGGAAGGAGAACATGAGAGACAGATTCCAGATTGGATGGTTTAAGGCAGGGGTGTCCAAACCTGCTCCTGGAGGGTCACTGTCCTACAGAGTTTAGCTCCAACTTGTCTCAACACACCTGCCTGAAAGTTTCTAGTATGCCTAGTAAGAACTAGGTTGAAGTTCAGATTAGCTGGTTCAGATGTTTCTAATTGGGATTGAAGCTAATCTCTGCAGCATAGTGCCCAATCCTGCCCTCCAGAGGCAGGATTGCACACCCCTGGTTTGAGTCTTTGATATACTCAATGCAAAGTTCTTTCGACTCGATCGACTGTAACAAAAGAAATAAACCAGATAAGATTTTCAGATAAAAGATGGCGGAGCCTCAGAGCCATATTACGCCATTGCCACAGACCAGTGGTAGTTTTAAGGTGTTTATCAGCCTTTCCGAAAAGTTGACTTTGGCAAACACTTTTGAACTCCCAAAACGTGCTCCAAACTAACTTAGTTTTGGCCTGATTTTGTTGAAAATGACCTCAAACCTGTTCAATCTTCAATTTAGCTTGAAGTATATTGGGTCTTAGTATGCAGGTCTGGGCTGGTTCTTTCAGCATGACTGTTACTGGTACTCACAGTCTTTCAGGTTGAACTCGCAAGGGGCTTTGGCAGACCACAGCCTCATGGTGTTTACAATGTTGTTTCTGTATCCAGGTACGGGGGTGTCATAGGGCAAAGCCAAGACAACCTAGGTAAACAAATTAAATAGGTTTGTGAATATAGTATTACCACACATAATTGTAGAGCTTTATGAATGGTGATGCTATACCTGAGTATCCACCCATTTTACTCCATCTGGGTGATGCTCTGTCCTACCATAAAAGTGCACAGGGCGCATATATTCTGGACGAGCTTTCTCCCATGGGTTACCATAGCGGAGCCAGTCATCTGCTTCTTCAACCTGTCGATCACTGATATTATCAGAATTTCAAGATATGTGGAGAGTAAACATGTTTAATTATAAGTAATATATATGCATAATGTTGACAAATGGAAAGAATGAATGTGAAAAGGTGTTTGCTATGGTGTTGTGGGTGGTTGATAAAGCCATGATAGGTGTTCTTTTAGCTATAGGGCAATGATTGGTGGTTGCTTGGGTATTCTGAGTGGTTGCATTGCAATGATAGGTCATACTAGTGTGTTCTAGGTGGTTGCTAAGCAGTTGTTGAAAAATGGCAGGCACCATTAATTCATTAGGGTTTTTTTCTTCATCTTTTTGTTTTTCAAATCAAGTCAAACTATTAAAGGTAATTTAAACTACCTGCCAGCCATTGCAGATTTTCTGGTTGAAGATACCAAACTCATAGCGAATGCCGTAACCGTAGGCAGCCAGGCCAAGAGAGGCCATAGAGTCCAGAAAGCAAGCTAATAGACAAAGAGAAAGACCAAGGGTGGGTGCGCCTTTTCAGAAACAGATTTATCATGCCTGTGAGAGGTTCTTATAGCTTTGAAAGTTTCAAAAGCAGGGTGTTCCACTATTCTCTGACTTTCTTGTGCAATGTTCAAAAAATCCATATACTGAGAATCAATGATTGTTCAAACCTGAGGTCAGATTACTAACCAGCAAGACGACCAAGGCCTCCATTTCCCAGTCCAGCATCTTCCTCCATCTCCTGCAGCTCTTCCATCTCCAGACCCAGCTGAAGAACAAGGTGTGTAATCATTCATTGGTTTCAAAACAATCATCTAAAGCAGTACACTGGCTTCATTGTGTTGTCTTACCTGATACGTGGCTTCATCACAAGCGTTCTCCAGGGCGAGATTCACCATCGTGTTCTGCAAGGTACGGCCCATGTAGAACTCCAGGGAAAGGTAATATACACGCTAACAGACACAAGGATAAGACAGAGTTAGTCAGGAGATTATTACTTTGGTAACACTTTACAGTCAGGTCTCGTTTGTTAACATTAGTTCTGTCATGACAACTAATGGCATGGTAATGGTATGACAATGTTAATATGTTTGGCCTTGGTGGAATAAATCTGCTACGCTGCTGCTATTGCTTTTATTGCTGATGCTGCAGAGCAAGTACAGGACTTGCTACTGCTAATACATACACAACACACTGCTGTGAACAACTAAGACATGCTGATGCTGTACAATATAGTGTACATGAATTACCCATAGCAGATCTATACAGGTGGAGCTGGGGAAGGTGGAGGGTTTCTGAAAGCGTGCTGCACTGCGAAGGCAAATGCTATCCAAGTATTTGAAGGTTGAGCATGCAAGCTCATTGGCTACTGATATAGCAGGAACACATCATCTGTGCCCTTTAGATAATGAAGAGCAGGTTGAGTTAAAGGATCTATTAGCCTGTGCCATCAGGAGTTTCATGACAGAACTTTGTATTTAATGCACTAGCTAACATGAACCAGTGGTGTAAAGTAAAATTTCTCCCAAAAATGAAAATTCTGTCATCATTTGCTCACCCTCATGTTGTTCCAAACCTGTATGAGTTTCTTTTTTCTGTTGAACACAAAATAAGATATTTTGAAGAATGTAGCCATTGACCATACTATGGAAGTCAGATGCTCCCATCAACTGTCTGGTAACCAACTTTCTTCAAAATTTCTTATTTTGTGTTCAACAGAAGAAAGAAACTCGTACAGATTTGAGACAGCTTGAAGGTCAGTAATTGATGGCAAAATATTCATTTTTGGGTGAACTATACCTTTAAGTTTCTCTTTGGCTATTTTGTAGGTTCACTGAGTGTCAAAGATATTAGCAACTTTGCATGACTGTATTTTTGAATGAGTATATGCACACTTTACTACAATACATATTTGTGTTTATTAATGCAATTACTTTTTGCATTTTCTGCAGCAGTTTATTTTCTTCTACAAAAGAAATGATATTGCCATCTACAGGGCATTGAAGGTACTATATCTTGTTCATTTTGCCCTTACCCAAACTTGTCAACAGGACTACTTTATGTGAATGTGAGTGCATTAGCAGGTAGTTGCTGAACCGCAGGTGTTTCATATATGAGATGAGGACATGCCTGCAGCCGGCAATGAGGATGAAACCAGCACGTCCAGTGCAAGCAGGCTTTTACTATTTCATTTCACTTAACATTATTTTATCCCTTATATTGAAGAGACCTTAGTTTACTTATGGCCTTTTTGAGCACTTGAGCTTATCTGAGACTTGAGTGTTTGTAGACGTTTATTGCGTTATATTGAGGCATTCAATTTTATTTTGATTTTAGAAATTAAACATGTGATTGCTCTCCTCACAAATCAACTGTTTCTTGTTTTTCTCTGGCATGACTCTTAGGTGTTGAGGACTACTGGATCTTACAGCCTACTTTCAGTACGAGAAAAATACTCAAATACTGTTCAAATCAGATACTCTAACCCCCGGTTTCATTGGCTTAATCTAAGCCCTGTCTGTGAAACCAGGCCTAAGACTTTTACTCAAGTCGTATTGGAATTGGTGACATGTAACTTGTAATGGAGTCATTTTCATTGTAAGGTATCTGTACTTTTACTCAAGTATGGTTTCCAGGTACTCTTTACAACTCTGACATGAACTATGAGCAATGTATTTTTAAAGCATTTATTAATCTTTGTTAATGTTAGTAAAACATAAATATGTTCAATTTTTGTTCGTTAGTACACTAACATTAACATTGATGTAGAAGTACTCCTCATTGTTAGTCCATGTTAAGTAGTGAACTTATTAAAGTGTTAACTTTTCTGTACACACATCTATAGAAATACAGCAAGGAACATGACATTGTTTACATAATGTTTATGTACTTCAATATACTGATTTAGGGTTACCAAGTCAAGACCCACGGCCCGTGCTTCAATATATTGATTTAGGGTTACCAAGTCAAGTCAAGACCCCATGGCCCTCCGCCTGGGCGTTATTTTTAGACTTTATTTAGGACTATTTTAATGCTTCCTGGCAGAGGGATGATTTAACACATGGCAATCCGATACCATCCCTGTTGTAGCCTTTGACATTTTAGGCCTTCCTTTGGTGTTGGGTATGAAAAGCAAGAGAGAGAAAGAGACAGTAGAGGTGAGAGTGGGCGTGTGGCGGCACGACGGGCTGAAACAGACTAGTCAGAGATTGGGGAAGGTCATTGGTGTTATATAACACTGGCATTTTGACTCTAGCAAAAAATAACCGGCAGTGAGGTCACCAGAAAAGGTTACAGAGAGAGTGATGATATTCTGTAAAGCATCTAATGAAGAAGGTCTGAGTTTACTGATGTTAAAAACTATGAAACAGATGGCAGTGTCCAGGTAAACCACAAACTTCTGCCCACACCAGAAGTTTCTTAGCATCCAAAAGCTTTGTAATCATGTAACTGGTTTCTTAGACAAATTTAATTCGCACATAATTTCCACAATCACATTTCCAAGGAAACAGTCAGGAGCCTCATTGGAGCTCTAATGTTCAAGTCAAGGTTTACTGCTGATGTCCACCTACAGGAACAGTAGCAGAATGGAACTCTCTGAAGACATCCAGGTCATTTTTATTTATGATATTTACTGTAAAAAGTCTTTATGTAACTCAGATTTATTATGAGGCTGCATTACATGTCACCTCTTCTTCTTTCCGTATAGGTTTCTACAGTGACCTTTCTTTTAGGGAGCAACATTTGACCTTTATATCCTAGACACCAATTCCATCCAGGGATTTCGGGCTAGACGGGAGAGGAAAAGGTCAAGGATGCTGAGCTGTGGTTTCATCTTCTGTCTTCCGACTCAGATTTTGATGCCTTGAATATTGACTCATTCTTTTTATACTTTTTCTGCTGCTTGATCTTTTCAGTATTTATAAAATATATAACAAAGGTCCCTCTAGTAATTTTTCAATGAAATAGGATGTAAAACAGATTAAATATTATATATAGATGTTAAAATGAAAATGTTGTTTAAAGATGAAAAATAATCTGCATTATCACCATTAGTATTCATTATGCATGCACATGACAGGACACATTAATCTGGAGATGCACAAAGTGCTAGTAATGCACAGATCATGCTATTGATCATCTAAAATGCTCATTCATTTTCCCTAAATTGAGGTCTCTATGTTAATGCCAGTCAAAATCATTGAAAAAATTACTTTAGACTACCAAAGATGTGCTAAAGTTGTACTTTGCTTTTAATCTATAAGTAAATCCTGATTATATTTTGCAGAGGGTGCTGATTCCAGTCTACCTAAAGTGCTCTCAATGAAGAAGGGTCACAAAAGGTCAGCAATGCTGTGGTCAAGCAGGGCATCGCCCCTGCACAAATGCCATGTTATTAGAGATGCATTGACGGATGTACTGTAGTTATTAATTGCATAAAAACATGTCTTTTGTTTTGTTGCAGTAGTGTCATGCATGGACTTGCTTTTGTTTTGGTACAATCTCGACATGCATGAACTTACTTTTGGGTCTTTCTCGTAATAACTCTGCTGTGTTCTGATCCATCTGCCTACCAAGTGGTCTCTGACTGTGTGCGCGAGCGCAAAGTAATAATCCCGTTTGGTGGATACGTTCCTGTCCTTCACCAGCGTGAAATGCAAATGGCGATTAAAGTTTTTCTTTAAGTCTGCCACATTCTCCACACCGGCGAGCCCCCTCACAGAAATCTGCTTCTTTCTATCGTGGTCTGACAGTGGTTTGGACATGGTGACAGAAGACTCGTCTTTGAATCAGGTAAGAGTGTAAACACCAGACCGCACGCAGCACCCCTGTAGCATTGAGGGCTCTCCTTATTTAAAGTTCCCCTCATGAATATTAATTAGCTGGCGGGGTCGGAGCGCAACCATCCGCCAATTATGTTTTCAATATAAGTTTACGAGGATAAGATGATTTCTTTTTTACACAGCTGTTAAATATGTACAATAGAAGTGTAAATTACTTATAAATACCCGTATTTTGAGTTGAACTACTTGTACAATCGTTTGAGATTGCAGAGCTCTCTCGAGCCCAAGACATTAATAGCTGCAATGATGACCCAGCTCAAAGGCCGTGATATTTGAACGGCATGCGGCTCACATAGTTCCTTATAACAGCTGAGCACCTCACATGAATTCTCAATCTTGCTTAAATTAATATAACAATTTGAAACAGAACATTTAGCAAATTTAATAGACAGTTTCCTTCATAAGGAACTGCAACCTTTACAGACCCTCCAGACTGTCAGCCAACCCAGGGACCAGCAAATCGCTTTTTACACATTAAAACTAACACATTAACTAACTAGCGTTTTTTTCCCCTAAAGAAAATTAGAATATATTTCTTCCCTGCAGTACCTTCACATCCTTCAGAGCAGAACTTGGTGTGATTTATTTTAGATTCATCCAACACTGCAATAAATAATCAGTTATTGATCTTCTTAATTTACATAATTACAATGAATTTAATGTAAATGTAGGCTACACCCATATTCAAGATAAATAAAAAGCAGTAGTACAGTTTTTTTTTTTTCTTTTTTTTTTTCCAGTGCAAATACTTTAATACCCTAATCAAAATCCTTCGTCCAATTTTATTCCTAATTAAACAACACTAATTTCTCATTCCATCAAGTTCAGGTTTTAACTTCAGCAGGTTATTTGACATTTTTGTCAACAAAAGCTTCAGTAATAGCCAGAGTGAGACATTAAAGTGTATGACAATATGTGGCCACTGAGGGGAGCCAACACAACTGTTAAATTTCAAATTCAGAACTGTGAATGAGTGAAATATTTTGTGGACATGCTTTATCACAGTCCTGTGATGCTCAGGACTGTGATAAACATGTTAAATTTGCTTAAGAAGCAAAATTCCATCAGCTGTAATTATATATTTTAAGATAAAATATTTATATAATTTCTAATATCTTGTTTATATATATTTTGTTTATATTTATTTCCCTACGTTGAGGTCTCTATGTTAATGCCAGTCAAAATCATTGCAGAAATTACATTAGACCACCAAAGATGTGCTAAAGTTGTACTTTGTTTTTAATCTATAAGTGAATCCTGATTATATTTTGCAGAGGGTGTTGATCCCAGTCAACCTGAAGTGCTCTCAGTGAAGAAAGGTCACAAAAGATTATATATATATATATAATACCCTATATTGCCAAAAGTTTTGGGATGCCTGCCTTTACTTGCACATGAACTTTAATGACATCCCATTTGTGAGGTCAGGCACTGATGTTGGTGAGAAGGCCTGGCTCACAGTCTCCACTCTAATTCATCCCAAAGGTGTTCTATCGGGTTGAGGTCAGGACTCTGTGCAGGCCAGTCAAGTTCCTCCACACCAAACTCATCCATGTCTTTATGGACCTTGCTTTGTGCACTGGTGCGCAGTCACGTTGGAACAAGAAGGGGCCATCCCCAAACTGTTCCCACAAAGTTGGGAGCATGAAATTGTCCAAAATGTCTTGGTATGCTGAAGCATTAAGAGTTCCTTTCACTAGAACTAAGGGGCCAAGCCCAACCCCTGAAAAACAACCCCACACCATAATCCCCCCTCCACCAAACTTTACACTTGGCACAATGCAGTCAGGCAAGTTCTGTTCTCCTGGCAACCGCCAAACCCAGACTCGTCCATCGGATTGCCAGACAGAGAAGCGTGATTTGTCACTCCAGAGAACACGTCTCCACTGCTCTAGAGTCCAGTGGTGATGTGCTTTACACCACTGCATCTGACGCTTTGCATTGCACTTGGTGATGTAAGGCTTGGATGCAGCTGCTCGGCCATGGAAACCCATTCCATGAAGCTTTCTACGCCCTGTTCTTGAGCCAATCTGAAGGCCACACGAAGTTTGGAGGTCTGTAGCTATTGACTCTGCAGAAAGTTGGCGACCTCTGCATAGCATGCGCTGACCACGCTCTGTGATTTTACGTGGCCTACCACTTCGTGGCTGAGATGCTGTTGTTCCCAATTGCTTCCACTTTGTTATGATACCACTAACAGTCGACCGTGGAATATTTAGTAGTGAGGAAATTGTGACTTATTGCACAGGTGGAACCTATCACGGTACCACGCTTGAATTCACTGAGCTCCTTAGAGCGACCCATTTTTTCACAAATGTTTGTAGAAGCAGTCTGCATGCCTAGGTGCTTGATTTTATACACCTGTGGCCATGGAAGTGATTGGAACTTTATGACTTTTTATGATTTGAGCTTTATGGCAT